>JAENPR010000044.1:1200000-1800000 GCA_018135685.1 Themeda triandra
AAGAATCATTGGGCAATTACATGCAACATTCACTGGACCTGGAACATCCAGAATTTCACCCTCTTCTTTCTGTTGAGAATTATTGTTCTCACAATGAACGGTATCATTTTTAGCACTTGAATTGATGAAACACCTATCATCTTCTTTTCCAGGATGTTCAACACCACTTGTATTAAATGTTTTAGCAGATTCAATAGCTGGAGATGCATTGCCATCAATTGAATTCACAAAACTATTACGATCTTCTTTTCCAGGATGCTTTCTCCTGCTAGCACTTGCTGTGTCAAGAGTTTCCGTAGATGCAATGGTTGAAGCAGCATTGCTCTTCCTTGGACTCACCAAATCATTATTTTGTTCCTTCTGGACCTCCACGCTGTTAGCAACTCCAGCTGTATCACTAGTACTGACCAAATTGTGTGCAGAATTAGCATCCTTTTCAAAAGACGACGTTGTGATCTCACCTTCTTCTTTCTCATCAGAAGCATCTGCATTAGCTTCTTCTTTCTCAGAGGCATTTACATTAGCATCAATGCTATCCTTTTCTGAGACGATTGAACTACTAGTTTGTTTATCTTTGGCACCAATCTTCCTAACAATCTTCTTGATGACTATCTTTTTCACTTTCTTCACACCAGGCCCAGGAAAGGCTGCCGATCTCACACCTGCACTCGTGAAACCTGGTATACTATTACCAACCTTGTCAGGCTTCTTGGTAACCTTGCTAACATCTCTTTCTTTTTCCTTGGCTTCTGGTGAAGGCTTCACAAGAACCGACGACAGCACCTTGTCAGTTTTCTTTGCTGCACTCTTCTTCATTCCTGCACTATCATCACTACCTTTACAATCAGAGCTCTTCGCCTTGCAATCCAAAGAAATCACGCTGGCCAATTCCTTTGAAGAAGACCCAGAGTTTTTGGTCTTGCTCGGCGAAATATGCACCTCCTTTGGCACCTTGCGTGGAGAAGGTGGCGTGTACAGCGAGGGATTCTCCTCAATACGATGCCACACAGACAATCTCGTAGGACCCATCTTCTGCGGGGCTCGCCTAGGCGAGCCAGGCGGCATAGCCAACATGGACATGGGCATCTTCCTGTTTCCATTACTGTCGCCGTGCGCCACAAACCCCTCGTGGCCGCCGTAATAACTGGTTGCCCTATCTACAAAACTGTCGTCTGGAGGAGGGGAATAGCTAGGGTGCGGCTGCTGCCTCTGGCGGCGGGGTGGCGGGCCAGAGCTGGACGTGCTCTCCCGGTCACCCGAGTCATGCATGCTGCAGCGGTACCTCTTCCGCGCACCGGGCGGCGACAGTGACCTCTTCCGTGCACCGGGCGGCGACAGCGACACCCGGAGCTGGCGGGCCGCGTAGCGCCGCCCCTCCTCGGCCTCCTCCCACGAGAGCTGCAGCGGCTTCAGCGGGTGGGGGGCGGCGTAGCGGCGCCCCTCCCCAGCCTCCTCCCACGGGAGCTGTGGCTGCTGCTGGTGAAGGTGCTGCAGCGGCGGCTGGTGGTGATGGTGCTGCGGTGGCGGCTGCTGGTGGTGGTGATGGTGCTGCTGCGGGGGCTGCTGGTGGTGATGGTGGTGGGGGTGGATGCGGCGGATCTGGTCGGCGGGGCGGAAGTCGGCGTGGCGCGGCTGGTGGTACGGCTGATGAGGAGGAGGGGGTTGTGGTACGGCGGCGGGGAGTAGGTTTCCGGCGTGGGGCGGAGCGGGAGCGGGGAGTAGTGGGGGCCGTCGTGGAGGTGGCGCGGCGGGGGGGTGGCGGCGGGGGAAGCTGCTGTGGGGGGGCGGCGGCGGCGGCGTTGGTGGACGCGCGGGAGGGGGCTGTGGTGGTGGTGGTGGTGATGGTCGGGAGGGGGTACTGGATCGGGCGGGAGTCGTACTCGTAGTCGTACCTGGACCGCGCGGGGGCAGCGCCGCCGCCGCCGCCGCCGCCGCCCAGGTGGTGGTGGTGGTGGTGGTAGCCGGGGTGGTGCTGCTGGTCCAGGTAGTGGTGGCCGGCGGCGGCGCGGCGGTGGTGCGGGTGGTGGTGGTCGAAGGGCGGGTGCGGATCCATGGCGATTGCCTGCCGCCCGACGAGGCGAACTGGGATCGCGATTCGGCGGCGGCGCGGGGCGGGCGCTCTAGGGTTAGAAGATTAGAGGAGAGGAAAGGGGGGCGGCGCGAATCGCGTGCTGCGTGGGGGACTCACTGGGGGCGGCGGCTGCTTCGCTTCGCTTTGCTTTGCTTCGGCAGCCGGCAACGCAGCGCGCGCGCGGGCGTGCTTGATCGGGTCTGCTGCCGGCTGCGGCCTGGAATCGGCAAAGGATGGGAAGGGGATCGGATCCGTGGCGGCCCCTGGATTTTGCTCGCTCGCCAGCAATGACGTGTTGCCTTTTGGTGCGGTCTGATCGGGAAAGCGTCTGAGCACGATGCGATCTGACGTTTGGGTTAGGCCGGTGCGGGTGCAGGTGCAGCAGGCGCCGGCCGGCACGGGCACGAGTGGGTGGGGGCGGCGCCTGTGAATCGTGGAGGACAGGCAACGTGGCCCGAATTGGCCAACTCTTCTCGTGGATCAGGCCAACCGACCTTTCTCGGCCTTTCCGTTGTTTCGTCAAATTTTTGAAGCTGCCCACATCAGCATTTACCAGAAACTTTCAAATTCATTAACCACGAAAGAGTTGGATCTAAAGAGGAAGAGGTCATTAGAATTTTCACTTTACACACTAACAACTCAACAGATACAGTGAGTTATATATCTGGGTGCCCAAAAGTTGTTTAAGGCTTGCGTTTAGCTATGGTCGACTGATTTTGAATATGACCATTGAGAGACATCAACAAGGCCACCAAACATGTGTTAGGTCCGTTTGGATTCACAATTTTCTAATGTCTTAGATAAATGCTCCTACTAGGATTTATAAATACTCTTGCCAGGAGACTATCATTGCATCCTTTGCTTCTCCATAGTAGATTTTTGTCAAGAATTGTTATACTTATAAAAAACTGAAATGATTTCGGTGACGACGAGATTGTCGCTGCAGGCAACCTGATTGTGACCATTATAACCAAAGTGAAATGTGTTGGTGGGCACTTCAATGAGGACAGCTACCCCAACGCAGTCAAAAGTGGCAATAAGATTTCTTTCCTTAGAGCATCTCCAAGAGGCGGAGATGAGTTCGGCGAAAGCTGTTGTGCTCATACTGCTTCGATCTGCGCCAAATAAACAAGTCAGGCATTTGAAATTTATTTGCTTGTACATGCTTGTGTCCATATATGCTACTGTGTTAGTTTCCTACGCCTACGTGCATGGTACTGTGCTAGGCTAATTAAGTGGCCGGAAAAAGCTGATGGATGTTTATATTGTCCATCTCATGTGCTGATTTGTCAGAAGAGATCAGCTCGTGTATAATGTGACCATGAACAGTTGAATCAGGTACCATGTGGGCCTATTTTTTCAGTTTTAGCAAGTTAAAATGACAAACTATTGGAGATACTGTACTTTTTCACCAAATAGTTTAGAGAGTTGTCAAATCACAAGTTTTACCAAGTAAATTTTGGCAAACTCTTAGAGATGCTCTTAAAAACCTACAATCAACCACATTAATACTAGGATTCAAACTCTGTTCATTATATAATCCATAATACCGATTATAATAATCTCATGTATAATTCAAGTTATAATAATCCACATGTGATTCAACCAGACCATTATTCCACGTGATTTCAAAGTTTTAGTTACATTAAAATGTGCTCCGGTATTTCAAGTCCAACTACGTTGGTACCTAGGTGTATTTCCATTTTTGTTGTTGAATGGCTACAACAAAACTCCTAATTTACCTCTATACTAGGTGCATAACACAACGGAATTCTCTAAATCATTACATTGAAATAGATAGACTTTTCAATCTCAGAAGCAGAGGAAAAGAGAACTATTGTAATTAACACAATGCTACCCCATAAGTACTAAATATCTAATATTATACTAGATGGATTTCCTGTGTGTTATCGTGGGTGTGAAGAAGGAATATAATTCATGAAGAGAAAAAAACATTTAGTGAAGTTTAATAAGGAATGATATGGATTTATTGGAGATGATGTGAACATCTTGGGTGAAAGAAATAGAATAGCTAGTGGGCTAATTAATTACTCCCTCCGTCCACGAATACTAGGCCCGATTCAAAAATTACAAAGACCAAGGAAGACATTAATCACATCTCATTCCTAGAAAAACCGTTCGGTTCCTCCTCATAATAACTCAAGGCTCTGCATTCTCGTCATTCGCCGTTAACCGAGCGCGCAACGCGTTGATACATGCATGAGGGAGATTATGCTTGCAAAAGGAGGACATCATTATGCAATTCCGCATATGAAGAAGGGAACATTGGAGAGAACTGGTCAACTTCCAGTAAGGCTGCAAGTAGAGAAGGAAATTTGCAAAAGGAGGAGGAGAAATCATCAAATGGAGGAGAACACGCAAGGAAGTGAATGATGAAATGGCTTAAGAAGACGTTAAAGAAATAAGTTAGTGGGTCTTGTCTTTATAGGAGTTTAAGATTTAAGATTCCTCGGTGATAAGATTAATGGGATTAGTGGTGAAGAAAAAAAAAATAGTGTGTAGTCATGGCTGCAATGGATGTCGCTAAGAAGAAGATTTTGTCAAGTTTAATCATGTTTTTTGTATGACTTTTTCAGTACTCTTCTGGTTCTTGCTTTCTTTAATAATATAAATAAGGTATGTGATGTCCTAGGTGTATTTTGAAAAAAATGAAAGATCAAGTGTAGGTAAAGAGATAAGAAGCTCTTTTAGGGCAACATCCAATTTTCCTTTGCACCATAATAAATTAGGCCATTATAATTTTGCTAGATGGGGAGCTCATGAGGGCTTAAATCTCAACCCCCCCCCCCCCCCTCCTCCCTTACTAGGAGTTTCCTCAATACTTTTAAAGCTTATAAGATGGTACTCTGGTAGCAATTGATCACTTGATGATGTTGGAGCAACCTGACTCAAGGATATCTTGTTGAGGTGTACAATCAACAATAGTAAATCTGGTATTTCCTGATAGTTTTTTTTGTTAGTATCCAACAATTTAAATGTTTTAAAATCATTTTCTCTATGCTAGCCGACGTTTTTTTTCTACTACTTAATTGTTTAATCAAATCAGTATAACACAATTCCCAACATACTCATTCCACACAGCCATGGTCTACCATTGGTCCTCTAAACATGTTTAAACTGTTACCTACACTTGTTTAATTGCTAACGAATGACACCCATGTAGTTT
This sequence comes from Themeda triandra, assembly GCA_018135685.1. Taxonomy (NCBI): domain Eukaryota; kingdom Viridiplantae; phylum Streptophyta; class Magnoliopsida; order Poales; family Poaceae; genus Themeda; species Themeda triandra. Next base: position 1,205,259 of record JAENPR010000044.1, read on the forward strand.
ATGCTATGAATAATACATTAAACGGTTTGCCACTTAAATAGTTAAAGTAATAACTATTTAAAAACACCATTCCAATACATTAAACGGTTTGCCACTTAAATAGTTAAAGCAATAACTATTTAAAAACACCATTCCAATACATTAAACGGTTTGCCACTTAAATAGTTAAAGCAATAACTATTTAAAAACACCATTCCAACATGATTTTAGCACATTCAACATCTACTCGAGGGTTTATACGACTATCTTGGCAATAGGAAGCCAAACTTTTGGCAATCCTTTTCTAAACAAAAAACTTTTGGCAATCAACGTGAGCATTGGGCTGGAGAATAGGGAAGAAGGAAGGTGATAAGGTTGCTTTTTCAATCAGGTTCTGAACGTCTTTTTACATTTTCTCTACTCCACCTTTTCTCCAATCCTATGCCACCAACAAGTCGTTACGGGTCTTTTTCGATGCATGCAACAGCAAATTTGCTACTGCAATGCAAATGATGAAGCCATTTCATTTATGTTGTCAGATGGAATGAGCGCCCCGAGACCTAGCCCCACCTGAACCTCCCCCCGCCGCCGCCGGCGGCGGCGCCGGGTGCCTCTCCGGCGCCGGCGCCCGCCGCCCCCTCCCCGGCGTGTAACAACTCCAGTTTTAGGCTTTTTAAATCTTGCACTTCATGAGCATAATCATCCCATAAGCATCTCATGCTCATAATTGTCTGAATCGCTTGATGCTTGTTTCCTTGTGGTTAAATAGATTTATTTGTTATATATATATATTAAGTAGTTTTTAAACTTTTCCAAAAAGCCCTGTTTACATTGCTCAGATCAAGTTGGTACCTGAATAGAGTTTTAGAGCAAATTATTTGGAGAAAACTTTGTTTTTACACCAAGTCATGAAAATGGGTTTAAGGCTTTCAAAAGGGCAAAAACAGAAAGGGGAATATTGAAAAAATAATATTTTTTATAATTCTAATTTGACCCTAATTCACACTTTCAAAACTAAGCCGAATTGGCAAAAACTTTCTACATGAAAAGTGTTCTACTCATCAAATGGAGAAACTTTCATGTTTTGAGTTTTTTTCAAATTCGCTTTATTTTTGAATCTAAAGGAGGTCAAAAGTTTCAGGTCAAGACAAAACAGTGGGACCCACCCTGGGCCCCACATGTCATCATCTTCTCTCACCTTCCCCTGTTTCCCCTCCCCTGAATGCCGCAGCGCCGCAGCAGCGCCCTCGCTGCGCCGGCCTGTCTAGTCGTCCGGTCGCCTCGTGCGTGCGCCCGTGAGCCTGGCCGCCTGCTCTCCCTCGCTGCCGCCGTCGTCTGCCGCCTGCTCCGCCTGCTGGTCGCCGAAGCAGCACGCCGCTGCCGCCGTCCGCGCGCCGACCATCATGCCCGCCAAGCGCTAGCCGACAACGGTCATCGAGCACGCCCACGCGCACTCAAGCACCTGCGCGCCTGCCCATTCACTTTGCCCCTTTCCGCTGCCGCGCCGCTGGGCCACTGAGACACTGGCAATGCGCCATTGTCGCCGTCGCGTCCGTCGTCGCCGCAACCGCACGCCGTGCGCCGCCAAGCAGAAGCGCCAAGAGCTACGCGACGCCGCCCACAAGTGCTTGAGCACGCCCGTGCTCGTCTACCCGCTCTGCCTCGCGTCCCCGCTGAGCCGCTGCATCATTGCGCCGAGCGCCATCGACGCCGCCGCGGTCCATGTCCCGCGCCCGTGACCCTCCGGGGCAAATTGAGGAGCACCGGGCCGCCTTTATAAGCGCCTCGCTCGCCCACTCGCTCGCCGCCCCGCTCCCCTCCCTTTCTTCTCCATCAGCCGAGCAGCCGCACCAAGCTCGCCATGGCCGCCGCTCGGAACGCCACCGAATAGCCGTCGATTCGCTCCTCCGTTTTCGCCACCGACAGCGCCATTGTGTTCGCCTCGGTCCACTCCACCCTCGCCGCTTTTTCCCGGCCCGCCGCGGGCGCTTGCCACCGAGACGCCGTCCGCCGGGCCGCCGGCGTACGCGTCCGGGGCGCCACGGGCCACCGCGAGCCGGTCTGAGGCCACCGGCGAGTGCGCCGCGTCCCCGCGCACCTCCGCCGCCTCCATAGGCCGCCGGCGAGCCGCCCCACGGGCCGGCCCCCAAGCCGCCGTCGCCCTCCCCTGTTCCAGATCGAGCAAGGGCCTTCGTGTTAGAATTAGACAAAGGTCAGGGGCCACCATGCAAAAGAGCCAGACACATGCAACTTCAGATTTGGGCCTATGCAATTCTGGGAAAGTTCAGGGGCCGAATTGCAAAGTGCCTGTCTTATATGGATTTCGAATTATAATTTCAGAAAAATAGTTTTAGACTTGTTAAATCCATATCTCCTAGAGTACTTGTCCGATTGGAGTGATTCAACTTGCGTTATTTTTCTTATGAGGTGTACTATGCATTAAAAATATCATATGTAAGGTTTGTAAAACTTTTCTGTATAGATTTAATTAAATTTTGGATATGAGTTAATCTTAGGAAATTCATAAGTAATTCTAGGGTGCTCTGAAAAATATGATTTTTGTCTTGTTCATCTTGTATTACCATGCTATTCCTGTTTTATGATTAACATGGTCATGTTTTATGTAAAAATATAGAGTTGTAATTCAAGCCCTATTTTTGAGCTATGTAGGAACTAATTCATAAATAAATTATATAAGTAGAGTTTGGGTTTGATAATTTTTGTAGGCCATTTATATGCTATTAGTTAGGTATTAATGCATTGCTCTCTGATGTTTGGCATACTTTGTAGTACAAAGTATTTTTAGGTCCTTTTATAGGTGCTGTCTTGTCATTTTTGTGTAGGATAGCATACTGATCAAAATGAGGTGAAATTTGGATGGTAGGCTAGATTTGTTATGTTTTATGTACTGTAATTTTTTTAGGATTTTAGGAGTAGCCAATCATGGTACTCCTGTTCAACTCTTGGATGTTCAAATTAGGGGTTAAGTCCATTGATGCTAGGCTAATCTATGGATAAGTTGGGTTTCTGATTAACTTGTCTAAAGATGATAGTTAGTGTGTTAGGTTGACCATCTACTGGTGAAGTTTCATGGTCATTGCATGAATGGTTTAGGAGTTCTGGGTGTGACAAGATGGTCACCAGGGCTGTTTTAGTGGCTGTCTTGCCAGAATTAGTCCTGATGTTCTGTATTTTAGGTGTAGTTAACCTGAGAATCAGCTTGTGATGTCTTCAGATGTTTGATGGAGAATTTCATAAGATTTCCATAATGTCTTCATTCATATCCATAGGGTCTATGGTTATTTATTTATGATTTATTTACTGATCTGTTAGTTATATGGTTAGGACTAGTATTGATGCCTGAATAAGTGATGTTGTGTGCTAGGCTTATTGTCAAGTGTTCAAGGTGATTAGTGGTATGATGGGTGGTTAAGTAGTATACTATGATGAGTAGATCATGATGAATTGATTAGGATGATTATGCTTGAGTGTAGTCTCTTTGGCTTTACTGACTTGTTTGCTGGTGATAGTAGAAAGGGATGTCGTACTAGGATTACAATGTTGTAGTAGAAAACGTAGTAGATGACATGTGCTTATGGTACAAGTTCTTGGATGATGTTGACTACCTTGTAGAAAGAATAAGCAAGCACGCATTCGCATTATCATACCATGTGTATTCTTAGTATTTATACATACACCCGCATCATACAGGATCGCTAGGAGAACAGAACGTGACGTGAGACAAGGATCCAAAAGAGGAGTCACCAAGGGGAACCACGGCACGTGAGGTGATCGAGAACCAGACGTGGAGTGATCAAATGTTGGGAGCTTCAACATTGATCGTATTAGGAAGGCAAGCCCGGAGCATTTCTCCTACGGTTTGCAAAATGATTTACTTTGCGTCCTTTATTGTTTATGATGCATTAAGTTTATAGGTGTTACTTGGAACCGTTACTGCATTATGAGTACCTTGATCCACCTGAATACCTTTACCCTTTTTAAGTTCAGGATCGTTCATATGCTTAGCACTGCTTAATTAGATCGGTAGAAGACGGGTGATTGACCCTCATCCGCGAGGTAGGTGGTTACTACCCTATGGTTGATACTATGGAGGTTGGTTTAGAGAACATAACCATGTGGCCATGTTAAATCACGACTAGTCGGGGTTTGTGGTGTGTTAGACCACGGAAACTCCGGCGATGTCACTTAAGGAAATATGACTTTGTACGTCCTCGGATCATGTTGAACAATGCCTCACAGATAGCTGGAAGGATGCGGACATCCGACCGCGAAGCCTTGAGGATGTTTGGGCCGGAATTTCAGCAGAGTTGAGTGTATTGCCCACAGGCGCGGTATTAAAGCCGTGGCCGGTCGCGCCGGAGGTACACAGTAGCGGGCATGCCCCGGTGCAATCGTATTTGCTAAAATCCGCGATTCCACCCGAATAGACCAAGGTGATCTAATCGACTCCGACGGGAGACGTGTGGTTTGTGTGAGGAATACCCGCCACCGGTTGGTTTGCAATCGATTATAATCGCCATCATTCCCGGACGGTGAATACTTGACCAGAAGCGGCCGTGTAAGGTCGCAAATCATTGATGAAAAATAGGATGGTTATGGTTCAATGTTGTTGATCTTTGGTATGCTCAACTTTGAAGGATAGGATAGCATTGTTTGCTCATACCACAGGTTGGAGTAGTACAGTGCTAATCTAGTGATGTCGGGATCCAACCTAAAAGATGATAAGCTAGAGAGTCCTTTTATCACTAAACGATTATTTAATAAGCTCATCTTTTATCGCAAGTTTAAATGAGTCGACTACCCCACTTATAAAGCCTTGCATACTCCTTGGTGTCACTTTATTTTTAGTTTATGACGGGTAAGTCTAGGCGAGTACCTTCTTGTACTCGGGGTTTTATTCCCACTTGTTGCGAGATCATAAGACCTTTCTTTGTGGCAACAAGATGGACTGTATCCCACTACGGGAGGATTAGACCTTGGGCAAGGTCATCTCTTATATCTCATTCCTCCATGCTTTTGCTGGATTTGATGGTGGACCAGGCACTATTTTTAACTAAGTGTGCGTTTGTAAAACAACACTTTATTTTGCTTCTGCAATTTGGATTTAAACTTGGTATTGTAATAACTATTTCATAAACTCCGATGTAATCAATTACTTGTGAACTTATGTTTTACTATGAATGGTTTTATGTTGAACTTAATTCGGTCTGGGCTGTATTGTGGAAAGTTTGAAATCCTTCGTGGTTTCACGGACTACCGGGTTGAAATAAGCGTCATGTGCTAATTAAGTTGCTTAGGCGACATCATTAGTACATTATGTTTATATTAATTGGTCGGTTCTGTTACACAGCGCCCTCCACTCCCGGATCCGCTCCTCCCTCTCCCAGTCTCGTCCTCATCTTCTCCCCACCTCCTCCCCGGCGGCTCGCGAGGGCCGGCGCGCCGCCGCCGCCGTCGCCGCCGCCTCCCGCCGTGGCGGGTGCCGAGGCTGCGGGAGCGCCGCGTGCCCCTCTCCCGCGCTCCTCCAGCGCCTCCTCACCTCGGCTTCGGGCCCTTGGCGCGGGCGCGGGGCTCTCCCCCGCGGAGGCCGGCGCAGAGGACCCGACGGACGGCGCCTCCAGGACCGGCGGTGGGGGGCAGCTGCCCGAGAACGTCACTCCTGCCCCTACAACCGCGCCCGCCACCTCCACGCCCCCGTCAGCCGCCAGGGATGCGGCCCTCTCTTCCGCCGGTGGGGAGGAGGGGGTGGCCTCGGCCGGCCAGGCCATGGCCGCCGCTGCTTCCTCTGGCCAGGGCCCCTTCACGGGCGCGTGCCCTGCGGGCTGGGGCGCCGCCCCCCCGGCCTCCTCCTCGCTGCCACGGCTGTGAGGCGCGGCGGCCCCTGGAACGCAGGCCTCGGTCGCCGTCACCCCCGCCGCCCCCTGCAGCGGGTCGCCGGCCACGCCTGGCTTCGCCGGCGAGGGCCCTGCGGGCGCGGGCGCCGCCACCCCGGCATCGTCCCCTGCGGCCGTGGCCGGTGAGCGGCGTGCGGCCGGTCCTCCGGAAACCGCCGCCGGGAGCCATCCGCGACGCGCCTTGCGAGGTGTTCGACGAAATGCCGCGGGGGGCCGGAGATGCCGCTAGCCGGCCGGCCGCCGTCCGAGCGCAGGCGCCCGCTACCTCCTCTTCTCCGTCCACGGCCTCCGCTCGAGCAACCACCCCGCCGCCGCTCGCACGGGGAAGGCCCTCCCCGCTCGCGGACCCCTTCTTCCCCTCCGCGGGCGGCTCAAAGACCGTGCGATGGGCTGACGGCGACCTCACCGGCGCTCCGGACGACGACGAGCCGGCCTACGGGATGCGCGCCACCTCTTCGTCCAGCCCTAACCCACCCGTGTCCTTGAGGTCGGGGAGACCTCGGCTCGGGTGAGATCTCCCGCCGCGCATGACCGCCCGGCACGTGGCCTTGAGGACGGGGAGTCCTCGGCCAAAGCCGGGTCGACGGCACTCGGTGGCCCGGCCCACGGGACGCCGCATGCCGGCGAGGGCGTGCCGCGCGGCGCCACCGTGCGCGTCGGGAGCAGGCGGCCGGTGGTGCGTCGAATGCACCCAAGACCTCCTCTACAGCGGCGTACAGGGTCAACGCGCGTCGACGACTCGGGCCGTCTCCTGAGCCGAGGGCTCCGGCCCCACGGCGGCTCGGCCCGGTGGCCGCCTCCCGCGTGCCGGCCCCTCGGAGGCTCGGCCGGACCGGAGCCACGGGTCCGGCGCCCGGACGGCTCGGCTCCAACCGCCGGGCTTCCCTCCGGACAATGACGGGCGGGCGTGAGGTGTTACCACGCAAGCCACCTCGGGCCACGGCGCGCGGCGGCGCCGCGAGGCCGGCCGGAACGCGCGCCGGCCTCCGCCACCGGGCGGGCGCAGTGGGACGTCGAGGACGGTGCCTCGCACCTGCACTGCAGCGGGGCACCGGATCGCGACGTGCAAGCGGGAGCCCGGTCTTCGGAGGCGCCATGGGCTCGGCCACGGGCACGTGAGCTGCGTTAGGCCTCCGGGATGTGTTCGTCCTCCGGGCGGAGGGCACGGGCTCCGCCGCGCTCCTAAGTCCAAGCGGGAGACCGAACCACGGAAGCTCGGCGTGCGGGGCCGCTCACCACCGCCGCGCCGCTCTCCGGGGACGAACGTTGGTGCGCAGGGGCCGGCCCCGTCGCCCCCGCCTTCCTCTGACGTCGGCGCCGATGTCGCCGCCAGGCGCGGCCATGACGCGGGTATCGCCGCCATCCAGGCCGTGGTTGCTACGGCCATCGGGATCCAGCCGGGGAAGCTGCAGATCCGACGGTGCCCCGAGGGTTTCATCGTCACCTACCCCAACCAGAAGTGCGCGGACGGCATCAAGCCAACCATGGCGGAGGTGGTGGCCCGACACCGGGAGGTTGCGGTGGCACACGACCGCCAAGGGCCACCGATCCAGCCCCCGCGGCGAGGGCGGGGCGGCGAGCACACACATGCGGCCACCTCTTGCCGTGCGACCGCCGCCGCTCGCTACGCCCCGGGAGCCACGACGCCGGAGTCGAACCGCGCCGCGCCGCGACGTCGTGGGCGTCCCGCGCCGGCCGTGGAAGGGCCGGCCGTACGAAGACGCCGCGACAGTGTGGCGCCCTCGCGTGTCACGGCCCGCCCCGTCGCGTGGTCACCTCATCTCCCGAGGAGGCGACGAAGGACTTCCGGTGGACGCGGGTGACTCGGCGGGAGCCCGGAGTCACCCGTGGCGGCGGGAGGAGGGGAGTTCCGGCCGGACACCTCGCCACCCGGCCCACCCGACGAGAAGGACATGAGGACGAAGAGTGCGCCGCCATGGGTGGCATGGTGGAGAACCTTGAGCCACCCGTGGAGGCCAGGGCGCACGCAAGGGGGATCGCCGCCGCGGGCCGCGGCCACCACGCCTGGCGTCTCGGTGGGGAACCTTGAGATGCCCGTGGAGGCGGCGAGGCAGCCCTAGGCACGCCCGGGCTCGCTCGCCCAGGGGGGAGGAGCTTGCGGCCGGACCTCCGGGCTACACGGCGCGCACGACCTCGAGCGCGCCGGGTACGCTGGACGCAGACGCGGAGAGAGATGGTGGGGGAAGCGATCTTGTAGGAGGACGACCGGCCTACGCCGGTGCACGCGGCGTAGACGACTTGCCGGAAGGAACGCTCACCCTTCTCGCACACAGGGAGTGGACGTCGACGGGCCCCGGGGCTTCCCTATCCGGGCGCTTCCCACGGCCGGGAGCGAAGGACCACAACACCCCGTTGGGAGACACGGCGGATGTAGACGACGGTTGGACAAGCGGCGCTTGGGGGACCTCCCCACGGCGACGACGCCGTGAGGGACGCTCCGGCGAGGCCGTCGAGCCCCTGGGATCGACGACTCCCGGGACGACGCGCACCGTCGGGGGTGCGGCGAGCGGACGGGAGGACGGGCGACCGGTGAGGCGGCCCAAGGGAGCTTGGAGTCACCACCGTGGGCCGTCTTTGCGGTTCGCGCGGCGGCGGGCGGGCGCACCTTTGCGGGGCCTCCGGGAGCCCGCCCGGGCACGCGACCACCGACGACGACGCGCCCCCGGGGTTCTCCACGCCGTCTACCGGAGGACCGCCGACGACTCGACGGCCGGGGAGGGGAACCCTAGGCAGGGAAGGGTCGTTCACGGGGCGGCTCAAGAATTTCGCCAAGAAAGTCTTCCACAAGGCGGCCACCCCGCTCCTCCCACTGCTAGGGTGGACGACTCCGGCCCCATCAAGCCGCCCACGCGGAGCGGCGCATCGCGGCAAACCCTCTCTCCAAGTACCCGGTGGCAAAAGAGGCGAGATCATCGCCATGCGGAAGTTGGGGTTCATCGAGTCGGAGCCGACGGTGGAGTGGCGGGCGAAGCCGGACGCGATGTTCGAGGAAGACCAGGGGACGCCCGGGCCTTGCGGGGAGTTGCCGCGACGAGGTCCCACCCAGCCGACGCGGAGGGCGCCGCGGGCCGGGGCCACGCATGAGCGCCGGTCCCGTCAGGCAAACTAGAATGTTAGTGCGTGAGTAATCCGTTATGTGCGTGTCGCAGGGTGGCGGGGCTGTGTTTTAATTTGTTAACACCCCGAAAAACTTGAAACTCTCTTCTTCTTAATACAATGATGCGCAAATCTTTTGCGTATTCGAGAAAAAAAAAATTTATGTTGTCAACACCGTCTTAAACACTAAAAAGAGTGACGCTGCCTTCGCCTCGTGTCAAGGCGGAGCGTGGCCGCCGAAAGAGGATGAGCAACCAAATACCTTGTGGTGGTCCGAACACACGCACTAGTGCACAACGCGCACTTCAGCAGAACAAAACGCTAAAGTCGCAAAAAAATAAAAAAACACACACACACACAAAAAAAAAAAACAACGACACGCAGTTGGGCTTGTATACTCGTATATAAAGAGGAAGCCCATCGACTTGCGGCCTGCAAAGTGGGCCTATGGCCCACATACCAGGTATTAAACTGGTAAGAACAGATACTGTACTCAATCTTAGCCCAAAGGCTGAGAAAGGCACGAAGCAGCTTACTCTTGTGCCCCTTGTTTTGTTGCCCCCTCCCAACACGCTCCGCTCGGGGACTGAGTGTAGCCCAGTCGGTCGAGTCTCCCAGTTGTGGAGCCGCCGGTCGTGTGTTCGACCTCTGGTCGACACATGATTTCCCACCAATAAAGCAGAGTTTCTGCCGTACATTTCTCAGGCCCGGTAGCACCCATGCGCTTTCCCGGCATTCCGCTTCACCGCGACGGGCTGGGCTTGGGGTGCGTCGTCTGGTTATAGGTTGTAGGTCTTAGTAGCATCTAGGGTAGGTGTGAGTGGGGTGTGCGTTGTGTGTGGTGTGAGTTAGATGGCTGTTCAGATACTACAATATGTACTCAGACCAGGGCCTCTCAACTGTAACAACTCCGCGGGAAAGGAAGGAGTTTTAGGGTTAGCAAAATCTTGCATCATGAGCATGATCATCCCATAAGCATCATTTATGGCTTTTTGTGGCAATATTTTAGTGCTTATTTTAAAATTTCAAATAGGAGTTTTCAAGGGTTTTCATGGGAAGTCAATCTTGTGATGCTTTTCTCAAAATGGGGCTTTAACAAAGTTTATAGAGAAGAATTTTTGGAGAAACTTTTGTTTTGACCCCAATTTATGAAAATGACTTTTGGTGCTTCAAAAATGGCAAAAACAGTTTCAAAAATTAATTTTAAATGTATTTTTGAGGCCCAAATTTTTATTTTCAAATCTAGGCCGTTTTTGCAAAAACTTTCTACATGAAAGTTATTCATCTTTTAATTTTGAGAAACTTTTGTTTTTGGACCATTTTCAAATTCGCTATATTTTTCAACATATGGCCAGTCAAATTTTTAGTTCAAATAGTGGGACCAGGTGGGACCCACCCGGCCCCACCTGTCATCGTTCCCTTTCTCCCTCCCCTCTGCTTCAGCGCGCAGAGCGCCGCAGCGCGCCCGACCGCCGCTTCGATGCGCCCTGCCGCCCCGTTTCCTCGCGTCCCCCGCCCGAATCGAGCACCGACTGTCCCTCCTGTCCCCTCGCCATGCCGACTGCCCGCCTTGTCTCCCCCTCGCTGCGCCCTGCCGCCCCGCTTCCCGCCTGCGCCGTCGTTCCGCCATGGACGATGTCCGGCACGCCGCGCCGCGCCAAACGCCTCCGCCACCAGCTCCCCGACAAGACAACGGCACGCGCGCCGCACTCGAGCACCGCCCGCAGCGCCGCAGCGGCGCTCCGCTTCCCTGCTGCCTCGCTTCGCCGCCAGCGCACCGCAACGGGCCGCCATGACGTCGAGCCGCCGATCGCCCCCGCTCGTCCATGCCGTCCACCGGTCCAAATTAGACCGCGCCTGCGCCTATAAAACGACCGCCTCGCCCTCCTGAGCACTTCGCCCCCTCCAATTTCGCCTCTCCCTCGCCTCAGCCGAGCTCCGCGGAGCCGCCATGGCCGCCACCGCGCCCCTCACCGGCTAGCCGCCACTCTCCACTCCTCCGCGAATCCGTGCTTCGAATCATCCCAAGGTAGAGGCCAATCGGCCGCTTTTCCCCTCCGCCGTCGGGCGCCATGCGCCGGCGAGCTTCTCCGGCGTCGCCGTCCGCGCGCGTCTGCCATCATCTTCATCCGTTAGCTTGCGCTCTAGCTCCGCCATGACTCCGCGAAGGCCGTGGGCATAGCCAAGCGCCGCGCGGTGTCTTGCCCCGGCGTCTCGCCGTCGAGCCGCGCCGCTTTCTCGCCGCCGTCCGTCGCGCCCGCCTTTTCCGTGCACGATAGCCACCATTTTCACCACGCCCGTGTCCGCGCCGCCGCCACGAGCACCACGGTGCCACCCGCGCACCCGGAGGTGCCGCCGTCGGCAGTTCTCCCGGCCGACGGCGGTGCCCGCCTCCGGCGGCCGACAGGTGGGCCGTTGTCGGGACCCACCTGATCAGTGCCCACCGCGCGGGGCGCGCCTTGGGTACACCGCGCCGGTACGCGTAGCAGCGCGGCCCGCGTCAGCGTCGGCAGGGGAAATCCCCGGGTGCGCGTAGCAATTAGATTATTTTCCGGTTTTTAAAAGGATTTTGAAAATGATGATTTAATCTTTCAAAAATCATATCTCCTTCATTTTAAGTCCTTTTTGGGTGATTCAAATTTCTATATTTTTCTTATGATGAGCTTTATGCATGTAGGGTATTGGTGTATTTTTATGAAATACTTTTCTGTACTGTATTATTTAATGTCCTTAATTGCTTATATCTTGTTAAATGCATAATAAATTGTAGGTTCATCAGAAAATTGTGGTTCTTGTTTTGTTGCTCTAGTTAGGAGATGCTTTGTCTAGGAAAAATATTATTTATATATGTCATGTGTAGAAAATGCCCTGTTTAATTATTGTGCTTACTTTACTGGAAGTTAGGAAATTCATAATTAATTATTTATGCAAGGTTTAGGCTTGATAATTTTTCTAGGGTGTTTTTATGCCTATAAGTAACTGTTAGTCACATGAGATCTGTTGTTTGACACTTTTCATAATGCAAAGTATTTTTAGGACTTGGTTTAATCTTTGTCTTGTCCTTTTTGTATAGAATAATTGGTTCACTGTTTTGACCTGAAAAATTTATGGTAGGCTTGTTGTTACCTAGTTTAGCTACTGTAATTTTTGTAGATTTTTCTGAGCAGTGTAGCTATAGGTTGCTGTTATGCCCTGTTGTAATCGTGATCGGTTAATCGTCGAAGTCTAGGTTAACTAGTGTCCTTGCCATGTTTAATTAGGGTCATAAAAGGTGTAACATGTTAGGATGATGTTGACTACCTTGTAACTTCATGAGTGGTTCATCATTATCATCATACGCCCTAATTTTGTACTGCATTTCCGATATTCATACGCACGATGCATCATACAGGATTGCCGGAAGGAGTGACGCCGATAGTTCCCGAGGAGCCGGAAGGAGAGGACGACGAGGGAGCGATCTTTGCGGGGAGGGCACGGGACGAGGATCCGGACGCCGACTTGCCCGAGTGCCCTAACCATCACCCTAGCTCCTTTGAGAAAGGCAAGCCCGGAGCATTACTCCTACAAGTTTTAAAAATGTTTTACTTGAGTCATTTATTTATTATGATGCATTAAGTTAATAGGCGTTGACTCGGAACCGTTATGCGCATTAAGATTACCTTGATCCACACGAATACTTTACCCTAATTAAGTTCAGGATCTCGCTTATGCTTAGCACTGCTTAATTAGATCGGTAGAAGACGGGTGATTGACCCTCATCCGCGAGGTAGGTGGTTACTACCCTATGGTTGATACTATGAAGCTTGGTTAGAGAACATAACCATGTGGCCTTGATAAATCACGACTAGTCGGAGTTTGTGGTGTGTTAGACCGCGGAAACTCCGGCGATGTCACTTAATGGGACTATGGCTTTGTACGTCCTCGGATCATGTTGAACAATGCCTCACAGATAGCTGGAAGGATGCGATCATCCGACCGCGAAGCCTTGAGGATGTTTGGGCCGGCATTTCAATGGAGTTGAGTGTGTTGCCCACAGACGCGGTATTAAAACCAGTGGCCGGTCGCGCCGGAGGTACCTGGTAGCCGGGCATGCCCTGGCTGCAACCGTATTCGTTGAATTCCGTGTTTCCACCCGAATAGACCAAGGTGACCGTCACTCGTTACGGCCGGCGAGTGTGGTTTGTGTGAGGAATACCTTAATTTGGTTTGCAATCGATTATAATCGCCATCGTTCCGGACGGTGAACACTTGACCGAGAAGAAGACTTTGTCACAAATCATTGTGAAAAATTGGATGGTGTTGGTTCTATGTGTTGATGCTGGTATGCTCAACCTGAAGGATAGGATAGCATTGTTTGGTCATTCCCTGGAGATGAAGTAGTACAGGTGCTAACCTAGTGATGTCAGGATCCTACTTAAAAGATGATAAGCTAGAGAGTCCTTTATCACTAAATGATTATTTAAGAAGCTCATCTTTTTACCGCAAGTTTAGAATGAGTCAGCTACCCCCACTTATAAAGCCTTACATACTCCTTGGTGTCACTTTATTTTCATTTATGACGGGTAAGTCTAGCTGAGTACCTTCTTGTACTCAGGGTTTTATTCCCTTGTTGTTGCAGATGGTGAGATGTTCTATGGGTATTGCCCAACTTGCTTCTACCCTGCGTTTGGGGATGAGTAGATCGTGGGCGCGATCAATCTATCTATCGTACCTCTATCTTTGTTATCGGATGTGATGTTGGACCAGGCACTATGTTTCAACTAAGTGTGCGTTTGTGAACCAAAACCTTTATTTGCTTCCGCAATTTGGATTTGAACTCGGTATTGTAATATTTATTTCGTACTCCGATGTAATCTACTATTTGTGAACCTATGTATCATTATGAACTGTTGTATGTTGAACTCAATTCGATGCTTTGTATTGTTGAAAGTTTGAAATCCTTCGAGATTTCACGGACTACGGGTTGATATAGCCACGAGTGTGCTAATTAAGTTGCTTTGGCGACTCATAAGTACATTGTGTTTATATTAATTGGTCGGTTACATTACGGTGGCATCGGAGCGGGTTCGACGTATTCTTGTTCATAAGTATACTTAAAACAAAATGATTTTGTTTTACAAACACTACTTACGAACTTATAGCCACTTAATCTCATATATAGGTTTTCAAAGGTGTGTGGTTTTTAAAAATTTATATATGTGCCTTGGACCAGTCATATCCTTTATGCCCAATTAAGGACTTTAGGTGGCTTATATAAGTACTAACTTGGGGGATTATCGCATCATATTTTTATTTGTCGCGCTCATACACGACGGTTTTTTTTATGAGGGCCATTCACTTGAATGGTTGTGTATGGATCAGATTTGCCTCTACGCCAAGGTAAGTGGGAGTTGTGAGAGCATGATCGGACGCAATGCCGATCTAGGGAAGTGCTTATTGGTGCCGGATTATATACATGTTCACACATGTTAATAAGAAGGTACCCCATGTGAGGGTGTCGTCTTCGATGACTTATTGGGTAGTATGCACTTGGGAATGGGTGCAAGTAATCGGAGATTTCACCTTGTTCGGAAGGTGTCGGATTTTTACGTCACTTGCATTCATTGGGACTTGGGCTGAAATGAATCTTCGCAGTACACTAACTTCGTTAAACGTGTAGCCCGACTAGTTATCGATATATGAGAGCACGTTTTGTATGCCACCGCCTAGCCGTATTAGATAATAATTTTAGGCAGTGAGGACGTATGGAACGTGCATGCATCATGATTCACATATATGCTCATGTCATTCATCACATTCTCCTCTTCCCTTATAATTAAATTGTCTCGATTCCGCATCTCCATGCTTTAATTATTAAAATTGTTGCTCATTGAAAATAAAACTCCTTTTCGAGATGGCTCGGACCAAGCGGGCCGCTCGCAAGAGTTCGCGTCCACCCCGCCACCGCAAGCTTGCTTCCCGTGGGAGTACTTCTCTTGTGGTGCGTCGGGTGCCGTCCCACCGGCTCGGGGAGGCTGGTACCTTTCGAAGAAGAGTGGCTTGCCCACTCTCCTTTGGAGGCTCGTACGCACGGTCCGGTTACCCTCTCGGGCACGGAGCCACGGTACTCTTGGGGCCGGTGACCGGAAGAGCTATGGCTTTGTTTCGTGGTGGTTGTGGTGCCATCCTTGGGCCATAGTGAGACTTGACCGGATGGACGGCCAAGGGTGAGGGTATCACCGTTTTCGATGGTGCTCAGGACGCTGCTTTCCTGATACTTGAGAAGATGGTGACGGAGCTGCCTAATGAGGTTCAGAGGCTTATTCCTAGTGTTTTTCCTTTGGCTAGCCCCCGCATTGACACGTGGAGGCAGGCTCCAGGAATGGCACTAGTTGCTGGACCTCAGGAGGCAGACTGTGCCGGTGCTCTTGCGCGAGTGTTGTGTTCGCTTTGATGAAGGCATATGCGGCACGGGAGGAGCTTGCTCTCTTTAGGCACGACGGTGGAGCGTGTCGAGAGAGAAGGAGGAGCTTCGGGGAGATGTTCGAGGAGAAGCTCGAGGAGCTCAGAGAGGAGATGGCACTGATGACTGAGCAGAGAGACCAGGCTGATAAGAGAGAGAAGTTGGCCATGCAGCAGGTCCAGGAGCTTCAGGCTAGAGTTGGCAGGCGTGACGCCACCATCAAGAAGTATGGAGAGACTTTGGCCCGTACAGTTGGAGAGCGGGATGCAGCCCGGACTGAGGCACGTGGTTTGAGGGCTGCTCAGCGCACTCTCCGGGAGGACTTGCACGAGAAGGGGGTCTACATCGACGCCCTGCGTGAGGAGCTCTACGCGAGACAGCACGGAGAGTGGGTTGAGTCTCCGCTTGAGGGTGTCTTTGCTAGCCGGGAGAGTGTTAGCCTTATGCGCCTAGACTAGGTGTTGGTTAGTGTTAGCTGGACTCGTTGTCCTTCGTGGTCCGTTGCGACTCTTTTGTTCATGTATGTGTCTCGTAGTTGGTACGCTAGTAAGAGTTGGATGTGACCTTGGATCACGTTGTTGTAATGCTATGTCGTCGCTATGCCTAAAAAGTCCGGTGTTCGTGTGTCTTGGCAACCATGGATATTGTAAGACTCTATGAGATGTTTCGACATAATATTATTAGTGCAGTGTGATGTGGAAAAATGAATTATTGTGCCATGTGTGGTTAATTGTACGAATTAATTTTCCTTCAATTAATTTCGCAAGGCATGATCTATTTATTCGTTTACCCTCAGAGATTCAGCTCCTAATAGTGGATCAATATTATGGTTGAAACATGCAGATGGCGCCAAACACCCGCAGTGGTCATGGTCGCGATGAGGAAGAAGGGCATGGTGGTCGTGATGCGGAAGAAGCACATGGTGCACCACCCCTCCTCCCTCACCCCTCGAGCGGTTGTTTGCGGTTTACGGGAAGTCGGCGCAACATCGAGCAACTTCGCGTGTCAACTTTGAAGCAAACAACAAACACCGTGAGGATCGTCGGCCTAATCGGTTCGGTGAATTCAAGGACTTCATGGACACCAAGCCTCCGGTGTTCGGGGATGCCCCCGATCCATTCATGGCCGATGCTTGGATCAACACTATGGAAGAAAGGTTTTCTCTCTTGAGGTTATGCGAGGAAATGAAGGCTACCTATCTTGCACACATGTTTGAAGGTGATGCTAGGTTGTGGTGGAATTCCCATCGCCACACCTTTCCGAGGGTCGGCCTATCACTTGGGATCGGTGGTTCGTGACTTCCGTGCGCCGTATGTTCCACCCGATCTTATGGCAATGAAGAAGACGAGTTCCATAACTTGACCATGGGGAATCGTTCGGTGAAGGATTATCATCATGCATTCCAGAACCTATCCCGTTATGCACCGAGTTTGTGAGTACGAAGCCAATAAGATTGCTTTGCCTTCAAGAAGGGTCTCGTACAAAGCGATGAAGACCATGGGTACCTCTACCCGTGTGACTTTCAATGACTTCTACAACGACTTGTCTCACTCGGGAGAATCGAACAACCCGCATGCCTTTGCTAAGAACCGTAAGAGGACTAATGAAGGTGGTTCCTCCCGGCCGAGGGCTCCACCGCATATCGTCCTCCATTTCGCAACCATGGTTCGGGGTCTAAGTTTAGGCCTCCACGGAAGAAGAATGTTCCGCTCGAATCGCGAGAGGTTCTCTAGGCCATTCGGGATGCCTATGCCTCGGGGAAAACCGGGTCGGGCCAATGTCGCTTTGGTGCCAAGCCGCGATGATGGGCCCTTGCTTCAACCGTGGTCGGTCTGGACACCTCAACGAGGCAATGCCCTCATCCAAAGAAGCAAATGCTGCTCGTGTGCATCACACGTCTTTGGAGGAGATTCTTTCGGAGAACCCGTGACAATTTGGTATGTTCCCTGTGAACAGATTCGCTTTCTTGTTTTGTTTGATCTTGGATCATCGCATTCCTTTATGAGTCAAGCATTTGCACAAAAGCATAGTCAAGTCATAAAGGAGTTGAATTTAGAGTTTCGGGTGAGTGCGGTGGGCCGACATCACCACGAGACAAATGGTACTTGATGCAGCCTTGGAGTTAGATCGGTGGAGATTTCGGATGAACTTGATCGTTAGGGCTAGGTGTGGATGTTATCATAGGAATGAGTTGGATGCATCATTGGGGTGTAGTTTTGGATACCACCAATCGGATGGTGTCTATACGGAATCCTATGGGGGAGGGCACTTTCCAGATACCCTTACCCCGGAAGATTCCGTTAGAAACCGTGGTATATGCTACTAAAGTGACCCCTCTACCTGAGATTCCGGTAGTATGCGAGTTTCCGGATGTTTTTCCTGATGAGCTTCCGGGTCTCCCACCGGATCGAGAGATTGAATTCCGCATTGAGTTGTTGCCTGGAACAGCCCCAATATCTAAGAGACCATACCGTATGTCCTCTGATGAGTTGAAAGAACTCAAGAAGCAGTTGCAAGAGTTAGCAGATAAGGGTCTCATTCGTCCTAGTGCATCGGAATGGGGTAGTCCCGCCATGTTCGTGAAGAAGAAGGATCAATCTTTGCGAATGGTCGTGGATTACCGCCTACTTAACTCAGTCACAGTCAAGAACAAGTATCCTTTGCCCCGGATTGATATCCTGTTTGATCAGTTGTCAAAGGCTAAGGTGTTCTCGAAGATTGATCTGAGATCAGGTTACCATCAGATTAAGATCAGACCAGAAGATGTTCCTAAGACCGCTTTCTCTACAAGATATGGATTGTATGAGTACTTGGTTATGTCCTTTGGATTAACCAATGCTCCCGCATACTTTATGTATCTTATGAATTCGGTCTTCATGCCCGAGCTTGATAAGTTTGTAGTGGTATTTATTGATGATATCCCGATATATTCGGAGAATAAGGAAGACCATCTTGTGCATCTAAGGATTGTCTTTGGAGAGATTGAGAAAGCATAAGTTGTATGCTAAGTTTAGCAAATGTGAGTTACGGCTTCGGAAGGTTCAATTTCTTGGACATGTCCTCTCTCGATGAAGGAAAAACGGTGGATCCTAGCAATATAGAGAAAGTATTGAATTGGAAGACACCCAAGTCAGTTCATGAAGTAAGAGGTTTCCTTGGTTTAGCAGGGTATTATCGCTGATTTATTCCCAACTTCTCAAAGATTGCCAAGCCCATGACTAAATTGTTGCAGAAAGAGCACAAGTTCGCTTGGACAGAAGAGTGCGAAACAGCTTTCCGCACTCTACGGGAAATGTTGACCACTGCTCCTGTTCTAGCGCAACCGGATATAGAGAAGCCGTTTGATGTATATTGTGACGCATCCAAGATAGGTTTAGGATGTGTGCTTATGCAAGAAGGGAGAGTCATAGCTTATGCCTCTCGACAGTTGAAGAAGCATGAAGTGAATTACCCTACTCATGATTTAGAGCTTGCTGCTGTAGTGCATGCATTGAAGATCTGGAGACATTACCTCCTTGGTAACCCTTGCAAAGTGTTTACAGATCATAAGAGCCTGAAATACATCTTTACTCAAGAAGACTTGAACATGAGGCAACGTAGATGGCTGGAATTGATCAAGGATTACAACTTGCAGTTGCAGTACCACCCTGGTAAGGCCAATGTAGTGGCCGATGCTTTGAGTCGGAAATCTCAGAGTGATGCTCTTCCGTCAGAGTTGGTAGAAGGCCATAATCTTATTCATTCAGTGATCTTGAACAATATTCGCATCAGTTGTGAACTGGAAGGTAAGGTTAAGGAAGGCCAAAAGTCAGACAATGCAATCTCAGAGATCAAGAAAAGAATCAAAAGCATGCCATCTTAGTTCTTCAAGGAAGATGATCAAGGAGTCTTGTGGTACGATAACCGTCTAGTTGTACCACAGGACAAGGAACTTAGAAAGCGAGATCATGAATGAAGCTCACTTGTCTAAGTTATCTATGCACCCCGGTAGCAAGTAAGATGTTTCATGATCTAAAACGTCGGTATTGGTGGTCTCACATGAAGAGAGATGTGGCGAGTATGTAGCGAGTGTGATACACGTTTGTCGGGTGAAGGCCGTTCACTTGAAGACATGAGTAGGAGTTGCGGGACTTTTGCCGGTTGGAGTTGAGACGGGAGATAGAACGATACTATGGTATTGACTTTATTAAAGAAGCGAGAAGAGCAAGTCAAGCTTATCCGACGGCATATTGCAGCCCGCTGTTTAACGAGAAAAGTTATCTTTGACAAGAAGAGCTGACTGTAACATTCCAAGTTGGGGACCATGTGTATACGAAGGTGTCCCCTATGAAAGAGTGCAACGTTTTTGGTGTAAAAAGGAAGTTAGCACCTCGGTATGTAGGACCTTTCAAAATCATAGAACGAGAAAGGACTGTGGCCTTCAAGCTAGAATTACCGAAGAGATGAGTCTTTGTTTTCCCTGTATTCCATGTATCGCAACTCAAGAGGTGTGTGCGACTCCCTAAGGAAAAGATCAAGATGTCAGATATCAAACTGCAGCCAGACTTGACCTATGAAGAGCAGCCAGTAAAGTTGTTGGATGTCAAGGAGAGAGTGACCCGGAACAAAACAGTCAAAACATATAAGGTGTGTTGGAGTCATCATGATGATCTGGATGCTACCTGGGAGACTGAGGACTACCTTAAAGACGCTTACCCGAATTTCCATAAGCAATGGTTAGTTCGCTCAAATCTCGGGGCGAGATTTCTTTAAGGGGGGTAGGCTGTAACAACTCCAGTTTTTAGGGTTAGACCAATTTTTGCATCATGAGCATGATCATCACATAAACATCATTATGGCATTTTTGTGGCAATTTTTGAGTGCCTATTTTAAAAATGCAAATAGGGGTTTTCAAGGGTTTTCCGAGTGGTCATACTTGGGGTGCTTTTCTCAAAATGAGCTTTAACAAAGTTTATAGAGAAGAATTTTTTGGAGAAACTTTTGTTTTGACCCCAATTTATGAAAATGACTTTTGGTGCCTCAAAAATTGCAAAAACAGTTTCAAAAATTAATTTCAAAAGGTATTTTTGTGGCCCAAATTTTTATTTTCAAATCTAGGCCGATTTTTCAAAAACTTTCTACATGAAAGTTATTCATCTTTTAATTTTGAGAAACTTTTTGTTTTTATCCATTTTCAAATTGCCCATTTTCAAATTATGGGCAGTCAAACTTTCCAATTGAAAAATTAGGCCCGAGGTGGGACCACCCGGCCCCACCCGTCATCATCCCCTTCCTCCTTCCCTTCGTCCAACGCGCAGCGTCGCGTTAGCCGCTTATGAGCGCGCCGCAGCCGCCTACCCCGCTCATCCGCCTCGTCGCGCCCGCGCCGTCTCGGCACATCGTCGCCCGCGTGCCAGCCTCTCGTCCCCCCGCTGTCCCCTGCCGTGCCGTCCCGCTTGCCGCTCCCGGGCCATTCGCGCGCCGTGTCGCCGTCGCCCCGACACGGCTGCCGCGCCGCGCCACTCGAAGCCGCTAAGCGCTCCCACAGCAGCGGCAACGGGCGCGACGCGAGGCACTCAAGTACCCCGACGCCGCGCACGCCGCGCCCGTTTCGCCCGGCGAGACGCGCGCGACCTCGGCCGCTATGACGCGCGCCGCGCCGTCCGCCCCGACCGCCCTTCGCGTCCGCCCGTGCTCCAGTCGGAAGTGGACACGCCGGCGCCTATAAAAGCTCCGGCCTTGCCTCGCCCTCACCTCGCCCCTCTCATTCCTCTCCCCCCACCCCATGAAGAAGCCACCTCGGAGCTCCGCCCATGGCCGCCGCCATCGCCACTCCGGCTAGCCGTCTCGCCCATTTCCATCCCGCGATAGCGTCACCGAGTCCGCCTCGCCTTTCCTCCACCATCTCCGCGTGACCGAGCTTCGATTCGACCTAAGGAGAGGCCAATCGGCCCGGTCTTGTTCCGGCCCGTCGGCGCGCGCGCCGGCACAGCTTTCCCGCTCGCCCGTCCGCGTGCGTCCGACATCATCTTCATTCCCTAGCACGCGCCAGTCCGCCTAGGCCCCAGCGCATCCCGTAGGGCCTCACCAGCGCCGCTCAGTGCCTGCTCCGCTTGCCGCCGTCCGAGCCGCGCCGCCGCCCCGACCGTCGACGCGCCGGGATGAGGGGCATCCCGCCGCTCCCATCTTCACCACCACCGTGTCCGCCCTCATCGTCACGAGCACGACGGTGCCTACTCTCGCGACCCGGAGACCGCCGCCGGCGAGACTCACTGGCCGGGAGTCAAGACACCTGCCCCGGGTGCGACAATTGGGCTCCGCCGGCCCGTCCCACCCGTCGCCGCGCAGTTAGCCAAGGCGCCCGTGTGCGCTTCCCGGGGTAGCGGAATGCGCGGCTCCGCGCGCTAGCGTCAGCGGGGGAAATCCCCCGGGTGCGCGTAGCATTTAGATTATTTTCCGGTTTTGAAAATGATTTAATGAAAATGTGTTTAAATCTTCCAAAATTCATATCTCCCTCATTTTAAGTCCATTTGGGGTGATTAAATTTCTATATTTTTCTTATGATAAGCTTTACGCATGTAGGGTATTGGTGTATTTTTATGAAATACTTTTCTGTACTGTATTATTTAATATCTTTAATTGCTTATATCTTGTTAAATGCATAATAAATTGTAGGTTTATCGAAAAATGTGATTCTTGTTTTGTTGCTCTAGTTAGGAGATGCTTTATCTAGAAAAAATATTATTTATATATGTCATGTGTAGAAAATGTCCTATTTATTTATTGTGCTTGCTTTGCTTAGAGTTAGGAAATTCATAATTAATTATTTATGCAAGGAAAATGCTTGATAATTTTTATAGGGTGTTTTTATGCTTATAAGTAGCTGTTAATCACTTGAGATCTGTTGTTTGACACTTTTCATAATGCAAAGTATTTTTAGGTCTTGGTTTAATGCTGTCTTGTCCTTTTTGTATAGAATAAATGGTTCACTGTTTTGACCTGCAAATTTTATGGTAGGCTTGTTATTACCTAGCTTAGCTACTGTAATTTTTGTAGATTTTTCTGAGCAGTATAGCTATAGGTTGCTGTTATGCCCTGTTGTAATCATGTTCGGGTTAATCGTCGAAGCCTAGGTTAACTAGTGTACTTGCCATGTTTAATTAGGGTTATAAAAGGTGTAACATGTTAGGATGATGTTGACTACCTTGTAACTTCATGATTGGTTCATCATTATCATCATACGTCTTAATTTCGTATTGCATTTCCGATATTCATACGCACGATGCATCATACAGATTGCCGGAAGGAGTGACGCCGCAGTTCCCGAGGAGCCGGAAGGAGAGGAGCGAGGAGCAAGGTTTGCGGGAGAGGCAACGGGACGAGGATCCGGACGCCTCGACTTGCCCGAGTGCCCTAACCATCACCCTAGCTCCTTTGAGAAAGGCAAGCCCCCGAGCATTTCTCCTACGGTTTGCAAAATGATTTACTTTGCGTCCTTTATTATTTTTGATGCATTAAGTTATTAGGCGTTGACTTGGAACCGCATTATCGCATTATGATTACCTTGATCCACCCGAATACTTTACCCTAATTAAGTTACGGATCTCGCTTATGCTTAGCACCTTCGAATTAGATCGGTAGAAGACGGGTGATTGACCCTCATCCGCGAGGTAGGTGGTTACTACCCTATGGTTGATACTATGAAGGTTGGTTAGAGAACATAACCATGTGGCCTTGTTAAATCACGACTAGTCGGAGTTTGTGGTGTGTTAGACCACGGAAACTCCGGCGATGTCACCTAATGGGACTATGGCTTTGTACGTCCCTCGGATCATGTTGAACAACGCCTCGCGATAGCTGGAAGGATGCGATCATCCAACCGCGAAGCCTTGAGGATGTTTGGGCCGGTCGCCCGAGGTACCTCGGTAGCCGGGCATGCCCGGTTGCAACCGTATTCGTTGAATTCCGTGTTTCCACCCGAATAGACCAAGGTGACCGTCACTGCTTCCGCCGGCGAGTGTGGTTTGTGTGATGGAATACCTTGGTTGGTTTGCAATCGATTATAATCGCCATCGTTCTCGGACAAGAACACTTGACCGAGCAGCGGCAGACCGTCGCAAATCATTGTGAAAAATAGGATGGTTATGGTTCTATGTGTTGATCTTGGTATGCTCAACTCCGAAGGATAGGATAGCATTGTTTGCTCATTCCCCGAGAGATGAAGTAGTACGGGTGCTAACCTAGTGATGTCGTGGATCCTACTTAAAAGATGATAAGCTAGAGAGTCCTTTATCACTAAATGATTATTTAATAAGCTCATCTCTTTATCGCAAGCTTAAAATGAGTACCCTGACTACCCCACTTATAAAGCCTTACATACTCCTTGGTGTCACTTTATTTTCATTTATGACGGGTAAGTCTAGCCGAGTACCTTCTTGTACTCGTGGTTTTATTCCCTTGTTGTTGCGAGATGGTGAGATGTTCTATGGGTATTGCCCAACTTGCTTCTACCCCGCGTATGGGGATGAGTAGATCGTGGGCACGATCAATCTATCTATCGTACCTCTATCTTTGTTATCGGATGTGATGTTGGACGGCACTATATTTCAACTAAGTGTGCGTTTGTAGAACCAAAACTTTATTTGCTTCCGCAATTTGATTTTGAACTCGGTATTGTAATATTATTTCGTACTCCGATGTAATCTACTATTTGTGAACCTATGTATCACTATGAACCGTTGTATGTTGAACTCAATTCGTCCGGGCCGTATTGTTGAAAGTTTGAAATCCTTCGAGATTTCACTTACCACGGGGGTTGATATAGCCACAATGTGCTAATTGTTGCTTTGGCGACTCATAAGTACATTGTGTTTATATTAATTGGTCGGTTCTGTTACAAGTACTGCCATGCCTCAGCATCCGCTGGGTGTGCCATCTTGTCACTGTATCTTTTGCCAAACTTGTGCCATATCATCTGCTTCGCCAACTCCTCTATCATGAACATCCATTGGAGCCTGGAATGAGTGGGAGGTACCGTCCTACGACCATCTCCGGGATCTTAGACCTGCTCCTTCTTGCTATCACCCTTTGTCCACCTCCACATACCTAGAGGCTTTGCACTTTGCAAAGGCGTTGCCGCCTCTAGTTCTTTTCCCTGGGCCAGGACGCACCCATTACGACAAGCATGGATCGACTCATACGGCATCTTAAGTGCACGCAGGAGCTTCACCGACTTCGTACGTGCTCTTCTGCCAGTCCGTGTGGTCATCCGGAAGCAAGGAGCCCACCACTGCCAACAGAGATTGAATCCGTCACGGCTCGGGCTCAACTGGCGACTTCAACCATAGAAGACGTCCAATGGCATCCAAACTCGACTTTGTTGTCTTCTCATGAAGGGGCTTCAGGTCGAAGACATCATTTCATAGAACGCCTTTGCGATCTCCTCCGGATCCTCCACCAAACCTTCATTGCCACGGCCCTCGTTAAAGTCTACCACCATGTCGGCCACGCCGGCATCTCTCAAACTCATCGAGGCGTGCTCTAACCTCCTCCTCTCTAATGGTAGCTTTGGTTCACCATGGAAGATCCACCTCTCGTAGTTTGCCACATATCCATGCTTCAAGATCTTTGTAGACATCCTTGAATACTTTTCTTTTTTGGTTCTTTGCGGTCATTGCATGGGCACCGCGCTCGATCGAACCCTTTTGCGCTCCGGGCCAAATGGTTTACTCGGAATTCATTGGTACCATGAACCCATTCAGACTCTCGCTCTTTTTGGTCCACTCCCTGTACATCTACTCACGGCCGACCATCTTCTCACATTCGCCAAAGTGAGTGGGTAATGAAACCAACATTTGCATGTACAAGGCGTTCCTACCATCTAATAGGTGAAGGATAGGTCCTGGCATCCCACCCGCGCGGATGCGTAGATGTTAGCTTTTATGTATGACTCCTGCCGGAGACGGATTCGGGCAGCACCTCCCCCGCCTCGTTCTCCCGATACACGTCCCGCTTTGGGGAGAGTGTGATCCGGGAGAACAACGGGGAGGTGCCGCCGAAACTCCGGCTCCTGGGACGGGAGCGGAACATGGAGGCTAACCCATCTACGCATCCGCGGGCCGTCCAAGAAACGTGGACAATCCGAAAGAGATACCGTCGCAGATATGCACCGATCGCCCATACCAACGACCGCGTATCCCTTTCGGACGGGAGACGCCTAACTCGATTACGTCATCTACGACCAACAACTATAAGGAAGAGAGGTGAATATTTATACCTAGGGTGGTGGTGGAGACAAGCTAGCGGGGCAAGGAGGCAGTGGCAAGCGGGCAAGGCGACACGGCCCCGACGAAGACAATCGGCGTCGCCAAGCTACTCCAGAACACCGCAAAAGAAAGAAAGAAAAAAACAATATCGGCACAAATTTCGGCGTAACCTCCCCGACGGGGAGGTTCACAAAAACTCGCAAGAAAGAAAGACGGCTCGATGGCCGACAACACATATACGGCACGAAGGCCGTAAACAACACATACAGGGCACGAAGACCACACCCGCACAATCTAGGCACGAAGGCCGTCAACAACACAACATGGACCTTTACCTTCTTCTCCGGCGGCGGACGAGGTGCATCGGCGTGGACGAGCGTCGTCAACGTACGGCGTCACGATCATTCCTTCTCCTTCCTCCTTCTATTCTTCTTCTTCCCCTTCCTCCTCCTTCTCTTCTCTTCTTCCTTCTCCTTCTTCTTCTTCTTCCCCTTCCTCCTCCTCCTCCTTCTTCTTCTTCTCTTCTTCTTCCTCCTTCCTCTTCTCTTCTTCTTCCTCCTCCTTCTTCTCTTCTACCTCTCTTCTACCTCCTCCTCTTCTCCTCCCGCCGCCCTCGCCCGGCCCGCTCCGTCGCGCGGCCCCTGCTCCCGCTGCGGGAGAGGCGGAGCAGCGGCGGCGGGCAGAAGAAGCGCGGCGGGGCCCGGGAGGGGCGCTACTGTATGGCGCGTCACATGGAGAGGTCGGGTTTTGAACATCCGACGTCGCAACTTGCTCCAAAATTTTTCAAATTTTAATCATAGCCTGCACATACGATAACACGACACCTCGACAAGTTTCGTGATTTTCCGACTTCGTTTGGATTTTATATAATTAAAAAACACCTCCAACACGTCGGGAAAGTCCCTGTTCCGTGGACAAGGACTTCAAACTTTTGGGTGAGCTTCGACAGGCCTCAAAATACACTCTCCAACATGAATATCATTTTTCGAATGGCTACGTTCCGATATTTCATGCACTCATAGCTCAAACTTGAATTATGGCGGGAAAATGCAAGGAAACAAAATAAATCAATGGAATATAGCAAAACTATTCTGAAAATCATGAAACTTCTCGAGGTATCACGTTATCACATGTGGAGGCTAGGAAAAAAATTTTGATGAAGTTTGAAGCTAGTGGCCACGTGAAATGTACAACACTCGACTTGTAACCAAAAAAAATAAATAAATAAAAAAATCTTTGCCGATCGCCTCACGGCGTGGGGCCGGCAAAGAAGACGGCGCCGGTGTGCCGCCAACCGCATGCTGTTAGTTTTGCCGATCGTTGGCATAGTGATCGGCAAAGACCTCCTTTGCCGATTGCCGCTGGGCCGGCCGCCGGGACCCGATGTGCAGGGGCCGGCAAAGGGCACCCTTTGCCGATCGCCTACCACAGGCGGGCCGACTCTTTGGAGCCCGGCGTCGGCAAAGGGTGCCCTTTGCCGACTGCCTACCTTTGCCGACTGCCATGGCCAAGGGAGGCGGTAAAACACGTCTTTGCCGACTGCCCTGGCCTTGGCAGTCGGCAAATGGCCTCGGCAATCGGCAAAGACGGGTTTTCCCGTAGTGATCATTACATTCTTCATTACTTATATTTTTGTAGTATACGTACTCATTTGATACCATAAATTTAGTTCGATGATAACAATGGGTCTGAGGACCAGGAATCAGGGGAATGAAATGGTTGCAAACATGGGAAGTAGGAATTGAGTAGATTGTTGTAAGGAGTTGCTAAGGATGTTCCCTCAAAAAAAGGAGTTGCTAAGGATCTAGCTAGGAAGTGGCTAGAGGAGGGGGACGTAAGGAGTTGCCAAGGATCTAGGAAGCGGGTAGATTGTTGAAAGGAGTTGCAAAGGCCGGTGATAATTAAAAACAAAGACACTTGACAACTTTTGATTAGAAATACAAATGACCATAACAATGTTGTATTAATTATTTCAGGCCCCGGTTTGAATGCAACTTCGTGTTTGTATAAGTTTCCTGAACCTATAAAATAAGCTTAATTATCCCAGGCTTGTGGTTGCTGCCTTGAGCCAAGATCCCCCTCTCTGGTTACCCCAGTGAAACAAGCTGGAAATCATCTCGTAAATAAGCGCAAGCCGCACATATACAAATCCAATCTCTGCATATCTTATTAAGCTGTATAATAAATGAAACAAGACACCATCATATACATAGACCGGATGCATATTCGCTAACCTTATTGCAACAGCAGCTAGCCTAACTAAACCAACAGTAATACAAGCACAAATGATACTTTTCATATGCCGATTTTGTGCAGTGATGAATACATTTCTCCGACAGCACTGAGCCACTGACTGATTTCTCCTCTTCTGAAAGCATCAATTTTTGCACAACATTGTTTCAGGCTTGAACACTGCGTTGCTGTCTTGGATGCTCATTTGTTCAGGCATGACTCTTGAACTGCACGTTTATAGGTCATCAATGAAATTACAGAGTTACAACATTTGAATGCAAGTTGGTAGTTACAGATCATTGAGG
The DNA here is from genome assembly GCA_018135685.1 of Themeda triandra. Classification (NCBI taxonomy): domain Eukaryota; kingdom Viridiplantae; phylum Streptophyta; class Magnoliopsida; order Poales; family Poaceae; genus Themeda; species Themeda triandra. The sequence continues at coordinate 1,233,493 of JAENPR010000044.1, forward strand.
AAATAATGCTAAACTTCACTTTAGTAGGTCAAGAATTTTGGCTGAAAAATAATGCTACTCGCTAAAGTAAATTGCATATGATTGGTGCATCTTGCAAGCACATATTTCATTTTCCTAAAGAATAAAATAAAACTATGACCCAATCAATGACACGATATATTATTTAGCTGCTTATCAAGCACACCTCAGTTGTTGCAACATCCAGATCTGTTTTCATGTCATTTGCTCAAGATTTGGAACAGACCTGCCATTTTAAACTATGGAAAAATTTAAGAATTAACATAAATAAAGACAGCGCAAGCCCAACAAATATGCCACTTCCCACTTGAGCACTCCAAATACTAGTTAGTATTAATTAAACAACTGGTATAGTGCTATCTTCGTCTGTTAACTAGCTTTGACCATGTGTACAGTGGTCTGATAGACACAGTGGATAGAACTACTCTGGTGTTGTCAATTCTCATCTGTACCCCCAAATTCATATATGTCCTATTGTGGTTATAATATTGTTCATTTCCTGCATGTATTTATGATGGGCACCAGCGAAGATTGTTCTGACTGCTTACAGCTCAAAATAAAAGGGAAAAAAGAGCAAATCCAGGTGCTTAAAAGAGAAAACAATTTGGTCACAGCACATTAATGTAAAAGTTGCATGACATTGCTACTACTCAAGGCACATATATTTCATTGCTAAAAATACATGTTAGGACATACACACCTACTTAAATCTATGAATACAGCATATTGGCTACACATCAAACACAAAAGCTGTTTTGAGATGACGACAGAATAAATCTGACAGGATTGCAGATATATAAGGCAGTCAACTGTTGGTCAGAACGTGAAATGGATATATATTGGGACAGCCAAACCTCACCATTCATGTCAGTTGAGCTTAAACAACTAAACGATTGAGCACATTTAAGATTTAATACAGGTAAGTTACAAACCGCTGGCTGAAAAGTAGTTCTTGTTGTGTGGAAAACAAGCATTTGGACCAGAAAGATGACAGATTAATTAAGACATATTGAAGTCAGTTTCATGCTGGACATGTGATTGCCACAGCAAAGTTATATACTAGGACCTTGGACCTATGTGTACTTAATCTATGAATATGACACATTAGCTACTCAAAATGATGAACACACCAGCTGTCCCAAGATCAGGATGATTCTTTTTTTTTTTTTTTTTTTTTTTTTTTGCGAAATAAGATCAGGATGATTCTATAGGAACGGGGCATGCATATATGCATGATTAAGACAGGAGTTGCTTTCATATCATCTGTGCCATCTGGTGGTCAAACCAAACAGGCAAACACCTATTATCCTTTTTAAATACAACAAGCTACTAGTGTATAGATGAACTAACCAGAAACAAAGGTTCTGCAGGCTCACCCGTTATGCAACTTGTGCACTCAAAGTACCAGTTGGCAGAGACAGCCCAGCACCATTGTTGTTTGCAGGACCTGTTATGAAAACGATGGATGAGAATGACACAGCAGGTAAAATCAGAACTGAAGCAAAGTGTAAATATGAGTCTGTTCTGTGGAAGGAGCCAACATACTTGTAGGTTGCCTCGTAACAAAAAAAGCATGCACCGATCACAATGTAGCACAGCAGCAGAAGGATCCCCTTCAGATAATGTGAAGATCCATCCTTCAAAAGTCACAAAGTGATTAGATTCTTTGCCCGCCACAAAACTGTTTCTAGTTGAATTGATTAGTAATCTTTACTATCAAAGTTCCAGCTTATATATTGTAAATCTTATGTATTGTAAACCAGTTTGATCTTTTACATGTTCAATGATGAGAAAGGAGAGTAGTGTACCTGCAGAGTGAATGCTGTCACTATTACTGAGACGAAGAGAGAGCCGGTCTCTAGCAGCTTGAAGTCGAGATCCATCTGAATACCGGCGATCCAAGCTACAATGACACTCAGCGGCACCTGTCACGTTTGGCATATAATGGTACGAATTATTCCACCATGATTAGGTAGTAACTTACGGGATATGGTACGCCACGTCTGTCACTTTTTAAAATTTTAAATTGTAATATAATGATACTGACCACGAACATGGAGATTTGGGTTGCTGACCCCAAAGCTACTCCGAGGGTGATGTCCTGTGTTGTATGGGGAGCGAAATAGTTAATAACTTTACATGATTGGGCTATTTATAGTCATGTCATGAACAGTTCATGGCCATGATCCGTCCATGAACATGTGAGACAAGAGGAATAATCTGGGTTGGGTGTGTCCTACCAGCTTGTTCTTGAGAGCAAAAATGATGGCCCCGGCATGCTCCGCGGCGTTCCCGACGATTGGTAGCAGGATGATGCTGATGAAGCTGACGGACAAACCCCAGGATTTGGAGGTAGGCTGGCAGCACGTACAGGCGTAATTGATGGGTGTGTTGCCCACGTTAGTACCAATCAGGTTAATTTAAGAACAGAGGGAAAATGAATGATTGATGTAGTAGTAAATAAGTAAACTGTACCTCAATCGTGCCGACAACGTACTCTGACAGGATGGCGATGAGCACGGTCTTGAACGCGAGCCAGAAGAAGCCGCTGGCGAATCCGATGACCGCCTCCTCCTCCTCCTCCGCCTCGCCGTCGTCGTCCACCTCCTGCGGCTCGAACAGCTGGGCGTGCGTCTTGAGCTGGAAGAATAGGTAGGCGACGTAGGCGAGCAGCATGACGACGCTGCAGGCGCGGGAGAGGTCGAGCCCGTGGTGTCCGCGGAGGCGACGGAGTGCTCGCCGGCGCTCACCGCGTAGCGCAGCATGAGCGGCAGCGACTGGCACAGCACGCCCAGGATGAGCAGCCCCGTGCTGACGTCTGCTTGGGTCTGCACAAGCATGCAACATATCATTGTCAACTCCGAATTCGAGTCATTAGTGAAGGAAAAAAAATCCGAATCCGAGTCTTGGGTGGCAACTTGCATGAAGTGTGAAAAAACATTATTGACGACATGCGTACCCTGTCATATGGCTGCGGGTCACCAAGGTTGACGACGCCGCCGCAGAAGAGGGAGGTGCCGAGCACGAGCAGCAGGTTGGAGAGGACGGAGCCGAGGAGGGAGCACTTGACCACCTCGATCTTGCCCTCCATGAGCGCGAAGAGCGCGATGATGAGCTCAGTGGCGTTGCCGCATGTCGCGTTCAGGAGGCCGCCAACTGTACATACGTAGTAGCGCCGTCGTCATGCAGAGCAGCATAAGCGTTCATATGAGATCACTGTTGCTGACTTTGAAAAGTCAAGGGAAGTCATACATAGTCGATTGAAGTGAAGACGTCACTGACTTACCAGTGGGACCGGTGTATATTGCGATCTGCCTGCAGAAATGACAACACAATGGACAAGGCGTGTCAGCATGTAATTATTCAGTTATTAAGGTTGTTACATGTATCAAGCACAAGTTTAAACAACTGGGGATGATGGGCTTACTCGGTGAGGAAGCTGACACGCTCGGCGAGTGGAATGAGGCCGAGTAAGCTGAGCGCAAACACCCACACCTGCCGATGAACGAGGCAGTTCCATTTCAAATTTCAACCAAGTTTAGCATAAATGGATCGCATATGAGGTAGGGAAACCAAGTAGGAGTAGTGCGAAAATTAGTAGACTGATCTAGTATTGTGTCAATATCCAATGTAAGAGTGGCAGGTTGGTAGGTACTCCCTCCGTCTCTTTTTAGATGTCGTTTTGGGGTTTAGATGTAGCAGTTTGAGCGATTTGTAGAAAATATGTGTAATATTTATATTTTTAAATAAATTTGTTAAAAAACTAGATGTAAAGATGTTTCCATGATACTAATTACTTAAGTATAAATATTTATATATTTTAATAAATAATCAGGTAGTTGTTTTAAAGGAAACGAAATACATCTATTTTTTGAGACGGAGGAGTACGTAGATATGACATCTTTTTTAGCTAAAGTACATGAGACGTTGCTCTCACAGAGCAGGAAAGTCCCAAGGAGCAAATCCTGGTGTTGTCCTGCATCCGGCCGTGCGAAAGGTTGGTTCAAGGGGTGCTAGGCGGCCCATCCATACACCGAACCACCGCAACGTGACAAGGCCATGGATTGTTACGCTTACGCCGCGCCTTCATCGCCTGATCCGGAGGCTACAGAGACCCCCACGTTGTGCAGGCAGGAGGAGTCATAAAAGCGAGGACCAAGGCGCCAGATGCTGACTGTTCCTGTCCCCGGGATGTTGATATTGCAGTACAGAGTGTGTGGTAAAAGGTGCAGTACAGAGTGTGTGGTAAAAGGTGGATCCGTGGCAGTGCGTGCAGGAACGTTTTTTTTTTTTTTTTTTTTTTTTTTTTTTTCTGAATTCGCAGTGCAGCAACGTGGCTGTCTTGATCCTGTGTTCAGGGGATCTGAGGCTGTGGCTGTATACATCGGTTGATCGGCAAAGGGCTGACGGGCATCAGTATCCAGTATCCACCGCCCCGCGTGCGCGTGCTGCCTTTGTGTGTGTGTATGTGGCTATATCGGCTCATCCGGCAGAAATGTTGGTTTCGGGCTCATTCGCCCATCACTCCTTTTTGCCACTTTATATATATATTATTCTTCGCATATAAAATTTGACCGATGCATGTGTGGCAAAATAAAAATAGTGAGGAAGAGAGATAAATATAGGTACCATGTATAACATGGTAGTTGTGCTAAAAAGAATTGATGTTTGGTCAACACATAAGTACATCTCCTAGTAGATGGGAACCAACAAGGGAGTACTATAGCAGTATATTAGGGCCCCTATTAGTATAGTCCAACAACGGCTAACAACTTTTGGCATTTAAACAGGAGAGCCGTAGCTGGAACAGTACCGGACGCCCGGTTGACAGCAGAATTACAAATGGAAATACTAGGATACTCCAGAACGTGAAACAACAAGAGCATCAGGCCCCTTTTCAAAAAAAAAAAAAAAAAAAAAAAAAAAAAAAAACAAGAGCATCAGGCGTCTCTGCGCAGCGCCCGGCCGTTGTCACGGTCTGTGTCTGTCTCAATTCGAAGCAGATGGCGAGAGGACAGACTAGAGACTAGAGAGGGCCGGCCAAGGAAGAGGTCAAGTCGCATCAGAGCAGAGCTCAAGGGAATGTCGTCGTTAAGCACCCATCGAACGGCCATTTGGCCTCGCTTGGTGCTATCATCTCTCTCTGTCGCAACATCCGTCTCCGCGAACGAGGAGCGACAGGACAGGACACACAGACTGAGAGATCGAAAATAATCTATCGATTTCACTCGCCTAATCATAACAACCGTGTCCCCGTTGCAATCCAATCCAATCTAACCGAATCGTAAGCACGGCCGATCGACGAGAAAGCACAAAGATGGTATGATACAATTCCTTGAACGAACGAACGAACGAAAGATACACATCACATACCTGTCCGAAGTGCGCGCACTGTGCGGCGATGGCGAGCGGCACGGCGGGGAAGAGCACGGCGAGCTTGGTGCCGAGGAAGACCTCCTGCAGGTTGGCGAGCACCGGGCGGAGCGGCGCGACCGGCACCTTGCGCACCAGCGACGCGTCCGACTTCTTGCGCAGCGCCGACGCCGACATGTTGTGCGCCGTGCGCGCCGTCAGGGAGCGCCCGTGCGGGCCCTGCCGCTCCGCGCGGAGCAGCATGCCGGCTTCCGACGCGTACTTGCGCATCGGCGGCGCCGTGCCCGGCACCCCCCGGGTCGACTCCGGCAGCCGATCCATCTGATCTATCCCCGGATCCTTCGCGAGGCTGCGCGCCGCCGCTCTGCTCTCGCTGTGTTCTGTCCTGCCGCCGCTCTTGGCGTTGGCTCACAGGGTGACGGGGTTTTATACAGCCTGAAAGCGCGGACTGCAGAGGAGGATATGTACGGAGGCGAGGGACGGAAAGGCAAAGATGCGAGGAATTATTGACCAGAACACTCTAATCTCACTATGCTAATAACAATTTTGCAAAACCATGGGTTGGGCCTGTTTGATTGCCGATTGCATGATTAATGAGCGAGGGATAATCATGCAGAGAGATCAGATCAGATAGAGATATGCAGATGCTGCCCCTGCCACTGCCGGAACCGGAAGGAGGAAGAGCAGTGAATGCGAGGATCGTCCCCAGGCTAGGCTATGCACTCTACTCCTGCTCTAGTCATGATTGCTGTGGCTGGCCTGCTGGGGACGTCATGGCCCGCGCGAAGCTTCGCGGAAGCTTCGTCCGCCTCCGTTCTGTTCCGCTCCACAACATCTATCCCCCGTCGGGAGCCGCTGCCGTGCCGCCGCACGGAACGCGCGCGCGGAGGCCTGCTGCTGTGCATGCAGTGCCGTTGCCGTCTGGCGGCTAGTACCAGTACGTACTACGTAGTGCCGCACCAGGCTATGGACGCTGGCCGCTTGCGCCACGACTGTTGTGATGCTACGGAATCTCTGACGACGACGCCGCCGCCGCTCATCATCCGAGCAAGGGTCGGGAGGGATCGAGCGTCCGTGCCACGTGAGGTGGAAATGCGCGAGGGGGTAGGCACGCCGCCGTGTTACACTTGAGCGGGCGACGTGGCAGCAGACCACGGCGGCGACTGCGACCGCGACGGGGCGCGACGGGAGGCGCGGACCGAATCTTGATTACGGCCGGCCATTTAGCCCATCATCGTGCACTGCATGACTGCACTGCATGACACTCGCACGTCGCACTCGCAGTCTCGCACCCAAAGCCGGAATGTTTGCCGTACGTGGCCTGTACGTACAACTGGCCGGCCTGCTTACTTGTTTTATTCATTCAATTCATTCACTGCCGCCGTGGAACCGTATGGGTTGAGGGATGGGAAAGGACTGCATGTACTTGTGGTTGGTTGGTTTATGGAGTACATCATATGATATGGGAAATTTGGCGTTCGGGTTGCTTGATCAAGTGCCGTATCCCAGAACGCGCACGGGACGCGGAAACGATCGAGGTGCGTCCACAATTGCCTCACCACGACAACGACACCACACCCCAGAAGATACTACGTAATTAAAAACAAATTTGTTTCGGCTTATTCGTATTATCAGCATATATGATAAGAGATCTTTTTTTTCTGGTAAAAGAGTCTATGAAATAGCCATTTTGATTCAAATATTGCACGATGTTCAGTTTTGTCTCTAAACTTTTCACATGATTATTTAAGTCTTCTGACTCTTTCTTCTGATTTCACCCTACAATTGCTCAAGTGACCGTTTTAAGTCCTCACACATTGTATTCTGATTTCGATTTTCATCCATGAATTAGCAAATGCGTTTTAGTATTTGAAATTTTCTTTTTAGCTCACTTTTATTATTCATCCTACGTAGAACGCTACGATTTCACAGCTTATCAGATCTAGGACACCACCATGATTCGAGAGGGACGATTATCGTTAGGTACTGTTCCCCTGGCATCATCTCTAGCTATCGAATCATATAAAACACTTTTGACATTTATATTCGTATGTCAAACTAGATATTAATGTATATCAAATATCCACAAATATAAATAATTAGATGGTTTTAATCAAATATCATGTTGTTCAAAATATTTCGTAGCATTATTAGTTGAGCTTCAAAGTCTACGGATGAAATGAGCCCAAACTTAAAATATGAGGATTAATTAGAAATGGTCACTTCGATAGTGTTAGGGAAAACGAAGTCTAAAACAAAATTTGAGGACGGAACCAGTCGTTTTCAATGTTTAGGGATAAAATTGAGTCTCATATTCTATTTGAGAGATTAAGTGGCCGCTAATTAGGTATCCAGATTCTCATAGAAATGTTTGGATCTATATCTCTCAAGAAATGTTTAGGATGGCATATCGGAATCAATAGACCATTTAGTTGCAAATTAGAATCACTATGAAATTAGAACCACACTTTCATGGATTCACGTTCATAGGAAGCAAAGTACGAATTGGTTACTGCCATTTTAAGTTGAAACCTTTCACCTGTATGCTATTCAACGCCGTTTCTTTTGATCCCACCGATTATCGGAACTGTTTCGGTCCACAGGGAACCGTTTCTGTCAACCAAACATTGCCTAGAATAACTATCCCACTAAAAGAGCTCTAAAAACCACACACCTTGAGTGAAACAAAGGAGTATAATAACTAAAATGAAGTAAATACACTATTATTGCCCAATTTTTTTTAAAAAAAAAGCGTTGACGGAAAGGGAAAAAAAATGTGCATTGCCATTTGGCTCAAGAATACGGCATGCCCAATCCAATCCTTCCTCCTCCTTGATGTGCATAGACCTTGTTAGAAAAATGGACCCTTGGCTCATCTAGTATGAGCATACTGGTGCATAAACACTGAGGTGCTCGAGCAGTGGGTCGAAGAAAAATTTGGTTTTACAAAGTCTTTCATCTTGAATTTTCTTCCTTGAGGTAATCCATTGCTTCTCAATATGAGCTAAATGCTGAAAAGGAGACCAATGATATGCCCAGCCGCGCCCAGGCCCAGCTATAGCAACGACCTAAACTGCTGAGACAACAGAAATGCATGCAAAAAACTAGTATATTAAAGCAATCATTATTATAAACTTAAACAAACTATACTGTGCTCACATTTCCTGCGCTAAGCTATTATTCATCATAAAAAGAAAGGAGATATGCATTGTACCGACATAAATCACTTGTGCGAATTGTGGTTGGTTGTTTATATTTCTCATCGATGCATGTTTAGGGTTGTTGGATATCGAATCTCATATATATAAGAAACACATCTCACTAAACACGTTCATGGGTATTCAAATCTAATATCTTGTTGATTCCTTTTATTTTGGGTAAAACTACGTTGCATGTTGTGAAAGGAATAAAACTAGATGTTTTAGGTGAAATCAAAACCTCGTTTTATTCACATGTCGTGAACTCATTTTATTACGTATAGTGTACAATGAACATCAGCCACTTATTCAGACGCTGAATATCATCCATGTCGACACATACTCATCCATCTACTGATCTACGCAATATTCCCTCCAGATAGAGATATTAGGAAAACACCAGTACGCGTACGTGTCACTTTGAATAATCAATGCCCACTGCACCGTGCACATGCCATGCATGTGTGCCCCCATCATCATAATTAACGACGAGCTACGTCCTGAGATCATGCATAGTCGTGTCCACTGTAATTTCCTATACATTAACTATTTTTTTTTCAGAAAATGTGAGGAGCAATCATGACAGATGAGAATAATGTCTACCTGTGATCATGCACCATTGTCCGCCTTGCCATTACTCTTCAACAGTGACAGAATATGCACAAATGATTTTTTTGGGGTAAAGATATATAATTTTATTTGTCTACGTATAGAATTACATTCCAGAGTTAATGAGATAAACAGCACACGTTGTCCTCACCATGTTGGAGTATGAGTGTTTCGCTCGTTAAATGGGCATGCATGAGCTCCTCTATTGCACCTTCTCTTTTTACCCTTCTGGATCTTCCTGTCCGGCCCACCAACATTTGCCGACACTCCTTTGGTTCCAACACCCAGTACCGAAATTTCAGACAAATCGGCACTGCTACTGGCCAATGCCGACCCGAAACTGATTTTTGTTAGGTCATGAATTTTTGCTCCTTACTTGGTACTCCTGCAAAAGTAAGTAATGTGTGGCAGCAGGCAGAAGGGGGGCCAACCATTATTTGTAGTAGATCCGATCGATAATATGAATGCCAAAATGTAACCAACAGTCTGGCTTGCCGCTGTAAACATTGACAAACAAGACAACGCCGAAGCCAAATCGATTCATCGACGACGAAAACCTTACGAAAAATATCCATTCCAATCACCAAGGAAGGAATCCAAGATGCTAGTACTATTGTCCATAGTACTAGCTAGCAGTAGTAGATGCTGTATGCGCCATGCATGTCTCTTAATTTCCGGAGATATATTCTGGATATGCCAAGCATGCATTGCCTCGTCTTTCTGGGGACATCCGGTCAAGCAGATACACACCCAGTGACCAGTCCATTGGTAAGCATGGAGCAGCAGCAGGTACATTATTGCTTTGCTGATGAAACATGCGCCATGTCTCCTTTAATTTCCGTACGTAGTGTCGATGCGCCAGTGGCAGCACGCCACGCCAGCACCCTCCTTGTGGAGACCTGTCGGGATGTGGCTTGTTGCATACCAACTTCGGATATATCCACAAAATTCTCTGCTCGATGAGTCCTGGTTTTTATTCAAAATCAGGAGAGGGTATGTTTTCTGAAAATCAAAATAATACTGCTGCCGGCCGCCTCTCTTCGACTACGGTTTCTGTTTTTCTTGTGTGTGTGCAAGGATGAAAACATAGGGAAACGGGTGGAAAAGGCCCTCTTGTATTTCTGTTTCTTTTTTTTTTTTTTGGTGGGAAGTGGAAAAAGGGGATTAGAAACCAAAAAGAGATATGCGGATATATGAAAATGGACAAATGCATTCGAGAGGCAAAATAAGTTACAATATATGATCTAATATTCTCAATTATGCATGTGTAAAGCCATGTAACAATATAACATATAAGACTTTATTTAGATGCAAGTGTATTCACGTCAACCTCAATGTGTGTTGGAGTGGATTAGAGTGGAACCTAGTTCAATTATCCTCCAATCCACTCAACACATGTGGATTGAGATAAATACACTTCCATCCAAACAAGGCCTAAAGAATATTCATTTGAATACCATGTCTGTTTACACATTAAGATGCATAGTTGGTGATTATTAACACAAGGACATGCAACTTTTAAGCATGTCATGCAGAGACTCAAGATGAGATAAATATGGGTTTACTCCTGAGGAAAATAGGATAAATGCAGGTTCATCTAAATGAAGGTGAAAACAGAATCTCGCAAAAGACCCTCTCATTTTTTCATAAATACTACGACATATGGTTGATATATCTCTATGTGTCGATTGATGATAAGTGATTACCAGGAGATGATCATGCTTTGGTTGAGTTTGAATACTAACTATTGCATGTGTCATGCAACATGTTGTTGGGAATATGCCCTAGAGGTAATCATAGAGATGATGATATTCTACTCCGTATCCATGATATGTAATGTGTCCATTGAATATCCATTAAAGTCAACTTGTATTGATTGGCAATTATGTGAATTGTTTGTGGAACTCTTTTACTTGTATGGTTATTCTATATTTGTCCCCTGGTCGAGTTCATGTGAGGACACATATGAATACTAGACTAGCACATGTATTAGTTGATGACTATGTTTCACAAGTCATGGACATGGGGATGTCGAACTAATAATGTGGGCACATGTATGACATGTAGGCCGGATCGACCCAACATGAGATTGTCTCTATACACATCATATACGTTATGTCCTTCGACTGAGATTGTTGTATGTACTCGAGATGTGTATCGACTTGCTTAGGGGACCGACAAACGCTACTCCATTCCGGGTAGTTATAAAGGGCGTCTTCGGGTTTGTCGAGAAGCATGCTATGAGACATAGACAATCAAGATGGGATTTGCCCTCTACGATGAGAGTGATATCTTTGGATCACTCAAGTGATTGGATCAACAAATACATGGCCGTGCTTGGGTTAAGTGTTAACCCACGAGTTGAACCAAATATCATGAGGCAAGGGAGTAACATGTATGTAGTCATGGTGGTTCGTCTGATATGATCATTTACGTGCACATAGGAGTTGTCACGCCTTGCTAGAGGCCGCTGTCAGCTATTGGGCGAATAAGAGTATTCAGCCCATGTCTATGTGTGCGTGAACCCATAGGGTCGCACGCTTAAGGGCTGGAAAGCCTAATTCGGGTTGGACCCGAATTAGACAAGGCTTAGGGTTTCTAATGGGCCTCCAACTCGGGAGCACATGAGAGACGCCTATATAAGTAGAGGGGAGGGGCGCGGCCAGACCTAATCCACGTCCTTTGGCTACCGCCGTCGCCCTCCACGCTCTCACCTTCGCTCCTCGCGAACCTAGCAGTCCGGAGGCGCATCGCTTCTTCCTCGTACGTGTGTGATAGCTCGGAGGTGCTGCATCTGGAGCACGAGGACGAACCGCAAGTGGTGGGAGGAGTTGATGGACGACCACGCAACTGCACGGCACTGCTGCGACGCGTTCGACTACATCGAGTCGTCTTCCGCTGCATCTGCGCGTCTAGTGGTAATCCCGTAACCTGTAACTAGCAGTAGATCCTGGGATATTAGGTATAAAAGTTTTGTTTTCGGCTAGCTTAGCACCCTCATAACCCTTCACATGTCTCTTGGCTTTGTGTTGGTGTGCAGGTGTGAAGCACAAAGACTGTTGACAATAATGGTTAGGTCAAGCGTGTTCGTGCCGATGGACTGGGAGTGGTGAAGGACGGACGTCGAAGCTTGGACCGAGAGAGTCATAAGACTAACATGACACCTGGGGACATCGATAAAGCAAGTGTATATGCGGAGCAGCAGACCATGTTGACCAAGTCAAGATGGAGATTGACCAAGTCAAGACAGATTACGTACGTAGATCACATAAACTTAGTTATAGATTTATTTAGGTGTATGCTTGTTAAAAAGTATTTATAAATCTATAAATAACTTATACATGATTCAATGAGTATTTTTACTATAACTGAAGCTTACAATAATTAGCTCACCATAAAAATTCACCATATTAGACCATAAAACTACAATTACGAATTAATTGCAGAAAAATATAGATATAAACCTACAACAAAAAAAATTATACTAAGGCATACTATACTACATGTTCATTGTGTAGATCTACTCATTGTTCAACAAACATAAAGTCAAAATTGCTTATATGAACAACATCTGCACGCTTGTTGGAGGAGATAGGAGGAGGTTCAATGTGAAAATCAAGAACAACCATTGTTATCATGTTTGCATGTTCTTAAGTGTTGAAGCTTAATGACAGGTTCGATGAGGTAAACACAACTGCTCATTTGTAGGCATCATTTCAATCCCGCCGATTGATTTGTTGCTTACGACAGAGCCAATTTGGTTAAGCTTGCTAAATTTTATTGTAACGATTTCTGAAGAGTAGAGTTAGACCATCTCCCGTGTCAACTTCAGCTTTTTATTACTGATGTGAGAGGGAGATGAAAGATTTAGAGAAATGAAGGATCTTGCTAAGCTTTCCGTTATGCTTGTTACAACAAAAAAAGCATATCAAACATGATATGTTATTGTGTACACGCTTCTTAAATTAGTCCTGCTACTTCCTATTGCAACTAGTATAGAGAGGGAAACGAGCCGTAGCTCGTTCGGTTGGTGCTCCAAGTTTGGAAACTGCTGGTCCTGAGTTTACTCCATATGCATTCTCTTCGTATAGGTAGATCTAACTTGCGCACTAGGGTGTTGTGTGTGTGAGTTGGTGTGCGTGTGGTGGTGTGAGTTAGTACGTGAGTTGATACTATAATTTGCACTTGAAGAGTTGAGGCAAATGGTTTCTACTTTCTAAAAGTGTTTTTGTCTTTTCTTTTCTTTTCTTATTCATTTCAGCCAAATCTTTAAACAATCTTAGTAAACCATAAAAAAAATTATAAAATGCAAAATCCAACTGTGTTAGATCGACTCACTCCCATCCTATTTCTTAACTCATTCTTCACATAATTCATGATTGAAAATATCCGGCCAAAGAGGTAAAATAAATGATTTTAAAAGTTTAGAGAGGTGGTTTATTCGGTTTTAGAATGAGGGAGAAATAGACGCAAGTTGAGGGAGAGAAAGTGGATTTTGTTTCTGTTAAAACATAATTATGTGCAATCTTGACACACACCAACACCAGCTTCAGTGCAGTACCGCTGGGCTGCCGTCGATGCGTCTGTGGGCTGGTTTGATGTTCATGGGCTTGCTTTCCGCCGAAGGATCTTAATTTTTTTTTTTTTTTTTTTTTTTTTTTTTTTTTTTTTTTTTTTGCGACTCGCCGTGAGAGCCTATTCGCGAAGTTCCCGGTGACAAAAATCCCCAAATCCTCCCTAACCGGCCAAATTCGAACCCTTGCGGCGGCCACTGCTGACCGGCCACGGCCAGCGGGCTAGCGAGGCAAGCAAGCAGAAGAGCAGGGGAGAGAGGAGCGGCACGGGCGCGGGCACTAGGCTGAGTCGCTGAGAGGTGAGAGGAGCTGGGGCGCCGCGCGGGCAGAGCCCTCGGCGTCCATCCGTCCAGGGCTCCAGCGACCGGCTGCATGCTGCCGCCGCCGGCAGTGAGGTGAGGCCGGCACCAGCCTTCCAGTTCCAGCGACGTCTCCGTCTCCCTCTCGTCTGTTTACACCCCGCATTATTGATCCTCGTCTCCTTTTGATCTGTATCTTGTCCCGCAGCGCCAAGGCGCGGTAGCCGTTCGGCAAAATGCCTCAAGGGAAAACCGTCAAGGGAGATGTGCAACAGCACGCTGGTGGCACCTTGGGCATTGAGTCACTGCCTGATGGAGTCCTTGAACACATTCTTGGCTTCTTGCCGTCTGTGGAGGCCGTCCGCACCAGCGTGCTCGCCCGCAGGTGGCGCCACCTCTGGAAATCCGCCACGGGCCTGTGTGTGGGGTGCCGCGACCCAGATCAACCGGTGCCACCTTTGGAGGAAGTCCGGAGCTTGGTAAACCATCTGCTGCTCCTCCGCGGAGGCTCGCCCCTTGAGAAGTGCTATTTCACGCTCGATGCTCGGGTCTGCGGCAATGAGGATGTGTCCTACCTAAACCTCTGGCTCCGGCATGTTGTGATGTGCAGAGTTCAGGTTCTCAGCCTCTTTATGTTTGAACATATGGTGGGTGAGCGCCAGATTAAACTGGACAATCTGCCTCTCGTGTCCCAGCACCTGAGGAGGCTGGAGCTCACCTGTGTAGAGGTCCACAGCAGTTTGCTTAACTTTTCAAGCTGTCCAGCCCTGGATCATCTAAAGCTTGTGGATTGCAAGTTGTCATCGGCCAACAAGATTGTATCCAAGTCCCTGAAACATCTTTGCATCATGTACTGCGCAGTCAGCTGTGATTCTCGCATTCGCATTTGCACCCCAAATGTTGCCTCACTGTGCCTTGAGCGTTTTCATGGGAGGACTCCAATTCTTGATGAAATGCCCTCATTACAGGAGGCATCTGTCAAAATATCACATGGGTGTAGGGATTACTGCACTAATGTAAATCGTTTTTGGAGTTGTGATTGTGGATCTTGTGATAGTTCTGATAGCGCGGCTAATGGCAGTATCAACTGCATGCTTCTAAGAGGTTTATCGGAGGCTAAAAGCTTGGTGTTAACATCTCAGTATGGCATGGTATAGTTCTAATTAAAGTTTCATCTTTTACCCTATTTTGTATTAGGTGCTGTCAAGTTGAAATTTGACATATGTTGCTTCTTTCTTTTTTTGCATGCACTGCCACCAACTATGGTTATGAATCAAATATGTTCACAGTGTTGATTATTTGATCACTTTTGTTTGCACTTGTGCAGTTTGCTTTTAAAAGAGATTTGAGATGGTGCCCTGTGTTTACAAATCTGAAGACCTTGTTGCTGAATGACTACTGGTCAACGTATGTGCTTCGTGACTTCCATGCACTAGCGTGTATTCTAGAACACTCACCTGTTCTAGAGAAGCTTCAACTTCACCATGGGGTATGCAATTTACAAATGCTCAACTGCTGCATTGTGTACTTATTAGTTGACAGTTGATCATTTTTTTGGTGGCGCCGGGGATGGTCTGCAGTGGTTTGGAGATAAAGTGCAAATCAAACTACGTGTCAGTTCAATGAAGCCATCAACTGCAATTTCAGAACACCTTAAGAAAGTCGAGATCAAATGTCAAGAGGTTGACTTTACAGTTCTCAAGGTTTTGGATTTTCTGTGTGCATTTAACATATGTAAGATAACTTGCAATTCTTCTCACTCATTTATATTCCTTTACATTTACCATAATGTCCATTTATATGAAAGAAAGTATGCAGCCTAGTAAGTTAGTAGGAAATCATGAATGGTTGTACCTCAGGTGCAAATTCTATAGATGAATTTCAACTTTCTGCCATGAATTTTCTTTTTGTTCTAGTTTTTTCCTTACTCTGGCTTCCATGTGTGATCTTTGTTACTAGTTCAAAAAGGCGATCAATCGGATGTTTATTTTTTTATTTCTGTGCGTCAGTTCTTTTGGTGGGATATGAAGTATCCAAGAATATTGTGAGATATAAATTACCAATACCGTCAAGTCCAATTTACTTTTTTTGGTTATTTGTTTAATCAGTGGCTTCAAAGTCTACTTTATCTGCTAGGTTTTGTGTTATTATTAACCCATTGTATTCTCATAATGAGCTGAATCGGTTGTTTTTGCTACTAGGGTTTGTAGTGGAAATGATCAGGTGAACACTGGTAGAAAATGACCTGATAATCATGAGAGCTAACACTAACTTCATTTTAATAGAACATTTACCCAACTTTAGCATAACTGCATTGTTCTGAAGTTTAATCAAACAAAAATATGTTGTCAACCCACAACCGTGCCCATAGCTAGATAATTTCTAATTTCTTATTCTATTCCCCTTGGATCTTATTCCTATTTTCACATTGATCAGGTTTCAGTTTAGATGAAATGGAGGGAGTAGGAATTGGAGCCACAAGGATGCTATATTCTATGCTGTCTAATGTGGTTCGTGAAGGGTGAAGATAGAATCTCTAGTCACCTGCTTAGACCAACTACCTGTGATTTAAGTCCTGGCTTATATTATCGATCTCTCTTTTGTTCATCGAATGCTATTTTGCAGCTTCCATGTCTTGTAAGCTGTGAAAAAGAAGATTGTCCAATTTCTGTTAGGCCTTGATGATCGATCTATGTCTAATTTAATTCAACTTCATGTACATGGTTTCAAATGGGACTAGGTGTTCTCGAAGGTGAGCTGTGTATGCCTAGGTGATGCCTTTGAAACATAGTTCATGTACATGGGTATCTCTTGCTATTAGTACTAACGTTGTTGACTCCTTGATCCTTGAAGAAAGTGCACTGCCGTGAACTTGCTTCATTTGAGTAGTATTTTGTATGCTTGACGATCATATCTTCGGCCTTATTGCTTAACTGCTGAGTTGATGTATGCATTACTAAGCTATGTTGACTTGTACCCATGGCTTATGTCTTGCTCAAACTTTCTGAAATGTCTTTGGACTTTAGTTGTGTGGCAGGATGCTATTAAATGAAATATAGCGAATGTGACAAGGTTGAAGTAGTGTAATAGTTATTATTACACTTGATTAGTTATCAATTATGAAATCTCGCATGCATGTGATCCTTCTAAAGCTCGAAGACTGCATTGATCAGGATTTTGTTACCGTCAATTGAACCTTAGCGGAGTGAAGGTTGATGTACCTCCGGATTGGCTCTTATAGCCTCTTACAGCACCCAGAGCATAGTGAAAGATCATGTTTCGTTGTTTCCCATTGTGACTACCTATGCTGGTTCTAGGTAGCCTTGCTAATTGTAGCACCCAGAGTACAATCAATATTTGATTTATCAGTTTATCCACTCTTTACCCCTTATCTCTTCCAACCTTTTCATGTCATGGGCGTTCTAGGTAGCCTTGCTAATTGTAGACACCCTGTTATGCATCTCACCAATGGGTCTTCTTGAAAGGTGTTTGTGGTTATCGAACGAAGAACGAGCGCTTGGTTGATCTCATCAATTTGCTGGTCGGTCTTACCGTTTTTTTAAAGAGGCAAAGCCTCAGCTTTTAAGTACGGTCTTGCCGTTTAGACCTCCGTTCGCTGTATGTTTCACCGAATAACAATCTAATTTGTATTTCCACCAAAAAATTGTGTTAGCGGAACTCTTTGGTGGAGCGTGAAGCTACTAGATATAAGATAAGACACTACTGCTCGCTACACCAAAAACATCTCATTCTGAGCTAAAAAAACATTTCATTTGGTGGTACTTGTTTATGATGTATGAATGCATCCAGAGCACAACAAATCACAAGTATTTATTTATTTATACAACAAATCTGCTGTGGCCTGTGGATATATAGTAGCCGGTCTTCCTTTGCTTTTGAATTGTGATGACTGATGAGTGGCGAGACATTCATTTATTTGCTTGCACCTTCCGTCGCCGTCGCCGTCGCCACGTGTGGCTCGGCCATCCTCTTCCTGCCCATCTCGACGAGCCGTTCGATCGGCGGCATGGCCGCCTTGGCCGCGTCGAGCGCGCAGAACCGGTCCACCCACGCAGCCAGCCGCGGCGCCCTGGCCGGGTCCACGATCCTGAGCCCCGTCGTGGGCTCCGACGCCTGTATCGCCGGCACGAACCCGCCGAGGGCGAGGTCCACCAAGCCGACGCCGTCGCCGCCGAACCACGCGTTCTCGCCACCCGCGCGCTGCGCGTCCGCGAGCGCGCACTCCAGCGCGTCCACCGCGCCGAGCGTCCGCGCCACCGTGTCCGCCTTGTCCTCCTCCGTCCTCGCCGCGTGGATCGCCACCCACGAGCTCAGCAGCTGATCGCAGACACGCCGGTGGTGCCGGCCGAATCGAAGCAGGCTCATCATCAGTAAGGGGGTTAACAAATTAAAAGGCAAGAATCACAAGGGGGTTTGGTTTTATCCTTAATCACTACCTCGCCGTCGACGTAGGTGGCCCAGAAGCGGGCGACGGCGCGGCGGTGAGGGTCGGCCGGGAGGAACGACGACGCCGAGCCGGCGCCGGGGAAGGCCTCGTCGAGGTACTCCACGATGAGCATGGACTCGCACACCGGCTTGCCGCCGTGGAGGAGCACGGGCACCTTCTTGTGTACGGGGTTGGCGGCGAGGAGCAGGTCGCTCTTGTCGGCGAGGTCCACCTCGACGTACTCGTAGTCCAGCCCCTTGAGGTGCAGCGCCACCCGCACCCGCAGCACGAACGGGCTCGCCCAGGCGCCCAGCACCTTCAGCTCGCGGGCTCCGGCAGCATCCATGGTTTGGTTTACCGGCAGGTCGGCAGAGTTCACGCTATTTGTAGGACGGTCGGTGAAAAACTACCGGACCAGGGCGACAGGAAATTTTCACTAATCAAGCAGTAGCTTCAACTGCAAGGAGGGACTGGGATGATCTCGGGCTCTTCTTTGGTCAAATGAAAACGATTATATAAGAACTGACCAAATAAATAAGGTAATGACTTTCCAATAAATAAATAGAGTAGTAGTACATTACACGGAGCCTGGGTAGACCATGGATTTGCATTGGCCAGTGCCCATTGGGGGTCCTCGAATGGTAGCTCATCTGATTAGTCTTTGCGCCACACGTCATTAGTCAAGTTTGACCTGAAGGCAGGTATTTGGACAAAGGTTTTGGGATTCAAATCACCAAAAATTTTGGTACTGACCGAAATGGGCGAGTATCGGGATTTTCACAAATTTCTGACTGGGATTCACTTGTTTTGACCAGTCAAAATGTTTAGATTTAGCTAATATTTCACCAAAATTTGATCAATATTTCTAAAAGTGAATATTATTATATGAAAAGCTTGGAAGGTTTGCACTTCTACATTGAAATAAGAACTTGTAGGCATTTTGAACTATAGACTTAACAAAAAGTTTGAATTTGACTAAGGTTTTTTTTTTTTTTATGGTGCTGTTCTGTGCCTACCCGAAATGGGTGACTTTCACTGAAATTCGGTCATTTCCGGCCGAAACCCAGAAGACGACATTCTCAATCACCTTTGAAACATTATTACAATACTTGTAGTTGAGAACCCGTACACACTTATGTTAAAAAGAGAGAGAGAGAGAGAACCTGTACACACTTATATTTTTTTTTTTTTGAAAGAGAGGCAAAAGCTTTGCCCCGGATTTTATTAGACGATGGAAAGAGAAAAAAAAATTTACAAAAAATTTACAACTCGACTCAACTTCCAACTAGCTACTGAAAACCGACTAATTACAGCTGCCCAAACTCAGCACACTTCCTTTCTAGGCCGAAAAACAGAGGCCACAAAAACAAGCACTCACTACCACTAAAGATCCACCACTACTGACTTTGTGACAACCCACCCGTTGGGAAAGCCAATCTAAACTGAGCAATGTCATCTTTGCAAAGACCCGCCACTTGGACCGGGGTTAGCTGTGTGTGCTGAAAAACTCTCCTATTTCTCTCCTTCCAAATGTTCCACCAGAAATAAATAAAGATCCCGTCCAATTGTCTACGCTCATTTTTATGGACCTTTCTCCTACACCGACACCAGTAGCTGTACAGGGAGCCGGATGGATTAACTGCGCTTATCGACGATAGTTGGAACCATTGCAAGATGAAGGCCCACACCTCTTTGGTAAATTGACATTCCTTGCAAAGGTGGACCGGAGTTTCCAACATGATGTTGCACAGTGCACAGTCCGTATCCTCCGTCCATCCCCTCTTGCTTAAGTTGCTTGCGGTGAGAATTTTCTGGTGTAGCAAAGTCCAAGCGAAAAATCTGCACTTTGCCTCGGCGTGAGCTTTCCAGATATTAGTGACTTTGATCCTAGAGAACCTTCCTGTGAATTGGGCTAAATACGCACTCTTGGCGGAATATTCCCCACTTTGCGTCCATCTCCAGGTAATTTCATCCTCCCTCGCCTCTTCTAGTTGTGTTTGCTCAATTGCCTCCCATAACCTCACGAACTCCCGGACTTCTTCTGTTGATTCCAAGGGATAAATGTAATCGATCCACTTATTCCCATTTAGACCTTGACAGACCGTGAACCTTTTCCTCTTCGATTTCTGAAATAACTTTGGAGCCAAAGACCTTGCCGAGGCCCCATTGATCCAGCTTGCTGCCCAAAAGCTTGCTTTTTTCCCATTACCGATTGACACTATTGTTGAGGCGTTGAAGAGATCTCTATCCACCCTGTCACATGGCACTTCCAGTTCATTCCAAGCTCTATCCGGTTGCTTCCATTGTAGCCACAGCCAGCGAAGACGAAGGGCGCGAGTGAACCGTTCAAGATCCAAAACCCCCAAGCCTCCGAGTTTCTTTGGGGAGCACGTTGTAGGCCAATTAATTAGTGAATGACCCCCACAAACTTTGTCTGGTGTCTCTCCCCTCCAAAGGAAACTTCTACGAATCTGGTCTATTTTCCTGATTAGCCATTTCGGTGCTTGGAAAACAGTGAAGTGGTAGATAGGAATCGAAGATAACACCGTTTTGACCAAAACTTCTCTTCCCGCTGATGTTAGGAATTTGCCTTTCCAACCTGGCAATCTTGCCCCTATCCTTTCGATCAGTGGCTGCACATCTATCTTCCGCAGTTTCCTTGTGTGCAGTGGAAGCCCCAAATATTTTCCCGGGAAGGAGGCTATTCTTCCAGGGAAGTTGTGTAAAAGATTCTGAAGAGCCTCAGGCGATAACATTATCGGGTAGATTTCCGTCTTGCTCATGTTAATCCTCAGACCCGAGCATTCCCCAAAAAACAGCAGCATGCCGTATAGATGCGATAAATCCCTAGCAGAGGGTTTGGCGAAGAGGGCAGCATCGTCCGCGTACAAGGAACACCTTAGCTTTGCCGCACTTGGGAGCACAGGTTGTAGCAGTCCCTGATGAGCAGCCTTCTCGATGATCCGTTGGAGGGGGTCAATCGCCAAAATGAACAGTAGCGGCGATAGCGGGTCTCCCTGACGAAAGCCACGGGCATGAGAAATGGCCCTAGTCGGCTTGCCGTTGATCAACACCTTGGAAGATGCTGAACGAAACAGATCGGACATCCAGTCTCTCCACTTCCTGCTGAAGCCCAGCGCCTCCAATACCTCTAAAAGATATTGCCAACTAACCGAGTCAAATGCCTTTGAAATATCCAGTTTTATGAATAAGGAAGGTTGTTTTTTCTTGTGTAATAGCTGTATCACCCGTTGCACATATAAAAAATTATCATGGATACATCGACGTTTGATGAACGCGTTCTGAGCGTGAGAAACTAAACTGTTCATATGTGGCGCTAGTCGGTTGGCTAAGATCTTTGTTACAATCTTCACCAGGCTGTTGATCAAGCTGATTGGCCTATAGTCTGCGATGGTCCGTGGTGCCTCCTTCTTTGGAAGCAAAACAATGTTGGCCTCATTAAAAAGGTGCATTTTAGATGTTTTATGCGTGTAGAAACCCAGGACGGCTTCCATCAGATCACCTTTGACAATCTCCCAGCAAGTTTTGTAGAACAAGCCAATGTAACCATCCGGGCCCGGGGCTTTCTCAGCTGGCAAGTTCTTGATCGTCATGTGAAGCTCGGCCTCTGTGAATGGCGCATCTAAATCCTCCAGATCATGATGCGAATACCCCAGGGCCGCCCAATCTAACCTTTTAGTCCTGGTCACGTTCTGCCCCAACCCTGTTTTGAAAAAATCTGTGACCACATTCATTTTTTCTGCTTGGGTGGTTGCTGAAACTCCGTTGGAGTCCAGGCTAGCAATGTAAGAGATCTTCCGGCGCTTATTTGCGTAGATATGGAACAACTTGGTGTTTGCGTCTCCTTTGCGAATCCAAGTCAAGCGCGAGTGCTGCCTCGCCCTTGATTTCATAATGGCTGCAATCCCTAACGATTTGGCCTTGAGCAACTTCTTAAACTGCAACTCCTCCTCCGTCAGCAAACGGTTTTCCTGCGCCTTCTCAAATTCACCCAGCAAAACCTCCACCATTGCAGCTTTCAACTTCCAATCCCCAAACTGCGCACGTCTCCAAATCTTTAGTGCTCTAGCCACCCTCAACAGCTTAACATGGATCCTCAGCAACGCGTTCTGCGTATTGACCTGCTGTTCCCAAGCTTCTTTTACAGTGTCCATGAACCCAGGGACGTTTACCCAGAAGGCTTCGAAACGGAATCCTCTGTAGAAATCATACGCTGTGTCCCCCTGGAGAAAGAGCGCACAATGGTCCGATCCCAGCGATGCCAAGGCCTGAAGGTCAGATCTAGGGAAAAGTTGGATCCATTCTTCCGAAGCCATGATATGGTCAATCCTCGTCATCGTAGGTTGTTGTTGATCATTCGTCCAAGTGAAAAGACGTCCATGTAATTCCAATGGCACCACTTGTAGGTCATCTATGGTACGTCTGAATCTGTTCAGCATGTTCAGGTGGCAAATTACTTCTATGTTTTTATGTTTATACTAGCCCCATGCACGCACAATAGAGCGTCAGTTTTGCAGGTGAACAGGGTAGGCTTCTGCTAGGGTCCAGGACTCCCTTAGCGCCATCGACAGGTTGAGGAAACCAGCGAGCAGGTAGGAACTGGCGGCATACTTCACTCTTGAGCACATGGCGGCAAGGTACAAGAAACGTTCACAGGTGTCTGTGTCGTGGTCCATGAACACAACTACCCCAAGCGCCATGGAAGCAGGAACTATGGCCATCCCTGTGATCACCTGTCTGCCCATATATAAATTCATCATCAGTGCACTTATCTATCCCTCGCCCCCTTGTTTCTCTTCTTGTGCAAGAAAAAGGAAAGGAAGAAAAAAGAAAAACACTAGATTGTTACATTACTAATGGATGGAAAACCTACCC
This sequence comes from Themeda triandra, assembly GCA_018135685.1. Taxonomy (NCBI): domain Eukaryota; kingdom Viridiplantae; phylum Streptophyta; class Magnoliopsida; order Poales; family Poaceae; genus Themeda; species Themeda triandra. The sequence continues at coordinate 1,256,906 of JAENPR010000044.1, forward strand.
ACTCGGCGGGGACGAGGAAGGCGAAGCTTGGGTTGATGTGTCCCACTCCACGACGTATGTAGCTGACATGTGTGAGCAACCATATGCCGTTCCATAACATTGAGACTGAAGACGCCGCTTTAATAGCACTGCATATGCATATGCATGTAGCTCAGTATATAGAAGTTACAATTTACATGAGTGAAGGTAATGAATAAGAATTTGATATAAGTACTTACATGAAGGCTATATGTAGGTGAAAGTCATCAGCAGGCATCATAAATAAAAACGCCATCAGCGCTAGAAGGAAGCAAATACCCCTCGCCAAGAGGAAGAAGAGATCCCTACTATTGATCACCATGATTGCTCCCTTGTGATATCTTCTGATGTTTGCGTCTGGTTATTGGATAAGAGGTGTTTTGTGTTAGAGGTGATCTGAAGTTCTGAACTGAAGACAGGGCTTGAAAGCTGTTCTAAGATCTATCTAGTTTTCTTCTTTTAGTCTGTAGTATGCGCCTGTGTTGTCATTTACATCGCTCTGCGCTTGCTATCCTTTGAACCTGAACTCTGTGACCTGGCGTCCCCAGCAAAAGTATGTTCCTTTCAATATAAGCAGGGCTGTGGTCTTTGGTCTAAAAAAAATTGATCACTATAACAGCAGTGTATGTACCTATATCTCAGTACAGTAACTTTAAATTCAGCTTGGAGCAAGACCATTTTTGCAATAATTGCACGCGAAGCTACATGTTAAAAGCACTATTACCCTGAGTTTGATCTCAAAATTTTAGATGGCATTAACAAAATTTTGACTTAGCTAACAAAACTAAATGAAGTCATCTGCAAAATTTTTCTTGGCTGGTTCGTTAGTCGACACCTGTGTCGAGACCACCGAGGCATAACACCGAAATAGAAACGAACCCTTTGGGGCCTTTTGACATTCAGAGCATAACAACATTGATAGGGCGCACTTTCAGAAATGAACTTCTATCTGCGTACTGCGGTTGTGATGGCTGTCTGTCGGAGTCAAATCAATCAACGTGGGCAGAAGCTAAAAAGAAATGAATGATCACCAAAGCAAGGAGGGTGATCTGCTTCAAGAGCTTTGCTTCGAACAAAGCGGTTTTGTTGATCAACATGGAGTACATCATCGTTCGAGACTAAGCTCAATAACATAAAGGGGCTGGATATGAATAACTCTGTATGTGTGCGCACTCTCTGTTCAGAAACGAGATATGCATGTATGATACATCTGCATTTTCTGCTGTGAGGAGTTGAGCTGAAGATTTGTTTTTTGTGTGTAGTAGCAAAACAGGTGCAAATTGCTATTTCACATGTTCTAGGTTTAGAAGTAGGGTTTGATTTTCAATCATAGGTAAAAGAGCTTAGTATTAGTAACAAGAGATTTTAAGTTGTTAATGTTTTCGGTGCTGCTGCCCTGTTGTGGCTTTGAAAGATAATACGAAATAGATGAGGAAAACCATATAGTTCCTCGAATAGATCTTATCTTATTTGAAAAGTGTAAGGTGAGTGGACTCCCAAAGTAGGGCAGATTTGTCTTTTCAAAAGAAAACACGACATATATTATTGATATATATTACAATGCATGATCTTGCAAACACAAATGTCCCGATTTGTTTAGGGTTTTATCTTGATAAGTACGTTGCAGCCTTTAATTTTACATTTCTCTGGCTTACATGATTCAATACTACAGTAACAAATTGCATCTCCAGGAGGACAATGACAAACAATAATTCAGATTATGTTTCTATATGTGCTAAATAATACTGCCAAGCTTGTTCCACGGTGAACTGACCTGTCACAGATGATGGGGTGGCGCCGTGGACGCAGAGAATGCTGTGGACCTTTTGGTGGAGTGCTGGTAACTGGATCAACGATCCGACGATGCCTGGAAGCCCAGATGGATGCCCAGAGCAGCCTGGGTATATATAGGCGCGGTCCTGCTTTTTGGGTTTTCTAGATTATTAACAGAGTTGTGCATATTCACCATTGCTGGAAACTCTGATTAGCAGAGGCGTCGTGGAAGAGGCGAGTGAGATGGCTGGCCATCTGTGAAGATAATTTGATGTGATTCCTTCTCTTAAAAGGATAAAATCGTAATATTTTCTTTTTTCTTATCCAGAAAAGCGGCACCACGACAGGGTCAGACATGCGTCAACTGAGGTGCTACTTTTCGTGGTGGTCTGGTGGGTGACGACCATCACAAACCTCACCAGTGAGCTAGACGACATGGTCGAGATGGAGATTCGTTCATCATCCTGTTGTCATGTTATAAAGGAACGGATCAGATATGATGAATGTGGCGACTGATATGATGATATCCACCAGTATCTGTATATCTATAACCTATGAATGCAAGTAGGTGCCAGGCATTCCATCAACACATTCATTCCTTTCCATTGGCACCTCACAGTAACTAAGATACAGTAGGCAAAACTGTTTCAAGGCCTCTTCCACCCCTTCCCTCCCCTCGCCTCCGTCAGAGGGCACCGCCGGGAGGCCCGCGCGGCTCTCCATGAAGATGGCGGCGAGGATCCTTCCAGGAGAGCCTCGCGGGCGCGTCCGTGCGGGCATGACGGCCGGCGGCGGGGGCGGAGTGGTGGCGGCGCGCTGGTGGTGGCAGAGGCAGCGTGCGGAGGCGCGGCGGAGGTGGAGTTGGCTGCGTGCCCGGCCCTCTCCTTCCTCTTTCCTCCTCCTGCTTGTCGATCCTTCGGCAGCGGTGGCGAGTCGGCATGGTGGCGGCGCGCCGGTGATGGAAGATGTGGAGGTTGGCGGCGGATCCGTGCCCGGTATGGCCGGATCTGACCCTTCTCTCCCCTGATCTGATTCGCGAGCGGTATGTTCTTCGTCAACGGTGGTGAAGGGCCCCTTGGCCTTGGACACGATCGTTTGAGAAGCTGATGGTGACCTTACAGTGAAAGCGGCCTTCCGAGTTAGCTGGGCACAGAGTCGACGGTGGCGGCGGCGGTTTGGGTGAAAATCTTGTCTGGCATGTTATGCCAGGCCGGCGGCGGTGGTACTGATGGTGCCACGTACATTGTTCAAGGCGTCGCTGAAGCTGTTGGTAAGTCAGTCCTCTGCTGTGTCCGCGAGCGTTCAATAACTGGGTGAAAACCTAGCCTGGTTTCTCCGAGCCGGCGGTTGTGGCGCAGGCGCGTCGTCGAATTTTTTGTTCACCAAGGCCGGACCTCTCCCGCGTGGTCACCCTGCTCGCTGTGCAGCTCAAGGCGGAGGTGGTATTTGTCGACGTAACAGCCGGGCATTTGGTGGGCATCTGCACCAAGTACTTCATGCTGTTGTCGAGGAAGAAGCATCCAGTCTTCAATGGTGGTTCGTGTCCAACGTTTTCAGTATCTTTAGTAGGTCTGACAAATGTGATTGGCGGCTTCGTCTTGACGTTGATGATCTTATTCTAGCGGAGTTGGCATCATGGTGCAAGTCATAGGTCGTGTAGGACTACGTAAGCCCCTTGTTAGGGATGTATTTTCTTCTTCTTTTTTTCTTTCTTTTCTTTCTGATGATGTAATAATTTGGCCTGATTCTACCTATGGGTAGATGAAGCCGGATAGTTTCTATCCTTTATCTAAAAAAAGTGTTTCAACTAACTTAAGGATTAAGATTAAAAAACTAACTTAAGGATTAAAAGATTATAGCATCTAATGATTTCAAAGAAAACCTTTTAAGTCCTAACTATGAAATATTAACATCTGGTCCTTTTGTTTTCTAAGATTCTAGTCTGTAGGGACCAAGGATTCATAGACTACCCTGTGTAAGCATGCAAGTGTCCACTGAGGTGGATATATATATAGTTTCCATGAAGAGATAGCTCTAGCGGTTTTTTTTTAAATATATAGATATTAGTGTTTATGGTCCTTGTAAAAGTAGTAAAGTACAAAACTATAAGTTGAGTTTTGTTATGGAGTATCAACATTGGTATTTTTTTAGATAATTGAGTAGAAATATACGTCTCAACGACCGTGGTATTTGAGGTACTTATCGTTAGTACCCCTATTAAAGGATGATTTAAAAAAATAGTTCATATATCTATACTTCTTATATAAACAAATCCCACTAATCTATTTCTCTTGTTGACATAGTTTGATGAGGTTGAGGACATGTGGAGTGGTCCTACCAGGCACCAACTTCTTATTCCTCCACCTTATTCTCTTTTCTCTTACATATATGGGTTTGTGTATAAGGAGCACTGCAGAACAGAAAGAGTCCAAGCGTCCAACAGTCCAACAGTATCATAAGTTCTCAGTAACTGGTTGTGAACTAAATAGTCCAACAGAACTTATTTCTTCAGCTGCCAAAAAAAAAAGAGTGAATAAAGATCCATGCCGAAAAACATTCGTGCTTGACCAGGTTTTAGGACTCCAATCAGTTTCCTATCGGCGCCTTCGTTGTTTCCTTCAATTCTTCCAAAATTAATAGCTTGGCTGCTTGCTCACTCATCGCCGGCGAAGGTGCAGGTTTCCACTCTTTCCTTTCCCACTATCTCTGTTCCATAAGAGAGAGCTTAGCTTCTTATGATGCTTGATTTGCTGATCGGGTGGCTGTTTCCCAGCGCCTGCTGCTTTGCCACTGGATCACTTTGATAACGAGCTTTGGGTGCTTGGATGCGACTTCACTCCCTGGGCGCTTGGGTGCTTTGTTGGGAACAGATTTAGTAATGCTTTCACCAATGATGACCTATCGTGTGCAGGGTACTTGACGCTGTCAAACCCTCATGAATTGAATATCGTCCTCCAAATTTGATGTATTTGTAATTTTGGTAGAAAAGAAATAGGCGCCAGATGTTTCAGATGAAGAAGCACTAAATATTCTTCTTCTTCTTCAAGATGGCGTTAGAGTTCTGGCTGTTTGTTTTGCGCGCGTTGTTTTGTGCGCGTTGTGCTTATTCTTCATATATTCGTGAGATTTGTGTCGGCCGACTTATGGGAGAGAGATGTCGGGCGACCCTGGCGACTCGACGGCGATCCCGGGGGTAGCCCGCCGGGCAACAAGGATACCAGACTCCCGAGTACTTGACACGGGGGCTCCACCATGTGATCTGAAGCTTCCTTCCGCGAGGGCCCGTTGGCAGTCTCCATGGAAAGGGGGGAGAGATTTGGCGCGAGGAGGGAGAAGCAGGTGGCAAATCCGCATCCATGGCAGACTCGTTCGCAACCAATAGCCAGGTCCGAACCAGACAGTGCGGCGTGGGGTGAGGACAAGATCCAGGACTTTTGGGGGGCAGCTCTAGTATTTCCTCCAGTCTTCCACCCCACCGCATCGGGCTAGGGTTCAGGCAAGGAAGGGAGAGGCCCTCACATGGATTAGGAGAGATCTATATGGAGGCACAAATCCTTCAATCCTGAGGATTGCTATCCCGTGGGGAGTCGGGCATCTAGAGTGAGACACAATTGAAGCTACAATTCTCGTGAGCTATTCTAGGGAGAAGACAAGAGAAGAACCTTTGCCCAAGTCGAGAAGGGGGACATGGCGGGGGGGGGGGAGACTCCAGAGGATGATTGGGAGGTGGGGTGGATGATTGTGGGGCCAGCCATCGCTGCCCTATGGGTTCTACCCCCATCCTCCCCCTAAGCAAATCTACCTCATCCACATGGAGGATTCAATAGGAACTTCGACGATCCCAGACCAAGAGGAGAGGAGGTTTTCAGGGGGAGAGGACGTGGGAGACAGAATCAGAGATCCAGAGGCAACATCAGAACGTTGTTGCTAGTCCTGTCCCCAGGCGGCTGATGATCAAGCCAGCAGTGCAGCTGGCAATGAAGAAGTCCAAGCTTCGAAGGAACAATAAGCGAAAGTTGAAGGTGATTCTTCTAGGCAGGGTAATCTTCATGTGCTTTGCTACAACTGTGATCAGTTGGGACACTTTAGTTTTGCCTACATCCAGCCTCAAGTTTGCTTCATCTGTAGGAGTACAGAACACATAGTTGACCTTTGCCTAGAATGGAAAAAACCTACAAAATATGCTAAGTTTTGTGCAAGTACTAATAGAGGATTGGGTTTCTACTACATTGATGTGGAAGACAATGGAGACAGGTTCAAACACTGGGTAGGGATGGACAATTTTGGTGTGCTGTCTATTGAGCAAGGGGAAATTGATGAGGCAAGAATAGTAGAGAATTTGAAAAGGCTCTTTGATAGGAATGACCTGGCAGCTAAAGAAGACTGATGATTATAGCTATATTGTGAGGTTCCCACCATGAAGGAAAGTTGAATTGATTGTTATTGGCAGCTCTTCTCAGTTTGATCTCAACAAGCAAGGAGTGGTGGCATCTTTGAGTGTTTGGAATGGAGAGATTGCCAATAGGTACTAACTGATGTTTAATTTGGTTAACATACATGGTATCTCTCCAAAATGGGTAGATTGGAAGACACTAAATGAAGTGGCATCTGGTCTGGGGAGAATGATAGAGGTTGATTGGCAGCTGTAGTTTGTTTGGTGCTGTGAAAGTTAAAATTCTGTGCAAGAACCCCACAAAAATCCCTAAGGAAAGGGTGGTTGTTTTCAAGGAGAACCTTCACTTGATTGTGTTTGACCCTGAGGGGTATGAGCCTATGGGAGAGGACACTGGGGGGAATAACAAGGGTGGTGATGATAAAAGCCTAATGATATAGATCCTAAAGAGGGAGTCTTTTTAAACTAAAAAGGAAGGTGTGGGGACCAATCGAAACATAGATAAGGAGGCTGAGGATGAACAACCCGCTCCAACTACTCAAGGAAGTAATGCTAACCAATTTGGAGGAAAAGGTGTAAAGAGGGCTCTGATGTTTGAGAATAAAGATACAATAAGTCTCGTTGTTATAGGATAACTACATGAGGTTATTGGCTAACATGGATCTAGAAGTGGATGTTGACACTGATGAAGAGATGCATGATGAGATCTTGCCTGAGCAACTGGGGGATGAGGATTACTCCAAGTTCCCAGATGAATGGGTCTTTGATTTTTCACAAGGTAATAGAAATGATGGGAGTTAGCTTGGGAAGGGACAAAAGGCCTTATCAGACAGGATACTAGAAAAACAAAGTTCTAATACTCAAAAAGAACAATATATGCTAGGAGGAGTTGAAGAGGCTGTAAGTGGGGACAAGAAACAGAAAGAAGTTAAAGGGAAGAAGCAACAATAGCAGGGCCCTAACATTCCTCTAAGGAAGAGTATTAGAAATCTAGACAATGGAAAAGCTATGATGACTAAGGCTTAAGAGGCAAAAAGGAAGTGGAATCTAGAGGATAAGATAGGTATCTCTAACAAACCCAAGTTGAATTATGGTCTTTTACATTCTGTTGCCAAGGAAGTTGGCTTAGTTTTGTTGGATGGAAATCCTAGTACAATAGATAAAATGTCAGAATTAGATAATAGCAGAACTGTTGCTAGTGAACACTTGCGTAGTTTTGATGGCTATTAAAATAGTAAAAGGAGTGATGAACCTAGTAGTAGTAAGAATCGGGAGTCTCTTCCTATGCCTAGTAAGAATGGACATTCTAGTAGCCATATTTCGATGATGAGAAAGGATGGTCTAAGGTAGGACCTAGGAAGAAAAATAGGACAAAAAGAAATGATAGGAATGTTAGAACATTAGGGGCCTAGAAAGAATTGATAAGAGTCCTTGTCTTAACTAGTAGGATGAGGGACCAACATGTTTACTTTGTTGGTATTGCGAGACTAAAAAGGGAAAGTTTTTTGAAGGCTTCCTTAAAAATTTAGTCTTGAATGTTCCATTTAAATGGCATCACTTAGAGGCCAAGGGCACTACAAGAGGAATCCTAGTAGGGGCTAATGAAGATGTGTTTCAGATGATTGTTTTAGATAATTTCTCTTTCTTTATTTCTATGATGTTAACCTGCAAGAAAACTTTGTTCTTGGAAATTAGCTGTAGTCTATGGTCTTACTTATGAGGAATAGAAGCAAGATTTCTTAGATGAATTAGAATTAATTATGAGTTCTTGGGATGGCCCTATTATGTTAGGAGGAGACTTTAATCTTGTAAGATTTTGTGCTGATAAGAGCAATGGTATCATTAACCATAGTTGGACTGATAGTTTTAATAGTGGCATAGATAATTGGGGTTTCGTGGAGTTGAATCCTAGTAATAAGAAGTTCACCTGGACCAACAATCAAGACTTGCCCATTTTATCTAAAATAGATAGGATCCTAATTTCTACCTCTTGGGAGGCTCACTACCCACTGACCAGTGTAAAAGCCATGGAGAGATGACCTAGTGACCATAATCCTTTAGTTCTTAACTCAGGAGATAATGCTAGCTTTGGTAAGAAAAAGTTCAGGTTTGAAAAACGGTGGATGCAGAAACCCTCCTTTAGAGATATGGTATAGAAAGTCTGGAGTTATTTTAGTAGTCACAATATGAGTATTGATAGGTGACAGTTTAAAGTTAGGACCCTTAGAAGAATGCTCAGAGGGTGGGCTGCCAATGAAGTAGCTGAGTTAAATAGGACAAAAAGTTGCTTGATGCAAAAGTTCCATAAGCTAGAGAGAGTTTGACTGAAACTAGAGCTCTTAGTGTAGAGGAAACTATAGAGTTAAGAGCTATAGACAAAGTGCTAGATCACATGTGGACACTAGAGGAAATCAAAGCTAGGTAGAGGTCTAGGGATAGACATATTTTAGGAAGTGATAGAAACACAACCTACTTTTAGGCCATAGAAAATCATATGCGTAGAAAGAAAAAAATAGAATGCTTAGAGAGTCCTACTGGTTTGGATTTTGATCAAAACAGAAAGATGGACATAACAGGTTAGTTTTTACAAGAATATTTTTGGTAACGAGCCTGATTTTGGTGTTAGAGTTGGTCCTAACTTTTGGAATATAGGAGATAAGGTTAACAATGAGGAGAATAACATTTTAATGGCTCCTTTTCTGAAGAGGAGATCAAAACTGTTGTCTTCAGCTGTTATGCCGAGGGTGCCCCAGAATCGGATGGGCTACCTTTTTTGTTTTACTAAAAATTTTAGGACATAGTTAAATATGACTTAGTAGCCATGTTTGAGGACTTTCATCAAGGGTAGTTAGACTTGTTTTGGCTCAATTGTGCCTTGGTCACTCTCATTCCAAAAGTAGGAGATGCCACAAACATGAAACAATTTAGGACCATAAGTCTGCTCAATTGTAGTTTCAAGATTTTCTCTAATATTATTACTCTTATGTTAAGTTCAGTAGTACAAAGGATTGTAGCCTCACACCCAATCTGCCTTTATTAAGGGAAGATACATACTGGAAAAGTGTAGTTGTGGCCCATGAACTAGTTCATAGTGTTTATAACTCTGAGGTTCAGGAGTGGTCCTCCAATTAGATTACGAAAAGGGTTACAACCATGTTAGTTGGGATTTTCTTTTTTATATGTTGAAATCTATAAATTTTGACCCCAAATTAGTTAATTGGATTAAGCAAATAGTAGTTAGAGGCTCTCTAGGTATCACACTTAATGGGGAGGACGGAGCTTACTTTAAGACAGGAAAGGGTCTCAGGCAGAGAGATCTGCTCTCTCCTTTTCTTTTTAATCTAGTTGGAGATGGGCTATAAAAAATGTTAAATAGATCTGCTAGTAAAGGGTTGGTTAAAGGACTGCTAGATGAGTTCAGACCTGGAGGAGTGGTTGCTCTCTAATATATGCTGACGATACCATCCTATTTTCTAAGGCTGAGGACTCAACTATCTTAAATTTTAAGTGCATTTTAATGTGGTATGAACAACTTGCTGAAATGAGAATCAATTTCCATAAGAGTGAGATGGTCCCTTTGAATTTAGATCTAGATGAAGCTCATAGATTAGCCCATGTCTTCTCCTGTCCTTTAGGATCCTTTACAATTAAGTACCTAGGGGTCCCTCAGTACTTTGATAGGCTTTCTAGAGAGGATATTCAACCCCTAGTAAACAAGTTGTTGAAAAAAATTGCTGGATGGAGGGGAAAGTTGTTATCCTTAGTGATGAGGCCATGGAAGCATGCAAAATTATCATTACATTTCGTGGCTTTCTAGTATTTATATTTACAGTTCAGCATTGATATGATATATTGTTGGAAAGATATACGAGTCTATTTTCCAATGCAACAAACGGTGTAGCTTTTGGACTTCCAAGCTAGGAGTTATGACCAATTTAGTGGAAGCTAGGCTGTTTTGTGGCGTGGGAGAAACCGAGGACCTTTCAATTTCTACACCAATATAATTATCCACTTGCATCTTTTATATTTATGTTCACACCCAACTAGGAGGGATGTTTCTAGTATAAGAGCATCTCCAACAACTTTGTAAATTTCACTTGGTATATTTCGCGTTTTAGCAACTTGGTAAATTATTTAGCAAGTGAAAAAATGAGTCATCTCCAACAACTTTGTATTCCAACTTGGTAAAACTAGAGGATGACAGATGGGACCCGCATGTCATTGCCTCCATGTGTGAACACGACATTGACCCGGGATGGAAATTTTGACTCGCGATTTCTCAACAACGGCTGTACCAAATCGGGTGAGGTTTGATCCTACGCGGTCGTAACAAAAAAGCAAAACTTTTGAGTATTTCCCATCAAAATATTGAGCACCATAGGTACGGGCGATCGTACGGGCGATCGTACTCCGATACGGGCGATCGTACTCGACCACGACGGGCGCGGCCTCCGGCGGGCGAGCGGTGCTGGCTCAGGTGCGGGCTCCGGTGCGGACAAGCGATGCGGGCGAGCGGCCTCCGGTGCGGGCTCCGGTGCGGACGAGCAACGGGGCGAGCGGGCGAGGGCGATACGCGCGGCCTCCGCGCGCAGATATATCCGCGCGCGGCACCTGGTTTTAGCAAGTTTGGAAAATAGCAACCTAGTTTACCAAGTTGTTGGAGAGGGTTTTTTTGAGATTTTGTCCAATTTATAAGAATAGCAAGTTAGTTTAGCAAGTTGTTGGAGATGCTCTAAATAAGCCATGTAATCTCTCATTTCAAGGCAGTTGATGTTGATATATGATATGAGAATTGAGCATGGCTCTTCTCTAAGAAACCCATTGAGTAATCTCCGGTGCTAGTTGATCTTGTTGAGTGATCTCCGAGTGATTCTAGTTTTAGTCTACCCACCACATACCATTCTGCGAGTCGATCCTTACCACTTAGCCGCTAGAACTACCCTGGTTAGGTCATGTTTAGCAAGCATACCTGTTTACCTGTTGTCTTTCATTAAGTTTCCAAACCGGGCTCTTAAGCTCATTAACACCCACATGGGGAATTGCCTATGGAATGACTCTGTAGATTGCCACAGATATCATTTGGCAAATTGGGAACTAGCAGTGTCCATGAGAAAAGAGTATGGTGGTCTAGACATTCCTAGTTTTAGAGACCTCAACATCTTTTTGTTAGCGTTTCGCAAAAAAAAAACATCTTTTTGTTAGCTTCTTGGTTGAGAAGATACAACACAGATAAGGAAAAGCTCTAGAAAGAGCTACTAGATTTCAAATATGACACATATAAGCCCAACATCCTTCATACTAAAATTGTAGGGGTGTCTAGCTTATTTAAAGGTTTCATGTATGCTGTCCAAGTAGCTAAGCTAGGGTACAAGTGGAAAGTGAGGAATGGTATAAAGGTTAAATTTTGATAGGATAATTGGCTAGGGTCTTCAAGCCTAGCCATCCAGTTTTGGCCAATCTATAGGATAGTAAATGAGAAAATAAAACTATTGCTGAGTTATGGGATGGAACAAACCTAAAATGTACTTTTAGGAGAATGGTTTATGTGGATCTTTACAATATCCGGTTAGAGATAATTGAGTTAATCTCCACTGTTCATCTCTCTAATGAGGAGGATGAAATGGTTTGGCAATTTCTACTTTAGGAGTGTACTCTTTCCGATCATTGTACAAAATTATCAACTTTAGGGGTATAAAAGTAGTGCATGTTTCATCTATGTGGAGTCTGAAAACTGTTTCTTGTGGTTAGTGATACATAATAGAGCTCTAACTAGGGACAATTTGGCTAAAAGGAGAAAAGTTGAAGATGAGAGTTGTGTGTTTTGTGCTGAAAAAGAAACCATTTCCACATGTTCTTTGAGTGTGCATCTTTCAAAGAATAATGAAACGGAATATAGGTAGAGACTTGGTTGAAGTTGGAAAACTTTGGCCGAGTAACAAAAAGAATTGTTTACTTGAATATGATAACGTCTCGTGATTTGGTCTATTTGGAAGCTAAGAAATGACTTTGTTTTTCAAAGGATTGGGTGTTGAAGCATGGAAATGCTTCTATTCGTAGTTGCGGGGATTTTATAGAGTTGGCTAGTGCTATGCTCGAAGGACAAAAAACATCAAATGATGGGATACATAAACAAGATCAAGGAGGTCCCTACAAGCTTGTTGTGGCTACCAGATGTGCCCAGAAGCAGGCCCTGAAGCTTCCGAGAGGCAGACATTCAGCTGTCGGCTGGGCGGTCAAGAATCAAGAAAAGGAAGATGGGATGAAGTCGGAGTCACCATGGTGGAGGACCCTAAAGGTCTCGCTTACCCAGGATTCTTAGTGTGGCTGGTGTTTGTTTCATTGCGTTATCCTTCTAGTCAGGGTGTTGACTTGTTCTGTCAGTTGTTGGGTGCAGGTGTTTGGTCTTCAGTCTAGAGGGACATGGTTTTTTTTGAATTTTATTTCCAGGCTTTATCAAAATTGTAATGACGTGTGGTCTTTTGGTTTTAATCGAAAGGTTGGGGCAAGGGCCTTAAACTCTAAAAAAGATCTGCGTCAGCAGCCCACCACCTCGCCGCCAATCGAGTCGGTGCATCCCCGTTTCTCCGTGTTCAAGCTGTCTCCCATCCGCCGCAGCGCTGCTGCGACATGGCCTCGCAATAGCACCGAGCCATCTCACTGGTGGTTCGCGGTGGCGCGGCCCAACAGCAGCATCGTCCTGGTGTTGCCTTGCAAGTTGCAACAGGGCAGGCCTGCGTCCGATTCCATTCTCTTTCCCTACTGGCGCTCTGCTTCCATTCTCTTTTGCAATGACTCTGACCCACCATTTGGCCTCCCATGGTCACATCATGTATCCCTGTCGATTCTGAATCTTTTCATCTATGTGGGAAGTGTTCAAACGCTGTCGAAATGAACAGCCTAGTTATCAACTATGGCTCAACTAGACAAATGAGGCTGTATCACTACTGGTCCATGATCAGCTTATGCCTGCGAGGCCTGCAACTCCAACAAGAAACACTACTGCCACAAAGCACTACAGGGGCAGCTAAAATAGCTATGTAAGGGCGGCTGGGCGAGCCGCCCTCACGCCCCCGATCTTACAGTGGGGGGCACTGTAGGGGCGGCTCAACACCAGCCGCCCTTACAACATGAGCACTATAAGGGCGGCTGGTGTTCCAACCGCCCTTACTGATGCAACCACTGTAAGGGCGGCTGGTGTTCCAGCCGCCCCTACAGTGCCAATGTTGTAAGGGCGGCTCAATCTAGAGCCGCGCCTACAGTGAATTTTCAGAAAAAACATTAATAAATTGCAATAATGAAATTTACAGCACAACACAGCATATATATACATATATAATATCCATCACAGCCAAATTCACCATATTACATCCAACTCCATCAACAAGTTCAAAGGTCCATCAACAAAATACAACCAAATCGAAAGTCCAACATTTCAAAGTCCACCAAGTCCATCAAAAGTAACACAAGTCCATTACCACAAGTGCACAAGCATTCAACGACCTAGACATAGCTTATCGGTACGACGGAGGTGCTCGTACGGGATTGGTACCTAACTCTGCAAGTAGGTTATGGTAACGACCTTTGACATATACAATTTGGTCCATTATGAAGCCGCATAGGTCACCTACCATCTCTATTAGCTCATCATCCTTGTAGACATCCCTTTTCACTCCGTGCTCTTCTTCCCACTACATTGGTCACAAAAGCCAAGTTTAGGTCTAGAGATATTGCAAAGCTAAGTTTTTAGGGCATGCATCATACTACGACCTACTAAGGGATTCGAACTTACCAATATAGGGTGTCTCCTGTAGCCTCTTGTGCTACTGATGAAATTATATACATAATATCCACAATGGAGACTCCCTGGCTTCTGCTTGGGGTACTGTGTGTGTTTCAATTCGCATATGAAAATGTCAAGTACAAGTATTGAAAACCACGTAATCTAGTGCCAAACTAAGATGCACTTACCGAACACAAAGTTTTGATAGTCAAGTGGGTCCCCTTCTCTGGATCATGCAGGCCATTGTATGTTTTGACATATATCCTGAATGCCCTGTTCGAATGAGAAACGATGTGAAGTCTTTATAAGTGAGTTCACTAGGAATGAATTGAACATTAAAGTACAAAAGAAACTTTGTGTGTAGAATTCAACATCAAAGTGAATCATATAATGTCAATAGGATTACAAATTTACTTACGAGGCAAGAATCGCTGTGAAGTCCATATATTTATCAGGGTCAAAATCTGCAGAAGCACAGACCCATGCCATGTTTCTCTTGAGGCTGAGGCCTATGACTATCCAGTGGTCACTGCATGAGTTTTAAATATAGAATAAACACATAAGTTTGTTTGCATCGAAATGAGATATACCGAACAATGTTTAAGTATACAGCCGAACTCACCCGAAGTGGTATGGTACCCATATTGTTTTGAACCGTTCGAGATACCTTAAATATACGGCCATCCACGACGCAACCTTAAGGCCCTCTTCCCTTATTTTTGCCCAACGGATCTTCTCTTTCTTCTCAACCATCTCCCCATCAGCTAGCTCTTGCCCATCTAACTTCCATCCCTTTGGGTAGTTAAAGTTTCGATGCTATAGGCGATGGGTCCATGTACCCGGCCTCTAAAGACTTTGTACTTTTAATAAAGTGTGCTTGCATTCTACAGATCATGATGTAAGTTAGTTACAACAAAATCCAACTAGGTTACATTGAGCTTATATCAAGAGGAAGAGGACTTACAAGCACCAAGTGCGAACCAGATTCATCAACATTCGACCAAGGCAAAACATTTCGCGGACGTCACTGAAGTCGAAGGAAATGATAGTAGTTGGGCCTCCAAATGTGCCCACAGGTACTATAGCTTCCAACAATAGCATTTCTGTACATGCAGCATGCAAGTAGTACCAATCATGAAACCTTTTCATTCCAAATGGCATCTTTTCTATATACCTGATGTTTTCCAAATTTGGATACTTCTTTGTCGGTTTGTATTCTAAGGGGTCAATGGTTCTCCTGTAGGCAAAAGTGTTCGTGTCTCGGTTCTCAGGCTTGAACTGGTCATGAGCATACCACTTGTACACATTGCTCTTCGGCAGCTCCACAAAACTTGTCGACTTTGTGTCCTTTCTTATCATGACGGGGATCTTTTTTCGAGCTTCAGATTGTGGCACGTCCTCTCCATCTCGTGCATGTCCTTGTTCATGTGTCTGCGGCGCTTGTTTAGAAGACTATGCCATCTCTTCATGGCCTTGCTCGGGGCGAGCTGGACATGGGTGTGGCTCGGGAGGCACATGTGGTGTCACATCACGCTCTGGCTCGGCATGAGCTGCAGCTGGTTGTGGCTCGGGAGGCACATGTGGCGTCTCATCATGAACTGGCTCGGCATGAGCTGCAGGAGGTTGTTGCGGGCGGTGAGTCACATGTGGCATCTCATCATGCTCTAGTGGTGCCCCCTCATCATGCTCTGGCGGTGCGCCCTCATCATGCTCTGGTGGTGCCCTCTCATCATGCTCTGGCTGTGCCGCCTGATCATGCTCTGGCGGGGCCGCCTCATACATCAAGTTCTCCTCATGAGATGGTGAATACATCTCTCCATCCTCAGAGCGGACTGTCTCCAGATGTGCATCACTCGGAGTTGGCGATGAAACATTCAACACAATGTCCTTTTTGTACCAGAGGATGAACTGTTTTGTGAGTAGTCTGAGCTCACGTATTGTTGACGGTCGTCAAGTATCAATTTTATACCGTCAACGCAGCAAGAGAAAGGACTAATATAAGTTCACCTATTAGATATAGGGGTTACACTCGATGAATTCCACGAGTTTTGGTGATTGTCTATTTGCAGGGGGTTATCGAAAGAGAACCAAAGGAGGCCCACATGTCATGATTACATAGAGATAAAGGCGAACGGGTGAAAAAGTATAATCTAGAAGACTCCAGAAGGCGACCCCTGAAGGCTGGGCCCCACCTGGCAGCCTGGCCAGTCGGCCGCCCAAGGGGGGGAGTCGGCCGACTCCCCACCTCAGCCAATCACGTCGAGTCTCGCGGATCCTGCCTCCACCGCCTTTGAGGATGAATAATTATCGTCCATTTAGGTCGGTTTGATCCGAGGGCTGTGGTTCATCCTAGGGGGCTATATATTCAGAGCCCCTGGCCCCTGGGTGAAACCCTAATTCATTCTCTCTTCATTCATCTGAGAGGATTCAGAGAAGCCAGAGCCACCATCTCAATTAGAGCTCCATAGTTTAGTAGCATAGCTACATAGGAATAGATCTAGAGGGAATCAAGCCTAGCTTGGAGTCCGGATCGTCGGAGTTCTTGGTAATTCCCCTCTACATTCTTGTAATATTCATCATTGTTCGTGATACTATGAGTAGTACTTTATTCTATTCTATTATATCGACTTGACTTTGCTCTATTTGATTATGTTCTCAATTATATCGTTCTTAGTGTACTTTGATTATATGTTTAGCATAGTTGGACTAGAATTATGTTTATGCATAGGATCGTATAGCGCTTGCTCATTAGGCCAATGGGTGAGTGATAGATATTGTGTGGGCATGGTGCCTATACCGTATTTATCTACGATTGCACCCTATATTCCGGATCGTGAGGTAGATCGCGGGAGTGACAGTCCTGTTGAGTCCTTTGTAGCCCTTCTCCCGAGTATAGGTCTAGCAGAACAAACCTATTACATTGAAGTCATTGCTATGTCTCTAGTCTTCTCTGGTAATATCACTATGCATAGATGTAACCTTTTCCCGCCATGATTGCTAGATGTTCTTGCACTAATCATTGTATGCTTTGACTTTATAGTTAGAATAACATAGGATTATACCCTAGATCGTCCTAGTCCATGCTAGTGTTATAAGCTTAGAGTGCTAAGTTGAGATGGCTTATTACTATTATTTTATGTGGCTAAATGCTCTCATTTATCTTATGTCATTTATCATTCATTCCTATATTTTATGTGACACTTACCCTGTATGAGATGATCGATACAGACAAGGTTAAGCTCTCCATTATCGCATGTGCATTGCTCATCACTCATTATCCAGTGCATTCCCTTCCCAGTGGTAAAATTATAAATAACGATACCTGGATTACTCCTGGTTAAAATGCTACATCGGTATTATCTGTGCGCTTGCGGATCCCATATTTATTTCTAGTAGCAGTTGCATTATTTAGTACCAGCATTTTTGGCGCCATGTTGGGGATGACAACCTAACACTGAGTGGCGTTAGAAATGTCAACAAGCATTTTTGGCGCCGTTGCCGGGGAAGGTTGAAAGCCAATGGATAATGAGCAAGACTGCACTAGATAATGTGATTGAGTTGTCTTTGTCATACTAACCCTTCTCTACGGGATTACCCTTGTTTTGTCTACTTGTGTATCTTATGCGGGGTAATCAAGACAATTCTTCCCGATAATTATATTGACGATCCAGAAGCTTTATTCAGGAAGGCCAGAAGCAGGTTGAAGAAGACCAATCAATCATCATCATCAACTCAACTTGGAAGTTTGTCAGAAGCAAAAAGTCGACCTTTCGTACGAGACTTGACACCAGCGTTTGAAGCCATGGCGAACAAGTCACTCCGCGAGTTCTCAGCTCCAACTACGGATAACATTCGTACTGGACCAGCTGCAAACATCGAAGGAGCTTTTGAGCTCAAGCCTGCGCTGATCAACATGGTGCAAGCAAGCCAGTTCTGTGGGAAGGCCCATGAAGATGCTAGTGCTCATCTCCAACACTTCCTGGAGATTTGTAGCACATTCACTATCAAGGATGTCCCTAGAGATGCTATACTACTTCGCCTCTTCCCATTCTCACTCTTGGGGAGAGCGAAGCAGTGGTTCTACGCCAATAAGGAGAAGAATACTACGTGGGCACTATGTTCCACTAATTTCTTGGCGAAGTTCTTCCCCATGGGCAAGACAAATGCTCTTCGTGGGAAGATATCAAGCTTTCAAAGAACACCATGATGAGACTGTCCCAGAAGCTTGGGAGCGCTTTCAAGATTACATCCTCGAGTGTCCTCATCATGGCATGGAGAATTGGCTGCTTATGCAGACATTTTACCATGGGCTTAGCAACAGCACACGTGAGACGATGGATGCTGCTGCTGGAGGTACATTCTTATCACTCACTATTCCTCAAGCCACAGCTCTTGTGGAGAAGATGGCATCCAACCAAGGTTGGAGTGAAGAAAGAACTCAGACCCGCAAGAGAGGTGGAGGAATGCACCAGCTGAAGGAGGTAGACATGCCGTCTGCCAAAATGGATCTGCTAATGAAGAGGCTCGATGAGAGAGCCACAGAGAAGAAGGAAGTCATGCATATACATGATGCTCGCATGACATGTGAAGAGTGTGGAGAGACTGGGCACACAGGTGCTAACTGCCCAGAGCTGAAGGAGGACGTGAACTACCTCAATAACAATAACAACAATAATTACTATCGTCCTCAGCAGAATCAAGGTTGGAATCAGCAGCAGAGGCCTAACTACTCAGGCAATTATTCAGGCAACTATCAAGGTAACAACTCTTCCTACAATAATTACAACCAGCCGCCTTTGAGAGAGTTAGTGCTTGAATCAAGGCAAGATGATGGACAATCTGGTCCAAGAAGCCGACATCAAATGACAAGGTCCTAGAGACACTCGAAGAATGGATGGCTTTTCCAATGCCATCAAGAGTCGCCTTCAGCTTCAACAAGATACTTGAGTCGCAGTACAACTGCCTTGTTAACCTTGCTCCTTCCACCGGTCAAGGAAAACCGCAGACAACCCGAAGAGCTCGAAACCGCAAATCTTGTTGATATATTCAATGTAGAAGATAGCCGGAGTGATCCATCAAAGGGGTCATGGATTGACTCAACTCGCCAATCAAGAAGGGTGATCCAGAAGACCAGTCATTCCAATCTCCATTGGAAGTACCAACTTTAATGAAGCAATCGTGACTTCGGTGCAAGCATCAACATTATGCCAAGAGTGATATATGAGAAGCTATTCAGATGCCCCTTAACATACACAACCATGTGCTTGCAGCTTGCGATCGGTCACTCCGTGTCCCTTTGGGAGTACTAGAAGATATATGTGTACGAGTGGGCAACTCGTATGTTCCAAGAGACTTCGTGGTAGTGGATACAAAAGTAATGAAAGGTCCCCTATCATTGCGGGGACGACCATTCTTGAACACCTTTGGAGCTATCATATATGCCAACACCGCCAAGATCATCTTCAATATCAAGGGCAAGAAAGAAACCTTCTTCTTCAAGAAACGTAGTGCTTTGCAGTTCAAAGACACCCTCATCAACGAACAAAGGAGAAGAAGAAGAATCCAGCTAAGAAGAGCAAGAACAGGAAGACCAAGAAAACGGAGACAGTGAGGACGGTCACTGCAGTCCACAAGGAGCATGACCACTTATTCAAGTCCCCACGTCTGATCAAGAAGGATGACCCAGGTGTCCCAACCATTCAATGCTCCATCAACGAAGCTCTTTCAATAAAGCATTCGTGACACCGGATCGGCGTCAACATCATGGCCAAGGTAACCTATGAATATCTATATGGCACTATGCCTTTGGAGCCTACCTATGCACGGCTACGGATGGCGAGATCGACATTCCGCTTCGTCGAAGGAGAAGTGAAGGATGTCCTCATCCAGATAGATGACCATTATGTCCCTACGAGACTTCCTAGTCATTGACATGGGAGATGACTATGATCCTCCAATCATCCTAGGAAGACCATTCCGAACACCACCAGAGCTATCATCTATATTGGAACAGGGGAGAAATCCATTTCCACTTTCCCACTGAGAAGGTACGCCGCTACTTCAACAATAATTATATAATCACTGAGGAGCCCAAGAAGAACAGAGCAAGGAGAAGGCAGCGTACCCGTCGCCGGAACAAGAAGAACATCACTACAGATGGATGGGCTGACTATGAGGGAGAAGTGTCAAGATATGAAGACCGGTACCCCGAAGAAAAGAATGTTGTGAAAGAAGAAGAGGTGCTACCAGCAGAAGAAAAACAAGTGATCCAAGAAGCTTCCTCCTCAAGGTCATCCTCTCCAACAAAGAAGGTGTGGAAGGTAAAAGCAAAATCAGAATCAATTCCTACACACGAGGCGACGTCATCAGAGGCGCCAGCCAATGCGCCCCTTGAAAAATGAGCGAACATGACAAGTCCTGTTCGGAGGACTTAAAACCACCGAACGCCGCGCCAAGAGGTAACTTGGTATTTATCAGCAATTACTTTTCAGCATTATATTTTTACCTTAGCATATTTATTTCCCCCACTTGCATCTTAGTTGCATCGTTATGTTTTTATCTCTCGCATTAGAAAAGAAAATAAAGATGCTATGCATTTGCATCCGAAAAAACTTTAAGCCCCATGTGGATAATCATTCATTGTGGTGGCACAAAAATAATTTCTCAAAGATATTTATTTTCCCCGTCTCGCATTACTTAAATAATAAAAAGATAAAAAATATTTCTTGTGATCCCTGTTAGAACAAATCTAAGTTAAGAAAGTTCTAAACAACCAAGGCCTAGAGGTTTTATCACTAACGCTTAATCAGTTCCACAAGCTTTGTTGTCTATTTGAGCTTCACAGAACATCAAGGATCATGAAGAGATAACAGGCAGAAGGACATCCAGTCCCCTATCGGAGTGCTGCCCGCGACACTTGAACGCTGTCTCCAACAGCAACTATCTACGACACTCCTGGAGGACTAGAACGTCTTCAGTGCCTGTCAGCAACATCAGCAGACTATGTCAACATCCAGCTTGGGGGAGAGCATCCCCCGTGTACCCAGCTAAGTGTTTCCAACGTATCTATTTATACCTTGTTAAAGTATGCTTTGTTAAAATAACTAAAAAAGATGCATAACCATAGAAACCCAGAAAGATTTCCTTATTTATCTTTTCTACTTTTGGAGAGCTCTTGCAATCTATTTTAAAAGTGATCCCTAGAATAAACTCTGCATGGAGATGATGAATAGTTGCTCTGCCGTAATTCCTTTCAAGTACCTAGTTTTCAACCTTGCACTCTCCCGAGTTTTGGACACAACTGTTTAGATTTGAGATTTACTCGAACCCGAAACTTGTGGGTAGCAAACACTTGATCTAAGTCTAGGTGGTTGATGGGTACGATATGGGAAGGTTTTGAGCAGTCATGTCCATCTTGTTCCTAGAGATACTAGAGTTCGGAGAATTTATCGTGAAAATATTAAATTTCTGCATGATGAGTTCCTTTATGATGAGAGTTTAAATTCCTACCACAGCCATATATTAATGCTTACTAGATTAGGAAAACCCATCTGTTTATATAGATCATATTGTAGGTTTGAGTGTAGACTTTATAGGCATTGAGTGTGGTTATGCTGTGGACCCATAAGGAATTAGTCACGCAGTTAAAGTCAATACTATGTGCTCTCCATCCATTGATCTATGCTACTTCTGTCCTCAGAAGCATGCACCCATTTTATAAATGTTATATTCATTTTGTGCTACTTCTGTTCCTCGAAGTACCACCCACATATAGATCCATATCCACCACATATTGTGCTGTCTCTACCCTGGAGATACGCACCTATGCTGCTCCTACCCTGGGAGTACGCATCCATCCATCCATCTATCCACATATACATACGCCATTCATTTCACATCATCCAGAAAAGGTTCCACTCCTATCCTAGGAGTGAACATCTAGACATAATCATCGCCGTTCCATTTGCCTACATAAAAGCTCTAGTTATTATCATTTCAAGTTATATGAATCCCCGTTGCTAAAGTTCGTTTTCAGAGGATTGGTTGCTCCAAAAAAAAAAGAAAAAAAGAAAGAAAAAAGAAAAAGAAGAAGAAAGAAAAGAGTAGCCAAGTCCTTCCTTTCAAGAAGTTCTAAGGTTTCCAAATAAAGGGAGTCATGTTATCCCTAAAAGAGCAAGTGTAGAAGTAGATGTTCACCAGTTGAGTACCCCTCATAATCATTTCCTTACCACCATCATCCCATCATCATCCTATCATCATCTTATCATCCATTCCATTTCCTCATTCACATGCACATATGACTTTATTATTATTTTAGTTCCTATTGGATCCATGTCTTAACTGTGCAATATATGCAAGTGAGTTTGAGTGTCTCCCCACCTATGAGCTCCACATAAGCCTATTAGAAAGTAGGGTGAGAGAGAGAAGGCACTTTCCATTATGCCTTAGTCCCACAAATACCACATATTTTGAGAGAAGAGAGAAGGCATACACTATTCATGCCTTAGAGAGGATCCGAGAAATACCACAAATGAGAGACTTGAAAGGTTCATACAAGGAACTCGAGTTTTATTTCAAAACTTTGCAAAAACTCCGGGATAATAGTTGATCGAAGAGCGAGAAACATGGCGCTTGACTTGACCGTTCTATCTTTCAACTACTCAAGACCCAAGTGACGGTTACAAGCCCCATGGTGAAAGGTAATATGAGTGAGTTTTGAGTCAGGATAGTTCACTCTAATCTGGAGGAGAGTTCTTGTTTGAACGCATGTGTACTTGTGAGGAGTGAAAGCATTGTAGCAACTCCGATCCATCACGAGTTTATCTTTGCTCGGGGACGAGCAAAAGGTAAGCTTGGGGAGTTTGTTGACGGTCGTTAAGTATCAATTTTATACCGTCAACGCAGCAAGAGAAAGGACTAATATAAGTTCACCTATTAGATATAGGGGTTACATCGATGTAATTCCACGAGTTTTGGTGATTGTCTATTTTTTGCGGGGGTTATCGAAAGAGAACCAAAGGAGGCCCACATGTCATGATTACATAGAGATAAAGACCGAACGGGTGAAAAAGTATAATCTAGAAGACTCCGAGAAGGCGACCCCGAAGGCTGGGCCCCACCGGCAGCCTCGCGGTCGGCCGCCCAAGGGGAGTCGGCCGACTCCCCACCTCGACCATTGGCGTCGAGTCTCGCGGATCCTGCCTCCACCGCCTTTGAGGATGAATAATTATCGTCCATTTAGGTCGGTTTGATCCGAGGGCTGTGGTTCATCCTAGGGGGCTATATATTTAGAGCCCCTGGCCCCTGGGTGAAACCCTAATTCATTCTCTCTTCATTCATCTGAGAGGATTCAGAGAAGCCAGAGCCACCATCTCAATTAGAGCTCCATAGTTTAGTAGCATAGCTACATAGGAATAGATCTAGAGGGAATCAAGCCTAGCTTGGAGTCCGGATCTGTCGGAGTTCTTGGTAATTCCCCTCTACATTCTTGTAATATTCATCATTGTTCGTGATACTATGAGTAGTACTTTATTCTATTCTATTATATCGACTTGACTTTGCTCTATTTGATTATGTTCTCAATTATATCGTTCTTAGTGTACTTTGATTATATGTTTAGCATAGTTGGACTAGAATTATGTTTATGCATAGGATCGTATAGCGCTTGCTCATTAGGCCAATGGGTGAGTGATAGATATTGTGTGGGCATGGTGCCTATACCGTATTTATCTACGATTGCACCCTATATTCCGGATCGTGAGGTAGATCGCGGGAGTGACAGGTCCGTTGAGTCCTTTGTAGCCCTTCTCCCGAGTATAGGTCTAGCGAACAAACCTATTACATTGAAGTCATTGCTATGTCTCTAGTCTTCTCGGTAATATCACTATGCATAGATGTAACCTTTTCCCGCCATGATTGCTAGATGTTCTTGCACTAATCATTGTATGCTTTGACTTTATAGTTAGAATAACATAGGATTATACCCTAGATCGTCCTAGTCCATGCTAGTGTTATAAGCTTAGAGTGCTAAGTTGAGATGGCTTATTACTATTATTTTATGTGGCTAAATGCTCTCATTTATCTTATGTCATTTATCATTCATTCCTATATTTTATGTGACACTTACCCCGTATGAGATGATCGATACGAGACAAGGTTAAGCTCTCCATTATCGCATGTGCATTGCTCATCACTCATTATCCAAAGTGCATTCCCTTCCCAAAGTGGTAAAATTATAAATAACGATACCTGGATTACTCCTGGTTAAAATGCTACATCGGTATTATCTCGTGCGCTTGCGGATCCCATATTTATTTCTAGTAGCAAAGTTGCATTATTTAGTACCAAAGCATTTTTGGCGCCATGTTGGGGATGACAACCTAACACCGAGTGGCGTTAGAAATGTCAACACGTATCCCCTCGCTATTTGGAAAATCAACATTATGCTTCAAGTAGCCGGGATTCACGGTTAGCGCCTCGACCTTAGTGTAGTCATCCGGGACTGGCATGTGGTGGCAGATGGCGCCTGGAGTTGGAGGATATGCCACACCCATTGCCACCTCAGTCATCAAGACCTACAATTGATATATAGGTCATTTTTGCATTTGACGAAGCGTTACGAAAGCGTAGTTCTAAATCCACATGTCCCGCATGAAGTTTCATTGTGTGTGGGATTCAAGAATTTGTGACTAGAGTTTACCAACACTTTCTCAAATGCAAAAGTGTTCTATGTATGAAATGTGTATCTTGATGAGATATAACTATCTTGTATTCAAAAGTTTTTCATTTAAGGTCATTGGGTACCTCGTTTGATTAGGGTTGACCATGTCTCGCCTTGGATTTTCAAAACCTGTGACAAGAGTTTACTGAAACTTTTCCAAATGCAAAAGTGTACTATGTATCAAAGTTAGACCTTGGTGAGCTCTAACTATCATGTATTCAAAATTTTTTCATTTGAGGTCATTCAGGGCCTCGTTTGACCTAGGTTGACCAAGTCAAACCTTCGTTTTTTTGGAAAATACGCGTTGACCGGACCCTAGATGGCCTCAGATGCAAATGTGATGAACAACAAGTTTTCTCCACTCATCAAGATACATATTTTTTTTTTCCAATGGTCACCTTTTCATCTCGAGATTGTTTGGACCACTCAAACTTTGAAACTTCGGTTTTTCACGGCTCCACGCGGGTTTTCGACACCCTAGACGGGCCCACCTCGGAAAGCCATGAACATCAAGTTTGATCCACTCGTCAAGACCTACAATTGATATATAGGTCATTTTTTGCATTTGACGAATCGTTACGAAAGTGTAGTTCTATATCCACACGTCCTGCATGAAGTTTCATTAAGTCTCGTGTGGGATTCAAGAATTTATGACTAGAGTTTACCAACACTTTCTCAAATGCAAAAATGTTCTATGTATGAAATGTGTATCTTGATGAGATATAACTATCTTGTATTCAAAAGCTTTTCATTTGAGGTCATTTGGTACCTCGTTTGACTAGGGTTGACCATGTCTTGCCTTGGATTTTCAAAACCTATGACAAGAGTTTACTGAAACTTTTCCAAATACAAAAGTGTACTATGTATCAAAGTTAGACCCTAGTGAGCTCTAACTATCATGTATTCAAAAGTTTTTTATTTGAGGTCATTCGGGGCCTCGTTTGACCTAGGTTGACCAAGTCAAACCTTCGTTTTTTTCGGAAAATACGCGTTGACCGGACCCTAGATGGCCTCGAGATGCAAAGTGATGAACAACAAGTTTTCTCCACCGATCAAGATACACATTTTTTCCAATGGTCACCTTTTCATCGAGATTGTTTGGACCACTCAAACTTTAAAACCTCGATTTTTCATGGCTACACGTGGGTTTTCGACACCCTAGACGGGCCCACCTTGGAAAGTCATGAACATCAAGTTTGATCCACTCATCAAGACCTACAGTTGATATATAGGTCATTTTTGCATTTGACGAATCGTTACAAAAGTGTAGTTCTAAATCTACACGTCCCGCATGAAGTTTCATTAAGTCTGTGTGGGATTCAAAAATTTGTGACTAGAGTTTACCAACACTTTCTTAAATGCAAAAATGTTCTATGTATGAAGTGTTTATCTTGATGAGATATAACTATCTTGTATTCAAAAGTTTTTCATTTGTGGTCATTTGGTACCTCGTTTGACTAGGGTTGACCATGTCTCGCCTTGGATTTTCAAAACCTATAGCAAGAGTTTACTGAAACTTTTCCAAATGCAAAAGTGTACTATGTATCAAAGTTAGACCTTGGTGAGCTCTAACTACCAAGCTATATCATCAAATCGAGGGTGCAAGGTCATGTCTCTACCTAATCAACACCAGTACCATCAAAGATAAGTTCCAATTTGGGCAATACATAGCTCAAGCACCATTGAAGACAGAGAAAACAAGAATGTAAATTGCTCACTAATCAACCCATAAAACTTGGATTAGAGGGTGTGTGGAGGTATAAACTCCATATACCCTCACGGCCTAGTTTGGGCCGACATGCTATCACCAGGCCGGCCCATCAAGTTTCAAGACCGATCGGCTCAGGCTGGTCGGACAGCCTAAAACAGCAAGAATATCGAAGACCGACAAGGAGGACAAGATCTAGCGAGATAGGAAAGTTTAGACTTGTAAAGTATATAAACTTAGTACCGATAGGCTAGTTCCGACTTGTAACCTTGCTCCCCGCGATATATAAGGAGAGCAAGGACCCCATGCCGGAGGACGTAACCGGCATAACGCACGACTCATACATCCACATCATAATCGAAACAGAGAGCGGGACTAGGGTTTTACGCATCTTTGCGGCTCCGAACCTGGGTAAACCTCGTGTGATTGCTCCTCGTTTACGTCTTGCTCGCAATCTCGTGCGCCTTCCGCCAATCCATTACCGGTCAGGGCATACCCCTGGTCGGACTATCGCCGATATTTCGTCGACAGGGTGAGAATGGCATTCCCTTACCTTAAACAAGTTTTCCACCAAAGGAATTGAGTTGAAAACCTCCCCCTTACTAGAGCAATTTTAGGGAGGTGCCCAAGGCCTCCCAAGCCTTTTTTCACGAGTAGAGTGTGTTGGCTCGGGGAGGAAGAAGAGTGGGCAAGCCACTTATTGCAACAGACCACTGTAGGGGCGGCTGGTGATCCAGCCACCCCTACAGTGGCCTGTAGTAAGGGCGGCTGGTGGTGCATCAACAGGGGCGGCTGGTGATCTGGCCGGCCTGCTCCCAGGGCTGGCCACTGTAGGGGGCGGTTCCATCACCAGCCGCCCCTACAATTTTGGAGCAAGCGTTCTCTTAGTTCGATTTTCACGTAGTGAAAAGGTATACTCGTGATCTCGTCAGAAGCAGTGAAGTTGAAACGTGGAGAAAAAGGGACAACACATTCTTCGTAGCTACCATAATGCTATGAGCGTTCTATTAAGCTGCATGCCACCCTATTTTATAGAAAAACAGCTGCCACCCCTCTTTCTATCTAAACTAACATCTAGATATTTCCCCTCATCCAATCTTCGGTGACACACTGCAATAAATTGCAAGAATTTGGTCTCTAGTGCAGCGTATACCAAAATCTACTACACTTGCCAGCAGCAGCCTTTTAAAAATCAAAAGCTTCCCTTTTTCTGGCAACTAAGAGGAATAAAGGATTATGAAGTTACAACATTCGGAGGAGCCGTCGGCGACTCAGGTCTGCTCCCGGGCCCCTACTGCGCTGGTGATCACCAGCGCACCGACGCTTATTATAGTCCACCCATGCTATTCGTGATGCCATCGAGCCAGGCTGGAGAAACACTGGGCCTGCCTGAGCAGGGGACGACGAACGCAGTAAGGCGTAGACAATGGTGACAGGCCATCGGCAGGTGGCCAACAAGGACCCACGTTTGCGCAGCTAGCGCGAAGAAAAAGGAGGTGCGCGGCGGCGTGGGTGCGGCGTCCGCGAGCCTCGCGGTGAGGCGCGGCTGCCTGGGGAGAAGAATAAGGTTTAGAGAAGCAACTCTCTCTCTCTCTTTTTTTACAAAAACTCTTTTTTAAAAATTTAGAGAAGCAACTTCTTATTTTGATTCACACGAGAATCTTTATTTTTATTGATTCAGAGAAGCGGCTCCTGAGATATATTAAAATGTGACAATACCCTCCAACTATAATTAGAAATTAGTTTTGGACCCATGTATTTTTTTTTTCCATCACACAGCCGAAGTTTCTTCTATCTAGTTCCTTCTATTTTTTACCACTAGATTTAAGGAAACAGAGGGTTCACATTATTTCCAAATATAATAAAAAAGTTTTGTTACGTCGAGTGTTAATTTTAAAATGTACATGAGAGATTATTTTTTTAATTAGAAAAGTGAGATAAACGTTGATACTTGTTGATCATAAATGATCGATAGAATTTGGCCCTTTTCTGGGGCAAACAAAATCTGACGACAAATAATTGTCAAACTTTTTTTTATCAGCATAGTACCTATGAATGGTACATTTTATTTGAATTTATAATAACATCACATTATTTCACCACATATGCATACAATAAATCAAGCCTGTTCCTGGGCCGAAAGGGGAAGTGTTGGGGTGTGTTCCGCTTGGCCGCAGTCCGGGCAACTACGTCTGCAATCGCTGAGGTTGCTAAGAGCATCTCCAACACTTCTCTATTTGAGTTGCCATCCTTTATAATTTGGCAAAACAACGAAAATTCAATCTCCAACAGTTCTCTATTTTGGTTGCCAAATTTTTCCAACTTGCCAAATTGCGTGGCCGCGCGCGTAAAGATACGCACGCGTATCCGCGTTGCCATCCCTCTCCGCGCTTCTCGGACCACGCTCACGCTGCCCGACCGCCGCCCCAACTCCGCTGCCCGACCTCTACCGCCCGCAGTTTGTCGCCGGCCAGGTCCTCCGTGGCCAGCACTCCCACATGACGTCGAGGGAGGCGAGGAAGGCGTCCACGTCCGCGTGGCACGCAGCACGAGCGCGCTGATCCATGTCGAGGTGGCTGGGGCGCGCGTAGAGGGCGGAGGATGGGCAGCGCGGCGAGATCCGGCCAGCGAAGGGCGGCGCCGCCAGGTGCGGGCAGCAGGCGGCCGAGAGGAGCTCCCTCGCCCTCGTGGTCACAGCGGCGGCCGGGCGGAGCTCCCTCGTCCTCGCGGTCGCAGCGGCGGCCGGGCGGAGCTGTTCCGCACTCCACTCGCGGTGCCTGGGCGGAGCTCCCCACGCCCACGGCGGCCGGGGGCTGGGGCCTTTGGGAAGCTCGCCGACGCGGCTGCCAGCGCAGACACAAAGTCACTCGCGCTGCCGGCCACGGCCGCTCCCATCGGCACGGATGGCGCGACGCCGACCCGGAGCTTGCTGGAGGCCTTCAGCACTCCATCCCCGCGCGTGCAGACGTCGGCCCCCAAGAGCAAAGCCTCCATGGCGATGTTGCGCGGCTCATGTACATGCGTGACGGGGTGTTGAAATCAAAGCTCAATCGGAGACGGCGGCTCGACGAGCATGACGCATGCTGCGGGGGGATTGGAAATTGATGGCAGCTCAGCGAGTGTGTACATGCCTGACGCATGCTGCTGGATTGGAGACGGCGGCTCGTGGGCACTCCACGGTGTGGTACGGAAGCTCGTATGCCACCGGCCTTTGGGAAGCTCATCGGCACTCCCAGGGCGGAACTGCACCGCAGGGACCAATCTCAGCATCGCTCAGGACGCGGAGGTGGAATTGCGCGAGCAGCATGAAGTCTCCGGCACGAAGCAACATCGAGGCCCTCCTATTTTTTTTTTATTTGGCAAGTAAAAATAGATAACTGTTGAAGATGGCCTTTGTTCAACTTGCTAAATTATTATAGCAACTTGTTAAAACACGTAATTTGACAAGTGATAAATAAAAAACTGTTGGAGATGCTCTTAAGCACCGAGGGATTGTATTGGTTGCCTCACAGCAGTAACAGTTCCCTATACACGGTGGAATTACGTTTACATGCGAGCACATGCATAGGGGCTTTAGCTTCTTGTCCTGATGCACTGTTTGACCTGCACAACATAATATATGTGCTTTTCAGATGATGATAAGAAATTAAACAAAGTAATATATAAAGTAATATATAGTGATGACAGTTTTCAAAAAAAAATCTCAACGAACTAGAGGGTTCCTTCTATGTGGGATTACAAACTTGAAGATTCGTGTACGGGTAATGTTTGATGTGCAATACTTACACTGTGAATGGACAATAAGTCAATAAGACATCCGAAGACAACCATTGAGAACACAATGACCAGCCCTCTTCCCTCCATCTCAAACTTCTCCGTGCAATATGGAGTTGTTCTACTTAGATCTTATTTGTATGATTTTCCTTTGGCGACCGTCTACATTCTACAAGGTTCATATATAAGGTGGAGAAAAATCATTCAGATTTGGCAAAAAGTAATTCTCTCTATATACTGGCGACTTATCGTTCCAAAATTCATAAAGATAGTCTTTGCTTGATAGGACGTCCCTTAGGCACAAATATTGGTATTCAATCAAGTGGCTTCTAAATTAATTGGACACTCGTTAGGCACTGATCAAATTGGTGTCACGTTTCCAGCCCATCATCTATTTATAGTGTGAATAGGTTGAGCGTTGCTCCGTGTTTGGATGGGCTGGATGATAATTAATGTGTGACCCATTAATTGCAGCCTATTACATGAAAATTGTCATACTTATTATATACATTCTGACATCTGTTAATTAATGTTGCGACGATGTCATTCACCCACTCTATTATTAAGGCAAGGTGGATGGAATTGGTGTCGAGCTGCTCCAATCCAAGGCAAAAGACACCAATTTTGATAGACATGAAATTGTTCTTTAAATGTTACGGGGGCATTAATGTGTTTCAAATTTTATCTGGATCTCAAAGATAGCGAGAATTTCACATTCATAGCCCCCCCCCAGCGGTCTCCTCCCCTGACACCAAGTGCTCATTTTCCACTAGTAGAGTTATTGGATCAGTGCTACACAAATGTACAAGATGAAGAGGTTATGATGAGAAGCTAGAAGTAATTGGTGTCGAGTGTTGCTCTAAACCTTTGTGTTCTTGATGCTAGTGGTGATTCTTTGTGTTGGGTTCTTGCATTGGATACTGGTTCACTCCCTTAATTTTGGGTGGAGTGGAGAGGGGAACAACTTTCGTAACTGCTTTCACCTATGATCTATCGTGTTCTTGAAGTGTTTGTAGTTTTGGTACAAATAAGCCAGATCATGTTTCAGATGCAAGGTGCACTAAAATATCCTATTTTACGGGCGATGATATTACAGTTGTACCCAGATAAAAGGCTTCGAAAAAAAGGAAAAACAAGCAGGTTCTTTTAGAAGAAAATGGATGAAGAATTGTGACCCTTTGATTTTAATGTTGTTTTATTTTCTAGATAAAAGTTACTCCCTCCGTTCCAAAAACATGCAATTCTAGCACAGTACCATGGTTTAGTATCTCAAGTTTAATTAATTATAGATAAAAATTATCAATATTTATGTTATCAAACAAATACCATTTGATTCCTTATGAAATGTATTTTTTAATAAGTTAATTTGAGGTCATAAATTTGAATAGTATTCAATAGAAATTTGGTCAAACATACACTACTTTTGACGACACGCAACTTAGAGTTGCATGTTTTGTGGAACGGAGGAAGTACTTGGTACATAAAAGTTGAACTATGTCATGGGGGACACGAAATTGAATGGATCCAGTTCTGTTTTGATTGATCTTTATTTATAGTGTAGATCCAGTTCTGGAGCAAACAAAATCTGACATTATCATCAAACTTTTATGATCAGAAAGTACCTACGAACACGGCACATTATTTGAATTCATATTAACGTCACATTATTTCACCACAGATGCATACAATAAATCAAGCCTGTTCCTGCGCCAACAGGGGAAGTGCATCTGTTGGTTCTGCTTGGCCGTAATCGGGGAGTTGTATTCGTGCTCTCACAATAATCACTAAGTTTGATAAAGCACCGAGGAGTTGTATTCATGTCTCACAGAAGTAACAATCCCCTATGCACGGTGGAATTATGCCTACGCGTGAGCACATGCACAGGGGCTTTGCCCTGTCAACCTGACGCACTGTTTGACCTGCAGCAACATAATATAATATATACTTGTTCAGATGATGATAAGAAATTAATCAAATTAATATAAAGTGGTGAAAATTTTCAAAAAAAAATCTCAATGAACTAAAGGGGTCTTCTATGTGGGATTACGAACGTGAAGATATATGTGTATGGGTAATGTTTGATGTGCAATACTTACACTGTAAATAGACAATAAGGCATGCGAAGACAACCATTGAGAACACAATGACCAGCAAGCTTACAATGCATGACACCATTATACACACACCAACATATAGAAGAACTTAATGGTCAATAATAGGAAACATCATTTGCGCAAACTCGTAGCTCTTAAGCAGTTCAACGAGATTGATATATAGTGCCACTGATGAGATATAAATGCAAGATTGATATATAGTGGCACTGATGATATATAAATCATGGCAAGTTATATCCTTTAACACATCTACAGCCAGGGGCGGATCTGCCACAGCATCCACACCCCCCCCCCCCCCCCCCCCGCCCCCCCACCCCACCCCACCCCACGGCAGCCTTTGGAAAGGCATGATAATAAAATGGAGGAAATCATAACAAGAGCATGAATATCAAGCCATTGAAGAATGATAGGGGAATAACAAAGAGCATGCATCGATTGATTACATCGATTGTGAAACTAAGAAGGATGTAGTAGAAAATATCGCATGCTAAAAGAAAGGGACAAATAACAAAGTAAACACCACATCAGTTGTCTTCGTCCCTTTTTTGGCGAACAAGTTGTCTTCGTCCTTGTGATGTGGAGATTTAGATAGGATTGGTGTGTGCGTTGTGAATATACAAGAAATGAAAAGAACAACCCTGTTGTTGGTGTTTGCATTTGATGACGTCAAATCAATGACTTCAATTCTGATTCTGATGCATTTGACCATACAGGATATGGGACACTTGTTTTTGTGTATATATAGAGTGTCGTCTCTAGACCTGCCTAGTGGATTATAGAGGAAGTCACAACAGCAAGCTCTGTTTGCTACTCAAGCTAATTCTTTTCTAGTGGAGTTGGTACATAAATAGGAAAAGCGCGCGCGACCAGAGAAGGGAGGAGAGCAGAGCGGTGAGAGGAGAGCGGCCGATACGCTGGGGATCGAGGACTCGATCAAGGTTGGGACATTGACCACATCAGCCCATTGACGAGTGACGACGATAAACGTGAAAGCTTCACAGGTACGTGTGTCTGGACTTGGCGACGCTAGTTATTATTAAGTGATTCTTGCCCTCATAATCTATTCGATAATGACTACTTGCCAATGAATTGACGTAGGAGTAGGAGAATAGGAGTAGACTCTTTTTTGACACTACAAATTAAACAGGAAGTTAAGAGTGTCATCGAACTGATGATGATTGTTTAATTTGTTCACTGCTAAATGCTGCAGTGGATACGATAGACGTGGCATTGTAAAGGCTTGTACAAATAATTCTGTTCACAATATGAGAGCGAGCAACTGCAGCCTGTGGATGTGCTTTCAGATTGTCTTCCTATAGTATCATGAAATCTATCTTGGGTTAGCTTAAGCTATGAGCCTGTGATCTACTCCAGTTTGCTTGCTTGTGTGTCTTTCTGATACAAGTATATGTATATATGTTGCACGAAAGAAAACATCACCTAGATAAATATTTTTAGTTCCTCCTTTTTTTTAAGTCGGGGGGGGGTGGGGGCGGGGGCAGAATCCCCAAACTGATTCATTCATATATTGTGGCTCTGGAAGGAGTTGTGGCTAGTTGTTGGGAGGCAGTATGCTTGTTGTTGGCTACCATTGCAATGACTATCATCATCAAGGTACCCGATATGAACTTCGTCTCCTTGTTCGTGTGAGTAACTCTGATGGCATGGCATTGATTTCTTTTCAGTACACACAGATTGTCTTGTGAGCTAGTATGTACTTCTAAATTAGACTAAACCCTATCTGTGTGTTGTTGGATTTATAATATAGTAGGTTCTTGGCTGTAGCGTCCTGCGTCCGCATGGAATGTTTTTTGTCTTTTGTTCCAGATTGCGAGCTTGGTTCGGACGAGCTCGGCCATCAGGCACTCCACTCATTGTACGTGGTTATTGTATTGGAAATAGTAAGCTAAACTGGATTCCCCTTACAATTTGTATTCAACTTAAATAAACTCAGCTACTTTGCCTACCAGTTTTATCAATTACCAACCACATTACTACTTGTATTAATATGGCTGTTAATTCCCAGGTGCTGACTACTACAACAATGGCAGCAGGTTGCTCTGCCCTCGGTGTCGCTGTCGTCTACGGCGTGGACACTGGTAACTGTGGCTATCTCCCTGCATCAGCTTGCGCAATTTATTTCACAGCATCCGCCTTAGCTTGAGACTTGCGGAGTATAGTAGATTTATCTCTGACTGCAGACGACATGTCATATATATAGAAGGAAATATATATGTTCACGATCAAAAACATAAATTGCAAAGGGTGGCTACACTCTACAAGGTCTCAGACCAAATTTTGACGGACCATTCATTCGGGCATCGTGCGGCCATGTTCATGCGAGGCAAGGTGAGCGAGTGCGTGCACACGTAACACAACGATCCGGGAGGCCCTTGAGGGGAACAACTGGGCCTGGGACGCGCGTGCGGCTCCGATGGTGAGGTTCATCACCCAATTCCTGAGGTTCACGACACGCCAGACCGTCTCGTCTGGCGCGGGACGACCGATGAAAGCTACAGCGCCTCGACCGCCTATCAAGCTTTTTTTGTCGGGCGCACGACCTTGCGTGGAGCTAACGAACTTTTGGGCGGCCTCGGCTCTGCCTAAGGTCAAATTCTTCTTCTGGCTTGGTCTACATGACAGGTTGTGGACGAGCGAGCGACGGTGCCGCCATGGCCTCCAGTCGGACGGTTGCGGAGTCGGCCGGCCACATGTTCTCTGCTTGCATCTTCGCGCAGGAGCTGTGGTTGCACCTCCTCTCTACCGTCGGCTTTGTGCACCAATGCCGGATGACGAGCGACAACACGTTGGACTGGGTGCTTGCTGCCCAATGCCTGGTGCCGGAAGCTCTACGACGCGGGTTCGACTCTCTGGTGTTCCTAGTCTCCTGGAAGATTTGGAAGGAGCGGAACAGGCAAGTCTTCGACAACAAGGCACTTGTCGCGGATCGAGTACTCCTACGGGTTCGGCAGGAGGGCCAGGCGTGGGTGGACGCGGGGTTTCGCGCCTCACGCCGTTGTTTGCCCCTGCCTAGCACGGCTGGAGTCTTCTCCTAGCGGATTGGTTTATTAGAAAGTACCACTCTTTAGCTCCGCCGTTAGAGCCGGCGATTTGTGTAAGTGTTCTTGTCTGGCTTGTCCTTAGGCATCTCACCTCTTGGCCAACTGGATTGTATTCAAACAACTCTAACTTCGCTTAATGAGACACGTGCTATATGCACGTTTTCAAAAAAAAAAAAAGAGTGCATGAACACGTCGGTTCCTGTCTTTTCGTCACAGATAGACTCCGATCCATAGTCTCTTCATTACTAGAGATGACCTGAATGGGAACTAAAGATTCCGCCACCTTCGTTTCTTGCAGATATGAACGAGACTTTCAAATTTAATAGGAATAACTGGAAAACCTCATATGAGCTAAGCCCACTGTTGCAACAATCTATCCCTCACCATATCTCAAATACACATTCTAAAGAATTTAGTTTCTTGTTCCCGCTATTGTTTAATATATTACTATCTGCCTACAACTTCATGCTACACCAGTACACCCATCCATATATAACTTGAATAATGACAACGTTTTGAATTGCAAGTTTTGTGCAAATTAAAGAGGTTTTACTTAAATTAAAAACTGGTACCTGATTACCAGTAGCCTACCCATTTTCCCTCAACAAGATAAGTATCTTTTTCACCTTAAGATTCCCTGCATTTTTTGCAAAAAAAAAAAAGAGATTCCCTGCATTTCTCAATTCTCCCCTTTCTTTCATACAAAAGAGGAAAGGGATTAATCTTTTTGAGGTGCACAATCAATTGCAGCATCGATTGTGCTAGCTAAGCGTGCTAGGGCCGGCTAGATGTATGAAGTCTGATAGAGAGACCGCATACATGATGGCTTTCTACCATGGGTTGCCATATACTGTACAAGTCAACAATCTCTCTGTCAGGCTCCGGCGTCCTCCTGGTGCGGCACGACGTCGACCTCGACAGAAGATCGACAAAGGAAATATACTTTACTCACTAACACTGCTGCGGCGCCCTTTTTAGTCAAGATCGACCTCGAACCGATGACTCTACTTAATGGAATTCGAAGAGGATACTTGCGTGCTCAGCAACAGCAGCTGCTGCCTGCTGCTGCTGTGTAGTACGAACCAACACACATACACGCATCGAGGTAACGAGTACGTACTATATCGTCCCCAAGTTTTAGTCAGTTTCGCTTCTTTTCCCCCCTCTCTTATGGGCCGCTGGGCATCATCCATCCCCGATTTCTTTTCTGCGTTCACGCATGCAGCTTCAAGGCCTCAACTGGACCTCTTCATCGCTATTTTGTTTTCTGATCAGGGGGATTTCAGTTCAGTTTCAGCCTAGCTAGCTAGTGGTGACAAGTTTCAAAAATCAAAACCATACACTGCACACTGCCTTCATTCATTTTCTTTTCAGTTTTGACTTTTGAATGACACGGGTGCTGTCGGACAACCGGCCATTGGTTGTGGTCGATGACATAGATGCATGGATCTTCTTTTGTTGGACTCCACGTATGCAAAGCAAGGACTGGATATAAAGATCGATTATGTATGTATTTTAATTTGTGCGCATCCGAACTGATGAACAAGTATCGTAGTCGAGTTTGGTGGCATCTGCATTGCTCAAAAGAACGATCTTTACACAAAGCCAGCTGAACTTTCATGATTAAATATTTAAATCCATCATATACTTACGATATATGTTGCACATGATTAAATCCAGCCTATATATGTGTTCTCTAATTTGAGTTGGAGCAAATGAAATTTTATAATCTGTTTGGCTTTGTTGAAATAATACGAGTTTTGACCAAAAAAAAGTATACTTTTATTCATATGTTACGGTCAGGGCAATCTATTGGATTTGTTTTTTGTAACATACTCTAAAAGGTGACTAACATATCACTTTTTATTAGTTTTTAAGTGCATGATGAGTGTATCGCGACGCAGATCTTTAATTGCTAAGTACGAGTGGTCGTCGATCTTTTAAGAGAATGGTGTGGCCCTACCCCGTTCCGGCAGGCCAGGCGGGATAAACTTCTTCATTACCACCAAATTTCACCGATGAAAGTGAAAATCAGCGACAATTAGCATTTTAGAGCATAAGGTGATGAAGATGGTGTAGTAGTGGCAGGAAACCAAGATCATTTTCTATTAAAAAAAGTCATATATATGCTGACTCTAAGGCCAAAATTTAGATAATGAAAAGAAGTATCCTATTCCCTCCGTCTCAAATTGTAAGTCATTCCAAAATATTGGAGAGTCAAAGCATTTTAAATTTGACCAAATTTATACGATAAGATAATAACATTTAGGATGACTTACAATTTGAAACGGAGGGAATAAGTGTTGGAATTATTGGGCCAAGTCCATCTAATAATTCAGTAAACCTCAAAGACCCACAATTAGTGTTAGGTGCTAAAGTGATTAGTACCAAATGGATTAATCACTAAGAGGGTAATCAACTTAAATAGTGAGTATTGGGATGCTCTCATAGACAAGTTGAGAAGGAGAACCTGGGAGCCACACGCGCGCGCGCGCGAGTCGCTGTGGCCGTGGGCCGGCGGGCTTGGCTAAGTTTTTGTCACTAGACCTCGGCCCAAGGCCAACCCTAGCCGCCGCCAGGGAGCCGGCCAACGGGAAACCCTAGCCGCCGCCAGCCAACTCCCAACTCCCAACCACCCTGTC
The DNA here is from genome assembly GCA_018135685.1 of Themeda triandra. NCBI lineage: Eukaryota > Viridiplantae > Streptophyta > Magnoliopsida > Poales > Poaceae > Themeda > Themeda triandra. Next base: position 1,294,890 of record JAENPR010000044.1, read on the forward strand.
CAGGTTCATCCTCCCGGACAGGACATAACGGGAAGCTGGCAGGGGCGCGCCTATATAAAGGCCCCTGTCCGCACACTAGGGTTTCATCCCATTTCCGTGCTTCTCCCTCTCCAGCCGCCACCTCCTTCCTGAGCTCGAGTTGCTCTGCTGCATCTCCGACCAGATCCTCTGCGCGCACAGAGGTCTCTGGTAGCAGGCCTCCGGAACTTCTTCCGTCAAGTGTACCTGCTCGGGTAGGCGGGAAATCAAGTTTTTGGGGAGCGCCGTCCAGGTTTGACTGCTTCTGTTCGACGCTCGCGGGCTATGCCTGTGAGCACTAGGCGGACTCCTGCTGCTGCTGACGACGACGTCATCGACAACAACACCGTCGCGGGCAGCGGCGAAGACATGGACGCGAGTGGTTCACTATCCGCGGGTACCGGAAGTGCCACGCTTGGGTATAAACCGAAACCACTTACTGTTATTGTTCTGCTTTGTGTAGTTGCTACTGTTATGGTAGGCATGTTTAGCTATGCTATAAATATCAGTAGCACACATGAAGCGGTCGCTTGCATTATACTTGAGTTAGTATTTTGCTTATCGTATTTTCAGATTAATGCATGGTGTAAAATGACTAAATATCAAACAATCCAAAAACTTGATAGGTCATTTTCATCTGCTAGCTTTGCTGCATCCATGAGGCCACCACCTTTGAAGGATGGTGGGTCCAACTATAAAATATGGCGATCCCGTTGCATGTTGTGACTTACCGCTATGCGCTGCGACCACACTATCAGGGGAAGGCGCACGGAACAGCCTCTTTCTCCCGAGGAAGAGAGCAAGTTCTGTGAGGCGGATAACCTGCTCAAGCTGTCGCTCATTAGCATTATAGATGAGGGTATGATACCACTGTACATGGACATGCCTACGGGCAAGGACATGTGGGATACACTGCAGGCCAAGTTCGGGGTTCCTGACGCTGGTAGTGAGCTGTACATCATGGAGCAGTTCTATGACTACAAGATGGTCGATGACCGTTCTGTGGTAGAACAAGCTCATGAGATACAGATGCTAGCCAAGGAGCTTGAGAACAACAAGTGTGAGCTGCCTGACAAGTTTGTGGCCGGCGGTATTATCGCTAAGCTGCCACCTACTTGGAGGGACTTTGCCACTTCTCTAAAGCACAGGAGGCAAGAGTTCAGTGTGACTGATCTTGTTGCTTCTCTAAGTGTTGAGGAGAATGCGAGGGCAAAAGACACACGTGGCAAGAAAGTGCACGTCGAGGGAGGCTCTAGCGCCAATTTGGTGCAAAAGAGGGACCTCGACCTCCCGCAAGAGGAAACGAAGCAAAACAAGAATGCTTTCAAGCCTCAAGCTCGGGCTTTCAAGAAGAAGGCCAACAAGAAAAAGAGCGAAAAGAGTGGCGTTTGCTATGTGTGCGGGAGCAATGCTCATTGGGCAAAGGAGTGCCCGAGACCACAAGGACAAGCAGCCACAGAGAAGAAGACAAGTCAACATGGTTGTTAGTGAAGTTTGGAGGATCTCGGGTATGGTAATTATTTACCAACAGTTCTTTCGTTTGTCTCTCTCCCGATTGGTGGATTGACACACGGGGGCCAATATTCATGTATGTCCGACCGCTCTTTGTTTTCTTTGTACCAGGAAGGACAAGGTTCCTCCCTGCTGATGGGAAACGGCTCGCATGCGACTGTTCATGGTGTTGGCACGGTCAATCTGAAGTTTACTTCGGGAAAGACCGTGCAGCTGAAGAACGTGCAGCATGTCCCCTCCATAAAGAAGAATCTCGTCAGCGGGTCCCTATTGTGTAGGGATGGTTTTAAGCTTGCTTTTGAGTCCAATAAGTGTGTCGTATCGAGATATGGAACATTTGTTGGTAAGGGCTATGAGAGCGGAGGTTTGTTCCGCTTTTCTTTGATGGATTTTTGTAATAATAATGTCGTGAACCATGTGAGACATGATGATGATTGTAATATTTGGCATTCTCGACTTTGCCATATTAATGTTGGATGTATGACGCGCTTAGCTAAAATGAGTTTAATCCCTAAATTCGATTTGGTCCAAGGTTCTAAGTGCCATGCTTGTGTGCAAGCAAAACAACCTCGCAAGCCTCACAAGGCCGTGAAAGAGGCGAGGAACACGGCACCACTAGACCTCATTCATTCGATTTGTGCGAGATGAATGGTGTGTTGACCAAAGGCGGCAAGAGATATTTCATGACACTTATCGATGATAGTACTAGATTTTGCTACGTGTACTTGCTACAAACTAAAGATGAAGCATTACACTACTTTAAAATCTATAAAGCCGAAGTTGAAAATCAACTCGATAAGAAAATCAAATGGTTACGGTCCGATCGTGGGGGTGAATACTTTTCAAAAGAATTCGATCTATTCTGCGAGGAACATGGAATTATTCATGAGAGGACGCCTCCATTCTCCCCCCAATCCAATGGGATTGCCGAAAGGAAGAACCGCACTCTAACTGATTTGGTTAACGCCATGTTAGACACTGCGGGACTTTCCAAGGAATGGTGGGGTGAGGCTATATTGACTGCGAGTCATGTCCTGAATAGAGTCCCCACAAATAATAAAGAGAAAACACCATTCGAGGAATGGGAAAAGAAAAGATTAACTCTCTCATACTTGCGCACTTGGGGTTGCTTGGCCAAAGTGAACGTGCCAATCAACAAGAAGCGCAAGCTTGGGCCGAAGACTATAGATTGTGTCTTTCTCGGATACGCAATAAACAAAGATAGGCTATAGATTTTTAGTTGTGGAACGGAGTCCCCGACATGAGGGTCGGCGGAATATTTGAGTCCGTAGATGCAACATTCTTCGAGAATGAATTCCCTATGAGAGGGAATGTACCGAGCACATCTAGTGAGGGACCTCTTGATGCTCCCGATACTTTTGTGCCAGTGGAGTGCACTGAACAACCCACCACTGAAAGTCCTGAGAAGGAAAATGATGGAGTCACTCGAAAGAGTAAGAGACCTAGGATTGCAAAATCCTTTGGTGATGACTTTACCATATACCTCGTGGATGACACCCCAACGGCCATTAAAGAGGCATTTTCCTCTCCTGACGCTGACTATTGGAAGGAAGCAATACGGAGTGAGATGGATTCAATTATGTCTAACAAAACTTGGGAAGTGGTTGACCGTCCGTACGGGTGTAAACCTGTAGGATGTAAATGGGTGTTCAGGAAAAAGCTTAGGCCTGATGGTACGATTGAAAAGTACAAGGCTAGGCTTGTGGCCAAGGGTTATACCCAAAAGGAAGGCGAGGACTTCTTTGATACATACTCACCTGTGGCTCGATTGACTACAATCAGAGTACTACTTGCCCTGGCTGCGTCCCATAGTCTTCTCGTTCATCAAATGGACGTGAAGACGGTTTTCCTAAATGGAGAGTTAGATGAGGAGATCTACATGGATCAGCCTGATGGTTTCGTAGTAGAAGGTCAAAAAGGAAAGGTGTGTAAATTATTGAAGTCTTTGTATGGCCTAAAACAAGCTCCTAAACAATGGCACGAAAAGTTCGATAAGACCATGACATCAGCAGGCTTTGTTGCCAATGAGGCTGATAAATGTGTCTACTACCGCTTCGGTGGGGGAGAAGGAGTAATCCTGTGCCTATATGTGGATGACATCCTAATATTTGGCACGAACCTCAATGTGATTGAGGAAGTCAAGGACTTTCTGTCCAAGAACTTTGATATGAAAGATTTGGGAGTGGCTGATGTGATCTTAAACATCAAGCTACTGAAGGGAGAAAATGGTGGGGTTACTCTTTTGCAATCCCACTATGTGGAAAAGATTCTAAGTCGCTTTGGCTACGTGGATCGCAAACCCGTGTCCACTCCCTATGATCCAAGCCTAATTCCGAGAAAGAACAAAAGGATCATGAGAGACCAATTGAGGTACTCCCAAATCATTGGTTCACTAATGTACCTAGCCGTGCAACAAGACCTCGACATCTCATATGCCGTGAGCAAGTTGAGCCGCTTGTATCAAACCCGGGAGATGATCATTGGCGTGCTCTTGAGAGAGTAATGCGGTATATAAAGGCAACCGCAAGTTATGGCATTCACTACACCAGGTACCCAAAGGTACTGGAGGGTTTCGATGATGCAAATTGGATATCCGATGCTGACGAGTTAAAAGCCACCAGTGGGTATGCGTTTACCCTTGGGGGTGGTGTCTGTTTCTGGAAGTCTTGCAAGCGAGACCATCATCACGAGGTCAACTATGGAAGCAGAACTTGCAGCACTAGACACCGCCACTGTTGAGGCCGAATGGCTTCGGGAACTCCTATGGATTTGCCGGTGGTTGAAAAACCTGTGCCCGCCATCTCCATGAACTGTGATAATCAAACTGTGATAACCAAAGTCAACAGTTCTAAGGATAACATGAAGACCACAAGGCATGTAAAGCGGCGCTTAAAGTCTGTCAGAAAATTGAGAAACTCCGGAGTAATATCGTTGGACTATGTCCACACGTCTAAGAATCTGGCAGATCAGTTCACCAAGGGGCTGTCACGTAACGTGATAGACAGTGCATCGGTCGAGATGGGACTGAGACCCACTTAAAGTTTGCTATAGTGGTAACCTGCTCTATGTGATCGGAGATCCCGTGAATTAGAGTGGTGAAACAAGCTATGAGTAGACTGAGGGAAAAGTCCCTTGACAAAGGTCCCTTTCTTTTGAAAATGCATTTCTTTTCCAAGCTGTAAGGCAGGATGGCATACGCCTTAATGTGATCCGAGTGGCTTATAAAAGCAAGGATGTCGGCCTACAGGACATCCTAGAAGGAACACACCTATGTGAGTTAGACTGCTGGTCCTAGTCTATGAGATTTGGGTGATCTCTAGATGCTCACGAGAAGGCACGGAGTTTGACTTATATGCTCCACCCGAGGGGATGCTCTAGGCAGCTGGTATCGCTTAAGAATTTGGGTGAACCTCACTTCGCACAAAACTATCAATTCAAGGCATAGTCCATTGATCGAGTTGTGAATGAGTGTAAGCCCCTATTCTAGATGGAAGTTCAACTTAACAGTCTCCATCGAAACACCGGTATATCAAATGAGTTCGGACAGAAGGCATTAAGCGTGTACCTCGATGTTTGGTGGGGATTGTTAGAATTATTGGGCCAAGCCCATCTAATAATTCAGTAAACCTCAAAGGCCCACAATTAGTGTTAGGTGCTAAAGTGATTAGTACCAAATGGATTAATCACTAAGAGGGTAATCAACTTAAATAGTGAGTATTGGGATGCTCTCATAGACAAGTTGAGAAGGAGAACCTGAGAGCCACACGCGCGCGCCACGACGCGCCGGGCCGGGCCGAGGCCGTGGGCGTGGGCGTGGCCGTGGGCGTGGGCATGGGCCAGCTGGCTTGGCTAAGTTTTTGTCACTAGGCCTCGGCCCAAGGCCAACCCTAGCCGCCGCCAGGAAGCCGGCCAACGGGAAACCCTAGCCGCCGCCAGCCAACTCCCAACTCCCAACCACCCTGTCCAGGTTCATCCTCTGGACAGGACATAACGGGAAGCTGGCAGGGGCGCGCCTATATAAAGGCCCCTGTCCGCACACTAGGGTTTCATCCCATTCCCGTGCTTCTCCCTCTCCAGCCGCCACCTCCTTCCTGAGCTCGAGTTGCTCTGCTGCATCTCCGACCAGATCCTCTGCGCGCACAGAGGTCTTTGGTAGCAGGCCTCCGGAACTTCTCCCGTCAAGCGTACCTGCTCGGGTAGGCGGGAAATCAAGTTTTTGGGGAGCGCCGTCCAGGCGCGACAGCTGCTGTTGTTCGACGCTCGCGGGCTATGCCTGTGAGCACTAGGCGGACTCCTACTGCTGCTGACGACGACGTCATCGACAACAACACCGTCACGGACAGCGGCGAAGACACGGACGCGAGTGGTTCACTATCCGCGGGTACCGGAAGTGCCACGCTTAGGTATAAACTGAAACCACTTACTGTTATTGTTCTGCTTTGTGTAGTTGCTGCTGTAATGGTAGGCATGTTTAGCTATGCTATAAATATCAGTAGCACACATGAAACGATCGCTTGCATTATACTTGAGTTAGTATTTTGCTTATCGTATTTTCGGATTAATGCATGGTGTAAAATGACTAAATATCCAACAGTAAGTACTAGCTATTTCACCCTATTAAAGAGGAACCATGCCTTATTACAACCGCACTTTACGACAAACAAACAAAAAATATGACAAAATAAATTGAAGTCCCAACTGTAGTAAATATAGAAGCTAAGGTCATCCGAAGGATGTAAAGCGAGGCTCAACGCAGGAGTCTTCAAATTACGGCAAGTCACTAACATGAGGAATTTTTTATGTTCACATTATTGCAAATGGGTCCGAACCCATAGTATTTTTTCCTCTCCAAAAGAGATTTGGATCAGCATTTGTGAAGAACTTCGGTAAGACACAATCATGGCGTCCTTTGAATTGTACAACTTCCTCTCACATGCATGAATAATACACCTATCTTGTACATGCACGATTCTTCTATAAAGTAACTTGCAGAATTAGTACGTTCTAGTGGGTAGGTAGATAACAAATAGAATGTTTGTGGGGCTAAGCAAAGGAAAGACCCACGCGCGGTCCCTTGGCGAACAAAATGGCATCTTCTAGACGTTAGACGTATTATGGTTTTGAGGTGATTTACACCCCGGTGAAGCCAAAATTTATGACTTCTATACTACCCCTAGTTTTTTTTTTCCAGTTTACAATGGCTCTTTTTTTTCTACATATACTCCCTCCATTTATCCAGTTATAGTAAAAATGAGATCCGTGCCTGTCAAACTAGCTCAAATTTTACATTTATAGTAAATAGCATTAAAATCTATGCCTCTAAATAAATTTATTATGAAAATTTTTTATAACTAATCTAACAGCCAATTTCGTATCATGAATATTAGTCCTTTTTATATGAATTAAGTCAAAGTTTAAACTGTTTGACTTCTCAATAAACGAGAATTGCATTCTTCTATGGACCGAGGGAGTAGTATCAAACATTGTGTTTTTCTATATGTACATGGACAGCCAGTCCTGTTTTTTTTTTCATAGGATCCTTCAAAACTTTATTCAAAATATCAAGAACCATGAATCGTGTGGGAGATTCTAAAAGATTGCATCATTGTCTCCGAAAACAAGGCACATATCTAAGCGAGCCCTAACACTATGAGACAAATTTATAGGTAAACTTCAAGTTTGAGAAGTTTTGGTTGTCTCGGCAAAGATGGGTTAATACGGGGATGAGTGGATTATACTTCTTTTGTCTCGCGGTCCTTTCCCTTTGCCCTTCTACTTTTATCAAGTATCCATAGTGCATTGGCTGTGCTTCTTGAGCGGTGTGTAATTGGGCATTATTGAATCCGGAGGAGCATTTAATTTGTGGCTTCTTCGCTGCTTAACTAATCAGTTACACTTAGCGGTGGTCGGTTTGCTTTTGGTCTTTTTCAACGGTTGGGTAGTTGAATTATATTTTTTTCCTGCTATGTATCAACAGAAACACACCAGTCGTGTTTTGTTTAATTTGTTCAAAAAAAAGTTTTGAGAAGTTAATTATGTCCGTGTAGTCTATATATAATGTGTACACTGTAACACTCATGTAACTTTTGGAGATACTGTAATTGACTATCTTAAACGAGCAGTGTATAAGCGCCCGGCTACAATCCCTACTTAGATTATTGATTATAAACTAGTGTTGCAGGGGACGTTAAATGGCTGCTGGCTCCCGTTTTTCCACTGCGTGACTGCATCATTGCCACCATATGCCTGCGTGCTGGATCATCCTGTACTGTCAGACACGACGTGTGGGCGCATAGATTACATGGTTGAAATACGCAGCCAATGCACATAATTAACCCAGCTAATCAGGCTTAGCACTGCCCTCTGTGTTTCTCTTTACTCTAATACTAAATCCACACAAAGTGTAGCAAGCAACTGATGAGCTGCCAGCACAGCACATCACTGCTCTGGTCTGCTAGCTCTCCGAGTGATAAAGAAAACAAAACTGCTCTCAAAATCCAGGACAGTGAGATACGCGGCAGGCCCCACGTTAGCCGATCGCTTTGCAAAGGGCTTTGCAGAGTGTGAAGGGCATGATTACCTCTGCTGCTGCTGCTGGTTAGTGCAGAAGATGATCAGTGGATGGAGGTAAAAATAGAATACTCGTCTGTAAAGCTCACCCATGGGCACGGTTACGAGAGAGATCAGCTCATCAGTAATATAAGCACGATATGCTGCAGGCTGAAACGGTATTGAGGATCTGTGCCTGCTCATGCGTGCGTGTACGGTGTACTCAGGTGCAGCCAAAAGTAGAGCAAGAAACTGTTGCTCCGTATCAGGTTCTTGTATGTCTGCACAAGATCTACTGGATTCAAGTTCATGATGGCCGGCGCAGCAGAGAGATTTCTTGGATACTACTAGCTGTTCTTCAAATTCAGTCGTCACACAAGGAAATTGGGTTCTTTTTTTCTGATTGTAGAACACGCATGGAAGGTTTATTTTGAACCTTGTATGATACCCTCATAGGAAGGATGTGCAAATCTTAACGGATCCGGAGCGGGACAAGAAACGTGTTTTTGGTACCGGAGGCACCGGGAACGCTTTTCAAATTTTACAACCTGGGAGTCACTGTTCATTCCATGCATGCGTTTGTCACACTAACACCAAGACACAGAAAAGTTACATTCTGTCAAGGAGGTGAAAATTCCTTTGGCCCTGCAAGTGCAAACAAACACAATACTAGAAGCCCCTTTTTTTCCCCCATGCATGTATGGGCGGATGCAGATTCAGTGCCTTTCCTTCAGTAAGGCACGTCGTACCTTTCGCTACCAAATCCACCGTTCATCCGATATTCAAGGGCTGCAGCCATCTTTAGCCTGGGTTCGGTCTCTCTGTCTCGCAAAGACAGAGTGGGAGTTGCGTGCGTGGGCGGCGCACTGCTGCTGATGTGGTGAGCACACGGCGGAACGAGTGCACATGGCCCGCGCGAAGATGCGCCGGTATAGTCTTGGCTCCGACGAACGGCGCCATCCGCGCGCCCGCAGTGCCTTCCCCGCGGCTGTGCCCGTCCGGCGGCGGGATTGGCGGCAGCGCCGCCCACACCTCCCAGACGGCCACGAGCGCGCCCTGGCAGGCTGCGGCCACGCCCTGGCTCCGCGCGCGGCCCTATGTCCGGTGACCGCGCCCTGCCCCTTGTCGGCGTTCCAGAAGGCGACGACCGGCGGCAAGAATCCTGCGGTCGGAGGCGGTCGAGGTCCCCATCCTCGAGAGCTTCGCCACGTTCGCCGAGGCCCACGGCGCAGAGCCGCGCCGGTCGCCGCTCCGCGCCGCGCTCGACGGCTGCTGCCTGCACCTGCACAAGTCCGAGACTGCTGGGATGTGTATCTAAAGAAATAAAGAGGAAAAATAAAATTGGATATAGCATGAACAGCAGAGACTTGTTTGAAAGGATGCCGCAGCAGAGACTGCTGGGATGTGTATCAAGTTTCTACTTGATTTCGATTCAATGGATTCATTAATTTCGTGACCACTCCATTGACAAGCTTGCCAAATGCTAAATTGTTTGAATGCAGGATCAACTTGCATCATGTCTCGGTGGAAGTTCACTGGATATGAAATGCTGAGGTCGCACAGGCTGCGTTTTACGGTGGCACCTTCTGCCCAACGCTCGTCCTCGCAAGCTCTGCCTGAAACCCTCCCGCATGGTGAAAACTCAGAGCCCACGCCGCACTGCACACCGGCCGCTCGCTGGCTGCTCCGCCCTCCGCACCAGGCACCAGAGCCCACGCCGCCGAGCTCTAGGCCCGCGCCAACTCTGTTATCTTTGGTCTCCGTGCTGGCCACCAGCTCGCCTCGTTGCCTCTCCGCGCCAACCGCGAGCTCGCCTCGCTGCACTGTAGCCCCGCGCCGCCTCGCCGCCGGCCACATGCCCTCGCTCCGCCGCGTGGTCACCACATCGGCCACGTGCCTGTCGTGCCGGTCACGCACTTGCGCTCCGTCTATGCCCGAGAGAGACCTGAACCCAGGCTAAAGGTGGCTGCAGCCCTTGGATATCAGATGAACGGTGGATTTCGTAGCGAAAGGTACAACGTGCCTTACTGAAGGAAAGGCACTGAATCTGCGTCCCATGTATGCAGGGTAAAAAAACGAGTTTGGAGCATGTACTGTAGTCTTGTAGAGGGCCTAGGAAGCAGTGAAAGGTAGCAGCATGTACATGGAGTTCTGGGGACCTCTGGGACAGACAATTAAAGTTTTCCAAACGGGCCAGGCCCACTGGGCCGGCCCAGGCACGGCCCTATAAAGCACGGCCCAGGCACGGCCCGGCCCGTTAGGAATAGTGCCCGTGCCTGGCACGGCCCGTAGCGGGCTAGTGCCTGGGCCGGCAATTCGGCCCATGGGCCAAGCACGGGCACGGCACTAAAAAGGCCGCGGCCCGCATAAGCACGGCCATTTTCATTCGCAGCCGTCCGATCCTGCGCCCGCTGATCCACGCCGTCCATCCGATTAGGGTTCGCGCGGCCGCGTATATAAGCAGCCCCCTCTCTCCCGGCTACCCAAACCCTAATCATTTCTCCTCCCCCCCCGCAGCTGCAACTCTCGCTCTCGTCTCGCCCTCTCCGTCAGCCGTGGCGACGGCGAAGGGGAACCAGCCGCCGCCCCCACCCCGTCGGATCGGGCTCCGGCAGCGACGACGCCGCAGCTCCGACGAAGCAGGTAAGCTCGTCCTCTCCTCTGTCCTCGTCCTCGTGGACCTCGTCCTCTCCTCTGTCCTCGTCCTCGTCCTCTCCTCTGTCCTCTCCGACGAAGCATGAGCTAATCCGCTCTCTCTTTGCGCAGATCTGCGGATCCGCTGATGCTCGAAGCCCCTGCTCCTTCTCCGGCGCCGGCGGCAAGGTAAGCCCCTGCTCTTCGTCTTCTTCTTTGCTTCCTTCTCTTCGTCTTCTTCTTCATTTCATTCCATCTTCATCTTCTTCTTCTTGTTATCGCAGCCGGTTGAGGAGGGTAGGGCTAGGGCCCGTGACCGTGAGGAGGACGGCGGCGGCAGTGTCACCTACCTCTGTCTCTGAGATGGAGACAGAGGCCAGTGTGACTGCCATGGCCGAGGAGATGGAGAGGCGCGCGACCTCCGGGTGACTCCGAGGACGACGACATGGGCGCGGACGACCTTGAAGAGCTCTTCGGCCGTGACGCCGCTGCGTCCGGTGGAGGAAGCGGTGGAGGAGCTGCGGCCGGGGACCCCATCGACTTGGAAGAAGACGGCGAGAACGACGACGACGACGCCGACGGCGGCGACCACGTCTCTCGGCCCTCTACCTCCGACGTCTGGGAGGATTTCCAGAAGATCTTCAAGATGGGCCCCAAAGGTAAGCAGGTAAGGGTCGCCGCCCTCTGCATCCATTGCAAGAAACGCTATTCGGTAGATCCTCAGTGGCACCGGCCATCTTCGTCGTCATAGGGATAAATGTGTTAAGAGGAGGGAGAAAACTAGGGGATTAAGTCGATCCATGATTTCTTTTAATCCGATGGTTCCATGCGTTCTTGGGATTCTTGTCCTATGCGTGCTCGGAATGAACTGTGTAGACTCATTGTCTAGGGTTGATGTCCCAATTAGCTTTGGTGAATGTCTTTGCTTTTGAGGATTACATTGTTAATGCTCACAATCCTAAGTTCAAGGCTGTCTCAACACAAACCACAACTAGAGACCTGGCCAAAATGTTTGCCGATAGGAAGAGCAAGCTTGTTGAGCTTCGTCATCCGATTTGTTAATTGTGTGTGTCTTACTTCGATATTTGGTCCGGCAAAGCTAAAGAGGACTTCCTTAGTGTTGTTGCTCATTACATTAACCCTAAGCGGCAACTAGAGAAAAGGGTTCGGGTCTTGTGCTTATTGATTTGTTCCCACACTTTGGACAAAACATTGCTGATAGGGTTTATTCGATGTTCTTCATGAATATGGTGTTCTTGAAAAGGTGTTTCTTTGTTACTTTGGACAATGCTGCATCTAATGCTACGCCATGCGTATGCTTAGACCTATTTTGGCTAAATATCTTGGTCTTGAGGTCCCTGTAGAGGATCCAAGACAACCCGATTCTGCTATTAGCACTATGTTCTTGCATCGGCGTTGTGCATGCCATATCATCAACCCGATTGTTAAGGAGGCACTTGAGTATCTTAAACCTTTGCTTGAGGTTTTTAGAGGCGCAATATCATGGTGAACTCATCTAACCCCAGAATTGCAGCATATAAGAACTTCGCATTGCTTCATCTGTTAGACCTAGGAAATTTCAGTTGGACATGGAAGTCGGGTGGAACTCTACATATCTCATGCTTAAGAACTTGTTTCCTCACAAGGTACCTTTCACTACTTTCATACATGCAAACTATCCTAGAGGTGAGCAAAGTGAGTTGCTTCTTGCGAATATCATTGGGTCATTGCTGAAAAAAGTTTTTAAGTTTCTTGAACTGTTCTATTTAGCTCTTTTGTTGACCTGCGGTATTTACTACCCTACATCTCCACTCATGCTTCATTACACGATTAAGTTAGCTATACATCGAAAGATTATGCTAATGATGAACACTTGAGAGATGTTGTTAAACCTATGCAAGACAAGTATAATAAGTGCGGAGGGACATTCCTTTGTTGTATTCTTTTGCATTCATCTTGGACCCTAGAGCTAAGATGAAAGGTTTTACTATGTTTTTGAGGAAGCTGGGGAATCTTACCGGACAGTTATCTTGCTTACCAGGTTGGCACTAGAGCAAGGCTTACGATGTTTACAATAAGTATGATGACAAATTTGGGTGTCGGGTTGAATAGGATTGCCCCTCGGAACCTTTACGGTAGAAAAAGGTGCACTGGGATGAAATATATGATGATGATGACTCCTCTGGTGGGAGTACTAGTGCTTCAATGTTGCATTCTTCTCTTAACCTGTCTAGAGATACATCTCTCTTTCGCTTTACCGCATCTTTGCTACTTCTTCGGCTTCTATGTCTTCGAACTTGTCTCATACTTGACCGTGACACCGTTAGCCGTTTAGATGAGAACTTTGACATCTTGAAATGGTGGCATGAGCACAAACTTACATATCCAAGTTGTCCATCTTAGCTAAGGATGTTTTAACTACTCCTGTGTCTACTATATCTTCAAAATCTACGTTTAGTATGACTGGCAGGATCATGGAGGACCGGCGGAGGAGGCTGAAGGCGGAGACGGTGGAGTGGCTAACCTGCATCAAGGATTGGGAGTTAGCGGAGGCAAGGCTGCAACACACTGTTGAGGACAAGGAGCTTGAAGATGAATTTGAGAATCGTGGCTTGACTAGTGCTCCTGCCGCCAAGGTGATTCCTAACATCCTCTTCTTCTTGTGAATATCTCATTGTTGCCCATTGCTCGCATATTTGCTAAAGATGCTAACTCCTTTGCTTTGCAGCTGGCCAGCAAGAGCTTGAAGATGAAGGACAGAAGGATGAAGGAGCTTGAAGCTTGATGGTTGAAGCTTTCAAGCAATAGTCTTTAGTTATTACATTTTGTTAGAACTTGCTGTAATATGAGAACTTGGACTGTTAGACTGAACTATGCTGTAAGAACATTGAACTATTTTGGAGCTTGTTTGTACTCTTTTCTTGCCTAGGGTTTTATCTCACAAGGGTGAGTTTTACCTAGGCAAGTTTTTAATGAGGCAGCCATTGCACTAAGCTCCACTTATATATTTTGGTTAACTGTTGTGTCATTCTGGTAGATTAGGTACTTTGAAGTTTCTTGCTCATTTGGAAAACTTTACATTTGAATCTGTGATTTGGTGATTTTGATGATGCTTAGTGCCTGGGCCGGCACGGGCACTGCAGTGCCACCGTGCCTGGAGGCACGGCACGGCCCGGTTTACCCTTCATAGGGCCGTGCTAGTGCCTGGAGTTGGGCACGGTGGCACTATCAGGCACGGCACGCCGTGCCGCCGTGCCAACCGTGCCCGTGCCAACCGTGCCCGTGCCTAGCCGTGCTAGTGCTAGTGCCGGGCCGGGCGGCCCGTTTGGAAAAGTTTACAGACAATCAGAGTTTCATTCCATGTAGGCCCAGGTAGCTGCAGATGAACAGCAAAGGAGAGTTCTGATGAGTAGAGTGGCCACAACCTAGGAGCAAGCAATGCAATAGCCATGTAGCCAAGCAAGCATGCTCCCTGCAGAACCCAATGAAGGAGATAAAGGGGAAGAGATGGGGTGAAAAGAAGAGAATAGAGCACCCAAATAAAAAGATGAAGAGGGGATCCAAACCAAAGGCCAAAGCCACTGGACTCTGCCCCCACTAATTGCATTCTATTGCGTCTTGCCCCCTAGGTCCAATGAGAATACCTGTGTAGCTGAAGATTGACTGGGATTAAAGTGGTCAAGCAAGCAGCATGCAGACACGATTTAGGACCCCTTTGAAATCAAGAAATGTCACGTAAGTTATACATAAATTTGACAGAAATCAGTTCATTTTCACAGAAATAAACATATGAAACTAGAAAAAGAACTGCATTCTAAACGGGGCCTTATTTTTTTTGCTTGCTTGTTATTTGAACATTGATTCATGGCTTTATGCAAATAAATCTTAAGGCTTGCTAACTACATCTTTTACGTGTTTCAGATAGATTGGCTCATGTTTCAGAAATTAAAACCTTTTTTTTCAACACTAGCTCAATAAGGTAGTAGTGGCAGTTGTGAATTTCTGGAATTAAACCAGTTATGTGCTCCTTATTTCATTTTCACAAGGGGTATTAGGAGTTCAAATAGTCAAATATTGCCATTTGTACCAACAATTACTAGAAAAGTTTCTGAATGCTTGATGTGTGAAAGTTTTATCAATTAATGGCTTCACATATCAATGACTAATTTATTTTCCAAACACAGTTATAGCAAGTTGAACCAAAAGAGCAAAGTAGTGTAATATTTTTGGTCTATATGGTTGGCAAGAAATGACAGAATTTTTACAATGTTTCATTGTTATATATTTGCAGGTTATTTTGATGGTGAGTTATTGGATATTGTTTTGGTCCATTCTACAGAAAAAAAAACTACGTGTCTACGTTAATGGAGATTTCCCCTGAAAGTGAATGGTTGTCTTCCTATAGGCTCAAGGCTTTAGTTTGTCATTATGCTCTTTCAGACACTTATCTTTTGTTGCTTTTTGAGAGCTTCTCTTTACCCTGAGGCTACAACTTTACAAATTTTGAATGATTTGATGCATCAAGCCACTAATTTGGAAACATTTGTAAAGCTGCGGTCATAAAAAATCATTTTTTTCTAAAAAAATGTCTTTGATATTGATTTGGAAACAACTGATGATAAAATTAGTAGCTATTGAATACTTTTCAATGTTTGATTGAAATCCTGATATGTTCTACATAAGGTTTTCTTTGGCAGGGCTTTAGTAGATTGTCGGCTTAATTAAAAGGCTACAAACAAGCACATATGAGAACAGCTTTTTGAAGGAAAAAAGCAAATGAAAATTGATGAAGCCGAAGCCGTTTTTGTTTTTTTGGATTAAAAAGCCAAAATTGTGTGTTTTTTTTTTGAGTTTAAGGGATGGCCCCCGGCCTTTTATTAATAAAAGACCAACGTTTAAGCATTCCACAACGCCACAACTGGCAGCCAACAGCTAGAACAGCAAGAATATAGTCTTGACAGCGATCTAACTCTAAGAACCAAAAACGGCTACAATTCTTTGCCACCCACTGGAAAGAGACCACAGAAACTGTTTGCCCGCGCGCCTACATGTTCCAGGCCAAAATTGTGTTGGTCACGTAATTGTCTTGGTCCAGTTGTAGTGCTACGTGAGAGCTCGACCGCCCACCGTATGTACACTGATCAGACATATGATGAGACGAGTAATTCCTCCACGAAGGTGGTCGACATGTGTCGTGGAAAATAAAAGATAGAGTAAAATGCACGTATAGGTCATTAACTTGTGGGCAGGTGTCGATTTAGGCCAACAACTTCGAATGTGCATTTTTTGGTCAAAAACTTGAGAAGTGGTTCATAAATAGGCCATACCCCTTCGTTTCATGTTTATATTTGCAGAAACCTCCCTATATCTATTTTTTCTTTCACAAGTTCGTCCTTCACCGGCGACGGCAAGGTCTCCGGCACTACGTACGTCGCGCGCGCGCCCGCGGCGGCGTGGCGGAGCTCGCTGTCGCCCACAGCTGGCCGGTGAGGGGACTGAGGGGGAGGGGCCGCCGCGGATCGGGCGGAGGTGGCCCTCACGGCCGCGGATCGGGCGAAGCCGGCCCTCGCCGCCACGCCTCGCGGAAGAACAGGGCTGCCGCGGCCTGCACGCCTGCGCCCAAATGGACCACGCCGCCGCCGAACCGGTGGTGGAAGGCTGGTGCCGCGCCATCCCCATGCACGGCGCAGGGGCGGCTCCGCCGTCGCGTCCCCCAGTGCGCCCGCCGCCGTGGGTAGGGGCAGGGGCGAGACCGACGCTGCTGGTCGAAGTGGAATGAGCTCGCCGCCGGGTCGCATAGGCGCGTGCCGGAGACCTCGCCGTCGCCGATTAAGGACGAACTTGTGAAAGAAAAAATAGATATAGGGAGGTTTTTGCAAATATAAACATGAAACAAAGGGGTATGGCCTATTTATGAACCACTTCTCAAGTTTTTGGAGCAAAAAATGCACTTTTAAAGTTGTTGGCCTAAATTGACACCTGCCCACAAGTTAATGGCCTATACATGCATTTTACTCTAAGATATGTTATAGGCATCGGATTCGCCAAGGAGGAGGGGACAACAGCTTTACCAGACGCGCGCGCTCTTATCAATTGGTTGATGCTTTTGTCAACTTACAAATATGCCAAATACTCAAAGAGTATGCATACCCCTTTGGCCTAACATACCCATCCTTCAAGTATCGCCGGCGTATGATGAGAAGAGACCACAGCTGCTGCTGCTTTGCCTGTTTGTCTCTTTAACCGGTTGGGTTGGTATGCAAAAGTGGTGGACACACGCATCATACGACAGATATATGCGAAATACTCAAAGAGTACGTATGCATACCCCTTTGGCCTACATACCATCCTTCAAGTATCCCCGGCCTATGATGAGACGAGACCACAGCTGCTGCTGCTTTGCCTCTTTGTCTCTTTAACCGCTTGGGTTGGTGCATAGAAAGTGGTGGACACACACAATACAGAAGGCATGGGATTGAGAGGTGATGAGTTGTGTTGCATGTGCATCCATGGCAATGGCATGTTTGCACGTTTTCGAAAAAAGACAATGGCATGTTTGCTGCCCTTTCCTTGCATACAACGACAGATAGTAATACTAGCTAGCTAACAACTGATAAGAGTAACTCCAACAGTTTGGCAAAAGCACTTGGCAAATTAGTATTTTTGGCAAAACCATAAAAAACCTCCTCCAACAACTTGGCAAAAGCACTTGGCAAATTGGCAAGCTTCGCAAAAATAGCCCTTCCCGGCGCAAATATGAGTGCATGCGAGCGCTTGGCATCGTGTGATTCCTCTCCGCGAGCGCGCCCCCAGATTTCCCGCGTATGCAAGTTGATGGGTGTGAGCCACTTAATTTCAATTTGACAAGTCCAAATATAGCAAACGGTTGGAGAAGGGCTATTTTTTCACTTGATAAATGGGTTTGAGACTTGGCAAAACTCGAGATTTACCAAGTGATATTTGCCAAACTGTTGGAGTTGCTCTATAGCTAGCTAATTATTAGCCACGGCCATTTTTGCATCCATTTGCTAATAGATGGTTGGAAAGGCTCAAATCTACTAGCACATATTAACTGCAGCTTCAAACCTACTAGTGAACTAGCTAATAAGAGCAAGTATTATAGTTACGCCGAGTGCCGGCTGAGATGCATGCTGTGATGGTGACGGGCCCCGCACTCTCAGCCAATAGCAGCGCATGAAAGGCCTCTTCGCCGGCTTGAGCGAGCGCATGGCGAAACGCCGGCCTGCTTCTCTCTCTTGGTCCACGTAGACTCTCACCCGGCTCTCAGCCACCCATAATACTTGCTCTAATTAGTTGATCCATTAATTAACAGCTCTGTTTAATCTACCAGCAGTACTAATTTTAGCTGCTAACTAGTATTAGTAATTAATATTCTGCTAAAAAATTATTAGTAGTAATATATCAATTAGGGCCTAGTTAAACAGGCTACCCGGCATGAGCATGATGCCGCCGCTGGCGCCACTCATTGCACCG
Organism: Themeda triandra; assembly: GCA_018135685.1. Taxonomy (NCBI): domain Eukaryota; kingdom Viridiplantae; phylum Streptophyta; class Magnoliopsida; order Poales; family Poaceae; genus Themeda; species Themeda triandra. Next base: position 1,313,118 of record JAENPR010000044.1, read on the forward strand.
CGCTCGCGCAGCCGCAGCAGCACTCCATTGCATGGCATGGCCACTTCCACACCTGGGTTGGCACGATGTTTGGTTGGGCAGGGCGCCCCCTCCTTCCTTTTTTCCCCTCAAAAAAAGCACTCTCTTCATTCCTTGACCGAGTAAATTATTCCTCCCAACTCAATTGCCTCATGCTGCAAAGCCTCATGCTTTGTCGGCCCCCGGCCCGGCCCCCTATGCCTAAGCTAACTGCTGGAGCACTAGTAGTCGTAGTTACTTGCTCTCTCTTCTATCTCTCCTCACCATGATCGATAAGCAGTCCTAGGTGGCTGCCAGCAGTGGCAGTGCTATCCTATATAGCGCCCCCGGTGTGCTCGCCTCTTGCGCCTTGGAAGCAGCAGAGAGCATAGACATCGTTGCGTAGAGGGAGGACGAGTGCTCCTTCAATTGGTTCGTCTTTGGCCAAACCAAAACGACTACCCGCCAGGCCGTCACAGCCAGCTATCACTTTGAGAGTTCAGAGCAGCGCGCGCTGCCGGCCGGCCGGCGCCCAGCTCGATTATTTGTGTCGGCGCACGCACGCAAGCAAAGCAAAGCATCAGAGACGTACAGGCCGGAAGCGAACCGGCCAATGTATTCTTCGTCGCCTGCTTGGGAGAAGACGAAGCGCGTCAGCAGCCAGGAGCACAAGGCACAGTTCACCTGCAACTGCAGCTGCAGGAGGTTTCAGAAGCCGGCCATCAGCCGGACGACGCCGCACTGATGGCGACGATGGCCTCCTCTGCCCACCTCGTGCTACGCCTCCTGCTCGTCGCTCTTCTTTTTGCCGCCGGCTGGGGCAGGGCCACCGCGGCGAACAACGACACGCAGAGGTTCCGGCCGGGCGACGAGCTCCGGCGGTACAGGAGGGTGCAGGCGCTGCTCAAGCGGCTCAACAAGCCGGCGCTCCGGACCATCCAGGCACGTGCGTGCACCTCTCTCTCCTCCTCTGTTCTTGCATTATTTGCAATGTTGATCGACACTGACAATGACCTCTCTTCCTTGGCTGTCGGCGTGTCTGCAGAGCCCCGACGGCGACGTCATCGACTGCGTGGCGGCGCACCTGCAGCCGGCCTTCGACCACCCGAGGCTGCGCGGGCAGCGGCCACTGGCGGAGCCGCCGGCGAGGCCCAAGGGTCACCACCGCCGTCCCAGCAATGGCACCACAGCGGACGCCGGCGTCCAGCTGTGGGCGGCGGCGTCCGGGGAGGCGTGCCCGGAGGGGTCCGTGCCCATCCGGCGGGTCACCGAGGCGGACGTGCTCCGCGCCAGCTCCGTCAGGCGCTTCGGCAGGGCGCCCGCGGGCAGGGTGCGGCGCGACTCCGTCTCCGGCGGCCACGAGGTCCGTGTCGTGTTTGCAACTTTGCATTGCATTGCATGGCCTTCTGGGTCCGTAGCATCATCAGTGCTGACGGCTGACGCATGTCATGCAGCACGCGGTGGGTTACGTGGCCGGCGACGAGTACTACGGCGCCAAGGCGAGCATCAACGTGTGGGCGCCGCAGGTGAGCACGGCGTCGGAGTTCAGCCTGTCGCAGATCTGGGTCATCGCGGGCTCCTTCGGCAACGACCTCAACACCATCGAGGCCGGGTGGCAGGTCAGCCCGCAGCTCTACGGGGACAACGCGCCAAGGTTCTTCACGTACTGGACGGTACTGATCGAGTCTTGACTGCTCAATTGCTCATCTTTCTTGATCGGTGAGTCTTGACTGCTCTGATCACCAACCTCGATCACCTGCAGACGGACGCGTACCAGACGACGGGGTGCTACAACCTCCTCTGCTCGGGCTTCATCCAGACCAACAGCCGCATCGCCATGGGCGCCGCCATCTCGCCCACCTCCGCCTACAACGCCGGCCAGTTCGACATCAGCCTGCTCGTCTGGAAGGTACGCAGGCATCTCCAGTCTACTAGCTAGCATGCGGTCCCCGCCGGTCCTAGCTTGTTCAATGGCAATGCACGGCGCGCAGGCAGCAGGCGGCAGACAGCAGCACACGCCGCACATCATTGCACTCCAGTCAGTCCGCTTTCGTTTGCGTGCTCCTTTCTTCTTTTCAAGTGCACTGCTTTTCACATACACACATCTTGAGTAGCAGTGGTGGAGCTGAATTGCTTTTTCGATCTCTGTTTCATTCATTTGAAAATTGAAATTAACCTGAAATGTAATATAATCTGCATGCTCTCTCTATAGGACCCTAACCACGGCAACTGGTGGCTGGAGTTCGGCTCCGGCGAGCTGGTGGGCTACTGGCCGTCGCTGCTGTTCAGCCACCTGGCGTCGCACGCGAGCATGGTGCAGTTCGGCGGCGAGGTGGTGAACACGCGCGCGTCGGGGTCGCACACGGCCACGCAGATGGGCAGCGGCCACTTCGCCGGGGAAGGCTTCGGCCGGGCCTCCTACTTCCGCAACCTGGAGGTGGTGGACTGGGACAACAGCCTCGTCCCGCTCGCCGCAGGCTTCCACGTCACCGCCGACCACCCAAACTGCTACGACATCCAGGGCGGCGTCAACGCCGTCTGGGGCAACTACTTCTACTACGGCGGACCGGGCAGGAACGTCAGGTGCACCTAGTAGCAGCACAATGCCAATGCAGGGCACGCCATTGGCAGCCGAGGATGGATACTGACCTTTTTGCACGCCTTCTCATCTCAAGACAAGAATCTACCTTGGTCTGGTTCTGGTCTTTTCTTTCTTTCTTTCTTGTTATTATTTTCTTTTCCTTCCTTCCAACCAAAGGTTTAATTAGTTTCTCAAAAGGGAGAATCATGGATCATGTAGTTTATTTTTTCTTTTTTTTTCCCTATATTTTCTTGGTGGTCTGAAACAAAAGGGTGAAGGGTGAAGGGTGAAGTGCCAGTTAAACGTAGTCCAGTCAGTTCATCAGGTAGCGATGAGATGATCCATCGAGTTGTAATGTAAAAGCCACCTGAACATTGTAGCCAAGCTAGCAGTAAGTATATACATGCATTTGTTTACCCGTTTCCAGTTTACCTTGCTTGTCTCTGACTCAAAGTCGATCTTCGATGATCGATCATTAATAGGGGAAAAAAAACTAGTAGTAGCTTGTACCGCGCTTGGACGCTAAGCAACAGAGCCTCATGCAAAATCTTGTCGTCGTCGTATCTAAATCCAAGCGAAAACAAATCAAGTACCTCGACCTCGAAAAGATAGTAAATAAACTGTGTGCAAATATTTGAAGCTACTAGACGCAATCAAACACCTCGGTGAAACAACTGATCGCGTCTTAAGCAAATGTTTACTGCAACAAGAAGCAAGAAACCCATGGGACGACAGAATTACTCGGAATGCCATGCATGCTTTTATATAAGTGTAGAATCTAGAGATGTAGCCTTATTAGGTGGGTACAACACTACAGTACTAGTACAAATTTCTCCTTTATTAGCTTCTTTTATCTCCCAAGGCATTTGTCCCTTCCTTCACGTCCAAGTTACATCCATGCAATCGATCTGCAATAGTAAAGCGGAAGCATCTAATCCACCGATCCAACCATTTTCCCAGCCTTATTACACTCACATCTCCAGAACCTGGACCACCTCACCGGTCGGTCTGCTCCCTTTCACTGCTACTGATAGCTCCTCCTAGAATCTGCAGCCACAGGTGAGAAGAAGGTACATGGCCGCCGGCCACTGAAAGCAGATGGCAATGGCAATGGCAACCACAAGCAACGCCAATCCAGCCCAAGATAGCTAGTTCGGACTTCGGAGAACACTTATTGAGGAAACAGGAGGGGTTTTACCCCTACTCGATTTTATTAAAGAAGTACAATTACATATACAAAACCTCCAGGGAGTATTAAGAAACAAAAAAGATAAAAAAATAAAGAAAACTACACAAAGGCTATATTTGGGGTTAATCTAATTTCTTTGCTCGCAAGATAACCTGAGCAAACTCTTTGCGACAAATCACCTTGCACCTTTGAATCGAATTATCAATACCTCTGGATATTTTATCATTACGTGAAGTCCAAATCACCCGGTACATAGTCACAATAATTTTCATGGAAAACGATCGATGAAGTTGCAACCTAAAACTTTCTATAATTTGAAAAGTATCCACCATGTTTGATACCACGATTTGTAAACTCCCCAAGAAGCCAAAAAAAGGACATTGAAAAAAAAAGATGGGAAGATATCAACAGCAAGGTGACATAAAAGGACTTCGGAGAACATTAGAGGGACCCACCAAGAAGGGGGACCCACCAGGCCATGCAGCAACCGTTTGTCCCTTCATGTTTTTTTTAGAAGAAACATGTATTCATCTTAGTGCCTTACACCGGCCCTTTTGCTGATCGCACTCAAAGAAAAGGAAAATTACATAGAAGTTTACAACTCCTGTCCATCTTCCTCGAAGCCTTGGAGATCCATCCGTCACGCCATCGAAGCCGCGTACCAATCGTCGCGGGCACTGAGAGCCAAACTCCACGGGGTGGAGGCCGCAGAGGAGGACTTACTTCTGGGCGAATCTGTAACAGAACCGACCAATTAATATAAACACAATGTACTAATGAGTCGTGTTCAAAGGAAACCATACCTATGTTAGAGTGTGTTCAAAGGAAACCATACCTATGTTAATAGATGGAGACTTTAACATTATTCGTAGCCCGGATGAGAAAAATAATGCCAACTATAGTGATAGATGGCCCTTTATGTTTAATGCGGTAATTGATTCTCTAAATCTAAGGGAAATTGATTTGTCTGGAAGAAAATTCACTTGGGCCAACAATATGCCAGTCCAAACCTTTGAAAAATTGGATAGAGTGCTAGTATGCACAGACTTTGAAACGAAATACACTCACACAACTGTTCACGCTCTAACTAGGGAAATTTCTGATCACACTCCGTTGTTATTTTCTACAAATGAACCACCCACTACTTACTAGCCTCAATTCAAATTTGAATTAGGCTGGTTGTTACGCGATGGATTCTGTGATATGGTGACGGAGGTGTGGCAAAATACTGAGGTTAGTGGCTCCCCAATAGAAAGGTGGCAGGCTAAAATTAGAAGGCTTCGGCAACACCTGAGGGGATGGGCAAAGCATGTGAGTGGTATGTATAAAAAGGAGAAGGAGACCTTGCTAAACAAAATAGATGAGTTAGATAAAAAAGCAGAAATTACCGCGTTGTGTGAGGCAGAACGGGATTTGAAACATGTTTTGAGTCAAAGGCTGGCTGAGTTACTTAGAGAAGAAGAAATTAAATGGTACCAAAGAGCGAAAGTGAAACACCTACTAGAAGGTGATGCGAATACAAAGTATTATCATTTATTAGCAAATGGCAGACACAGGAAAACTCGTATTTTTCAGCTTGAGGATGGGGATAGTATTATTACTGGTGATGCTCAACTTAAAGAACATATCACTAGTTATTATAAAAACCTTTTTGGGCCATCTCGGGAGTCTCTAATTTCATTAGATGAATCCCAGAGAGCGGATATTCCTCAAGTTTCAGACTTAGAAAATGAGCTATTGACTGAAAATTTTTCTGAGGAAGAAGTAAGGACGGCTATCTTCCAGATGGAACATAATAAGGCGCCAGGTCCGGATGGTTTTCCATCGGAGTTCTATCAAGTTTTCTGGGGGCTAATCAAAGACGATTTGATGGCATTGTTTGCTGATTTTTATCAGGGAACGCTACCGTTACATCGACTTAACTTTGGAAATATAATCTTATTGCCTAAAAAGAAAGATGCAAGAGTTGTTCAACAATACAGACCAATCTGTTTGCTGAACGTCTCTTTCAAGATCTTTACTAAAGTGGCAACAAACAGATTATCTTCCATTGCTCGTAAACCGATTAGACCAACTCAAACCGCCTTTTTGCCAGGTAGAAACATAATGGAAGGTGCTTGTTATCTTACACGAAACAATCCATGAATTACATACGAAAAAGAGAGATCATTTTTAAAATAGATTTTGAAAAAGCTTATGACAAAGTAAACTGGAACTTTCTACAACAAACTTTGAGGATGAAAGGATTTTCACCAAGGTGGTGCGAATGGGTTAGGCATTTTACACAACAAGGAAATGTAAATATTAAGGTTAATGATCAATTAGGTCCTTATTTCCAAACTAAAAAAGGGTTAAGGCAAGGTGACCCCATGTCACCAATACTATTCAATATAGTGGTGGACATGTTGGCCATACTAATTGCAAGAGCAAAGGAAGCCGGCCAAGTTGATGGGGTAATTCCACATTTACTTGAGGATGGTTTGTCCATTCTACAATATGCGGATGACACAGTAATCTTTATGAGCCACGATGTTGAAAAGGCTGTTAATATGAAACTATTACTCAGTACTTTTGAACAACTATCGGGTTTGAAGATTAATTTCCATAAAAGTGAAATTTTTTTGTTTCGGGAAAGCTAAAGATGAGGAAGAGTTTTATTCGCAATTGTTTGGTTGTAATGTTGGAAAGTACCCATTCAAATATTTAGGCTTACCTATACATTTTAGAAAGCTTAGTAATAAGGACTGGAGGTGTATCGAAGAAAGAATAGGGAAAAGGCTAAGTGGTTGGAAGGGTAAGTTACTAACGGTTGGTGGTCGTTTAGTTCTCATAAACTCGGTGCTTTCTAGCTTACCAATGTTTATGATGTCTTTTTTCGAACTACCGAAAGGTGTACTAGAACAGATAGATTGCTTTCGTTCTAGATTTTATTGGCAGAACGATCAACATAAGCGAAAATATAGATTGGTCAAGTGGGAATCAATGTGTCAACCTAAGGATCAAGGGGGTCTTGGGATCCTGAATTTAGAATTGCAAAATAAATGTTTACTTAGCAAGTGGCTATTCAAGTTACTAAATGAAGAGGGGTTGTGGCGAGGAACTGTTGAGAAATAAATACATCAAAAGCAAGATTATTTGGCGTTGTGAAAAAAAGCCATCGGATTCACACTTTTGGAAGAGTCTAATGAACATTAAAGATACTTTTATGCAATTAGGAAATTTTGTTGTCAAGGACGGGACACAAACAAGATTTTGGGTAGATACTTGGCTAGGTAACAAACCTTTAAAAGATAAGTTCCCGGGTTGTTTAATATTGTAAGGAGGAAACAAGATACAATTGCAACAGTTAGGGGTTCACCAACCTTAAATATCTCATTTAGGAGAAATTTGGTTGGTGCTAACTTGACAAACTGAAATCGTATTGTAGCCTCTCTAGAACAATTTAACTTACTCCAGGAACGGGACGAATTTAGGTGGGGGTTACAGGCCTCGGGTTTGTTTACAGTCAAGTCAATGTATGCTGCTTTAATTAACAATGGTGTTAGAGTGTCACAAGATATTTGGCAGACAAAACTACCAATGAAAATAAAGGTGTTCATGTGGTATTTAAAAAGGGGGGTTACTCTAACCAAAGATAATTTGGCCAAGAGGAACTGGATTGGAGATAAAAGTTGTCCTTTTTGTCACCTACCGAAATAATTAATCACCTCTTTTTTAATTGCTCCTATGCTAAATTCTTGTGGTGTGCTATTCATATGCTTTTTGGGATACAACCTCCTACTGATATTGAGGATCTTTTCTGTGTTTGGTCAAAAAGGGGATCTAAAAAGTATAATACATTGTTATTAACAGCAGTTGCAGCACTACTCTGGGCAATTTGGCTATCAAGAAATGAAGTGGTTTTTGATAAATGCAAACCAAAAACTTTTTTGCAGGTACTATTCAGGGGAACACACTGGCTTCGTCAATGGGCGAACTTACAGCGACATGAAGATTCAAAGAATCAATTGGTTGCCGCTGCGTTGCATCTAGAGACGTCGGCTCTAGCTTTTTTTAGTTCCAATGGATGGCTACATCAAAGGCATATTGGTTTCATTTAGTCATGAACTTTAGTCGCTTCTTTCTAGTCGTTTGTGCCTGGTGTGCACCAGTTAAATATTGTTTTTATTCGAACCTTGTAATAATTGGCCTGATTCTATCCTCGGATAGATGAAGCCGGATGTTTATTTCTTTATCTAAAAAACTAATGAGTCACTGAAGCAACTTAATTAGCACATGGCGTCTATATCAACCCGGTAGTCCGTGAAATCACGAAGGATTTCAAACTTTCCACAATACAGCCCAGACCGAATTGAGTTCAACATACAACAGTTCATAGTAATACATAAGTTCACAAATAGTCGATTTCATCGGAGTTACAAAATAGTTATTACAATACTGAAAGGTCACAATGGCTAGAGGGGGGTGAATAGCCTAATAAAATTTCTAGCAAGAACACTAGACAACCCAATTAGATAGCAAGGCGGCAAATGTGCAAAGCAAGTGCTTCGACTACTCTAAGCAAGCCGTCCTATCATGCAAGGCTACTCAACTCAATTGCACACACAACAACGGTGATCAAGCTACACAATGTCGGTTCACCGAAACCAACCAAGCAATTCTACCCACGGGATTTAAACTACACAATGGGTGGTTCCCGACCGACCACAACAAGCAATTCTACTTTGCGGAAAGTAAAGATATGATCAAAGATTATACCGCCGCGAAGAGTAGAGGATAGCCAATCACCGGTGTAGAAGTCAATCACCTAGAGAGCTCAAGCACAATCACAAGGAGGTCGAAGCCTCGGCAATCACAAATCAACACAATGATTTTTTACCGAGGTTCACTTGCTTCCGGCAAGCTACTCCTCGTTGTGGCGATACACTTGCTTGGTGAGTTGCCCGCTCAATTGGCTCGGTGCCAAAGACCCCAATGGGGAGCCGCAATCTCCACACAAGACAAGGATCCACAAGCCACGAGCAATCCACTAGAGTATCCTTTCGCGAACTCCGCGGGGAAGGATCAAGAACCCCTCACAAGAACCCGGTGTGGCCTCGAACAATCACCAAGTCGAGCTCAACCACCACCCGCTGCTCCAAACCGTCTACGGTGACGGGAATCACCGAAGAGTAACAAGAATCCGCAGCTCACTCGATGAACAAGTGCCTCTAGATGCAACTCTCAATGCGAATCACTTGTTCTCACTCAAATCTCTCTCAAGAATGGCGAGGGAACCAAAGAGATGAGAGGGGAGGAGTGTCTCTAGCTCAAAGTATGCTCAAGAGTGTTAGAATGGGCAAGAGAGCCCTCCCATGGCCGGCCAACCTCTTATTTATAGACCCCAAGTCGAAATAGAACCGTTGGTCCTCGGGGGTGCCAAATAACACGCGCAGGACGCGTATGACCGGAGGCATCAGACGCGTCCGGCGCGGCGTTTTCGCCAAACGGCCGCCCGAAATACACGCGCCGGGACGCGTCCGCGCCGCCCGCCGGACGCGTCCGGCGCTCTTCGGGCCGCGCCACGTCACCCGACCGTTGGAGCTCCTCCGTTCGAATCCTTAATGCGCCGGATGCTCAACGGTGATTCTCCGAGTCCGGCGCCGCGTCCGGCGTGCGTCCCGGCGACCGCGTACGGCACGCGCGTCCGACGCGCGTCCGACCGAGCACTGCCCGCGAGCCGAGCCCGAGTTGGGAAAGGTCGGGCGTCCGGGGACCGCCGGACGCGCCACAGCCGCGTCCGGCGCTCACAGCGCCCGGCCAAAAACGCTCGAGCCAGCACAACACGCGCCAGACGCGTCTGGCCCACGTCCGGCCCGCGTCCGACGCCTTCTGAAGAAGGATTCTCCGTAGAATCTTGCGTAGTCTTCGCTCCAAGTCCAATCTCTTGCCTTGAGTACCAACTCCACCAAGTGTAGACCTCGTCTCAAGCACCGGAGTTAGTAGAACAAGCACGACCATGTCGGCAAGAGTTAGCTCTCTAGTTAGTCTCTCATGCATCATGCAAAGTCGCAACTAGAGGCACTTAGAACCGCGAATGAAACCGAGGAAACCCCTCTTGAAAGTCGGTTATCGATCCTAAATGTGGTCACACTCGCTAAGTGTCTCGACCACTAAACCGGAAAGCCCTATCAAGTATACCTTCGCCTTGATCTCCATGGGCCACCGTCGGAGCTTGATCACCTCACATGTCCACCATGTTCGTCACCGTGATCACCATGCTCCATCATCCACCGTCACGTTGCTATGTGTCTAACCACACTTAGAGCAAAACATTAGCAACGTTTGAGTGTCATTAATTACCAAAACCAAACCGGAGCTTTCAATCTCCCCCTTTTTGGTAATTGATGACAACCCCTCGACAAACTCACAAAGATATGGAAATTGAATTCAATATGAAATTGAATTGCTTGCCCAAGACAATTTGATCATGAATCTTGGATTGGACAAGCATTTCAATTCCGGTTTTGGTAGTGGTAGCTCCCCCTACATGTGTGCATCAAATGTTTGGTTGATTTTCAAGCACGCATGCATAGATTAAACTTTTGCGAGAGTTACCACAACCAAAATGGTACTAAGGTTTATAGAATTGACCTTTGAAGCGTGATACCAATCGGAGTGCGATAATAAACCTTCCTTAGCACCATGGGGATCTAGACATCCATCAAAACTCAAAATACCCCATGAGATCATATTATAAACAAGGTATTTGAACAAGGAAAACTCTATGTCTAGAAGCCACCTAAGCATGCTAGTACTTCATTTCATCAATCAAGTTCTATACTAGCAATACACCAAACAAGCATGAATATTGAATTTAGCTTGCAATGCTCCATATCATCATGTATGCACACACAATATGCAACAAATAGTCTATGAGCTTGCTCCCCCTATTTGTGTGCTCATGGTTGGGTCATATCATAAAAATTGATCCCCTTCCATTGCTCTTTGTGACTTATTTCTCCCCCCTAGGTGTAAACGTGTAAACTTCTCCCCCTAGGTATATACTTTCTTCTCCCCCTTTGTCATCAATGACCAAGAAGGGTGCATAAGATGAGAGAAACAATTCAATCAACTATGGCCAAATCTAAACCACATGCCTAGAAAATGTATCTCGGTTTGAACCAAGGGCAAGCTTCTTCACACCTCATAAGAATAAGGGTTATCTTGACCATGTTGAGATACACATCATGAGCAAGTGCTAAAGATTCAACACTAGGTTTACAAGCTCACAAACAAGTCATATGCCACCACTAGACCAAATCAAGCATAGAAACAATAGTGGTGCCATATATCCTTCAAATTCATTTGATTTGCAATGAATGAGCCTAGCAAGATGCACATGTATACATGTCTACACAACTAGCAAAGGATGCATGAAATGCAACAACCAAGTTTACCTTGCTATGTTGGAGGAGAGGCATGTCATATATGGGGTGCATCAATCCATGTTGGAGAAGCTAAGTATGTTCAACTCATTCCTCAACTTGCAATATCTTTTCTCATCAAGAGGCTTGGTGAATATGTCGGCTAGTTGATCTTCGGTGCCAATGCTTTCAATGCTAATATCACCCTTTTGTTGATGATCTCTAATGAAGTGGTGCCTCACATCAATGTGCTTGGTTCTTGAATGTTGAACCGGATTGTTTGTCATCTTGATTGCACTTTCATTGTCACAAAACAAAGGCACATGCTTGAACTTGATCCCATAGTCCTTCAAGGTGGCTTTCATCCATAGCAATTGTGCACAACAATTCCCCGCACTAATATATTCGGCTTCGGTGGTGGAAAGTGCCACACTATTTTGCTTCTTTGAAGACCATGACACAAGAGATCTTCCTAGCACTTGGCATGTTCCACTTGTGCTCTTCCTATCAATCTTGCAACCGGCATAGTCGGAGTCGGAGTATCCAATCAACTCAAAGCTTGACCCCTTGGGATACCATAGACCAACATCTTGAGTACCCTTCAAGTATCTCAACACCCTCTTGGTTGCCGTCAAGTGACTCTCTCTTGGAGAAGCTTGAAATCTTGCACACATGCATACACTAAACATGACATCCGGCCTTGAAGCGGTCACATATAGTAAGCTTCCAATCATTGATCTATATAGCTTTTGCTCAATCATCTTGCCACTATCATCAATGTCCAAGCCACCATTGGTTCCCATAGGTGTACTAATGGCCTTAGCATCTTGCAACCCAAACTTCTTGATCATGTCCTTGATGTACTTGCCTTGACTCACAAAGGTGCCATTCTTCATTTGCTTGATTTGAAGACCAAGGAAGTAGCTCAACTCTCCAAGCATTGACATCTCAAACTCACTAGCCATCATCTTAGCAAACTCTTCACAAAAGAATTGATTTGTTGATCCAAAGATGATATCATCCACATAGATTTGCAACACAAACAAGTCATCTTCTATCTTCTTGGTAAAGAGAGTGGTGTCAACTTTTCCCATCTTGAAGCCTTTGGATATAAGAAAGTCCCTCAATCTTTCATACCATGCCCTTGGAGCTTGCTTCAATCCATACAAAGCCTTCTTGAGCTTGTAGACATGGTTGGGCCTCTTGTCATCTTCAAACCGGGAGGTTGTGCAACATACACTTCCTCATTGATGAAGCCATTTAGAAAAGCACTCTTCACATCCATTTGATAGAGCTTGATGTTATGAGCACAAGCATAGGCTAATAAGATTCTAATTGCCTCCAATCTTGCCACCGGTGCATAAGTTTCTCCAAAGTCAAGACCCTCAACTTGTGTGTAACCTTGAGCCACTAGTCTTGCTTTGTTCCTCACTACCAAACCATCTTGATCTTGCTTGTTCTTGAAGACCCACTTGGTTCCAATCACATTGTGCTTCTTTGGCCTCTCAACAAGTTCCCATACATCATTTCTAGTGAAGTTGTTTAATTCCTCATGCATGGCATTTATCCAATTCGGATCCTTTAATGCCTCATCAATCTTAGTTGGCTCAATGAATGACACAAAGGAGTAGTGCTCACATATGCTTGCCAATCTTGATCTTGTTTGCACACCTCTTTGAATGTCACCAATGATATGATCTAGAGGATGATCTCTTGCAATGTGTGAAGGTTGAAGAACTAGCTCATTTGCATTGCTTGCTTGACCTTGATCTTGATCTTCATGTTGAGTAGCACTTGTGCTTGTCTCATTTGAATCATCAATCACTACTTGAGTTGGCACTGGCACCTCATCACCATCATCCACTTGCCTCGGCCTAATGTCACCAATGTCCATGTGTCTCATTGCATTGCTCAATTGATCTCCACCCACATATTCTTGATTTTGATCTCCAACTTGAGAGCCTTGGGTTTCATCAAATTCAACATCATGAACCTCTTCCATTAGCCCACTTACCAAGTTCCACACTCTATAGGCCTTGCTAGAAGTAGAGTAGCCTAGAAGAAATCCCTCATCACATCTCTTATCAAACTTGCCAAGTCTTTGTCCCTTCTTGAGAATGTAGCACTTGCAACCAAAGACCCGGAAGTAAGCTATATTGGGCTTCCTTCCATTCAAGATTTCATATGGAGTCTTCTCTAACTTCCCATGGCAATAGAGGCGGTTGCTATAGTAGCAAGCCGTGTTGATAGCATCACTCCAAAACTTCTCACTCACATTGTACTCAAGTAGCATAGTTCTAGCCATCTCAATCAAGGTCCTATTCTTCCTCTCAACTACACCATTGGATTGGGGAGTGTATGTTGGTGAGAATTGATGCACAATTCCAAGCTCATCACACAACTCTTCAACTCTTGTGTTCTTGAATTCACTCCCATTGTCACTTCTTATCTTCTTGATGGTAGTGTCAAACTCATTTTGCACCCTCTTGACAAATGACTTGAATAGATCATAGACTTCACTCTTGTCATAGAGGAAGAACACCCAAGTGTATCTTGTGTAGTCATCCACAATCACAAATCCATACTTGTTGCCCCCAATTGATGTGTAGTGGGTTGGGCCAAACAAGTCCATATGCAACAACTCAAATGCTCTTGAAGTTGACATCTCATTCTTCTTAGGATGTGAGTTCCCATGTTGCTTGCCGGCTTGACATGCACTACAAGGTCTATCCTTCTCAAATGTGACATTATTCAAGCCTCTCACTAGATCATGCTTCACCAACTTGTTCAATTGCTTCATCCCAACATGTCCAAGGCGCCTATGCCATAGCCATCCCTTGCTTGACTTGCCAATCAAACATGATGAAAGTTGAGCTTCACTAGCATTGAAATCAACCAAGTACAAGCTTCCATGCCTAAACCCCTTGAAGATGATATTTGCTTGATCCTTGCTCACTACCTCAACATGCTTGTCATCAAATATGCACTTGTAGCCAAGATCACATAATTGTGCCACCGACAAAAGATTGAAGTTCAAAGTATCAACTAGCAACACATTGGAGAGATCCTTGTCATTGGAAATTGCAACCTTTCCAAGCCCCATGACATCACCCTTGCTATTGTCACCAAATGTGATGGAGTTGAATCCACCATTGTCATTCTTGTCAAGTGACTTGAACATACTATCTTCACCTGTCATATGATTTGATGCACCACTATCAAGCACCCAATGCCTCCCTCCGGCTTTGTAATTTACCTACAAGAAGACATCAAGCTTTAGGTACCCATTTTTGCTTGGGTCCTTGAAGGTTAGTCACTAGAGTCTTTGGCACCCAAATAGCTTTCTTCTTTGAGCTCATCCATGGTGTACCAATGAATCTAGCACTCACACCACTCTCACTCTTAACAAGCATGTAAGAAGCACTCAACTTGTAAGAGGAGGCACTAGTGTTCTTGTTCTTGCATGCATGCTCTAGATGACCAACTTGCTTGCAACTCTTGCAATAGCTACCATTGTTCTTCACAAAACTAGTCTTGTGAGGAGCAAAAGCGGCCTTGCCTTTCTTGGGGGTATAACCCAATCCCTCTTTGTAGAGAGAAGCTCTTTGGCTACCCAAGCACATAAGCAAGCGGTCCTCACCACCAAAAGCATTAGCCAAGGTGTGATTGAGCTCCTTGACTTCCTTCTTAAGACACTCATTCTCAACTACTAGTGTAGAATCACATGCATGACCAACACTACTAGATGATGTAGAGGCATAAGAGCATGAAGGGCCAAGTGATGCAACAACAAATGAGTCATCAAGTGAATCACATGATGTGGACACATTTTTCTTTTCTATGTTCACCACTTGTGGTTGCACTTTCTCTTGCTTCTCAACTAGAGAAGAATGAGCTTTTTCAAGCTTAGAGTGAGCAATCTCTAGCTTCTTATGGTCTACCTTTAGACTCTCATAAGAAGCCCTCAACTCCATAAGTTTTTGCTCAAGGTTTTGTTTATCCTTGCGCAAGCCCCTACATTCTTTCCTAGAGTCATTGAAAGCACCTTTGCAATCCTCAAGCATGACCCATAGTTCTTCTTTTGTGGTGTCATCATCATCATCGCTCTCATCATCACTATCGGGTGGAGGTTTTACCTTAGTGGCCTTGGCCATGAAGCAAGACGATGGAGCACCAAATAGAGAAAGCTTCTCTTGAATGGCAATGCTTGCGTGCCCCTTCTTCTTCTTCTTCTTGGAATCGTCATCATCATCACTTGAGGAAGATGAATCACTCTCCCAAGTTGCCACATGAGATTCACCCTTCTTCTTGTGATGGGAGGAGTCTTTCTCCTCCTTCTTCTTCTCTTGCTTCTTCCTCTCCTTCCTCATGGCATCTTCATCATCACTCGCATATGGGCACTTGGCAATGAGATGATCCTTGCTATTGCACCGGAAGCACTTCATGGGACGGTCACTATACTTGGATGAGCTTCTCTTGCCCTTGGACCGGTATCCCTTCTTCATGAGCTTCCCCATTCTCTTCACAAGGAGTGCCATTTGTTCACTCACTTCTTCTTCTTGCCCACTTGAGCTAGAGCATGGCTCATCTTCACTTGAAGACTCTTCCTTCTTCTTCTTGCCCTTGCTCTTGGATGATGTGGCCTTGAATGCCACACTCTTCTTGTCATCATCCTTCTTCTCATTCTCCTTCTTCTTCTTCTTCACCAACTCTTCCTTCTCATGATCTTCTCTAAACTCATCATCGGCCATAATCTCTTGAAGAACTTGGTTGGGAGTTGGCTTCTCCTTCATGGTTGTCTTCACCATGACGGTCTTCAACATGTCAAATCTCTTGGGAAGACATCTCATGAACTTGGTGGAGAATTGAGAGTCCTTGATTTCTTCCCCAAGTCCCTTGAGCTCATTGACGATGACTTGGAGCCTATGGAACATCTCCGGCACACTCTCATCCTCCTTCATTGAGAAGCTTGCAAACTTCTCTTGCAACATGTAGGCTCTTGCGGTCTTGACACTTTCGGTGCCCTCATAAGCTTCTTCTAGCTTCTTCCAAATGTCATGAGCCACCTCAAGGTTCTTGATGAGCTCAAAAGCTTTATCATCAAGCGCCTCATGGAAAGCACTCACGGCAATGTCATTTGCTTGTTGCTTCTTCTCTTCGGCCGGTGTTGGCACCGCACCCTCAACAAGCTCAAACTTTGTCTCCACCACTTTCCACACCTCAAGGTTGATTGACTTGAGATGACTCTTCATCTTGAGCTTCCACTTGGCATAGTCATCACCTCGAAATGATGGTGCCTTCTTGGTGTTGTTGATATGCATAACCAACGCCATTGCTTCACCGTAGGATGTTAATCCAACACAAACAAACGGTGCCCGGCTCCGATACCACGTGAAAGGTCACAATGGCTAGAGGGGGGTGAATAGCCTAATAAAATTTCTAGCAAGAACACTAGACAACCCAATTAGATAGCATGGCGGCAAATGTGCAAAGCAAGTGCTTCGACTACTCTAAGCAAGCCGTCCTATCATGCAAGGCTACTCAACTCAATTGCACACACAACAACGGTGATCAAGCTACACAATGTCGGTTCACCGAAACCAACCAAGCAATTCTACCCACGGGATTTAAACTACACAATGGGTGGTTCCCGACCGACCACAACAAGCAATTCTACTTTGCGGAAAGTAAAGATATGATCAAAGATTATACCGCCGCGAAGAGTAGAGGATAGCCAATCACCGGTGTAGAAGTCAATCACCTAGAGAGCTCAAGCACAATCACAAGGAGGTCGAAGCCTCGGCAATCACAAATCAACACAATGATTTTTTACCGAGGTTCACTTGCTTCCCGGCAAGCTACTCCTCGTTGTGGCGATACACTTGCTTGGTGAGTTGCCCGCTCAATTGGCTCGGTGCCAAAGACCCCAATGGGGAGCCGCAATCTCCACACAAGACAAGGATCCACAAGCCACGAGCAATCCACTAGAGTATCCTTTCGCGAACTCCCGCGGGGAAGGATCAAGAACCCCTCACAAGAACCCGGTGTGGCCTCGAACAATCACCAAGTCGAGCTCAACCACCACCCGCTGCTCCAAACCGTCTACGGTGACGGGAATCACCGAAGAGTAACAAGAATCCGCAGCTCACTCGATGAACAAGTGCCTCTAGATGCAACTCTCAATGCGAATCACTTGTTCTCACTCAAATCTCTCTCAAGAATGGCGAGGGAACCAAAGAGATGAGAGGGGAGGAGTGTCTCTAGCTCAAAGTATGCTCAAGAGTGTTAGAATGGGCAAGAGAGCCCTCCCATGGCCGGCCAACCTCTTATTTATAGACCCCAAGTCGAAATAGAGCCGTTGGTCCTCGGGGGTGCCAAATAACACGTGCAGGACGCGTATGACCGGAGGCATCAGACGCGTCCGGCGCGGCGTTTTCGCCAAACAGCCGCCCGAAATACACGCGCCGGACGCGTCCGCCGCTGCCCGCCGGACGCGTCCGGCGCTCTTCAGCGCGCCACGTCACCCGACCGTTGGAGCTCCTCCGTTCGAATCCTTAATGCGCCGGATGCTCAACAGTGATTCTCCCGAGTCCGGCGCCCGCGTCCGGCGTGCGTCCGGCGACCGCGTCTGGCACGCGTCCGACGCGCGTCCGACCGAGCACACCGCGAGCCCGAGCCGGAAGTTTCGGTCGGCGTCCGGGACCGCCGGACGCGCCATGCCCGCGTCCGCGCTCCACGGCGCCGGCCAAAAACGCTCGAGAGCGACACAACAACACGCGCGGACGCATCGGCCCACGTCCGCCCGCGTCCGACGCCTTCGAAGAAGGATTCTCCGTAGAATCTTGCGTAGTCTTCGCTCCAAGTCCAATCTCTTGCCTTGAGTACCAACTCCACCAAGTGTAGACCTCGTCTCAAGCACCGGAGTTAGTAGAACAAGCACGACCATGTCGGCAAGAGTTAGCTCTCTAGTTAGTCTCTCATGCATCATGCAAAGTCGCAACTAGAGGCACTTAGAACCGCGAATGAAACCGAGGAAACCCTCTTGAAAGTCGGTTATCGATCCTAAATGTGGTCACACTCGCTAAGTGTCTCGACCACTAAACCGGAAAGCCCTATCAAGTATACCTTCGCCTTGATCTCCATGGGCCACCGTCGGAGCTTGATCACCTCACATGTCCACCATGTTCGTCACCGTGATCACCATGCTCCATCATCCACCGTCACGTTGCTATGTGTCTAACCACACTTAGAGCAAAACATTAGCAACGTTTGAGTGTCATTAATTACCAAAACCAAACCGGAGCTTTCAAATACCAAGTTCAAATCCAAACTGCGGAAACAAATAAAGTTTTGGTTCACAAACGCACACTTAGTTGAAACATAGTGCCTAGTCCAACATCAAATCCAGCAACAGCATAGAGGTACGATAGATAGATTGATCGTGCCCACGATCTACTCATCCCCATACGCGAGGAAGAAGCAAGTGCGGCAATAGCCATAGAGCATCTCACCATCTGCAACAACAATGGGAAATAAAACCCTGAGTACGAGAAGGTACTCGGCTAGACTTACCCGTCATAAATAAAAATAATGTGACACCAAGGAGTATGCAAGGCTTTATAAGTGGGGTAGCTGACTCATTTAACTTACAACAAAAGATGAGCTTATTAAATAATCATTTAGTGATAAAGGATTCTCTAGCTTATCATCTTTTAAGTTCGATCCTGATATCACTACATTAGCTCTTGTACTACTCCAACTCCAGGGTATGAACAATCAACACTATCTTATCCTTCAGGTTGAGCATACTAGCATCAACAACTTTAGAAACATAATCATCTTACTTTGCACATAGATTGGCGACAGTGCTGCTGCTCGGTCAAGTGCTCACTGTCTAGGAACGATGGCGATTATAATCGATTGCAAACCAGCTGGCGGGTATTCCTCACACAAACCACACTCGCTGGCCAGAGCGAGTGACGGTCACCTTGGTCTATTCGGGTGGAATCGCGGATTTCAACAAATACGATTGCACCAGGGCATGCCTGGCTACCAAGTACCTCCGGTGCGACCGGCCATTGGGATTACTCTCCGCGCCTGTGGGCAATACACTCATCTCTGCTGAAATTCCGGCCCAAACATCCTCAAGGCTTCGCGGTCGGATGATCGCATCCTTCTAGCTATCTGTGAGGCGTTGTTCAACATGATCCGAGGACGTACAAAGTCATATTTCTTTAAGTGACATAGACGGAGTTTCCATGGTCTAACACACCACAAACCCCGACTAGTCGTGATTTAGCATGGCCACATGGTTATGCTCTTTAAACCAACCTCCTTATTATCAACCATAGGGTAGTAACCACCTACCTCGCGGATGAGGGTCAATCACCCGTCTTTTACCGATCTAATTAAGCAGTGCTAAGCATAAGCGCGATCCTGAACTTAATAGGGTAAAAGTATTCAGGTGGATCAAGGTACTCATAATGCATTAACGGCTCCAAGCAACGCCTATTAACTTAATGCATCATAATAAATAAATGACTCAAGTAAAACATTTTAAAAGCTGTAGGAGTAATGCTCCGGGGCTTGCCTTTCACAAAGGAGCTAGGCTGGTGGTTAGGGCACTCAGGCAAGTCAGCGTCCGGGTCCTCGTCCTATGCTGCCTCCTGCAGCACTGCTCCCTGCTGCACCTCTCCTTCTGGCTCCTCGGGAACTACTGGCGTCACTTCTTCCGGCAATCTTGTATGATGCATCGGTGCGTATGAGTATCGAGAATGCAATACAGAATTAAAGCATATGATGATGATGATGATGAACCAATCATGAAGTTACAAGGTAGTCAACATCATCCTAACAAGTTACACCTTCTATAACCCTAATTAAGCATAGCAAGTACACTAACTAACCTAGACTTCGACGAATAAACGATTACGATTATCACAAGACACAACAGCAACCTATAGCTAAACTATTCAGAAAAATCTACAAAAATTAAAGTAGCTTGGTTAGGTAACAAAAAGCCTACCATAAATTTTTCAAGTCAAAACAGTGAGTAACTTAGCCTATACAAAAAAGACAAGGCAGCTGCAACAAAAGACCTAAAAATACTTTGTACTATGAAAAGTGTCAAACAACAGATCTCAGAGGATTAGAAGCTACTTATAAGCATAAAAACACCCTAGAACAACTATCAAGCCTTATCTTTGCATAAATAATTAACTATGAATTTCCTAACTTCTAAGCAAAGCAAGCACTATAAACAAACAGGGCATTTTCTACACATGACATGTCAAACTAATATTTTTCACAGATAAAGCATCTCCTAACTAGAGCAACAAAACAAGAATCACATTTTTCTGATGAATCTATAATTAGATATGCATTTAACAAGTATAAGCATTTATAGACATTAAATAAAACTGTACATAAAAGTATTCCAAAAAGGTAAACTAATACCCTACATGCGTAAAGCACTTCATAACAAAAATAATGAAATTTGAATCACCCAAAATGGACATAAAATGAGGGAGTTATGATTTTTGTTAGAATATACATCATTTCTGGAAATCATTTTAGAAAACAGAAAATATCTAAAATGCTACGCGCACCCGGGGCTATCCCCCGCTGCGGCGACACGTGGCCAGGCACTGCTACGCGCACCCGACGCTGCGCACACGGGCGCACACACGCCAGCGCCGCTGACGTGTGGGCCCAGTCAACGGCCCCACCGGTCAGCCGGACGGGAACAGAGCACCGCCACTGACCGGCGAGAGCTCGCCGACGGCGGCGTCTCCGGCGACGAGGTCAGCACCATCGTGCTCAGGACGGCAACGCGAGCTCAGAGGTGTAGAAGATGAAGGCCCTAGCGACCAAAAACGATGAGCGCATCGCACGACGGCGAGAGGCGGCGCGGCACGACGGCGGCTCGACGGAGCAGGGCACGGCAGAGCGCTTGGTGATGCCTACGGGCTTCGCTAAGCCAAGGCGGAGCTATAGCGCGTGGTTAGGGGTGAAAATGGTGGCGGGTGCGAGCTGGCGGCGACGCCGAAGGGCTCGCCGGAGCTCGGCTCCCGGCGGCGAGGATGAAACCGGCCGATTGGCCACGAGCATGGCTCGATTCGATGCAAGTGTGAGTGGAAAAGAAGAAGGGGAACTAGGCGATCACCGTGACACACTCAGGGGAGAAAATGGTGAGGCGGGGTGGCGGCTAGCCGGCGTGGTTCACGGCGGCGGCCATGGCGAGCTTCGCGGCTGCGTTGCGGAGGCGAGTGGAGAGGAAATTGGAGTGGGGCGAGTGTGTGAGGAAGCGAGACGCATGTTTTTAAGCCGGTTGGCCTGTCCAATTCGGACCGAATGGGGTCACGGGCGCGGGCGGGACAGCGGCGGCCATGGCGCTCGGCTCAGCGCTGCAGCGGCTGCGCAGCGAGGCGACGGCAGGCGGGCGTGGGTGCTCGAGTGCCTCACGGGCGCGACCGTTGTGGCGTCGCGGAGCGTTTGGCACACTTGCTTGGCGGGGCGCGGCGTGTGGCCGATGGTGATGGCGGCCGAGGCGGCGCAGCACGGCAGCGAGGCGGCACGCGAGCAGACGGGGCAGGCGAGGGGACAAGCCGACACTTGAGTGCGCACGCGGCTCCTCTCCTCGACTCAGGCGGGGCGGCAGCGAGGGCGGCAGGGCAGCGCTGCGGCGGCCTGACGGCGCTCTGCCGTTCCTGCGCGCGAAGCAGAGAGGGGGAGGGGAAAGATGATGACAGGTGGGGCCGGGTGGGTCCCCCGGTCAAATGAACTGAAAAGTTTGACTGCCCTGTAGATTCAAACGTAAAGCGAATTTGAAAAACTCAAAACATGAAAGTTTCTCTATTTGAAGAGAAGAATATTTTTCATGTAGAAAGTTTTTGCTAATTCGGCTTAGATTTGAAAATGAGATTTTGGGTCAAAATAATACATATAAAAATTGATTTTTAAAAAGAATAAAACTGTTTTTGCCCTTTTTGATGCCCTTAAACGCATTTTCATGACATGAGGTAAAAACAAAGTTTTCTTCAAATAATTTTCTCCATAAACTTTGTTAAAACTTTTTTTTGAGAAAAGCAACACAAATATGACTTCTAGCAACAAATAGATAAACCCTATTTGCATTTTAACAACAAGCACCCAAATAATGCTACACAAAATATAAATATGATGCTTATGAAATGATCATGCTCATGAGATGCAAGATTTAGTTAAGCCTAAACTGGAGTTGTTACAGAATCAGCCGACGTTGCCTCCCAGGCGCATCGGCCAACTCCTGTACCCACGACGTATCCTTCGATTCCATCGCCGGCAACCCGAGCAGTGCTTAGGTTTTCACCAAACATGTTCCTCGAGATTAACAGGGTCAACAGTATCATCACCTGACAAAGACAACGATGCGCCGACCCTCGACTCCAAGAGAGTTCTCCCCAGCCTCTCCGTTGACGTCGGAATAGATCGCCATCGGAGAACGGAAGAGACTGGGAGAAATTATTCCGCTGCGCCGCCGCCGCTTCCGCATCACCGGTGTCGCCAGGAAGACCAAGTCGCAAAGGAGCCACGCTCCTCCGACCAAACCTAACTCCGCCGCCGAACATCGACGGCGAGCAAACCCTAGACCTAGGACTTGATTAAGATCCTACGAAAAACAGGAAAAACTGGAAATCGAGGCGGACCCCCGCTCCGCGTCACCGCCAGCAGCGAGGCCGGAGGCGAGGGAACGGGGGCCTCAGGCGGTGGTGGCGGCGACAGCGCCCCTCAGTGGTGGTGTCGGCGGCGGCGCCCCCAAACCCTAGGTCCCTTCATGTTGGGCGGTACTAGAAGCACAGCAGAGTGACACTGGATGGGCATTGGGCACGGTCTGCTGCAAGTGCAGTTGCAGACTTGCAGTTACATGCAGTAACATTTCAATAATCTCGATGCTGCCCGTCGACGGAGGAATTTATCTATTTAAGCATACCATTAGAGCCCGGCTTTCATTAGATTACTACATGCAACATCGGCATGCATAAGCTACTCGGCCGGTGGATAAAGAGGGCAGCAGAGCAGACAGCAGGCTTCAGCTTTCACTGCTTTGTGTTAGGCGGCAACAACCGCGTTCTGTTGCCATAACCTCATCGTTACTAGCTTCACTGCTGTGTCATTAGATATCTTGAAGGGAGAAAACAGGACACAACCTGCTACAGTTTATCTAACACAAATTCACGGTCAGAGCGAGTCTCAGAGCAGGAGTAGGCGGGCGTTCACGGTGGAACGAAAATCTACAGAGACAAAGCGCGCTATTGGTGAACATGGTTCCGTACAAGTTGGAGATGAACACGAACAAATCACGTGCAGCAAATTTGTTATTCACGCCGAGAATGGACCAATGCCAAACAAATTAGGTTAATTGGATTCACATAGCCAGAGCCGCCTCAACCCTGCCAGGTCCTGTTTTTTTTTCCTTCTAAAAGAAGCTTTTACTAATAAAACCTCATACAAAGGCAAAAGGAGCAACTTGTGGCATCTTCCTACCACGACACAACCAAAGAAAAAGTTGAAACCAAATTAAACACAGTCGAGTGACTATCAATTCGAAAACCGGCAAATTGTGGATGGCCATAGTTAAAACCAGCATGTACTGGTCTGGGCAGGTTCACCCACTATTCGTCGTCGACAGGCATATTTCACCAAAAACTATTTCTCCATTTCTATGATGCTTAATCTATTTAATTTATCTTATCTTTTTTTTTTCTTTTTTTTGTTTGTTTCTTTAACTTCACTGTAATCCCATTTATTTTTTTATTTTAAAAAAATCACTATAGTGGTGAAACCCCTCTAGTTTTCCTAAAAAAAGAGAGGGCCTGTATGAGTATGACGCCGCCGAAGTCATCCGCCTAGGGGCTTACCATCATGGCCCTACACATCTATGAATCACTAGTAGAAAAAGAAAACCTTAGCGACAAAGAAAAAAATGTTTCCATACTAGTGTCTAATTCAAAGCTATTTAGTTGTAATATATACATCACGCTGTATAATTGTAGTATGATCTTGATACTAGTGAGATATGTGATGCGTTAATGATACCATATTTAAAATATTAGACACTAACATCTATTTAAATGTTGTTAGTCGTGGGAGCGGGAGAAGATCAGAGTTACTCCCACCGTGAGACATACTACAAATAGCAAATAATCGAGCTATATACGAGTCAGGCAACCGAAAGAGTATCCTGATTTGCCAACATGTCAATAGTAGATATGGATGCAACTTTAAGACCATTTTGAAAAGTCTCTATGTATGCGTTTGATAAACGCGCGATATACTTGAGATGCTGCAAATCTACAATGCGCTAGCAAGTCCTCGATACACATATCATCAGAAACTGGGGCATAATAAGGTCTTATTGCCTCTCCACTCGGACAGACAAAACAGAGGCAGAGACGAGAGAGAGAGAGAGAGAGAGGAATCAACAGAAAAGGAGAAATGACTCACCATCTGATAGGAAGACCGACGCGAGCAAAAGAGATGCGTAGTGGATGGAAGGTTGCAGCAGCAAACCGTCATAATAGCACAACGTGTCTAACAGTAGAACGTAGAGATGACAGCGCAACCTAATTACAGAGCTCCCATGACAGGTTGTACAAGTGTTATACTCACCTGACAACATGATTGTGATGACGAGGATATGTCACCAGAACAGGTAAATAATATGCAGGTCAAAGCATCTACTACCATCTAACGTACCTGTCAGCGAATCCGAGATGCTGCTGTCGCTTCTACTAGGAGTAGTAGATCAGTTGCAGACGAATGGAGAATTCTCAAGTGGTGCCTCCTGTTCTTCTGCTTCAGCATGTCTGGTAAACACAGAACAGCACATATCATAGGACCCCAGCAACACGGTCAACAATCCAGCAGACAAAGGCACGGTGTGGCTCTAGAAAGGTGAACCGGCCGGCAGCCGGCAGTGCCAAGGGAAGACAGCACTACAGCACCGGAGCAAATCGCAGTGGAAACGAAGCGCAATCGCTGCTCGCTGGTGCATCCGGGTACGGTCTTCTTGACTGCTCGCTGCTCTGCTTAGTCCCCAAATGGATCCGAGAACCTGACAAGCAATAATTTGATGTGCACGCGACACTGCGCCATCGCCTCAGACACCGGACATGGTTTCATTCAGTCGTCAGGAAACAGGCTACAACATACAAGAACATTCCAATCCAATGCCATACAATTTACATTATCTTTTAACTGAAGGAGCTAATTTAAAATAAAGTTCCGACTCTTTAAGTGTGTAACTATAGCGGTACACACGGTTATGAAAAAAAGAAAGAAAGAAGAATAAGATCAAGTTTACTCTAAGCAGAGTAGAATTTAAGATTTAAGATATAAAGCTTATGCAAAGACATGAATACAAGCAAACAAATTACATTAACTTATATGTTTTTTTATAAAACCAGCTAAAGCTTGATTTTTTTAGAACCTATTTAAAAAATCATTTTTTATTTAATGTTTGCTTGTCACATATCAAAGTGCAGATTTTAGGGCGACATTTAATGTAGTAAAATATTGGGAAATAGTGAGAATATATAAGCTGCGCCCAGTTTGTCCATCCAACTCGATGCAGATCTCAGAAGGCTAACTGATTTGACCAATGATTAGTTCCTTAGTGACAGCTTTTTTTACATGGAAGACTTTAACAGTCCAATTGCCATGGAAGAGCAATCTTTTGACCTTCCAATGTTACAATCTCACATCAGAAAAATGCAAGATTGGAGGTACTGCAAAGACAAACAATGGGGATGCAATGCACAATTGTCCTTCCAGTTGACAGGTTGTGAAAATCCACAAGCTTTTAAGTATCACATCATATCTGATGAATAACGATTCATGCAAGAAAAGGTTTACAATGGTAGATGCACTAAAAATTATCCATCAGAGAGAGCATTATCAATTAGTCTCACCAAATCCTCAGGCCCACAAACTTCATCAACCAAAGAAGTAATGTGATCAACAACATTGCAATCAGATTTCAAGCAGATCACTGACGAACAGCCCTTCAGATATGAGGTCGAAGGTTTGAGACTTCTTTGCCCTCTGTCTATGTGGTCATATGCCTTTGACAGTGTCAGAGAAAGCCTTCTGAAACTCTCCTCTTCCAATATTTGTTTGATATTAGAGAAAGCACTGCGGTTATCTTCCGAGATTCTACAAAGATGATTCTCAGTAGTAAAAGCCTCTGCAGTTGTCATTTTTGATGCAACATTACGAATTGACGTCAGATTATAGATCAAATGATGTGCAGTTTCCGTTGACAAGGTTGCAACCTCTGGCTGCTGAAGATGGTAAAGCTCAATTGCATTGGCTAAGGCAAACCGCACTATGAAAACAAAGAAATCACAGAAGTTCATGCCTGAAAATAGTTCCAACAGGATGTTATGAGAAGGTAAACATGGCATTTTCTTCTTGTTCATGTGATTATTCCAGATACTGGAATATTACCTGTATTAGCTGCCAAGTTCCGTTGACAAAGTCCTTCAAAATCATCACATATATCTCGAATGTCTTCAATATATTCTTTTGCAACTTTGTAGTCCTCATAAAGCAAGTTCCACTAAATGAAGAGAGTATTAGCAGGTATGAAATCTTGTTATTCTGCAGCTTAACTTGATAAAAGAGCAAATACGCACCACCCAATGTAGGTTGTAGGCATTAAACCAATTATGATTTATAGATATAGTATCCTCCTGTAGTAATTACCACAAATAGAAAAAAAACACATGAGACACTTATAGAAACTGGCACAATTCTTTACACAAATATTGTACAAGGAAGACCCCAAGGACATCAAGAGTTCAAGACATAAATGAATGCACTGCCATTCGAAATATCTTTCAGATTGATCTACAATAATAATGTTAACTGATAAATAAATACTTTGGACATAATTTCACTAACTAAAGTTTAGTTGTTGGGAATAAAATGTTCTTCATATTGACTAACCATTGCATCATTTAAATGCCAAGGGAAATGATTCAAAAGTTCTTCCAAGGACATGGGTCCAGCAGCAATGACAGCATGGAAGTGCAGAATACACAAAGATGTGTTGCCTCAGTTGTTTCAAATAACATCTCGTAATCAAGAAGTTGCATGCATATCTCATAATTTAGCAATCTACCATGATTAACTGTGTTTTGTCTTTTTGATCATCCATTTAATTTCTTAAAAGAATACTCAACCAACATAATCTCACTAACTACATTTTAGTTATTGGAAGTAAATGTTATTCAAATCGATTAACCATTGCATCAGTTCAAATGCAAGGGAAATGATTCACTCTTGACTCTTCCATGGACATGTGCATGGAAGTGCACAACGCATAAAGATGTGCTGCCTCAGTTGTTTTGAAGACCATTTCTTATTCAAAAGATGCATGGATATCTCCTAAGTTAGCAATTTATCATGATTATTAGTTTCTTACCCCCACTGTTCCAAATTATAGTTCACTTTAGTTTTGTTATAGTCAAACTTATCTAACTACCAAGTTACTAGAAAAATGCACCAACATCTACAATATTAAATTAGTTTCATTAAATTTGCCACAAAATGTCTTGATAGTGTGTTTATTAAACTAGTAGATGTTAATATAGTTTTCTAAAAACTTGATCAAAAGATTAAAAGTTTGATTTAGGACAATGCTAAAGTGAGCTGATTTGGAACAGAGGGGGTAGTGGTGAAGTCGTGCTCCAACCATATAAGGATAGGATAGCATCATTTACGTGTTCATGTGCGACCAGTGGGAATGAACAGTCTTTCCTCTTCTGAAGTTTTCTCCCACGTCACTCGCCTTCCCTCATCTATTGTCACCTTCCCTCATCTATTGTCAGCCTCTCTCTGTCCTAGCGTCTCAGCCGATAAAACACCACTGCCCTGACCCTCTTCTGCACGATATTTACTCATCATAGATTCAAGACAGTTTCAAACCCCATGAATGGGGATAGTACGGCAAACCCTTCCATTTGTTTCGGTAGAACAAAGTGCATATCTGATAGATACCACCCTCAAAGTAAGAGGATGATAACTCCAATACCATGTTGGGCAAAATTTGATCAAAGCAGATTACACATGCCACTTGGTCACTGTTAGGTGGAAGATATTTTAAAAGTGTCCAGTAAATTAAAACATTTAGTGTATCAACCAAATCTGATCCAAAGGCCATGACGGATAGTTCACAATATCCGATTCCATCCCTATTTAATCCAGTGTAGAATGCATAACACCCAACCAATACATTAGATCTGAAATAACATGATATTTACCAGGTTATGAACTTGGTGATACCATCCACTGGGAACAAATATGATTTCATTCTGCTCTTGAATGCATTCTAGCCATTCAGCCTAAAAAAGGAACCTTGTAAAATTAGCTTTCACAAAAGAACACTAAGAGAGAGGGAGGGAGGAAGGAGACCTTACTAAATTCAGGAAACTGCTTTTCAGAAACATCATCATGTAAGTTATAGACCGAGGATCTCATGTTCCTACATGGCATAATCAACAACCACTGATCATGTAACAATAGAATGTACAAAAATATATATAGAACATCATTCCACAATGTATTATGTTTCTTTTGAATATTACAAAAGCTCTATGTAAAACAGTAAAAGTTGCAACAATGCTTTAATGATTACTTCCCATTAGCACCTAACAAGCTCACTTGTCATGTACTCATTAATCCATTCTACATCAACTAATAGTACCAAACTCACTTTTATCTAACAAGAATAAAAATGAATAAATAAGAAATACTAAGACCAAATTGTACCTATCAAATATACTATGACTTTGTGATGGTGGTAAAAACAACCACTGTTTTCTCCCACAAACATTTGCTGACCAGCTGTATGACCTAAAAACATCAGCATGCAGAGGAGTCCAGGTTCCTACAGACCATAATCATGTGTGGAGTTAATTATCATGTACCATGGCAACTTGCGTGTAGAACCACAGAATTTCACAATGCTAGGCATGTAAAACAGAGAGGAAAGATACATCATAAAACACAACATACCTTTTGCCCCCATGTAAACAAACCGATAATCAGAACAGTTTACTTCATTTTTATGATTGGCAATGTCAGAATCTCTATGTATAGGGTGACTGTCAAGATACATGTTGAGCCAATCATCAACAAAGAAGGTTGGTGTGGTATATGCAATATAATCAGGGTACTCCTGGAAAGTTAAGTTAAAAAAAGTAATTAAACAATGTTGCTGTTATAGCAGGAAATGGAATATCAATTGCAAAAAGAAAGAGGCGCTGTCTGTGTAATAATATTGTGCTATCCAAGGATTACTCAATCTTGTAGCTTTGTAAGCACAGGCACAAACATTGTTCTTTTCAAAGTGAGGATCAACTGCATAACACAGAAGTTATGGTGAAATCCTTATAATCTAGGACTTCAGGACTAAAAAAATCAAATAAGAAAACAACTTAGTCTGTAGTACTTATATGTGGATTGAGACAATGTTGCCAATGTTAGAACAAAACCTTGTAGCTAGCCAATTATAATTATACCAATTAATAAGTTAAAAGAAGAAATAAAATCAGTAGGCATACAACTCTAACAGGGCTATGCTGCTTGGTGGAACTGACTCCACACCACTAAAATAATATTGAACCTACATTGGTTTATAAAGTAACAAGTTACACCATCTATGTCAGATATTCCAGCTTCACATAAGCACAGCGTGTAGGAACAAATATAACAGCGATCATGGTAAAATACTATATTATTGCCATAAAATGTTTTAGCAAAGTTCCCAAAAAATGTTTTAGCAAAAATTAGGAAATGCAATAAAATGAATTGCTGTTTGTTTCGATTTACCATAAACCTAAGAATGTAAATTCAGGTCCCTGCTATTTTTTAGAAGGTAACACACTAAGACTATTTTTTTACAAATATTAGTGCATCTACTACATGTTTATTAAGTGTAGCACCCACTGAGTTAAGTCAACACTAAATCACTGCATCATTTGATCCGCATAGGTGACGAACCAGACTGCAAGAGCACCAAAACATACTACGCAATAATGTTATTGCTCAGCGAAATTAAGCGAGCAGGGCAATGGGAACAAACCTTAACAAAGTGCCAGTCTTTCAGGTACAACAGAGAACCATCGCGGTCCCCATCGCTTGAGCCACCGTGAGCACCCCCAACCCAGTGGTCTATGAACTTCTGCATGGACATCTCGAGCCGCTTCTGGTCCGTGAAATCGTCCCTCGAGGAGCAGTCAGCAACCTGCGCAATTGATACCGTTGTTGTATGGGGTCCTCAATTCGCGTAACAAGTACCACCAGGGGAAATACCTGAACAAGAGGGGAAGGGAAGTTTTGGGCGAAGAAGCCGAGGTCGGGGCGGCGGCGGTCGCCGGACGCGGGGAGCGTCCAGTCCTTGCAGGCCCGCCAGGACGAGGTGAGCCCCGTGAGAACGACGGGGCGGTTGGGCGCCATGAAGCGGCGCACGAACTCCGCGTAGGATAGCGACTCTCCGTCCACCCGCTCCACCTGCCCTACCACCCTCACGCGGCAGGCCATCTGGTCGGCCGGAGGGAAGAGGAGGGAGGAAGGGGCCGAGCGGGGCTGTGAAGGGAAGCTCGCTGGGGCGGCGGGCCGGCGGCTGTGTAGTTGGAACTTGGAAGTCGTGTGCGCCGCCGCGGAGTCGCCGGAGATGGAGGCGACAAGGCGAGCAGGCCGCTGGTTCAGTTCCGCTTCCGCACGAGTTGGGCCGTGAGTTGGGCCGCTGGCGTCCCCTGCAGGCCTACCGCGGGAGTTTGAACGGCCCAGCAATCTCAATGGGCCCAGCAATCGCAACGGGAGCACAACATTAATAACCAAGACAATATAATAAAGCATGATTATATATAATAAAATAAAATTTTGTTCACAACCATATGCTGCTATGAGCATAAAACTTTCCCCAATTCTTTTTTGGGACTACCTGAATCATGAATTCATGATATACATACCAGAATGACTACTTTTCTTTCATCATAATACAAAAGCACATGATTGAGGAGCAAATTGTCTATATTTTTTTACTAATCTACGAGCACCTTATTTTAATAGCCAAAAAACATCAAAGAAAATACGTTCAAATATACAGTTGTAGTTAACCTAAGAATAATTCATAGGTTATACACGGTGACCTATCAAAATCCAAAGTCAGCATAAATTTTCATCCTTATCCATAATTATAGGCTATCCTTGTAAGTTGTTCAAGAATATCAGATTACTATAACCAGCTACAGAGTGATCATATTGCTGCAACCTGCACAAGAATGATGAGATAGGAATGGTTTAAATTGAGGTAGGAGTGGTTTAAATTGAGATAAAGCATACTACGATAGTGAGACCTATCATGAAGTAGCAGCAAATACCTTCATCTTGGCCTTGTGACCAATAAAAAAAATAAAAAATTAGTATTATGATTGGTTCAAAATAAATAGTGACAAAAGCCTTTCTGCCAAAAAAAAAATATAATACCCAATAGCCAAGCAGAGGACATACCATTCTATCAGCGATAATGTGCATGCATTGCTTTTTATACAGAGAACATACTAGTTTGTGTCAGGCATACAAAATATTTTGGATATTAAAACACTCATGAGCAAAGCACCAAACGAATCAGTAACTCGTATGTTTTTTAAACCTCAATCCAATCAGTAAACCTCAATAAACTTGGCTAAAATCAACCTCAATATACTTGGCTAAAATCAGTCCCAAGCTATCCAACACATGAGCATGGCCACAAAGAGTCTGAAAACCCACCAGCCGCATGCAAGTAGATAGTACTCCTTACACATTAAGATAACTGCATTGCTCTTTTGTAGGTTATATTGTGTTCGATTGGGAGTCTGAAATAAAATGGGAATCATACTTGACCAATTTATGCATAAAAAAATTTACAATTGCTGCTTTCCCTGCACATTTAAATAGTGCCTGGTGGCAGTCGACCCTGCTAATATCAGCCATTGAAACAACCTTGACAGAAACAAAGATCTGTGGACTTTGCTCCATATTCCGGACCAATTGGTAGAGAAATTGTTGTGCACAGACAAGTTCTTATGCAACACACTGCAATCCAGCCCTTACAGGCCATACAGAGATAACAATAATGGAGCAAGCATTTGGAGGACGTGATATTACCTGCTCCAAGACACTGCGTCTTGATAGAGCTAAACAACACATGTCAATGTACCCACTACGCAGCAGCTGCACGCCAAGTATCGCTAGTCTTCCTCTTCTTTCTAGTCTCTTCGACGCTGCTGAAAGCATCTAGGCCTCTTGATGTGGGTTTCGATGATTGATGACAACGTTAATTATCATGACTAACGTGTGTTTTGCAAAAACAGTGTTGAGTTAGGTCATGGTAATGGAATCTCAGGCAATATGGTTTTCATGCCCCCGACGATGGAAATCGTTTCGGTTTTCAAAGGATGGATGACAAGGTTAAGGACTGTTAGTTCCGATTGTCGATGGTGTTGAGAGACATCAGATTAGTCGTTAGGACTTTGTTTTCTCTTTTGGCCGTACTATTAAGGGGGTGCAAATGGGTAGCTTGACCTAGGTAAGTCTAATGGTTTAGGTGTGGTGCACACTTGTTAAACATAGCACTAGGTGGCTCCATTTTGTTCCTGAGGTTGCCCGGAGTCAGAGCTGTTCACAAAGTTTTTCGATTCGAGGTGAAACGGCTCAAGTTTGCTGCATCGGACGCTGGCTGGTTGATCGTCGGACGCTGGCGTCAGCGTCCGGTGCGTGCCACGTGTGCAGCCCGGAGAGACCGAGTGTCGGACGCTCGGCGGACGCGTCCGACGCCCGTCGGACACAGTTCAGTGAGGTATTCCAGCAGGCCGACCACCTGACGCGTTTGGTAGGTGGCGTCGGACTGTAATGGCTAGTTTGCAGTTTGAATCGGTGAACGCACCGGACGCGTCCGGCACATGGCATTGGCCGCGTCCGGCGCCCTCGAAACTTGCTATTTGAGGGGGTAACGGTTGGATTTTGGCCTTTTGGCTATAAATATGGCCTCATCCCCTCCTCTCTCACTCTCTTGCCCATTTGTTCTGCTGAGACATCCCTTTGAGAGCTTGAGAGAGCAAGAGGCTCATAAGTTGCTATAGATTTGAGAAATCCATGGTGTAGCTTCTCATGAGTGATTAGAAGAGTGACAAAGTGTGCATCCACCCTTCTCATTAGGCTTGTTGTTGTCAAGTGAGAGTTTGCGCTTGTTACTCTTGGTGATCGCCATCACCTAGACGGCTTGGTGGTGATTGGGAGCTTGGTGATCATTCGGCAGAGGCTTGTGGATGACCCAACTCATCTTGTGAGCGGTTCTTGGCGATTCACCGTGTCGGAGTGATGAAGAATCAGCCCCTAAAGAGCACTTGATCCTTACGCGGATCAAGGGGGAGACCTTGCGTGGGTGCTCCAACGAGGAGTTGTAATTCATGAGGATAAATCAACGAGATTATTTGGAGGACGTCCATGAAAAGGCTGTTCCATTGTGTAAGAACACAAAGCCTGTTTGTGATGTGCCATTGTGGGGATCAGATTGATAGTATCCAACCAAATCGAAACTTGGGCTTCTTTTGAAAAAGAGTCCAATATCTCTTGTGCCATTAATATATCTGAGGATTTGTTTTACTCATGTCCAATGTATTTTGGTAGGAGCAGCACTGTGTCTAGCTAGCAAGTTCACTGTGAATGCAATGTCAAGCCTTGTGGTATTTGCTAGACACATCAGCGCTCCAATGGCACTAAGATATGGGATATGGGGTCCCAGAATTTCCTCCCCCTCATCTTGAGGGCTGAATTGATCGGTCTTCATTTCTAAAGACTGAACAACTATGGGGGTTTTCATTGGATATTCTTTGTCCATATTGAATTTCTCCAACACTTTCTGGGCATAGACAGATTGATTCACAAAGATTCTAGTTGGAAAGTGCTCAAGCTGTAGGCCTAAGCAAAATTTGGTTTTACCCAAATCCTTCAACTCAAACTCCGTCTTTAGATGTTTGCATGCCTCATCAATAACTTGTTGATTGCCAATGATATTTAAATCATCAACATACACAGATATAATGCAAAATCCTGTTTGGGACTTTTTGATGAAGACACATGGGCAATTATCATTGGCAGTGTATCCCTTCTATAAAAGGTACTCACTAAGTCGTTTGTACCACAGCGGCGGAGCCCTTTAGTCGCTAGGTGTGGCCCTCGACATACCTTGGATTTTGAAAAATTTTGAACCTCATGTAATCTTTACCATGTATACTCCTAGATACGAAGGACAGACTCAGTCGCCAACGAGACTACGAGATTGCGTGCTCACGTTGATATTTTAGGATGAATGATCTCTTGGACCTTCTCACGTGTATCCTTCCTAATATAATAATAATAATAAAACTAAAAAACCCCGAATGCATCGTCTTCCTCTGGCTAATTATAGTTAGCCCGACGCTAATTATGCATGCCTGATAAAAGTTTCCTGGCGCTAATGCGCATGCGCGAAAACGAAACATCCCCGGCTTCTTCTCCACAACTGCCGCATGTCCACGACTCCGCTTCGACTCCAATTTTGAAATAACTTTTTCCTCTTCCAGGAGACTATTGGTACGCACTTGCCATCGTGTCGCACCCTCCGGCAGTGAAACACCATCCTGATTGCTTCGGTCCAATCTAAAGTGAACTCCGTATTAGACTCCAATGGATCAGAATTTCAAGTTCTAACGAATGGTGGACATTAATATACGGGAGCCACACCTAGTCAAAAATCACTCAGATCTGTCCTATGCGTTAGTTCTCCGGTTCTCTCTCAAAAAAGATATATATGTATCTCCTTGTCTCCGTACTCAGCTGCTGCAAACCATCTCGTTGACTCATCCTCACCGACGGCGACATCACGTACGATGGTGGGCTGGCGGGTCGCTGTGGCCATGGCAGCTGCCTCGTTCATCACCATCACGGCAGTTGCTGCTGCGCTCATCGCCCCCGCGTCGGCGGCGGCGGCCAAGCCCTTCGTCAAATCCGGCACCGTATCCACCCACGACGTTGTCATCTTCTCAAGGAGACAAATTGCACGTACATATTTCTGATATGACCCCTCTCGCCCTTAGCTAATCCAACTCGTTTGGATGTTACCATCCGAATCTCAATGCAGTCTTGTTAGATTAACATGAGATTTATTTGAAGTTTCACTCTAGTCTATTTCAGTACATGTGGATTTTGATGTGAATCCAACTAATAAGACCTAGTTATTAGATGTTGAGATCTACGTTACATATTCTTTGAAACCGGGAACTAATATACTCTGCCTAGTATATACTCCCTCCATCCTATAAGAGATTGCATTTTTGTTATTCTCAGACAAAATAAAAGAGTGTGCAATAGACGCATGTTCCCTAATCTATTAAAAATATGATCATATTCTGCATGGAGGAGTAAGTTTCATAATTGTATTATTTCTTAAAAAAAATATTATCTTGTTGTTCCTCAAATGCACTATATTTAGGGATAACTCCCAAAGGCCAAATGTACTCTATTGCAGGATGGTGGGAGTATATATAGCCACTGATATTAATCCTGCAATTAAGTCTAATCCAACTTGGAGGGCATGAGGGGCACATGCTGCGCTTCTTGTTGCATGGCCAAACCTAGAGTTCCGGTTTCAGTACGTAGTAGGTACAAAAATTCACATCACAAATGACTTATTGAGTACTGAATGTATAAGATGACACTTTGTGAATTCTACATGCATGTCTGCATTGTCTGGTATAGATAAGAAGCTTCCTACCCAATATATCAGAACAGTCTTATTAATAATTATAATGAGTTATCCTAAAATTTTGAATCGAATAAAAAAATCTATACTTTGCTCACTCAAGTAAAGTAGATGTAGATAGGGTCTTATACCCTCACAAAAAAACTAGCTTCTTAAATTAAAACATAA
Organism: Themeda triandra; assembly: GCA_018135685.1. Lineage (NCBI taxonomy): Eukaryota > Viridiplantae > Streptophyta > Magnoliopsida > Poales > Poaceae > Themeda > Themeda triandra. The sequence goes on from JAENPR010000044.1 coordinate 1,349,291, forward strand.
AAAATGTTATGTCAGAAAATAATTTTTCCGAATAACCAATGTCCATTAGACACCTAATCCTTATGTCATAATAGTTCTGAACACTTGCCACTGAATTTTACAGGCAATGCAAAAGAGTAAAGGACATGTTTAAGGAGCTTGAGTTGAAGAAAGAGCCATATGTTGTGGAGCTTGATCTTTGTTCTTCCTATCTCTTTATTCGCTTTTTTTACATAATAATAAAGAAAAAACTATATCAAATCAAACAATTATTTCCACTTGTCAATCCTTTAAGCAGATTTTAGCCCTTGATGATGCCATCATGCAACAACATATATATTGTTCCCTTTGTCGTGGAGGGATGCTTCAAAGATTGAGGATGCCTTACTTTACATTGCCTGCAATTATCAAGTTCCTCAAGTTTTTATCCATAGAAAGCACTTGCAGTTTTATGAGTTGTTTGACATAACTTGGGGGGACAATGATCCTCTAGTTTCTTTCCATGGAAAGTACTTGGGGCTAGCGGATCTTAAGGTATATTTTGTTTATTTGTAGTACAAATCGATAGATCGATAAAATGGAGGCGGCTCTGTAACATCCTTTAAATGCTCATGCCTATCTTTTTTTCATGTTTGCAGATACTTTTGAGGCTTGCAAAAGTGGAAAACTAGGTAAACTTTGTGAAAGTAGAGAATGATCTGAGTGACATGGGAGTTTGCATGGAGTTTGCTTGGAGTATGCTAGTCCGATGAGTAACATAGAAAGGATATGTAACCGAATGTTCCATTATTAGAGTTTACATTTATACCCTTTGAACCGTTCTTTTTTTGAGAAACTTTGAACCGTACTTTGATTGCTCGTCACCCATTAAGCGTTATCTCTCGTGTTTGTCATTAGATTATAATAGGTCTTAGTGACTACACAATCATTGTTTCTTTGCTCTTCTTATATATATGCTACGGTAGTAACACTTCTGATTTACTTGTAGCCTACTCGTATTATATAGTAGTTAACTCTTTAGCATTAAATACTTAGCTCATTTATCAGTCTCATAGAGTTTCTCGGTTTTGTGAGAACCGGCTATAAGCTTATTATCTTTTTCTCCTTTTCTCTCTTATCCGATACACCTCATAATTTAGCCTGGTTATAGCATACTATTATACTTGAGGGGTACTAATACTAGAGTCAAAAAATAGCAACACTTTAATTTCGACAAGCTCACAAAAGTAAACTTGTTGAAAGTTAGAACTAGAAGTTTTTATTGGTATTCCTCATATTGACAAGAAAAAATGAGAGAGAAATGAGGGGCATGCATATGGTGCTTGGCCTAGTTCAATTCAGAGGTTGCTGCTCGTGGGCTGGGTTAGTGGTGATCAAAGTTTGAAGTTTGAACGACTGGTGGAAAAAGCCGGCAGATTTTGGCTGATTCAATAGTATTATGTGAGATGAAATAAGCTAAAACAAGCCGAATTCTGCTGGCATACGAGCATCTGCAGCACTAGCCCTCAAACTTAAGCCCCTACTTTTGATTTGAGGGCCTTTCCTGTTTTTTAGGTCCTAAATTTTTTGTTCTTGCTCCAGCAATAGCTCTTAAATTAGGCCCCTCAAAATCAGCCAATAGACACTCACTGCTTTAAGAGCATCCCCAACCATTTTGCATGTTTTACTTAGCAAATGAGGGAGTTTTTCAAGTCCCAACTAAATATGGCAAAACTAAAAAAAGGCAATCTCCAATGGTTTGGCATTATTCAGTTGGCGAAAAAGAAAATTGCGATGGCGGGAGGCGCGAAGCATGCGCGGAGTATGCGCGGGGAGGAATTTCGCGAGCGAGCAATGCCAAGCCCGAGCCCGGTGCGCATATATGGGAGTCCTTCTCAGGTTTTTGCCAAGTTAACCAAAATGCCAATCCTATTTGCGAAACCGTTGGATAGGTGTTTTTAGACTTTTTTGCAAATACATGAATGCAAATCCTATTTGCCAAATGGTTGGGGATGCTCTAAGCCATAGAGTGACTTTTGAAGCTTTACGCAATACATGTTACGACTTGCGTTTTGATTCGGTATAGAGATTCCATCGAGAACCTTCATATATATGTTCGAATCAAGTGACCCATAGAGATATGCGAGTCCACTATGTTTATCAACTGCATAAATAGATGATTTTATACGGCCAGAGATATGAGGCATCAGAATGTAATTCCATTCATCACTGGAGAATACGCCTCATTGAAATCAATGCCGGGTCTCTGCGTGAACCCTTGTGCTACAAGCCTCACTTTGTATCTCGCCACCTCATTGTTCTCATTTCGTTTCCGAACGAAAACCCATTTGAATCCCACAGGGAATACTCTAGGAGGTGTAGCTATTGTTTGAGAGAATACCTTTCTTTCAGTGAGCGAGGATATTTTTGCTTCGATTGCATCCTTCCACTGATTCTAGTCCGAGCGCTATTTGCACTCTGCCATGGTCTTAGGATCTAGATCATTTTCAAGGAGTTCTGCAATCATTGCGGAGAAATATATGTCAACAATTGTAGTCTTTCGGTCATATGATTCTCCAGACTCAAGATAGTTGATGGAAATTTCTTGTACCCTTTCTGATGCATTATCATCTCCGAAAATTGTTGCATCAGGGCATTCCGATTTCCGATCATCAGTAATTGAGTGCACTGTTAATGTGGGAGATGTGAAGGTTGTTCCTCCACAAGGTGTTCCTCAACATGGGGTTGAGTTGCATTTACTAGAGTGGAAGATTTGTTCTTCTTTTTCCTTTGCTTGCTAGAAGCTGCATATGTGAAAATAGCCGTACTTCTCCCCCTCTTAATTCAAAGATGAGTAGTTTTGTTTGGTACTTCTACTCTTTCTGGCACATTTCACGCAGGATTATAGGATTTTGTAACACACCCTTATAATCAGTAAATGCATCTGGCACATTATTTGTAGAAACGATGCGCAAGCTAACCTTCTTTGTTGCAGATGTGGCAAAAATGCCAGCTTGAAAGTTGGAGCCACAACCACAACCACCATGACAGCCTCCACCTTGAGCGAAGCCTCCACATCCCCACCCCCGCGGTCACAGCCATTGCGGCTGTGAGATGGGTTTCCTCCTCCATTCGCCACCACAGGCCACGACATTAGCAGATGAGTTAGAGCCTCCATTCTTCATCTCCATACACTGCTCAAAAGCAGTTGAGTCAAGAATTCACTCACTAAGACCGCTTCTGCCCAAGCGGTGATCGTGGTGAGTATGGCATCGTAGCTGAGGTCAAGTCCACTAAAGATGTTGGTCACCGCTCTCCATCTTCTGGCATCTTTCCTGTGGATGCCATCTCATCCCCAAGGCCCTTCATCTTGATGAAGTACTCACTAATGGAGGACGCCCCTTTTGATGCCGTCGTGAGGGCCATGCGCGTGCTGATAATGCAATCACGTGAAAGTGTGAGGCAAACATGGCCTCAATCGTAGATGATACCTCCTTGGCGGACTGCACTGTCTTAAGGATCTCTCCAAGAATTTCTTGGGATAGAGAGTTCAGCAAAAAGTTGAAGATCGCCTGGTCCTTTGTGAACCAAGTCTCGAACTCAGGGTTTGTGTTGAGATCTTTTTTCTGTTCTTCCTCCTTGGTTACCGGCAGGAATGGCGACAATGGAGCTTCCATGGCCTCAATGACAAATACCGTCTAGGCACCTCAGAGTGCTGAGAGGACTTGCATGCGCTACATTGGGTGGTTGATGTTCAACAGTTTCTCGGTGATGTGAAAGATGAGAGATGGAATAGGCGATGCAGCGGAGGAGGATGCGAGAGCGTGGAATGCCATGGAAACTTTCTGCTAGGATGATGGCTCTGACATCATGTCAAAATGGCCCCCTCTTGGGTCTTGGTTATGTGTTATATATAGCCTAGAAAATCCCCAAGGCATGGCATGTACATCAATAAATGATTACAACAATATCCTAACAACTATCTAGGCGCATGGCCTAGCAAACTCTATCTTTAATGCCCTCTCTCAATCTTAACCTGCCACAAGGTTCAGATTATCTCTGAATTTTATTAACTTCGGTAAACTTACAACCTTTGTAAAATCATCAACAAGTTGATCTCCTGACTTGATGAATCTCATATCATGCAACCTTGTGCAACACATTCTCTAACAAAATGAAAATCAATTTCATTATGTTTTGTTCTAGCATGTAAGCATCTATAAGAGCTTTGTATTCAGCCTCAGTGCTGGATCTGCAAGGGTGGATCATTCATGAGCCCAGGCGGTCGTCGTCGTGCCGCACGAGCGGCTCTTCCCTGCCCCTTCCGCGTGATCATTATTGAGCGATCCATGCAGACTTTGTCGTCTCATGTTGTATGTCCATGGACTACCCTACTCATCCATCAAAGGTTCCTTCGCCCTATTTTGGTTTCCTCTGCTGCTGTTTGTCGTCTGCAGAGTTGGTGACCTACTCCATTCTTCTAGTCAGTAGTGCTTGCTATCTACTCAACTACATCCTATGTGTCATCTGCCACTACAGTTGCATATGGACAAATCATGAGTTTCATCGTCACCAACATGAAGCCATCGTCATAGGGGTTCTCATAGCCTATATGTTCTCGACACCTTGAACCTTCCTCACTCTACTGCCTATGTGTCATCTGCCACTGCTGCTGCATCATCATCCACTACATCACCATCAACTTCATCCTTCGCCATGTGGCATCATCTCCTAGGTCATTTATGCGCATCTAGTTTGTCCACCGTAGAAGAAGGGTTGTTTAGGTCCTACATCCTTTGAGTCTAGTCTCCAGTGTAAGGGTTGTAAGCTTGGAAAACAGTTGCAGCTCCAGTATTCTACTAGTACATCTCATCATATTATTCAGTCTAATGTATGGGCTCCTGCACCTTTTGCAGTCATAAATACTATGCTATTTTTGTTGATAATCATTCTTCGCTCGCATGGTGAACACACAACTTTCACCCCATTTGAATTTTTCATCCTGATTCTGGTGGAGAGTATTTACCTCACACCTTTTACCACTTTTACCTTTCAAGGCGATCTTGCTCAGCTCTCTTGTCCTTGTGTGCATGCTCAAATTGGGGGTGTTGAACAAAAACATCACCATATCATCGAGACTATATGCACATTTCTTATTGCATCTTTTGTTCCTTCTTATTTCTGGAGAGAAGTTGTTTCCACTTTTGTTTATCTCATCAACCAACAACCATGATCAAAATTGTTTGGTCACTGTCCTGGTGAAGGTCTTTTTTGGTACTCCTAACTATGACCACCTTCATGTTTTTGGCTACACTTGATGTCCTACTTGCACCTTGTGAGTGGACTATGGTAACTTCTTAGTTAGTTGTGTGGTTTTCTAGGGTACATTCCCGAGCATAAGGTTTATCATTATTATGACACCACCTCTCATCGTATTTGTATATCTCATGATGTCACTTTCATTGAGGATAGTCCTTTCATTTATAGCCCTTCTACTCAGTCATCCCATAGTTGTATAGAGTCAACATCCTTTGTGTCTTCCACCTAACTTAGTGATGTTGACACTCCTACACAACCCATGTCTTCGAGCCCAACCAACACTTTTTGTCTCCTCCTAACACTTCTGAAACTCCACCTACTCATGCTACCCTCCACCTACCAATGTCGATCCTCCCCCATTAGATCTTGTTAAACCTATTATCAAGCGCCTTATCTCTCAACGACGTTGGACCGCGGCTACGTAGTTCGTAGTCGCGCTCCAGTCCTCACCGCGAGGTTTTACCCCTCTACTGGTGGCTTACAAGAATTGAGGTGAGAAATTAGAATGATAACTGATTGCTTAAATCCTCAAGTGCTGATTACATGAGTATTTATAGTTCACTAATGCTGCAAATGAACGGAGCTAATTTGCTCGTATGATGGACAGAGCAAAGCTTATTTGCTATATATAAATGAACGGAGCAGAGCTAAGTCAATCCCTGTGATTTTCTCTCTAGCCACTCGGTGGTGCTGCATGCTCGCAGGTCCTGCTGACTTCTCTCCTAGCCACCGGTTGCCACATCGGCCTGTGCTACAGTCCGCTCATCCTCGTCTGCGGTGATCGCTGCCCTTGCCACGTCGCGCGCTGCAGGCCGCTCCGCTGCCCTACGGACGTCACGCGCCCTGCACTGCCTTGCATAGTTTCGGCCCCACATGACACCTATCTTTGTCAACCACCTATCCTGCAGCTCCCCTCCTTTGAAAAACCACCTCTCCTCAACTACTACACTCATCATCCCTGAGTCCCCACAAACAACTTCCTCGGCCAGTCTTGTTACTCCTAATGTTTATACTTTTGTTAATATTGATGTATCATGTGCTTTTTCTTAAGAGTCAGAGCAGGGTAGTCAGAGATATAATCTACGAGATCGTGCTACTATTGGGCCTACTAAAAAGTATGGTTTTCCTCATGTCACTGTTGCTGTGGAAGAGCCAATCACTTATCGAGAGGTCTTTAGCATTCTAGAATGACAACCTGCTATGTGTGAGGAACTTGTTGCACTTGATTGTACAAGCGCTTGGGATATCATACCATAACCATTGCATGATGTGCGTATTACATCCAAATGGGTCTTCAAAATTAAAACCATGTCATATGGTTCTTTGAGAGGTATAAGGCCCATCTAGTTGCCAGTGTTGGAATATGTGATCTTAGGCCCATGGGCTGTATGGGCCAATGCCCTAACCGTTTATAAGATTGAGTCAAGGGGAGTATGAGACTTCCCCATACGCGCCATAATTGGGGGCACCCTAACATTATGAGGTCGTGGCCTAGACTTCCTCGTATGTTCCATAATCGCGGGCACCCTAACACTATGAGGTTGTGGCCCCTCATCATGCAACGCTAATAAGATGTAGCTCCCACACTTAGGGAAGCAATGTCCTGAGAGTTTCAGCCTTAACCACCTCTCCAAGATCCAATTAATTGAGGCATTAAAGTGACGCGAAGGCCATCGTCATTCACCATACTATTGTCACCATTCCCTCTTCGACATGAAGAATCAGGGTGGCGTATAGGAAGGAAGGATTCCCTCGAAGATCTCAACTATGACTATGACCTTTAGCGATGACAGACTTCTCTCAAGATTTTGATTAGTCATTAATCCACTAATGTGTTCATACAACTAGATCCTATGGCTAAGCTCTTATATTTCTAACATCCAGAGGGTTTTAGCATAGTTAGGGCCGAGAATATGATGAGACATTTGCACCTGTTGCTCATATGACTCGTACTTAAATTGTAGTTGTTGTTGCTTCTTCTTGGACAATTGCCCACATGGATGTTAAAAATGTCTTTCTTCATCGTGATTTAAATGAAGAAGTTTATGTGCAACCACCCCTAGGTGCTAATGCCCTTCTGAGCTATGTTCGTCATCTTTGTCGGCTTTTTTATATCGTCTTAAATAGGCTCCTCATGCTTGGTTGAAGTGCTATGTGTCTGTCATTCACACTGTTGGTTTTTCACCTAGTGGTCATGATCCTGCTTTATTTATCCACCTCTCCTCACATGGACATACTTTGCTTCTTCTATATGTTGATGATATATTGATTATGGGTGACGATGCAGACCATATTTCTTATGTCAAGTAGCAACTTGGTGCATAATTAAATGTCAAATTTAGGTCCTCTTAGTTATTGTTAGGCACTGAGGTTAAACATTCTACAAAGCCCTGCTATCTTTCTTCGTCCAAGTACAATCAAAACCTTACTACTTGTGCAGGCTTCACTGACCATTAGATAGCTACGACACCTATGGATCTTCGTTTGCAGCTTTGTCCCATTGATGGTACTCCTCTTAAGGATCCATCTAGACTTTGGCATATTATGGACAACCTTGTTTATCTAACTGTTACTCGATCTGATATTGCCCATGTTGTTGATATTTTGAGTCAATTTGCGAGTGCTCCTAAATCCATTCATTTTGGCCATTTACTTCGTGTCTTGCGATACTTGAGGGGGAATCATCTTGTAGCTTACTCTATGCCCATGATAAGCTACTTCATCATGCTTACTCGGACTCCACTTGGGCAAGTGTCCCAACAAATTGGTATTCCATCATAGGGTGTGATATTCTTCTTGGGTCCCCTCCTATTGCATGGAAGTCAAAGAAGTAAGCCATTGTATCTCATTCTAGTACATATATAGAACTTCAAGCACTATCCACCACTACTGCAGAAATCATATGGCTTCGATGGTTGTTGGCTGATTTTAAGATTTCTTGAGATGCTGCCACACCTCTTCAATTTGACAATACATGTGCTAGCTATACGGATTGCCAATGATCATGTGAAGCATTAACTTACCAAGCATATCCACCATTCCCAGGCATGAATGAACTTTCCAGTGTCATCGTTCATTAGCACCCATGCATCATCATGAAGCTCCTCGCATCAGCATCAATGTTGGTGCTGAACAACCTCACTACGTGCTCGCCAGCGGCGGTGTCAGGACGACAACCATCGCCTTCGTTGCTGCGGCCGCTACAGCTGCCATCTTCTTTCCTCTTCCACTTCCTGCACTCGATGAACATCCACCGCTGCATCACACCCGTAGCAGTCTCCTCGGCCCCGTCGGCGATCGCCGCCTGTGAGAACGTGACGGTGTCGCCGGCGGCGAGGCCCTTCTCCCTGACGAAGCGGCTGTAGCCCCGCTTGAGCACGTAGATCTGGCTTGTTCCGGTGGTGACGTACGAGTACCGAAACCGCCACACCTTCCCACCGCCGGCGACGCCGGCCTCCTCGAGTAGCAGGAAGTGCTTCATGGCGTGGATCTTGGGCACTACCAGCTGGCTCACCTTGTTGCCGTTGACGTCGCACGACATCACCACCTTCTCGAACATCGCTTCCTGTGGGAGTGGCATTGGCAGACCCAGGACATCACGGTCACCGCCGACACCACCGCCTGAGCGCATCTCCTCTGTGTAACACATCTCCATGGTGCCAGAGTCCTCATCATCGACTTCCTTTGTCATCTCCATGGAGTCCGGTGCGAACTCCTCTGACATTGAGTCCACTGGTGCTAGATTCATGGCAGCGGCGAGGGCGAGCGGTGTTCGGGAGCAGCGGCGAGGGCGGCAGCAAGCCGTGTTCACGAGCGGCGGCGAGCGCGAGCAGTGGCGAGGGCGAGTGACGGCGAGGTCGAGCGGTGGCGAGCGCGAGCGACGGCTGGCGTGAGTGGCGGTGAGTGCGAGCGGTGGCGAGCGCCGGCGTGCTGGATCCATGGCATGCGACTAGCGGTCACTGGCCAGCAGCGACGAAGCCTTTAAAATGAATGGAGAGCAGTGAGCGTGGATGGGAATCGAGGAGAGCCGTTGTAATGTGTGAAGGAGCGATGGCTGGCTGCAGGGCCATTGCCGTTTTGACTAGTTTGTTCGCCCCGCCGCAAGTGCAACAGAATGGAGCACGGAAGACAAGGGAACCAAGAGAGCAATGGAACAGAAGAGAGTTTTCCATTGTGATAAATTTAGTGGCTATCGAATAGGGTCGCTAATGCCACCGATGGGCAAAAGGCCAGAATTTTGTCGACAATTCGGTTGTGCAGACCTTTTTGTTACTTTTACATGCAATGATGCCTGGTCAGAAATAGCACAAGCTCTGTCAGCTATACCAGGCCAACACCCATCTGATCAGCCTGACATTGTTGATCGAGTCTTCCAAATAAAACTAGATCTGCTCATGGGGATGACATAACAAAGCATTCATTTTTTGGTCCTACACTTGGAGGTATCACCTCACCATTTGTCTATATTTTTTTTCCTGCGAAGGCTATAGTTTTGGATCCTACTGCACAATATGCATCACGTTCATGGATGACATGATGGGTGATAATCGGTGTTTTTTCTTTTTCTATATGAATACATGTATAATACATATATTGTATAGGATATTCGCCGGACAGACAGGGAATGCCAGGGCATACCCTTGTGGCTCCTGTTAGCTGATAGTCATAGTCAATAGTCAATGTAATACCGGTTCTATTGTATCCATGCAATGTATTAGCCACTAGTTTAGTCTAGACTAGTCCCTAGTCTCTAGGATCAATTCATGGAACACCCAACACTTGTAATGCTACCACCGATGGGGGCTGTTCCCCATCCTATATAACATGGAACCGAGGCAAGCCAGGAGGGCATCCTCGTTACTCTCTAATTCTCACATGGTAATCAGCTCCTACTAATTCCACATAGAAATTTCATTCATCGATCCTCAATGGCCTTCTCTTCCTCCACACTTCCAAATGCTGTCTCCCTTGGCCTCGCATTCATTCCCGTCACCGACAAACTCACTCGCAAAAACTACCATCCCTGGAAAGCCCAGGCCCTCGTTGCCATCAATGGCGCTCAAGCCGCCCATCTCATCGATCCTGAAGCCACGCCACCATCCCCCACCATCACCAAAAAGAATGCCGAAGGGAAAGATGAAACCATACCCAATCCCAACTATGTTGTCTGGAAAGCCCAAGATCAGCAGGTCCTCAGTTACCTGCTGAACAGCCTCTCTTCGAAGATCCTTCGCCAAGTGTGCACCGAGATGACGGCGGCCGGCGCTTGGGCTGCCATCCAAGGGCAAAATGCAGCCCAATTGCGCGCGCGAGTGATAGCCACTCGCATGGCTCTGGCAAATGCATCCAGAGGTGACTCCACAATCACCGAATATTTTAGAAAAATGAAAGCCCTCGCCGATGACATGGCAGCGGCAGGAAAGAAGCTCAATGACGACAACCTCATCTCCTACATCCTGTCTGGGTTGGATGAACCATTCGATCCAGTCGTATCCGCTGTTTCCCTGCGCACCGAGCCCTTCACTGTTCATGAGCTGTTCACCCAACTTGTTAGCCATGAACAGTGGATCGACTTGCGTGTAGGGGGCAGTCGCTCCTCCACCAATCTTGCGTCCCGGGGTGGACGTGGTGGAGGGACTTCGTACCAGGGGCGCGGCCGCGGTGGCCATCCTCGCGGTGGTGCCAACCGAGGTGGCTTCCCTGGTTGTGGAGGTGGACGCAACTGCGCGCCGTGCAACACCTGCGGGCGCACACATGGACCCAACTTCTAGCACGGAGTGTTCTGTCAAGTCTGCACGAAGGAAGGACACGGCGCTGAACGGTGCTTCAACAGGTTTGATCTGAATTACACTCCACCGTCAAAGTCACAACATCCTACGACGTCGACACAAACTGGTACCTCGACACGGGAGCCACAGATCACATCACCGCTGAACTTGAGAAGCTCACAGTTCATGACCAGTACACGGGAGGAGATCAAGTGCATGCAACAAATGGATCATGTATGAAGATCGGTCATATTGGTCATGGTATTTTGCAATCCCCAAATAGCCCCCTCAATTTACATAATATCCTTCACGTTCCCAAGCTAATAAAAGTCTAGTTTCTGTACATCGACTAGCACGTGATAACAATGCTTACATCGAATTTCATCCTGATCGTTTTTTCGCCAAGGATCAGCAGACACGGGGAATCCTCCATACCGAAAGATGTGAAGGCGACCTCTACCCACTCAAGTCGTCGTCATCTCGCAATAAACAAGGACTTGGGGTCACCAAACCATCCAACTCCTTATGGCACTCTAGGCTTGGACATCCTTCCACTTTCACTGTAAACCAAGTTCGTAGTCATCATTTCCTTCCTTTTGTCAAAGATTCAAATAATCAAGTGTGTGATGCGTGTCAACAAGGCAAACACCATCAACTCCCCTATCCTAGGTCTAGTAGTGTGTCCACTAGCCCTATGGAACTTATTTTCTCAGATGTATGGGGCCTTGCCCCGGTTTCAGTTGGCAAAAATACCTACTATGTTAGTTTCATTGATGATTATAGCAAATTTGTATGGATCTATCTTATCCGTCAAAAATCCAAGTTTTTCGATGCTTTCAAGATTTTCAAAATCTTGTTGAACGACAGTTTAACTGCAAAATTCGAACAGTTCAATCAGACGGGGGGGGTATCAAAACCTAAACAGTTTCTTTCAAAGAATAGGCATCACCCACCATGTCTCCTGCCCATATGCCCACCAACAAAATGGGTCGGCAGAACGTAAACACCGCCATATTGTTGACATGGGACTTAACCTCCTCGCACATGCATCCATTCCCTTGAAACTTTGGGATGAAGCCTTTCTTACTGTTGTTTTCCTCATCAACCGACTTCCTTCAAAAATACTATCCAATCAATCCCCTTTTGAGCGGCTCTATGGATCACCGTCAGACTACAATTTTCTTCCTACCTTTGGTTGTGCCGTTTGGCCTAACCTTAGACCCTTTAATTCCACAAAACTTCAATTTCGTTCAAAGAAATGTGTCTTTCTTGGATATAACCACCTACACAAAGGGTTCAAATGCCTGGATCCTGCTGAAGGGCGCATATACATATCACGTGATATCATTTTTGATGAACATATTTTTCCATTGGCCTCCCTTCACCCGAATGTTGGAGCTCAGCTTAGAAGTGAAATAGCCCTTTTACCTCCATCTTTGTTAAGTCCAAATGCTAGTTTTGGGGATGCAAATTTTCGTGATCAATATACGTCTCCAGTTGTGTCTACTAATCCTCTGCCTAGTAACATTGATTCTACAGGAGATACAGAAAAAAAACTCGGGCGCAAACGGTGGCCCAACTCAGTTTCCCATGCTTTATTTCATGCACCCACCAGGCGACACTGCAGGCACGCGACACGAGGCTGATCCGCATCCACTTGAACCTTGTACTGGCGCGGCATCCTCCTCGGATCGGGCGCCGACTTCCGCGACAGGCCCGCAGGTGCCGCCCGAATCCGTGCCGCCCTAGTCCAACGCTTCAAACGCGGGATCCTCTACGCCACAACCGACCACGGCTCCCTCTCTGACCCCGGGTGCATCGCCGTAGCCTGATCCTGCCCTGGCCAGCACGACGTCAGCACCAGGATTCTCTACGCCGACCCCAGTTGCGACTGCATCTACTTCTACCGTGCGCCCGCCACAGCTGGATCCGGCTGCTTCGACCGGTGCTGCATCTCTGACGGGACCGGTGATCCCCATCCTGGATCACCTGCTCCATCCGATCCTGCACTGGCACAACCTTCTACTCGGCTTCAGCAAGGTATTGTCAAACCTAAACGCTACACGGATGGCGCAGTTAGGTGGTGTAATCTTACCACAACCTCAGCTGATGAACCATCCTCCGTCACTGCTGCACTAGCTGATCCAAACTGGTCCACTGCCATGAATCATGAGTACCAAGCACTCCTTCACAACAACACTTGGCACCTAGTTCCAAAATCAAAAGGCAAAAATATAGTTGGATGCAAATGGGTTTATAAACTCAAGCGGAAAGTTGATGGTACCATTGATAGATACAAGGCTCGACTAGTCGCCAAGGGGTTTAAACAACGATATGGTCTTGACTATGAGGACACATTTAGTCCTGTGGTCAAGGCTGCAACCATTCGTCTCCTTCTATCCATTACAATAAAAACAGGATGGTCGTTACACCAACTTGATGTGTGTTGATACTAGATACGCACACGAAAGAATCAAAGAGAAATAATCCGCAAGCGCACGGATATCGGTGAGCACTTCACCCGGGAGATATTCCAGAGTATCGTTATTTATTTATCCGCTAGGAGAAAACGTGCATCTGACTAACCCAAGTCTATACTTAACCCCTGAGCTACAGACAAGGTAATGAGCGATATAGAGAGGATTACTACCACAGTCTCCTTCCAACCTATGGCAAGCTTTGCAACTACTACTCTATGGGAGCACCTAAGAAAAGACACCACGAGAGGATGCTTAACCTAGCACTTTTGGACCTACCTTACCTACCGACGGGAAGTGGATTAAAAGGTAACAAAGGGACATCATCTCCCCCGATACTACCACGGTTCCGGCCGGATAGGGAGCATCTACGAGTGAACCTAGCCCACGCACCACGCCTACGCTATGAACGATTACTCTATTCCCAACCGGAAGCGAATAAAGTAAACTCGTAAACCAAAGAGCAATAATAACAAGAACTTACTAGTATTAGAAGTTGAATTGCGAGAATGATCCTAGAACCAAGCCTCGGGTTAGGAGACTTGATCCGCGTGAGTACAACCGGAGAGGAGACACCGACATGCCGGGCTTCCTCCAACTCTACCTCCACCCTATACTCTCTCTATCTATCTTGAATGCTAGGCTCTAGGGAGGAGATCCATTCAAGGGACCCCTCTCACCGATCCTCTCTGGAAATAATGAATTAGGGTTTCATGGGATGCCTCCTCCGGGGCCGGGGGCCCGCTTATATAGCCCCTAGGATGCACCGCAGCCTCGGATCAAACCGACCTAAACGGACGATTATTATTCATCCTCAAAGGCGGTGGAACAGGGGATCCGCGAGGCGCGATTGGCTGAAGTGGGAAGTCGGCCGCCCAAGGGGAGTCGGCCGACTCTCCACCGAGCCCGTTCGGGCTCCGTTTGGTCCGAGCCTTCTCGAACCTTTTAGATTACAGAATTTTCACCGGTTCCCGATTATCTCTATGTAAACCCGACATGTGGGCCTTCCATGGGTATTTTCGGTGACACCCTGCAGTAAACGGACATTCACCAAAACTCGTGGAATTCGTTAGTATAACCCCTATATCTAGTTGGTGAACATATTTTAGTCCTTTCTCATGTTTAGTTGACGGTAAAAATTGGCACTTAACGACCGTCAACAACTCCCCCAAGCTTACCCTTTGCTCGTCTCTGAGCAAAGATAAACTCAGTGATGGATCAGGAGTTGCTACAATGCTTTCATGCCTCAAAAGTACACATGCGTTCAAACAAGAACTCTCCTCCGGATTAGAGTGAACTATTCTGACTCAAAACTTACTCATATTACCTTTCACCATGGGGCTTGTAGCCGTCACTTGGGTCTTGAGCAGTTGAAAGACAGAACGGTCAAGTCAAGCGCTATGTTTCTCGCTCTTTGATCAACTATTATTCCAGAGTTTTTGCAAGATTTTCAAATAAAACTCAGAGTTTCCTTGTATGACCCTTTCAAGTCTCTCATTTGTGGTATTTTTGGATCCTCTCCAAGGCATGAGTAGTGTATGCCTTCTCTCTTCTCTCAGAATATGTGGTATTTGTGGAATTAAGGCATAGTGAAAAGAGCCTTCTCTCTCTCACCCTACTTTCTAATAGGCTTATGTGGAGTTCATAGGTGGGGAGACACTCAAACTCACTTGCATATATTGCACGGTTAAACCATGGATCCAACAGGAACTAAAATAATAATAAAGTCATATGTGCATGTGAATGAGGAAATGGGATGAATGATAAGATGATGATGATAAGGAAATGATTATGAGGGGTGATCACTTGGTGAACATCTACTTCTACACTTGCTCCTTTGGGGATAACATAACTCCCTTTATTCGGAAACCTTGAAACTTCTTGAAAGGAAGGACTTGGCTACTCTTTCTTTCTTTCTTTCTCTTTTTTTTTCCTTTCTTCTTTCTTATTTTTTCTCTCTCTCTTTTTTTTTAGAGCAACCAATCCTCTGAAAAACGAAACTTTAGCAACGGGGAGTGTATAACTTGAAATGATAATGGCTGGAGCTTTTATGTATGCAAATGGAACGGCGATGAAATGAGTGGCGTATGTATTTTGTGGATGGATGGATGGATGGATGCATGCGTACTCCCAGGGTAGGAGCAGCATAAGCGCGTATCTCCAGGGTAGAGACAGCACAATATGTGGGGGAATGCGTACTTCCAAGGTAGGAGCAGCATAAGTGCGTATCTCCGGGGTAGAGATAGCACGATTTGTAGTGGATATGGATCTATATGTGGGTGGTACTTCTAGGGACAGTAGCACGTAATGAATGTAGTATTTATAAAATGGGTGCATGCTTCGAGGACGAAGTAGCATAGATCAATGGATGGAGAGCACATAGTATTGACTTTAAGCGCATGTTGGTTCCTTATGGGTCCACAGACATAACCACACTCAATGCCTATAAAGACTACACTCAAGCCTACAATATGATCTATATAAATAGATGGGTTTTCCTAATCTAGCAAGCATGAATGTATGGGTGGTAGGAATTTTTAACTCTCGTCATACAGAACTCATCATGCAGAAATTTTAAGATTTTAAAAGATAAACTCTCGAACTCTAGCATCTCTAGGAAGAAGATGG
Organism: Themeda triandra; assembly: GCA_018135685.1. NCBI lineage: Eukaryota > Viridiplantae > Streptophyta > Magnoliopsida > Poales > Poaceae > Themeda > Themeda triandra. The sequence continues at coordinate 1,365,441 of JAENPR010000044.1, forward strand.
ACAGCAGCTCAAAACTTTCCCATATCATATCCATCAACTACCTAGACTTAGATAAAGCATTCGCTACCCACAAGTTTCGAGGTTCGAGCAAACCTCAAATCTAAACGGTTGTGTCCAAAACTCGGGAGAGTGCAAGGTTGAAAACTAGGTACTTGAAAGGAATTACGGCAGAGCAACTATTCATCATTTCCATATAAGAGCTTATTCTCGTAGGGTTCATTTTAGCAGCAGACTTTTCACATACTCTCCTCTATTTTATTTTGCAAACTTAACAAATAGATAGATAGATAGATAGATAGATAGATAGATAGATAGATAGATAGATAGATAGATAGATAGATAGATAAGCTAGTGATACTTAGCTGGATACAAGGGGGTGCTCTCCCCCAAGCTGGATGTTGACGTAGTCCGGTTGGTGTTGCCGAGTGGCGGTGAAGGCGCACGCCCCTCCGGAGTGTCGGGGATAATGGTCAGAGACAAGATCGCGACCGTTGAAGACAGCACTCCGACAAGGGACGGGACGTCCTTTCCGCCGTTAGCTCTTCTTGATCCTTTAAATTCTGTGAAGCTCAAATAGACAAGCAAAGCTTGTGGAACCGATTAGCGTTAGTGATAAACCTCTAAGCCTTGAATGTCTAGAACCTTCTTAACACATAGATCTTTTTAGCAGGATCTTAATATTTTTATAATTTTATATTTATGATATGCATTTAAAAATGCAACCAAGATGAAAACTTATTTTTATGCCACCACAAGTGGATATCTTTGTGGGTCGCACCACAAAATTATTCGCATGGGGCTTAGTATTTTCTGGATGAAATGCAAGACAAAATTATTTTCTTTTCTAATGCGATATAGCAAAGCAAAAATGCAACCAGAACTGATTATGCGAGAAAGTAAATATGCTAAAGGTAAAACTTATGCAATGCTTTGGAGTGGGAATTATGGATAACTACCAAGTTACCTCCTTGGCAAGGGTTCGGTGTTTTAAGTCCTCTGAATAAGACTTCTTGTCGTGTTCAATCCTTCGGTGCTTTATTTGATCTCAAAGGTAGAGACCTTGAGAACTGCATCTCTTGAGTTGATATCTCTTGAGGAAGGGCCATCATGCTCTTTCCGTGTCCATGGTCTGAAGTGAATCTTTTAATTGTGATGCTGGCAGCATCTAGACCTTGTGCTCCACTTATCATTTCTTCTCTGCAGAGGATTAGTGGACAACACATACCCGAAGGAACATAATAACAAGGGTAGATTTGTCATAGAGCTAAGATCATATTCTATGCTACAAAAAAGTTGGGTTGAAAATTTTAATTAGCATAGAACATTTACTCAACATTACTTCTTAAGGATTGATTTTGCTTTGTCTTAAGTTTGATTTGTGTGTATGACATCTATAGAAAACAATCAAACTTATATAGGGGAAGTAATTGCGAGTGGAGGGTTTGCAAACCAGCGCTCTAGAGCGACGAGGGCTTGATAAGAGGAAGAGCATTGCTGGATCATTATTAGAGGAGTCGGCGGCCTTCCTCCCCCAAGCTTGTTGTCGCTCGTCACTGGAAGCCAAATGTGTGTGTGTTGAAACATCCCTCGAAGTGTGTTGTAACTCCATTCTCTTGAACACTGTTCATCCTCTGTTCTGAAGTTTGTCGGAGAGGGATCTTGATTCTAGGTCCGTTGAGTGAAGATCTATTCTTCTTTTCTTTGGACTGTCGAATCCAGGATATGAGGATGCAGACAATTGCATGATCTTCTTTTGTCAACCATTCTTGAATATTGTTGAGTCTTGGTTGACGAATTGATGTTTGTTGGAGATGTAGACTTGAGTTCTTCCTTGATGGTATTTTTTTTTAGCAGCATGGCGAAGAGTCAATTAATGATTCGCCATCCGTCTTGATGATCAAGGAAGGGACTTCATTAATATTTGTATGCCGGCTTCATCTCCAATGGCATAGGGACATCATCTTGCAAATGTAATTGTTCATGGTCTTCTTGGGCTTGGTCGATAGTCAACCCTTGATGGTGATTGGTTGACACCAGGATGCATGCTTCATGCCATGCTTGTCCTTACCGCCGACGTGCAAGATGGTCTCTTCAAGAATAACAAGAGCAGGTCTTTGATTGGCCAAAATGAGGTGAGTTTCTCCCAGCTTCTCATTGGTGTCCTAGCTCGAGTTTTGGGCTTAATGCTATGATGTCTTCAAGGTTGCTCATAGCTTGTCGCCTTGTTCATCCACTTCCTTTGGGTGAGTACTATTGATGTAGATCCCTCTTGTAGCACTCTTGTCTCCTTCTTTGTTCCATCACTGAAGTGGTGATTTGGCATGTTCACCATGAACAGTGCACGCCATAAATTCTTTCAATCCTTTCTTGGATGATGAATGAACTATGTCTTCGTGCGAAGTTGTTCGAGTTCATCATATGCCTTGCTTCATCTCTAATGCGAGTTCATCTCGGGACTTTCCCAATTTGGATTTGGGAGTTTTTCTCAGGGTTAGTCCAACAAAATATACCAATGTCTACTAAAGCAGTTTTTAGCTCAATAACCAAACTAGACTCCATGTCTAATCAGATTAAGGAAGGCTATTTAACCTAAGCACCACGCTTAATTTAAAAGCCTTTAGAAGCACCCATATCGCGATTATGAAGTACCTCCAAACCAAAGCATACGATAGCAAACAAAGGTAGCATAAAAGCACTACGCGAGATTTACTCAAACAAAGTGATGGCGAGCATGATTGATGTTTAGCAACCGAGCATGCCTTAAAGGTAGGGACAATCAAGATAGTGTAGCAACATGGCAAGAGATCTATTTATGGAAATCCCCCAAGCTTGAATTTGGCAGAAATCAAGATTGGATGAATGTAATTCAATGTTGCATAATGATTGGTTGGACATACCTTGCATTTGTTATTCCTTCGATCTTTTTGTATCGACCCTAGAAAGGTTAGTGGCAAGAATACCCGAAGGAATATTTTCATAATTATAACTCTATGCTCAATTAACTGGGACAACACAGTAGAAAGGTGAACAGTTATGCCATGGTCTGAATAGTGCTTGTTTTAGGACACTAAGCTTGTCCTTGGGAAACCTTCAAGATGTGAATTGGTGAAGTGGTTTCCCCTCCAACACCAATCTATGTGCACTAATCTCAGGATTCAACACAATGAGATCTACAATATTTATGAAAAACATATGCATCTACAACCACCCTCTCAAAATCTATAGGAATAGGGAGCATGAGGGGGTTGAAGATCTCATGTGCGGTAATGTTGGAGAGACTAGGTGAATCAGGAGATTTTTCATATGAGCAAGGTCTTGATAGGGTGTTAAAGAAGTAACTACTCTGCTCATTGAAGTCTCCATCATTTTCTACTTCCAAGGGTGACTCGACATAAATGTCCAAAATTCCCCTTGGATCGTCTCTCGAAATGATCTCATCTAAGGCCTTATCCATCCATTCAATGGCAATAGCACATAGGTTTTTAATGCTCTCTAGCCATGGATGTTGATCTTCGTGATCCTCTATATGGTTTTGATGACTCCTATGCATGGGATAGCTAGATGGACTTCTAGGATCATCAGGAGGTTTAGGAGGAAGGGCATAGAATGAGTTATAGGGGTCAAGGATGGGTTTAAAGGTGGGTTCATATTCTATATCTGATGTGGGTAGAAAAGGAGAGAAGACAAAGGTGGTTTCTAGATGGCTATGCTCTCCTTCCATGGCATCACTTGATATGCCATCCTTGAGTCTTTCTAAGCGTCCTTCAAAGGGATTGGATGTGAGATGCTTTCTAAAAGATCTCTTCCTGAGAAGATTGACAATGTATGCACTAAAAGATCTCTTATGAAGCAGGAAGTTTATGCTCCTCCCAAACTTGCCATCAAAAAGAATTTCTAAGGATAGAATTACTTCTTTTCTTAGAGAATTTTGGAGTACTACTGGTTTGGGATGGATAGCCAAATCATGGGATTGAAATATTTGCAAAGTGGCTACGGAAACTTCCTCTTCTAGTTTGGGGAATGATTCCTTCTCTACCTCTAGGATGTTATCATGAAGGCTAGAGCAAGGAGTGTGTCCACTAATAATAAGGACAAACCTTACTTCACTAATGGATAAAGAAAGAAAAACTCCTCCAAAGGCAATATTATCAAGACCCATATATAGATGTTGAAGAAGAACATGGTCTTGTAAGGCTAGGTCTAAACCTAAGTTTATAGGAAAATTAGAAGATTCCCTAAGTGTAGCAAAAAGTTCATTACCTACTTGATCAGAAGATAGGACTTTGGGTTCATTACCTTCTCCGTGGTTAGAAGATAGGACCTTGGGTACAATACCCTCTTGATTAGAAGATAGGACTCTAGCTGTAGAAAAGGGTTGGCTTTGACCTATTGCAACCACAGATTGGTGTAGCTCATAGCTAGATGTGAAAATCATGGGTTCTAGAGGCTCTAAGCATGTGCTCATGGGTGCAAGATATTGGTGGATAGGCGTGGAATTTGGGTTATCTATAACGATAGAGAATAAAATGCAAAAGAAAACAAGAAAAAAGATAAAAGAACAATACATGGTTAAGCGACTTAGGTTATCTCACAGACCGTCTTTCTCCCCAAGAACGGCGCCGAAATGCTTGTTGATACTAGATACGCACACGAAAGAATCAAAGAGAAATAATCCGCAAGCGCACGGATATCGGTGAGCACTTCACCCGGGAGATATTCCAGAGTATCGTTATTTATTTATCCGCTAGGAGAAAACGTGCATCTGACTAACCCAAGTCTATACTTAACCCTTGAGCTACAGACAAGGTAATGAGCGATATAGAGAGGATTACTACCACAGTCTCCTTCCAACCTATGGCAAGCTTTGCAACTACTACTCTATGGGAGCACCTAAGAAAAGACACCACGAGAGGATGCTTAACCTAGCACTTTTGGACCTACCTTACCTGCGACGGGAAGTGGATTACAAAGGTAATAAAGGGACCGTCATCTCCCCCGATACTACCACGGTTCCGGCCGGATAGGGAGCATCTACGAGTGAACCTAGCCCAAGCACCACGCCTACGCTATGAACGATTACTCTATTCCCAACCGGAAGCGAATAAAGTAAACTCGTAAACCAAAGAGCAATAATAACAAGAACTTACTAGTATTAGAAGTTGAATTGCGAGAATGATCCTAGAACCAAGCCTCGGGTTAGGAGACTTGATCCCGCACGTACAACCTAGGAGAGGAGACACCGACATGCCGGGCTTCCTCCAACTCTACCTCCACCCTATACTCTCTCTATCTATCTTGAATGCTAGGCTCTAGGGAGGAGATCCATTCAAGGGACCCCTCTCACCCGATCCTCTCGGAAATAATGAATTAGGGTTTCATGGGATGCCTCCTCCGGGGGCCGGGGCCCCGCTTATATAGCCCCTTAGGATGCACCGCAGCCCTCGGATCAAACCGACCTAAACGGACGATTATTATTCATCCTCAAAGGCGGTGGAACGGGGATCCGCGAGGCCGACGCCGATTGGCCGAAGTGGGCGTCGGCCGCCCAAGGGGGAGTCGGCCGACTCTCCACCGAGCCCGTTCGGGCTCCCGTTTGGTCCGAGCCTTCTCGAACCTTTTAGATTACAGAATTTTCACCGGTTCCCGATTATCTCTATGTAAACCCGACATGTGGGCCTTCCTTGGGTATTTTCGGTGACACCCTGAGAAATGACATTCACCAAAACTCGTGGAATTCCGTTAGTATAACCCCTATATCTAGTTGGTGAACATATTTTAGTCCTTTCTCATGTTTAGTTGACGGTAAAAATTGGCACTTAACGACCGTCAACAATGTGCACAATGCATTTTTGCATGGCATCCTAGAGGAAGAAGTCTATATGTACCAACCACCTGGATACACAGACAAGTCTCACCCTTCTTATGTGTGCAAATTGAACAAAGCCCTTTATGGTTTGAAACAAGCTCCACGAGCATGGTATGCTAGACTCTGTGCTAAACTTCTCCAACTTGGTTTTTTGCCTTCCAAAGCTGATACTTCACTATTTTACTACAATAAGAAGGGCTATATAATGTTTGTATTGGTATATGTTGATGACATTTTTGTAGCCAATTGCTCACAGGCAGCCACAAATGCTCTTCTCAAGGATCTCCAATGTGATTTTGCTCTTAAAGACCTTGGTGATCTCCGCTACTTCTTAGGGATTGAAGTCAAGAAGACACGACATGGTCTCCTTTTGTCTCAACAGAAATATGCCTCCGACATCATCATCCGTGCAGGTATGACTAACTGCAATCCTATGGAGACACCCATGCCTAACAGATGGTGAGCCACTTGGCACCAAGGATTCCACCAAATATAGAAGTATGGTAGGTGCACTTCAATACCTCACACTCACTAGACCGGATATATATTTTGCTGTCAACAAAGTGTGCCCATTTCTCCATGCCCCTACAATGGTTCACTGGAGCAGCGTCAGTCAAGCGAATACTACGGTATCTCCAAGGAACTTTAACCACTGGGTTACAAATTCGCAAGTCTCCTTCTGCTGTTGTCAATGCCTTCTCTGATGCCGATTGGGCTGGGTGTGTTGATGATCGACGCTCCACTGGTGGCTTTGCTGTCTTTTTTGGCACAAACTTGATCTCTTGGAGTGCTAGGAAACAACCTACCGTCTCTCGCTCCTCCACCGAAGCTGAATATAAAGCTCTTGCAAATGCAACTGCTGAGATGGTATGGGTCCAAAATCCCTCATTCCCCAACGGCCCGCTTATGGTGTGACAACTTAGGGACCAAATATCTATCTGCAAACCCAGTGTTTCATGCACGCACCAAACATATTGAGATCGATTTTCATTTTGTCCGGGAACGGCCACTATCCATTATCTAAAAAGATTATTAGGCACTATGGTATGTTTGCAAGACAATACAAGACTAATGTACAATATGCATCACATAACATTTCATAATCTTCCTATTTTATATCCGAGAAATTGGCTATTATAGGACTCCAATCTTTCTCCTAAATAGGACTCCAATCGTTTGCTTCTCCCTAATAGGACTCTAATCAATTATCATAAGCTATAATAGGATTTTGTTCTCTTTAATAATTTTTTCCATCTCCTAAATACATGTATATTTTCATAATGACCGTAATGCCCTTTAGGTATACAACCGATCAAACTTTCTCATGTCCGTACAAATCGATCGATCTCCAATTCGTGAAAAGAAAGATCGTTGTTTCTCTAGCATAGTCCATTCAACTCCCACGAGAGAAAGATCTCCAATTCACAGAAAGAAAGATCTCCAATTCGCAAAAAGAAACTCTTCTTCTTCTTTCGCCACCGCCACCTCAACCATCCACGCCACCGCCGCCCTTAGTCCTCCCCACGCCATCGGGTGCCATGGATGGAGGAGAGCCACTGCCTGCTGATCCCGCGCGGCTTGGTGCCCTGGTGGCCGCAACTCCTGCCGTTGGCGACCTAGGGTTCGCCCCGGTGGGCGCTGGGCGCCTGGCCACGGCTGGCCAAGGAGGAGATGGCCAAGTGGTGGATGCCCTAGGGATGGAGATGGCACCCGATGCTCTGGCCATAGATGTTGTAGCCCGTGCAAGACAGCTGCTGCCTACTATTCCTCATCCGACGATAGAGTACAACATCGATGTTCTTCAAGTTGAAAGGTACAAATTCGATGCACTTGATCTCTTTTAGTACGTACCATTCATACCAGTACAAGTAGCCAGTAGTAATTGTAGGTTTTCATGTTTCTAGGTCTCCTATAAATGATGTGCAACATATGGAAACAATTGATTGGACAACACTAGAAGTTGTGGAGACACGTGATGACGAGGGTCAAATTGAACTTATGAGCGAGAGTCAAATGTGTCAGCTTTTAGACTTGGTAGATGAGGGGCCAACTGTACGTACACAAGGATGTTCAATGGATGATGGACAAGTCAATGCTAATGAACTTGATCAAGATGTTGATTGTGCTGCCATTCCTACTAATGATGTCGTACCGGGTGAGATTATTATTTTATATGATAAGAACAACCCATCAATGGAGGTTGGGACACAGTACCCAAATATGGAAGAGTTCAAGCTGGCAGTGCGGACATATGCCATCAAGAAGTTCTGGTTAGGAGTGGAGAAGCCAACTACGAAGAAGTATAGGGGTTTTTGTAGGTCTGGTGATGAATCGACAGGCCCTTGCCCTTTGAGGATAAATGGTTCTAAACTGGATGGCAGCTCCATTGTGGAGGTAAAATATATTTTTGTATCACTTAATTCATTAATTCATCTTGTTATGAAATTTAACATTTTTTTTTGTTTTTGTAGGTAACCGTGTTATTTGATAAACATGAATGTGTTTATAGCTAGAGGATTCAGGTTACAACTCCAAGTTACATGTGGGTAGCTGACAGGGCTACGGATATCCTTAGAGTTGAACCAAACATAGGAACCAAGGATCTGAAAACAAGGATAGAGACAAACCCACTGCATAGGTGTACAATTGGATATGATACTGTACAACGGGGTAAAAAAAGAGCTCTTGAAGAGATTTATGGGAAATGGAATGATAGCTTTGAACTATTATTTAGGTGGAAGGTTGAGGTGATGAAGCGGAGTCCTGGGAGTCTTGTTGAGATTGATGTTCTAGAGGTAGATGGTGAGATATATTTCCATCGTTTTTTCTATGCCTGAAACCATGCATTGATGGATTCCTGGAAGGTTGTAGGCCTCATTTGAGCGTTGATGCTACAGCACTAAATGGGAAGTGGAATGGTCATTTGGCTACAACAGTAGCGGTTGATGGTCACAATTAGATGTATCCAGTCACTTATGGCTTCATAGGTGGAGAAACAATAGCCAACTGGACTTGGTTCATTGAATAGTTAAAGAAAGCTATAGGTGATGTTCCACTCCTTGCTATTTGTTCTGATGCTTGCAAGGGCTTGGAAAATGCAGTGAAGATCGTATTCCCCAATGCAGAGCAAAGGGAATGCTTTTATCATATGGTCAGAAACTTCAAGAAGAGATTTAGAGGGCTTGGCCAGATATATCCTGCTGCAAGGGCTTACACAGAGGAGATTTTCTTTGATAATATTGCAAAAATAGTAAGTCAATCACCTGCTGCGGTGCAATGGTTACGTGACCATCATAAGCTACTATGGTACATGTGTGGTTTCAATCTAGAAATTAAGTGTGACTATATAACTAGTAACATTGCTGAGTCATTTAATAACTAGATTAGAGACCATAAGGACTTACCAGTTGCTGACCTTGCTGATAAGATAAGATAAGATAAGAGAAATGATCATGGTACAGTGGAACAAGAGAAGAATTATGCACACAGGCTACGTGCAGGCAGGATGCTCCCAACTATTATGGTTCAGCTAAGGGCAAAAACTAGAGGTTTGGGATGCTTGAACGTTGTAACATGTTCAAACTTCAGTGCAGAGGTATGGGACCATAGCCGCCCTGTTTCTGTGAGGCATATTATCAAGTTACAATAATGAACATGTACTTGTCTTGAATGGCAGCATACTGGTAAGCCATGTGCACATGTATTGGCCTATGTTACAAAAACAAGGGGAGTGGATCTAGAATAGTTTATGCATGAGTACTACTCCGTGAATAGATTCAGGGTTGCTTATGGTAGAGAGATTGAGCCAATGACAGATAAGACACAGTGGCCACATGTCGACATACCATTTGGTGTTGGTGCTCCTCTGCCTAAGGCATTTGTCAGAAGGGATATAAAACTAAGAATCAAGGGATGGGATGAAGGTGGACAAAGGAAGAAAGGAAAATCTAGTAATGAGGGTGAAGGTGAGAAGGGATGGGATGGGGGTGAAGGTGATAATGATTTTGTTCCAACAAACGCAAAGGGACAGAAGATGAGGAGAGGACCTCAGACTTGCAAAAAATGCGGATTAAAAGGTCACAGCAAGCTAGTTCCAAGTGCCCAGAGAATGGGACCGCAAAGATAGGGTAATTGATTATTTTCTTTACCAACAAACTAGAATGAAAATATCAATATTAATTTATTTCATCTCTTGTAGGAAGCGTAGGCAACCTAGGAGGAATGCCGCAAAAGAAGGACCAGAGGAACCCAGCAACCCATGGAGGCCAACCAGGGAAGAAATCCTACGAGATAGTCCAGAGAGGGTCACTAGAAGGTAAGGAATATTAACACCTTTATTATACACAATAATTGTTTTATACACACCTAATTGCTGATCGAATTTATGTGCAGCATGCTAGCGACGCTATTTGGAGAGAGCACATCTTCAAAGACTAACAATGCTAGCCCCGTGAGGATGCCTACCCCGGTGCCACCAAAAAAGATGACTCCAAAAAGGAGGAAGCTAAACCTTGGATGATGGAGCATTTAGTTGTGATGATGTAAACTCATGAATTATTTCTTGTGGCTTTGATCTTCTTTGGAACTAAATTATTGTCTTGTAAACTCATGAATTATTGGCTTTGATCATGGTTTTATCCATTATTTGGATCATTTTTGACCCATTTATATTGCGCATAATAATATATATGGTGGCGTGCCATGTCCAAGCCATGGCCATCAAGGCCAGGCCATGACTAGCAAGGCAGCGGCCGGGCTGGACAGGCAGCGGCCGACCTGTAATCACGTTTTCAAGGCCCAGGGGCAAAATGGTCGTTGTCATGGCAAAATACATGTATTTAGGAATTCAAACATGGTTAAATGTAGCAAAATCCTATTATAGCTTATGGTAATTGATTGGAGTCCTATTAGGGAGAAGCAAACGATTGGTGTCCTATTTGGGAGAAGCCACCACAATTGGAGTCCTATAATAGCCAATTTCTCTTTATATCCACACACCATCAACCACCGTTTTCAAAGTCTTCTCTTTAGACTTTTCTTTTTTCTTTCTACCATGGTGTAGGCGATGCAAATCCTCATATACATAATCGCATATCCAAGCCTATAAATGCTCGCACACACAATCTATCACTCAATTGATGCTTTTCAAGGACTTGGCCAATAGACATTTGCACATGTAAGTCACCACAACATCGTGCATCAATGAAAGTATAACTAGCGCCGAAGAGTACGCTACCAACCACATTGTCTAAAAGTTCTCTCTTTATATTTTGGCCCGCCCACTAGTTGAACCACTTCTTTTGAGTTGTGATTCAGAAGAACACGATCTTATGGGAGGGATCTTTAAACAACCTTGTTTAAAGATTGTTTACAGTAAGAAGACGACAACGATTTGGCACATATTTTCCTTTTGAAAGAAGGGCAAGGAAATTTAGCACGTGCTCCTCCGGTCCCAAAAATTTAGCATGTAGTATCCTAATCCTAGGGCGGACCATCAGTTGATGTGCTTCTGGGTGTGTATGGTGCGCGCGGAAAGCGTGCACCTCATCATGCACTCGTCCTCATCATTGGCACCCTCCGCTGCCGAGGGGTCCTCACGAGCGGCAGCGGCCACTGGGGCCTCCGCCGCCGTGGGCCCGGTAGGAGGACAGCGAGGAATCCGAATGGATGGGTGTCGTTGGAGCACCGCCGAGACGAGCGTAGAGCAGTGGAGATATGGAGGGAGGGCTTGCTACCGTGCTCGTCATCGGTTTCATTTGACCGGGAGCGAGTGAGGAGCGGAAATGGTGGGCGATCGATCGAGGGGACGACGGGCGGCACACAGAAATGTTCCACGCGCGGGGGCCGTCGACCGACCACCGACCCCGGCTGACGAAGAATATTTTAAAAAACAGAGGTCGAACTTTGAAAAAATTTAAAAAAAGGTCGCTAATAAATGTGAGGAGCCACACATGGTGGGTTGTCGTCATCAGGTCAACCTGTGCCTGACCTAGTGACCCATGCTACCAGATGAAGCAAAATTTTGTTTTTGGTTGACCCATTAATTGACCCACAAAACCCGATGGGTATCCCGAAACACCAGAGGAGACAAGTGCTCCCCGTTGCGCGCAGTCATTAGCGAAGTGCTCCTTGGTGTGGATCTTGGGCACCACCAGCCCGCTCAGCTTGCCATCGACGTCGCTCGGCGTCACCACCTTATCGAACATCGCTACCCGTGGGAGTGGCATTGGCAGACCCAGGACGTCGCAGTCACCGCCGACACCGCCATCTTCTTTCCCCCTTCCACTTCGTGCACTGGATGAACATCCGCCACCGTGTCACACCCGTAGCAGTCTCCTCGGCCTCGTCAGCGATCGTCACCTGCGAGAACGCGATGGTGTCGCTTGCGGTGAGGCCCTTCTCCCTGACGAAGCGGCTCCAGCCCCCGTTGAGCATGCACATCTGACTTCCGCTGGTGAAGTACGAGTACCGAAACTGCCACACCTTCCTGCCACTGGCGGCGCCGACGTCCTCGAAGGCGATGTCAACGGCGCCGGCGGCGCCGGCCTCCTCGAGCGACGGGAAGTGCTTCTTGGCATGGAGCTTGGGCACCACTAGTTGTTGCATCAGGCCGACGTCGCTCGGCGCCAGCACCTTCTCGAACATCGCTACCCATGGGAGTGGCATTGGCAGACCCAAGACGTCGTGGTCACCGCTGACACCACGACCTGAGCGCAGTTCCTCTGTACTCATGTCATGTTTCTCCTTTTTCTTTCAGCTTAAGCATATTAGCGTTGATGCTTTCTTTACTCATTCTTATTGTAATCCGCATACCATTTCTCTTCAAGATGTGCCATCCAAGCAATAATTGTCCAACTTCTTCACTAAAGCACAAACTAGAGAGAGCAACATTTGCTTCATTTGCTCAAACGCTCAGATCCTCCACTTCTGCCTTGAGCTCAAAGGGAGGTGTTTAAGTGAAAGGCCTCTCTTGTTGGCCCATGAGTGCTATATACACCAATCCACTAATGGAGTTATTACTATCTTCCGTGATCCCTAGGTTCATATCAATGTCACCCAGGAATTTATAGTTCCTATTGAATAACTCAGTCAAGGTTTACCATTTCAGGTGCCTAGTTTAGCTACTTCCATTATTATATTTTGATTGTAGCATGTGTGTAATCCTGATGCATGCTTCTAGTTCATGCAGTGGCTATCTTTATTTTCGGTCTTTGTTATACTCATGCGCCAAGAGCTCGATCATGGGATGCTACGGTCAATTAGGAGAGTTTGGCGTGTGTGGAGTGTGGCTCTATGCCATTGTAATTCACTATAAAAGCTAGCGCAATGTGACTTGAAAAGCTACGACAATTGTAGCACAAGTCTCTATGTGTTTCCAATGTGTTCGCTTTGAGTATTTGTGCTGGTCTAGGCTGCCTTCCCCGTCTCCAGCAAAAATCGTTGATGAGTAGGAGGCAATAAGTGGTACCAGCTACTATAGTATGGATGGGATGCCATCAAGGATGGCGCGTGGATGGTTGCTGCATGGACGGGCGGCTTCGCTGGAGCGCGGGAGTGGCTCCGGCAATTGCGAGAATGGCGGAAGCGGGAAGTACTCGGTCCTGACCAAGACCAACTACTATAGCTGGGTGGGGATGATGTGGTGAGAGGCCTGTAGGAGGCAGTGACCATGGGCACATTCGACTACACTGCCGACCACAACGCTTTGGAGGTGATCGCGCTGGGCATGCCTCCGAAGATGCAGGGCGCCATTTTGAACAAGGCTATGACCAAGATCGCGTGGGAGATGCTCAAGAAGATGCATCTCGGCATGGATCGGTTGCTCCATGTGAAGGCGAACATGTTGCAGCGCGAGTTCAGACTCGCTCAAGTTTAAGGATGTCGAGTCCGTGGACGACTTTGGCATCTGCATCACCGACCTCGCCAACCAGTTGGAGGTCCTCGACGACGCCTACGTCGAGCCGGAGATCGTGCGGAAGTTCCTGCAGGCCACTCCAGCAAGGTATTCGTAGATCATGATGGCGATTGAAACCCTTCTCGATCTCGATACTTTGTTTGTGGAGGAGTTGATAGGGTGGCTCAAGACGGCAGAACGAGTATACTAGAATGAGTATACTCATGCGGAACCTCCTTTATGAGATGCATTAGAACGGCCTACGAAGCAAAGTGAAGATCAACAATGAAGAAGATACTATAACTTACCTGTTGTCGATAATCAATGTGTTGCTAGTTAACATGGGACAATCTGCCCACAAACGCACTGTATCTTTGTTGTTGTAGTCCCTGGATCCACTGATTGGAGCAAGGTCTTGGCCTGGTAGCTAGTGTTGTTGCACTGACCTGAATTAATTATATTATAGAAGTGTTATCGATCTCTGGTTTTAATAAATAAATAGGAGCGAACAAACAACAACTCAGACTACAAACGAAAAATGTTTAACTGTTTATTTGTTGAGTTCTCTATTATATACCAGATATTCGAAATACCCAGCCCCAGCCTTGAACGTTAGGTACTCCCTTCATTCCAAATTATAAGTTATTTCAAGAATATTAAAAAGTCAAAGCATCTTAAGTTTAACCAAACTTCTAAAGATAATTGCAAAGATCTATGATATGAAATAAGTATACTATATGAAAATATAGTTAATGGACAATCTAATAATACTTAGTTGGTATAAAAAATATTATTTTCTTTTCGTACAAATTTGGTTAAACTTAAGTAGTAGGTACTTGCTCTGGGCCGCTAGTTATAAATTGATGATCGATGATTTTCTCTTAGGACTAATTAATGTTGTCTAAATTATACATGCACAGAGTAGCTCATGAGTAATTTTTAAAAGCATTATTCAGAATATACAACTCCCTTTAGGTTCTTTAGTCGGTTCGGGTCTCTACTGGTTAGATCAGCTGTGTATATTGTTATTATGCATGCATGTAGCATGTAGACTATGACACATGATATATGTCTGTAAGATCAGAAGTCTACTATAAAAGAGTGAAAGAATTGATAAAAGTCTATACTATAAGGGAGTGAAAGAACTGATAAATACACGTTACCTGAGAATTTATACCTACCATATGTTTCATCCGTTAGATATAACTTAAAATCTTGATCCCAGGGATATTAGGCCACCTTGATTTCTAACGAGTGGGCCACCCCGTAAGATGTAAGATTTATTTATGTTCTTGCTATACAAATCAGTTGTCGGCATCGTATTTTTTTCACCGTCTAGCACCCTACTCGTGCTCGCGTACCCGCCCTCGCCTTTGAAAGTCGGCGTGACAATTCTATCACGGCAGGAGTTACGAAGGGACATGACTCCATCGCCCTCCCGTCCAGCCCCACCGCCGCTGCGGACACGTACAGCGCCACGGCCTTGGGGAGGGCGTGGATGACGTTGTGCGTCACGATGTAGGGCTCGCTGTGGGAGTCGGCAGAAAGCCGTTCTTAGAGATGTAGGACAACACCGGCCCGGCCGAACTTTGCCAATGGCGCTGTAGCACTGCGATGAGTGCGCGCCCTTCGTCGGCGAGGAGCATCACCAGGTCCACCTACCCATTGGCCTCCCTTCCCTGCTGTGTGGAACCGAGCAACCACCGTTCTAGCTTCCCAGGACATCCGACGATCCCGGCGCCGACCGCCCGTGGGAGATCGGCCTCACGTCGTCCAAGGACCCCGGCCTTCATGATTGCTCCGCATCTGAGGCTTTTTGCAAACACCTCGGGCCTTGCTTTCGATTGTTTTGCCACCATGCCATTCTGCCATATTGTGTGATATTTTCTTTCCTGCTGTTTTGACCTTATTTCTGTTTTGATGCCCACATAAAGCTTGATGTTCGATCGATCATTATGCATTGGGAAGAAATTGCTTCAACCTATGCTAGCATTGGGTGATCTGAGAAAAAGACGGTGTTGTCCCAGGTGTCCCTTGTATACTTAAGTGCCATTCTAACTGATGATCTCTAAGGAAGATAAGTAGGACTAAGGTGGAAAGCAAAATTTTCCATCGGGTGATCAAGAAGGTACTATTAATCAAAGTCATGATCATAATGGAGGACATGATTATGACAACTAGAATAAAAGTTGCACGCTCTGGTTTTATATGGAGGGCAAAATAGCATCTCCAAGAGTTTGCTATTTTTAACTTGGTAAATCTTATGATTTGCCAACTCTCAAAAGATTTGCCAAGCTAAAAAAAAGAACCTCTCTCCAATAGTTTGCTATCTTTAGCTTGCCAATTCAAAAAAAAAATACCACACGTTGTTCTTTTTCACCTGCATGCATGCAACCATCTACGCGTGCGAGCGGGAGCCCGGAAGGGGTCAATTTGCCAAGCTTGCCAATTTGCCAAGTGCTTTTGCCAATTTATTGGAGGAGGTTTTTTGTGGTTTTGCCAAAAATCCTAATTTGCCAAGTGGTTTTGCCAAACTATTGGAGTTGCTCAAGTGTCTTTTTTTTTTTCATGACCGGATGTCTACATGGATGTCATCTTTGCACTTGCCCTTTCCTTGTCTGCATGGTCACGGAGGAGTCACCAAAATTTGTGAGAAATCAGCTATCATAGATTCATAATAGTTTAATTTCTTATAGCCATCAATTGCCTCCTTTGATTTTAAGATGTTTCAATGGCTCAATAACATTGTGAGTAACTAAGCTTGCATATTTATATACTTGAAGAGGAGTAATTTCTATTGTCATGAATGATTCAAGTTCCTGATAGTTATAGTTGTCCCCATGTTCACGCTAGCACCTTCTTGTTTTGATTGTCGGGGAAAATAACAGGGTTAATGTGGTTGCCATTAAACTATATAATACTTGTAGCTTCACTATTGTTAAATTAAAAATTCATCTAACTTAACATTATTAACCATCGATTAGGACTAATATGTAAAAATATGATCGAAGCAACCAGCTATCAATCACACTACTACCTTTTCTTTTTAGCAAATATATTGATTTAGCCTTTTGCTTTAATACCCTTAATTTCTTTCAGTATTGATTTAGAATAAATAGGAAAGCAATTACCAAGGAAAATAAGAGATCTCAGTAACCAATAATCTCAGGAGGTCGTTATTGGTCTGCACTCATCAGGAAGAACTCGAGAACACAAAGATTTCAATTCCCATGTGAGTAAAATTTAAAATTTTACATTGTTTGTGTAGATAAGTTCTGTATTGATGGAAGTTTTTTAGCATTCTAAACCTAGCATGTATGTTATAACCATTTTTTTAACATAATGTTAGAGTGTGATTGCCCTGTAGCTCAAAGTATATTTGTCTTCTTATTTGTTACTATGTGATAGTAAAAAGGTAATATAAGGTAAATTGTCTAATATTTGGTTATGTAATATCTACACATCAGGAAGAACTCGAGAACACAAGGATTTCAATTCCCGATGTGAGTAAAACTTGTTTGTGTAGATAAGTTTTGTATTGATAGAAAATTTTAGCATTTTAAACCTAGCAGGTATGTCATAACTATTTTTTAACATAATATTAGAGTGTGATTGCCCTATAGATCAAAGTATGTCTGTCTTCTTATTTGTTAATACGGGACAGTAAAAAGACAATACACGATAAATTGTATAATATTTGTTTATGTAATATCTATAACCTCTATTTTCCAAGATAATTTTATTTTGTTTGAACGATCGCGCGTGCGTGCCGCACATGCTTGACTAGTAAATAGTAAATAGACTCTGCCGTAAATGTCGTACCGTGGATCCCTACGATGCTCTCGAGGTTGCCCTTGACGTTTGGAAGTTGCCTGATGCCACCACCGCCGTTGCTGTTATTCAGCGAAGCGAAACGTCCACCTCTATCTTCGAGGATCTCTTGCCACACATTCTTGAAGCGCCTCACTCGGTAAAGAGTTCATAGGCTTCTGATTGGAAGTCGTCAGTCATCACCTAGCTCTGAAACTGATAACATATAACAGATTAGCAATGTACAATCAGCACCACAACAAAAGCCTTAGAGATTCGAAAACGTACAATTGTTCATACATACCACAGCGGAAGTCTTGTTGCAGATGTGCAAACAGGGCACCGGGGGTACGCCTACAACTCCAACAACACAATGAAGCTTTGAATCAGAATCTGTACAAACCCTAGTCTGACATCTATCCAATTATTAGATAAATAAAAACGCTACTTTTGCCGGTACATATCATCCTCATCCTAGTCAGATCAGACATTTAAATCAGAAAGATCAGAGATTTAAATCAGACAGGGGCTGTCAAAATTGAAGGAGACGATCACGTAGGAAGAGGCCTTGGCGGCGGAGACACATCCAAGCTAGTCAGAGATTCAAAGAACTCGAGGGAGATCTGACCATGACCGGCGACTGCTCCAAGTGGGGTGATGCCAGTAGGGTGCAGGTCACGTCGCGGCGACCGGCGTAGGCGATCTTGGGCAGCTCATGTCCGGTATCGCCACCGCATGGCCCCAGGTCACGTTGCCAATCGCAGATTTCGCTGGTACAGTTAGAGAACGCAGAAGGAGGACGGCGTGAAAGGAACAGTATATATGAGGAAACAGTATATATGAGGAAAGGGAGGGAGAAAAGGGCCCCCAGGGAGGCACGCCAGATGGACGACGATCCGTGATATACTGATAGGATAGGACATTGTCATGGCGTCATACCCGGGTAGACCTGGTTTGCTGAATGCTGGCCAAACCGTTACCGAGCCGATCCAGAAAACCAGCCCGACCCACAATAACGAGAACAAACCCTTGGCAGCGGCGGCGGCGCGTTCTCTTCACCTGTGGCAGCAGCGGCGGCGACACCAATGGAGCCCGTATCGAATAGAAAGGGAGAAAATGATCCAGAAGCCGACGATCACAGCATCGAGGAGGAGATGGTCGTTCTTGTTCATGAAGGAGAGGAAGGGCCAGCGACGAAGAAGCCAGGCGTTGAAGACGAAGAGGAGGAGGAGGGGCTCACAATTCTGAAAAGGTTCCGGAAGAATTGGTTGGAGGCCATGTCACCGTTCGTCGGTCCATTGGAAGCAACCAGTAAGTTACTTCTCATCTTCTTCTCCACATAATATATGTGGAGTACGACTCAATCGATCTGCAAAAGAAGTTCCATATGAAATTTGAGTAATATAGCTTGTTCATTGAGATATATTGCTTTTTCGGTCGTCCCAGCTGATACGGAATTTGGACCCAAGCATTACACAGAGTCAGGGCCGCCCCGCTACGGCGCTATCGATTACGATGCCTACGAGATTTTCTCACTCAAGGTCACCGAGATCAAGGAAGGCTTGGAGTGGCCTCTTCGTGTCTTTGGCCTCGTCTCTGTGCGGGACTCCATGGATTATAAGCGCAACATGCTTTTCTATCGCTCCAGGGAAAACTGTCAAGTCCTCACTGCAGAGGTATGTACTGCTGTCTGTCGCTCTCTCACCTTACCTTCTCCTGTCCATCAACTGCAAAATTTGAATATTTAGCATACAGCCTATGTCTTTCAGCAGGCAAGAATCTTGGTTCATCATGTGTGCCCTGAATTATACTTCAATCTGTGATGGTCATTGACCAACCAAGTAATTCAGCCAGCAAATTGTGTGATTTACTACTATAGTCTACCTGTGCATCACAAGTTGATTAATTTTTGTTGCTCTAAATTATGACAACACTTTTCCTGTGTTTAGGTGTTATAATATGACATCATCATCATAATAATAACAAGCTAACGATGATTGCTTATTAAGTTATTTTCAGGTATAATAAAATTTCCAATTGTATCAAGTTTATTCAACAACCATGGGCAGAATAGTGTTGCTTCATCACATGCCTTTTGTAAAGTTTCAGTAGCCACCAACAAATTACGTTCCTGCAATTTCTTAGATAGGGAACTCCATGGAATTAATTAGTTGATTTGTTCTTCATCTGTAGTTGGATCAAGTCAATATCCATAAAACAACCTGCAGTACAACTGATCTTTAGCATTTCGGTAAATATTGATAAATATTCGCATGGACCAACATTAGGTGGTTAAATCTTTATGCAAAGATAATTCAGTATCCATTTTATCAGTGCATTTCTGTTTAGTTATGTACCAGTCATTGTTGTAATGTTTGCTGCCTGTGTTATTATTTTAGCAAATAAGCAATGCACAATAAGTTTGTTATAGGTCGTGCTCATTACTTTATCCCGAAACACTTTCCTGCCACATCCTTCCATTCTTATCTTTGTTTATTATTGGAAATTTGGACTAGCGTCTTAAACCAGATATACAATGCAGGATCCCTACTTGGAGCTGATAGGTCCTAGTCGTGCTATTGCATTGATTGATCCTCCAGAGTTTGAGGTTGAGCTCAGGGTCATTGCTAGCAATCCATCAGAGGACAAACTTTTAAGTGCTGAAATTTTCAGATACAACAACAATAGCTATGGTGAAAGTTTGGCTGGCCTGGTCCGGACTCGCATAGTGTCATCTAAGCGTAGCACAATTGAAGTAAAATACTCCCATCTGAAAGTGCCACTGGAGGCAACCATTGAAATACATCATTTGGAAGGAGCAAGTGATTTCCATGGAATATTTTTTGCCCATATGTACTATATGGGTGAAGACAAAATAGTGTTGCTTAATTCCAGTGATCGCAATGTAACAGTTGAATCTGATGGCAACGTTTCACTTTCAAGATCTGTTGTTCTAGTTGATGAAGATGCAGAGCTTACACTGGGTGTCAAGGCTTGGCAAGGTGAAAATAGACAGGATTGTGTTGAACGACATGTTGAGTTTCCTGCCAAATTCCACAGTAAGAGTGATGGAGAGTTTGATGTTGGGTTTTGTAAGATGGGTGTTTCTGTTTTTTGGTCAGTGTTGTGCTAGCTAAGTGATGCTTTGCAGGTGTTGCATTCTATCATGATTATCATTCGAGGTTAGGTTATGCAGATCTATGTCAATGTGTCAATAATGTAATTCACTACTTGTGCCTGATACCATTATCAACGGGCAACGTGTTTATGTTAAAGTATAACTACTACCTCTAGTATTTTCATAAAGTTGTTCTCTCCACTACAAAAGTATTCTTGGATGCAATCTTTTCCACATGTGATGATTATTAAATGATAACATAACTGTAATCTTTATGTTTGCAAATAAGTGATGTTGATTTTGGGGCAGTACCTTATTTAATATTTAACTAATATTGATTCCATTATTCTGAAACCAAATTTGTCTTGGTCTATACTATACTACTAAAGCAACTTCAACCAGCCTTTTGATAAACCTAGAAATGATTACCTTTCCGGAAATGCCTTGAGAATGTTTTGACCCTACGTTTAAACATATATTTTATACAAAGAAATAAACATTTCAAGAATACTTGGAGCTAATTTAAAATATGACTCTTCTATTACAAAAACATGTTATAAACCTTTATTTACAGAAGTGCTTTAAAAAGCTTCTTGACAACATGACCCTTTTTTGTTTGGAAGATTCCGATTTAAACACAGAGCTACTTGTGCTTAGGAATATTTTGGTGTTAAAATACATCATCTACCTTTTCTCAAGTCCTAAACTCATTTACTTTGAGGTGATCACATGATTTGTCTAAAAAGGTTTGCTAAAACTCTCTTTCCAAAATTAATTGATCATTTCTGTAAAGGCAAAATAATAAAAGCATCGTTTTGATTTGAGCTCACCCTCAAATCGAAGGTATACCTATTATGATTTCTACCATTCTAGACCTGTCCTTATTCTTCCAGATTTTTTCTAATTAAGTTGGTGCATCTCTCATAGTACTAGATGCATGCGTGATGTGAAGCTCTTTGACTTGAAAACGTATTCATATATATCCAATTCATAATTATGTATAAATTACGGTGAAGGCAACATAAACACAGATACATAATAGTATCAGCCCTAGAAAAAGTAGTCCTCCACGCGTGTCCAAAGGGATCGAAAGCACAGATTGCGTTGACATACTCCATGGTCCCACAACTCTGCTGATCCTCTCATTAAGAAATCTCTCATACCAAGTTTCTGCGTGGGGAGTGTTGTAAGGGAGTGGAATCTTTGTGACCGAAGAGGGAGTGGAATCTTTGCTTACGGGAAACAAAGAATGCAGGAACCACCGCCAAGAAAGCTAAAGACCCTTCGACACCATGCGAGATCATCATTCCCTATAACATGGAGTCCCTGGAGTGGACGTGGACTTTTTTGGTTCTGCCATCGTATGGTACATTACGGAAGCCCTGAGCGGTGGATACAGTATAGGTGGTGTACTCTGTCATTGTTCTGAACAACGCTCATAGATAATAATAGATTATGACATCAGGACCAATGAGATTACATGTAAATAAAAAGCTTGCTATAGCCATGACAGTAAAAATATTGATATGCAATTAGCATAATTTTTGTTTAATGTGTATTCCAAAACTGTCATATACCTCTCTTCTCTTTTTCTTGTTTACCCTTAAATCTATCTGTAGGAGAAAGAGAATTGGTGGAATGGGATTGATTGTTTTATACTGTTGAGCCTCATGAGCAAATTCTAAAAGAGTACATTTCTTAGGGACAAGAAGTCTTCCTTAGAAATAAGGCAAGCCGGAATTACACAATCCTAATCTATCATATATGGAGATATCCTAACATATACTCTAACAGAGTAAAGAGTATCCTAATCTTGAACTTAAAATTTCCAAAGGGGACTGCTTCTACCTCCACTTCACATGGTACTACGGGCATCCCCAACAAGGATCAAATAGCTAACATAGATTGTATTTTATTCTTTGAATGAGAAAGAATGCTAAAACAATCTCACTACCGAGTTCTCAAGCAACAAGCTTGCACAGTGCCCAAGAAGCTCATTGTCACTCTGACCCCCTTTCTTTCCTGATATGCAGCTTGCATTTTCTTCTCTTTTTAATATTTTCTCTCTCCTCCGTGTCGCTATTGACTTGTAGCAGTCTATTTGGGACTCAGCATCTCCAAGGGTTAGAGCATCTCCAAGGGCCTCTCCAAATGAGTTTTGGATTTGGTGTTGTTTGCAAAGTTCCAAACTCATTTGCAAAGTCTAAAAATAGTCTAACTCCAAGGGCCTTTGCATTTAGACTTGGCAAACTCATTTGCAAAGTCTAAAAATAGAAGATATTGGCGCGCGAGGGGAGGACGGGGCGCGAGATGCGTGCGGGAGTCGATTTGCAGCGAGCGGGACTCTGCATAAATGCATAACCAAACCTGAGAATTGCAAAGTTTGCTCAAATGCAAAAGTCATTTGCAAAACCGTTGGAGCCCTCTTTTTGAGGTTTTTTGCAAATTATCAAATGCAAAACTCATTTGGAGAGGCCCTTGGAGATGCTCTTATGCATTTGGACTTGGCATTTACTAATTTACATAAAACTCTTAAAAAACCCTCTCCAATGGTTATGCATTTAGCCTTTGCATTTTCATTAACTTGGCATTTGGAGGGGGAGACTTGGCATATATGCCAAGCCCCTCGCGCTTGGCATTTGTCGCATGCGCTGCCTCCGACGTCCCCGCGCGCGACTCTCGCACCACATCCCTCCACCCACGCTGGCTATTTTGGTTAAATGCCAAGTCAAAATTGCAAAATGGCTGGAGATGTCCTCTTTTATTTCTTTGCATTTTGTTTTGAGAGTTGGCAAATGACTACAAATGCCAAAGCAAAAATGCAAAACCTTTGGAGATGCTCATTAGAAACGGGGACTGCTTCTACCTCCACTTGAGCTCGCATAATCTTTACAACACTCTTCGTTTGATGTCATACACATGCATCATCTTTACAACATAGACCTGATTCCAATGCCTTCGACTTCAAGTATTCATGTTCATATTTTGTTTTCACAAATTTCCAGAATTATATAAAGGCTTTAGCCCACATATTTTTATAATAGCTATAAAGCATTTTTTTTTCATATTAGATGTAGAGCATGTTGGAATACTATGTGGTATTATATGTTACTAGTATATGCCCGTGCTAACGCTACGGTGACATTTGGTAATGGAAATGAAACAACAAAAAATAATTTATATGCACAATAATTAGTTTTAAAAGATTTGGATCCAACATTACTACAAGAGCACCCGCCTCTTTTTCAAAGAGAGCTTTATTATCAGGGATTCATCGTCATTACAAAATGAGACTCTTCACACAAAACTGAAAACAATACTCAGTTTTTGACATGACACATATTGGCAAAACTTGCATTCTCATGCACAACTTTATTTCGCTCCAATCCAAGCTTCTCAAGTTTTGCGCTTTGCAGCAACCGGCCTTCCTGCTGAGCTCACCAAGGAGCGATCGGGTTGTAGTTGCACGTGCCAACAAAAGAAAAAAAGAAATAAAACTTACAAGTTGTAAATGTTAGACTTGAGCATGAAGCAACTTTTGTTTTTGCTTCTATCGAATCCCCTCCAAGCATGCTACAATATCTGCTTCCTCAACATCCCTGAAATATTACACATATCACACCGGCCAGTTAATTTTGGTTGCCCATCTCTTATCTCCAGACTATATAGAACACAAGGACATAATGAGTTACCCTCGTGGATTAACTCGCTGGCAGCAGCGAGAAGATATTAACTTGGTTCCGACAAGTGCATTTTTCCATCTGTGATCAGCAGACTATCCATTTATGCTAGATAACCAGTTCATACTACAGAGTGAAATTAAAGGAGAAAAACATTCACTACGGTTGGTACCAACAAAGTTTCAGAAAAATACCATAAACATCTCTAGACAGGAATCATTCATCAGTTCGCACCTAGCAGCAAGCAAATCAATTGCAGCCTTCTCCACATCTTGAACCACGCTTTCGCTAATTTCTCACACCACATCATCACTCTCTCTTCAAAATAAAACTACTGACTCATTGGCAAAGTTCTTTTAAATGGGCTCTAGGCCTAGGGCCCTGCCATTGGCGTCCTTGCAATAACCGAGCAGTTGTAATCGCCAGCACAGCCTTATCCCTCGCTTTCCATCCATCAGCCAGTTGCTGCAACATGGAGAAAAAAAGTTAGCAACTTGTATCACTCAAAGAAATCTAGAAAACAAGTGTGCATTGAAATGCAGGTTCACGATAGTAGGAATTACTCCTCTTGAACCATATAAATACACAAGCTTAGTTGATGGCGGACAACGGTTTGGAAAAAAATAAAAAAAATCATTTATAAGCATCTTGAAATCAAAGAATGTGACAGTTCATGGCCATATATAAAAAATAAACTATCAACAATCTATGAAAGCTGATTTCTCCTAAATTTTAGTGACTCATCCATGATCATGAAGACAAGAAAAGGACAAGTGCAAAAATGATCATCCAGATAGGCTTTCGGTCATGAACATCCATGCTGAGATTGTCGAATGTCAGACAACAACATGTAAAATATAGAAAAGTGATATATGTGACAAGAAAAGTGATAAGAGAAAACTAACAATGCCCCACGATGCATATAGCCAAACCTCCAACTTTCTTCTCTGGTTACCATGACCAATTAATTGTGACTCATCTGGAAATGAAGTAAAATGTTGGAAGCTCAAAATGATCCATTTGACCAAAAAAATATGGAAGCGGATGCCGCCGCACCACGCCTCTAGACCCACGTCGCCGCCGCCAGGGACAAGGCCGTCTCCCTCCGCGAATGGTGGTAAAAGGAAGCAGTAGATCAACAGGTGATCCATGTGTTTGTTCTGCATTTTTTCTGTCCATCTTTCTGTTCGCTGCTCCTACACAAAAAGAACGATTATGCAAGAATCAATTCACGACCTGAAAGTAGCATCATCTAATTTCTCATTACTTTTTGGATATTATCCTGTGAGAAGCCTTTTAGTTGAAACTTAGTTATCTTCTTCTCAATATGGGAAAATTAAGAACAAATCCTTACCTTTCCAAGATCATGCTAAAATCAACAACTCTGAAAACCAAGCTAAATCCAGTTTAACTACTGTTGTTTGTTGACCTTGATAAAATATGTTTGCTCCTGCAGTTCATACCTTGATAGTGTTTTTCTGATACTGAGTTTGGAGTAGCTGCACAAAGAATATATTTGTTCTTGCAGTAGATAGTCATCTTATATTCTTGCTTATTCTGAGAGATGGGCTGGCCTGACCAAAGAATATAATTTTTTAGACAATTTGATAATGTAGCTATCTACTATATGAAACCCGCACCTATATATATGGAACTGACTTTGCTATATTGCTCTTCAATATTTTTAGTCATGGTAAGCTGACGATTTTTATTGTTTATACTGTTTTCACATATGATTCTGCATGAGAACCCTATCGTACTTCTCATCCAAGGAAATTAGCTCTTTGTTACTTCTTTCATTTCACTTGCATGCTCGCTGCCATTGTTGATGTTGGTGGACATTGCTCCATCATCCCTCCCCTTACATGCATCTGCATACCCATATCAGATTTTCAGTAGGTTAGCTCTAAAGCATAAATGTCTTTTTTTTGTTATTGCAATAAGAAATAGTTAAATTAAATATGACTTTGGATAGGGACATTTTCTTGTAATAAAACCATAGCAAGAAAATTCCATATAAACTCTAGCAGGAACTCTCCTATAATCATATATGCATGCCCAATTTAAAAAAATCCTAGTTTGCTTAAACAGTTATGGGAACAAGAAAAATACAGAAACAATAAAATGGAACTGTACCCATAAATAAATAAAAAACTGAACATGAATCAGTTGATCTTTCTGAGATTCGTCGAAGGATCTCAAAGCAGCTTAAATATCTGATTTTTTTTCTCCAGTGTCCCACAACTAATTTTGACAATTTTTAGTGTCCTGTAGCAAAAATCGCCAAACAAATATGGCAAAAATTTAATAACAAACACAAAGTAGGGAGTAATGGAAAAAAGAGGTACTTTGTAAGTGGCTACCTTGAGAAGAATTAGGCCCTGATCCAATATCTGAGTGGGCATCGATATGCAAATGTGCAGCAGTGATGCTCCCCCTGACCTCTCCAATGACCTCAATGCAGCAATGATGCTCCCCGTGACCTCTCCAATGACCCTAATGACGTCGGGCATCAGGTTGGAGCCATAATAGCTGGAACCATAGATTAATAATAAAATCGATCTGGAACCCTAGATCAAGAACCAAATCAATCTGGGGACATAAGAACCATCGATGAAGAATCAAATCAATTTGGGGAGCTGAGAGAGGCTGTACTTACGTCAGTGGAGGGGCCGACGCTGATCCCTGCTCGTCCCTGGCGACTCGAACCATGGGAGAACGACGTCCTTGGCGACTCAAACCTCGAGCACCCGAGCAGGAAGGGCGCGCGCAGGGAGGAGGCGAGATCTCACCTATGAAGACTTTGCGGCCCATCGCAGCAGCAGCAGCAAGGAGAGTCATTGCGGCCGGCCCCTCGCCTGAACCGCCTCAGGGGCCGGCAGGTTCGGCCGGCCACGCCATGTGCGACCCCAACCGGGTCGCGTCACCTTTGTCGATCCACCATTCGCGGAGGGAGACGGCCTTGTCCCCGGCGGCGGCGACGTGGGTCTGGAGGCGTGGTGCAGCAGCATCCGCTTCCGTATCAACGAGGCGCGCACGGAGGGAGACGGACTCATCCTTGCCTCCTTGGTGGCGGCGGCGCGACACTGGAGGTGGGAACTTGCGAGAGGTCGTGAGTGGGGGAAAGGAAAACCCTCGCGCCTGAGAAGACTCTTCTCTTTGTCACGGAAAAAAAAGAAAAAAAAGAGAAGAGGAATCGAATTGCAGCCTCGGATGGGTGGAGACGAGACGAAGCGGAGGTGATGTAAGGTCGCAGGCTTCTTACACCTCTAGAAGAATCCAATTATAGTATAGATAGATAGATAGATGGATACCAGATCCCTACCTACATAGAAAAGCTCAACTAGCAAGGGTATGACCTTCCAAAAACATTGCTATTAAGGGAAATCCTTGTGGTTTTGTTAGCGAAGGAAAATTTTTAACTGGCCTAAAATTTGTTACCATGGGGAAGTTAAACACAAATGGCCAGATCAGTAGGTGCTATGAAGTGCTTGCACCACTAGACTACATGCTATTTCGGAGTGGCATTCTCCACCTCCATTATAGTCGTCATTGGTGGATACGAGCCACCAACTAATTTGTGGAAAATGTAAAAGACAAAACCCGTTGACATGTGCGTTAGGCTAATCTCGATAGAGAGTTTCACTTTGATGTTTCTAAAAGTGTCACGTCATCTTGAATCATTTTGATATGTGCATCAGCAACTAATTTTGTGGGTTACATGTGGCAAACAACAAAGTAAAGCCTAGCTATTTATGGATTTGCGGGAAACCCCTTGCATTCCTAGCCCAAAACGGCTACAGGATACTTAAACAAACCTGCCTTAGAAAAACTACTTTTCCAATTTTGATAATTTTTGCTTCAAGACAGTAATTCGTGGAATTGGCTGCACGACACAGTAATTTTTAATTTGCTTTAGGTACACTGTGAGATGTCCTACAACGAAGAAATTACTGTCCTAGAGCAATAAAAATATATTTAAGTGTCCCACAACCAGTTTCATAAGGTGTAATTGTCCCAAAGCTAAACTTTTCAATTTTCACCAACGCGTGCAAGAACAACTTGGCTTATGCCATTCTGAATATGCTGTGGTTGTACTGGGGGCAAGTGTAAGATCGCGTGGCCTGTCGTCGCTCGGCCGCGTGACCTGGGCGGACTTGGGGTGCTAGACCTCATGTACTTCGGGTATGCATTGCGCCTTAGATGGAAATGGCTGCGGCGCACGGAGCCGGACAGCTGCTGGGCGCGTCTGCCTGCCACCACGGAGCGGAACGTCGTGGCAATGTGCGCCGCCAGTCTATCTGTCAAGATCGGGGATGGCAGCATGGCTCTATTCTGGAGTCGGTCAGTGTCCTGCGTGACTTCGCCCCGGCATTGTATCGTGTCACCTCCAGAGCAGGGAGAAGGCGAGTCGTGTGTGAAGCGATCAGTGGCCGAAGATGGGCGCACAACATCAGCGGGGCAGCCACGACGGCAGTGCTCAGGGACTACTTCCGTGTCTGGACGCTGTTGAGAACCATCGACTTTCAGCCCGGGACACCTGACCGGTTCATCTTGAAATGGTCGACGGATGGATCGTATTAGGCAAGCGCAACATATAGGGCTTTCTTCCATGGATCGGCGTCGCTGACCGGAGCGCGGGAGCTTTGGAACGTCAAGGCACCCCCGCGAGTGAAGTTCTTCTTCTGGACTTCGCTTCACCATCGCCTTTGGACGTCCGAACGCGGGAGGAGGCATGGTCTGTAGGTTGATGATTCGTGTGCTCTATGCGATCAATTGCCAGAGACAAGCGCCCACTTACTCCTGAGCTGTGTCATTGCCAGAGAAGTCTGGGTGAAGCTGCTACGCCCGGTGCATCAGGAGGCTTTGGCTCCGCAGCCGAACGACCATGTCGATATCGGGGAATGGTGGCTCGCAAGACGGTCGGGCTTGAGCAAGGACTCTAGAAAGGTTTTCGATTCACTCTTGTTGTTGGTCACGTGGACCTTGTGGAAGGAGCGCAACTCAAGGGTCTTTCAGCGAGCGTCGACGACGAGCGATGGCATTGCCCTTGCTGCTCTGCGGGAGGCCGAGGACTGGGTGACTGCTGGTTACAAGCCGCTTAGGGAGCTCGTAGTAGTTTGGTCGCAAAACCTCAGTGTAATATAGAACCTAAGTAAATCCAGTAGTGTATGTGTGTTCGTGTCTAGTGACTTGATGATGCGGTGCCTTACCACTATTGTCATGTCACTTTTATATGTTTACATCTCTTCCTCTTAATGAAAAACGGGTGAAGTCCCGGTCGCGAAAAAAAAATATGATGTGGTTTTCTTAATTTGAGAATATAAGTAATGATGTGCTTGCTATTTGCATAAACCTACCGTGTGCATAAATGTTTTATGTTAAGTGTGTGTAACTGTGTATATATTCGCTACAAAGTTTGATTAAGTGGTTGTTAGAGGTTACAAGAAACTTGTTTTATTGTAAGGGGGTAATCGTTGGTGTTTGATACCATACCATATTGGATATGCATTTACTGATATACAAATCGATAACCATGACAGTTAAAAAAATGCTATATATAAGTTCAGTGTGATCTTTGCGCAAAGAGAATATATGCTGTGATACTACGATTGTTTGTTGACCATCTTACCAGTGGGAGTGCTGAAAGGTTTGGCAAAATCTAGCTGCGTATATTGCTCTGATTGTAAACATACCAATGCGAAAATGGTCACATGAAGATTGTACAGAATGTCAATGTTGGTAGGAAAAATGATGCCAAGTCACAGTTTCTAATCACAATGCCGATTTGGTAACATATCCAGGCATGCCAACCGAGTTAAATACGCACAAGCAAAAGCTTTGGGACAGGAAGCAGAGTAATCATCTCAATGCAAAGCGCCAAATTTAGAAACACAGCACGGTTGAATATCTCAAAACCATACCACATTCTAGATGGACACAGGGGACGTACAGTACAGACAAGTGAGCCCCAAGGAGCTTACTTAACATATCAAACTACAAGCCAATTTTTTTACACCGTAACTGCTCACCACAATTTAGGAACCGAAATTCAGGATATGCTCAAACAATCCACGGTTCCTAATTTTTCAGTACATAAGCACATTTCAGATGTTGCCTACTCTACTCCCTTGAAGCAGATGGTCAAAGAAACTGAGCGCTGATGAAAGACCTCATCTGGAGCACTGCCACATAAACATAGCGGGTGGAATTTAGAAAGTGGCATCTATAGACCATTGATCCAGTACCAAGTCTTGCCTAGTATTTGCACAATCACATCAGCCAAATCTGGTTGTTTCAATAAAAATTTTCCACCCCATGTGGTAGATACCTCTCCTCCCTGCTATACCATTTTCCTCCACAAACGACTATTTTCGGAAAGAAGTTCCTCCACAAACCACCACACACATGGCACACCGTGCTGTTCCACCTCTGAGAGACTGGGCAGCCAAGAAATCTGTCAACGGCATTACCACTCTGCCTGATTGGATTTGAACTATGTAGTATTATACTGTGGAAGAAATGAGGACGAAAAACAAGATTGGGCTCCAAGAATCATCTCAGTGTTCACTATGCTTCATGAGAAACCAGGCTGCCAAGAGTTGTTGGGTTCAGTCCATTTTCTCTTATACAGTTATACAATAGACTTGCTAATGCTTTCCTGGTATATTCCTTTTTAGAATTTATATAAAAATAAATAAATGTGATCTCCACCACATTTATATAATGGCTGTATATGTTTCATATGGCTGTCATTATATATGCAGTCGGTGCCCATGAGTATGTATATACAGAGCCAAAGTATGGTCGTATCTCCAAAGATACGTACGCATGGCATATACGGCCATACGGTGTCTTTTCCTGTCATCTTGCTGCCATGCAAAGGCGCGAGATAAGGCTACTGGCTAAGCATGCCATATCAAATAGCGAGGAAATGATGAGAAACTACCTTGAATTCGTATGCTTCTTCATGCTTATCCATTGATCGAGATGATCAGGAGGGAGCCACGTGGTCCAGTGCAGGGGTAATCATATCTCAGGCCCGGTGCGGAGGGTGTGTAGAGCGGGTGCCGAGTCCGGCACAGTGGGTGCGACTCACTGCAGTGCGGATGCAGTGCAGTCCAGTCTTTGCAAAGATGATCAGTGGGTGCGACTCACTGCAGTGTCTTTGCTATGCTGCACAAGACTTTGTACAAGTAACCAATCAACTACAGTTTGTATTTTGGAAGCCTGGAGAAGAGGTTGTGCAGGCAACCAATCAGACCCATATTACTTAGCTTGCCAAACTTACAATTGATTGCCTTCAGTCCTCAATATTTTATCCTCTGAGCCATTTGCTAACAAAATTTGATCATGGGGGTAACCACTCAGCTTTGACCAGCAGATTTGACCTCTACATCCTATGTCAGACCAGAATGACATATTGCCTCCAGTGTGGCCTCGGAACACTGTCATGATGGGAAATGGGTGCATACATATTAAGCAATAATGTAGACCACTCAATAAGATGATTCAAGCTGGTGCCTTCTGTAACAGATGTCAGCAATTCAACCAGGGCTTCTTGAAAGTCCATAGATAATAGATCGACAAGTGTCGCTGTTTGGAACAAAACCCAGCTCTAGCATACGGTCCTGCAGTGCTAGTGACTCTGCTGTGCTCCTAGTCTCGCAGTAAGTCCTCATCAATGCATTGTAGCTCTCATGACAGCGGATCTGAAAATCGAGCACGAACGACTTCAGAATTAGTTCTCCTCTATCAAGGTCACCTTCCTTGCAGAAGCCAGAAACCAAGGCAGCACAAATGGCCTCATTCGGATGGAAATCAGACTCAATCATCTCCACCATTATTGACTTACCTGCCAAGCTCTTTCCCAATCTGCAAAGGCAGATTATGAGTGCCTGGTAAGTGTCATAGTCGGGTTTCACTTCTCTAGAGGTCATCTCAACCTTCACATCCAAAGCCTCCTTTGGATTATCACATCGGCAGAAGCAATCCACAATCATATTGTACACCTGCAAACTAGGACTGTGCCCATCCTCTATCATCCACTGCAGCAAACCCCTCGCAGCATTAGGGCGCATATCCTCGCACAATGCACTGATCAAGCAGCTATAACTCTGTGATGGGATGACAATACCATATTTCCTTAGTGGCGCCACCATGTTCAAGCAGGTAAGCAGCTTCCCAAATTTGACATGACCCTCAATGACAACCCTGAGAGCGAATGCTATGTCCGAGAGCCCACTCCCAGCCATCTCCATCAGCAGCAATCTCGCCTCCTTTAGTCGTCCCTCATTACAGTATCCTGTGATCAGAACACTGTAAGCAACAGCGTCAGGGCACAACCCACCCTGCACCATCCTGTCAAACATCCGGCGAGCATCATTCAGCCTCCAGGCTTTGCACAACGCGTCCATGAGGATGGTGTGCGAGACCAAATCAGGCGGTACCCGCCTGTGCGGCATTACGTCGAACAGGCGCAGCGCGTCCTGCAGCCTCCCCTTGCGGCAGTAGCCCGCGAGGAGGGTGTTGTACGTCACGACGTCGGGCTCGAAGCCTTGCTCCTCCAGCTCCTCGAGGAACCCCTGCGCGCGCTCGGCGTCCTCCCCGCGGCAGAGCGCGGCGACGAGGATGTTGAACGTGCGGGCGTCGGGGCGCACCCCGGCGCGCGCCATGGCGCCGCGCGCGGCCCAGAGCTCATCGAACCGGCCGGCGCGGGAGAGCGCGGCGAGGAGCGCGTTGAAGGCGGCGGCGTCGGGGGCCGCGCCCGCGGCGGCCGCGCGGAGTGCGGCGCGGAACGCGTCCCGGAGCCGGGCGCGGCGGAGGAGGGCCCTGACGAGGAGGCCCGGGAGGGACGGGTGCGGCGCGGTGGCGGGCGCGGGCGCGAGGAGCAGCGTGCGCAGCGCGTCGTGGCGCGGGTGGAGGCGGACGAGGTGGGCGAGCGCGTCGAGCGCGTGGGCGAAGAGGCGGGAGGCGGCGAGCGAGTGCGCGAGGAACGCGAGGTGGGGCGGCGACGGCGGCGGGAGCGGCGGCGGGAGCGCGAGGAGGAAGCGGAGCGTCGGGAGCGGGTGGGAGTGGCCCGCGCGGAGGACGACCGCGGTGAGCTCGTCGTGGCCGAGGTAGGGGAGCAGACGGGTGAGGGTGAGGTCTACGGGCTTGGCGTCGTCCGTGACGGCGGCGGTGAGGTGGGCGGCGACGAGGTCGACGACGGCGACGTGCGGGTTGAGGGCGCGCGGGAGCAGCGAGGTCAAGGTGCTCGACGGAATGCGCGACACAGCCGTCGACATGGGTTCGTGCCAGTGCCGAAACCCACGAGGTGTAGCCACTGGAACCCTGCCGAAACCCACGAGGGCAAGTGGGACCCACTGGTCAGCCACGGAGCATAAACCCCAAATTCCCAATCAGTGCTTGTGTCTCCGCCGCCAGGGGAAGTGAGAGATGAGTCTGCAGATTCCGGCGAGATCCGGCGCCCTCCGCCGCCTCCTCCTTCTAGGCGGCGCTGGGGGGCTCCCGCGCCCCTACTGCACGAGCGACCGGCGCCGGCGGGTGATCCGCGAGGCGCGGCAGGAGGAGGAGGACGAGGCGTTCCTCCGCACCCTCAACTTCGGCGCCGACCCGGAGAACAACCCGCTTCCCCCGCCGCCGAGGCGTGGCGGGGGATTACCCGACGCCTCCGCCGGGAAGCAGCAGCAGCAGCCCGAGCGAAGCGCGCAGAGGGTCGTCGGGGAGACGCTGCTGGAGAAGCTTAAGCTGGGCGATGGTCCCTCCGCCGCCGCCGCTACGGGAGGCGGCGATGAGGGGCGGCAGACCGAGGACGAGCCTGCGCCGGCGCAGCCGGTGGACGTGGACGAGATCTTCCGGAAGATGAAGGAGACCGGGCTGATCCCGAACGCCGTGGCCATGCTCGACGGGCTGTGCAAGAACGGCCTGGTGCAGGACGCCATGAAGCTGTTCGGCCTGATGCGGGAGAAGGGGGCCATCCCGGAGGTGGTCATCTACACGGCTGTCGTCGAGGCGTTCTGCAAGGCGGCCAAGCTCGACGACGCCGTGAGGATCTTCAGGAAGATGCAGGGGAATGGAGTCATCCCCAACGCGTTCAGCTACTGGCTCCTGATACAGGGGCTCTACAAGGGGGGCAGGCTGGATGATGCTGTTGGCTTCTGTGTGGAGATGTTTGAGGCTGGGCTTGCGCCGAACGCTGAGACGTTTGTAGGCTTGCTTGATGCAGTGTGCAAGACAAAGGGGGTGGATGAAGGTGAGAAGCTTGTGAGGAGCTTCCAGGACAGGAACTTTGCTATTGATGAGAAGTCAATCAGGGAGCACCTGGACAAGAAAGGCCCGTTTTCACCAGTGGTGTGGGAGGTGATCTTTGGCAAGAGAAAATCAGGCCGGCCTTTCTAATCTCTACCAGAAAGTAGTATGTGCGCACTCTCATTGTTTTGTTAGCCTTGTAGTTATTATTTCTCAAGAGTTTGCTTGCTTCAATGGTGAAACAAAATGGCTACCATGTCTCCTTATATGGAGTCTATCATTGTGGCGACCTGTATGCACTTTTGTTATATGCAATTCACCTCGATCATTTAACTGTCCCAATTAGGACATACTGCAATTCACATCGATCTATTCAACTCTCCCAATTAGGATATGCTTACTGCAATTCATCTTGGTTTAATCAACTAGTGTTATCAGGACAGACAGCTTTCCAGGACACTGAAAATTGCTTTGTTATGATGTTTCTATTATGAAGGCAATGGGTTGCTGTTTGCACTGTATTTTGACTATTGACAATGTATGAGTGCAGGGTGATCAATTCACATATATACAAATCACATATGAATACATAATTTATGCTCAGATACAACTTTGTTGTCATCTTATTGCTATTTCAATACAATGACTTGATAAATTGAGGGTCAACCTGTTGATACTTCAAGCTAGTGACCTCATAAACCACAATTGCCTGACTGGTAACATGGAAATCCATGCAAACACATCTAGAAAATTTGAAAATTATTGAAACACTTGCCATTCTCAGATGAGGTTATTACATGATATCATGCAAAATTTCAAGTCCAAACTCCACATCATTCTAGAGATACAAAAATGACAAATCCAGTGTTTAGAAGGGCAAAAGGACAAAATATGTGCACACATCTGACATTTTTGCCTTCTGTATCTCACAAAATGGATGAAGTTTGGTCTTGAAATTTTGTATGATGTAGTAATATGACATCAATTAATGATAGTGAGGTTTCAATGATAGCGAGTTTAGTATTTTCGAAAACTTATAGATATGGGTTTTTTATAGGGGTTTCAAACTTCCAGCACTCTGGTTTTCATGGGATATGCTACCTTCAAAGTGTATTAGTTGAAGACTCATGCTTTTTAAGTAGAAAACACAATTCATATTGCTAAGGGTGTGCTGTTTATTGCTGCAACTTGCTGTGCCACAAGTTTGGTGTACCGCACATGCTTAGGACCATGTTCGACTTGTGGCTGCATCTTTGGTGTGCCACACTACTCCATTAGGCATCTTTGTACTCCCTCCGGTTGACTTTGCACAATCTTTGACCACTAATTTCTTCTAGAATTTAGTCTTAAAATATTTCATATTTATGAGATTTTGAGTATGTTTATGAGGTTTTGTGAGTATATTTATGAGATTTTGTGAGTATATTTATGAGATTTTGTGAGTATATGTGAATACAAATTTACATAAATAACTTCTATATTTCCTAACTAAATAACCTAAAAGTTATTGATATTTGTAGTTTTTAAGGTTTGGTCATCTTGTCCTAAACAACATGTTTTTGTGACTGGAGGGGGTAGTTGTTTACAGCTGCCACAAACATAAAAGTGTTGCAAATGTTTTCTTCGCCATAGATTTGTTAGCTGCACATGCGGCATGGCGAGGTTGGGAAGCCATCCAAACATACCCTTACATATACGAATAAATACACAATCTAGATATTCATTCATGCTAATTTATGATACAAGTAAAAAGTAAAAAAGTGTTTTTCTCATGCGTTAGTTAACAACTTTAACTTAAGTTTCTCCCCTTTTACTATAATGTTGTGTGCACAAGTACTTAGTCTTTGCCTATAAAAAGTTGACCACTCTTTTCTAAATATCATAAACGATCTTTTCGTGAGCTACATTTTAGGAAATGGTGACTTGGTGGTTGATGGACGTTGTCATCCATCCAGGTGCCATGTTTGCTTGTTCCTTAGCTAAATGTGTAGGTATGGACTTATGGTGCACTGAAAAATCTCCGTACTAGGACAGGCAGACTTGCTTAAGCAAGTCTTAGCTATTACTGACCGCCATTTGAATGACCAAATCGATCAAAAACTATATGGGGCAGAACTGTATTTGAGCCGAAACAAACATTTTGAGCTGAAAACAGATGATGTTCAGGCTGGCAAGCTAAGGTCTTCATTCACTGAGTTTCTTGAAAAATGCCTAATGATGATCTTTAAAACATGATCGATGTCCTAGCTTTGGAGTTAGTTTCAGAAACAAAATTGCAATCAAGAACCTCAAAACCACCTAGTAAGTTATTCAAAAACTTTGAGATACAATCTGAATTTCTGATTGTTTTTCCTAATTTATAACATAAAACTGTTATGTGGCAATTTGATCCTATCAATGGTGGCGTCCATGTGTTGGCAAAGTCAGCTCCAAAGATTTGCAAAATGTGTTGGCCTTTCTGCCTCAACTTTGGGCATTGAGCACAACTCATTTGAGTTTGTATGTAACTAACTAATATTGTCAGTCATTTGAGTTCAAGAACTAAGTCAAATCTATCTGGGCTTGCTGAAAATTTCTTTTGTTTACATTTTCCCATTGTAGACTCGTACCAAGAAAAGAAACGAGGTTATAGCTCAAGAGTCTGAATGATCTGGTTTATGTTCTGTACAACCGAAGGATGGCAATGAGGTTTCAGAAAGCGCCATGAGAAAGAAGCAGGCAGCTTTGATCCTTTGTGCTTGGACGATTTTGATTGAAACAATGAATGCATTGATGTGGATGCTGAACCTGTCCATAATGACATACTCAAGTTAATGACGCTTTTGGTGCATCCCAGACACTTCGAGGTAGCAATTTTCCTAGGGCAGCCCATGGCAATGTGACAGTGACAGATAATGATACAACCTTTGCTTGGAGGCAGTCTGTATCTGCTAGTGCTGGAAGTAGGATGACTGAAGAACTGCAGAAGGTTGAAAACCTGGAAGATGATGAGTTGATGACTGATGAATATTATTTGGTTGATGATGGAAGTTGATGACTGGTGAAATTGCATCCTAGCCATTCCACTCTGCATTCCTTCCCTGTCCAGATCCAGACACTAGCAGCACTTGCCTTCCCTCCAAATCCCCAATCCTGCTCCTGCAGGATCCTGGTGGCACACTTCACCACCACTGACATGAGTAGGCAACCGTTGCAACGACACACAACCTCACTAGAGCTAGCATAGGGTGGTGCACATGGATTCATGGCTTGGTAGCACCCAGGCTTCCAAGTAGGCGTGGTTCGCCGACAAGGGCAGCACGTCACGCCAGCAGTGCAGCCATATAGAGGTGCAGGTCTACAGCACCTGGCCAGTGCAGTAGGCGCTAGCTGCAAACCACGTAGTACACTACAGACACACAGCAAGTAGTGCTGCAAAACTGCAATAGTAGGTATTTTGATCTTGCACTTCCCAACCAACAAAAAAGCCTGAAATCAAGGTAAATAACTACAGCCTATTTTCCAATCCCCCTGTTGTGTATTTCAGCACTTATGTTTATCTTTAATTTTGACCATGGAATAAGAAACTGCTCACATTTTATTCAGTGACTTCAAGCAATGCCTAGTTGTACTTTGATGTCTTTTATGTTTTACTATTCTTTAGTTCTCTGAGAAGTAGACTATTTATTTATTGTGTAGTCCTCTCAATATGATTAATAGTTTTTGCAGTTAAGCATTGTGTGGCCTTAGAAGCAGTATAGCAACTGCACAATTTCATTTTAAGATGCAGTGCTACCATAAGGTTAAATAATGTCTTCTTCATTCTGAATCAGGATTGAGTGCATATATCCTGGATCCTGTATAAATATCAAACACATCAAACTGTATTTGTATAGATGGATTAATTTCAGATGCATTCTATACAATTAATAGATCTTGTCTGCATCCATGTATATAGGCTGCTAGAGCTGCCATTTTCCAATCCTTAGAAAAAAAAAAGAAATGGCTTCTCCTATTAGCTTTGAATTTTTTATGAGTGGCAATTGTTCACATATTTGTCTTTAGCTGTGAAGCCAATTGTTTACTTTTCCATATTCTACTGCTTCAAAAGTCCAGATTCATGTGACAATAAGGACGGCCAAACTTCTATAATATGGCGATGTTTTCTCTGAGCTGATCCACTTTGCTGATGAGCATGATAGCAAAAAATCAAGATAAACAAGGATGTGAAAGCTAGGGGTCGCCATAGAAGAGGAAACTGTTTTAATGATGCAAGCTAATAGAAACCAGTAACATTAATTTTCAAGCCAGAGTTGCTAATTAGAATAGGTTACATTCTCAGTTTACCAGCAAGCCTAGCCATATATCCTTAGGTTTCCGATTAGTTCTATCACTTGTGTGGTCGTCATCCTACCCACGATCCTTTCCGGACCTTCATGGTTTGAGAGGCTATTAAGTTTTTGAACCTTATACTTTGTTGCATGTCAGTTCTCTATTCAAACCTTCAGAATACTCCATGGGAAAGGGGCTACAACATCACCATGCATTTGCTGTATAAGTAGGTTATCATAATTAATGCCAACATCATGTTTTTAATGTTAAATTATTGAGTCCGGAGAGTTTGGTTTGGTACACCTTCATCCCTGAAATGGACCCACTTGATTGTTCCCAACTGTTTCTTGAAATTTTAGTTGATTGAAACCAATTGTTCTCTGAAGATTTCTATGAAATTCCATTCACAAAGGTTAAGTCTCTATATTCTTCCGGAACTTCCCAGAAATTAATGATGATATTTACATTGGCAATTCTGGAACCCCAAGCTTGAAAGTTTGGTGTAGCTTGCCACGGTCTAAGGACGACTCTTGAATTTGGCTGTTAGATTTTTTGTTGCATATAATATGTTTGGTTGGTGCGTATGAACCAGCAGACATGTTGAATCACTGACATAAAACCATAAAGCTTGAACCAATAGTTCTCGAACCTAAAAATTCTTCCTTCAGGAACAACAATACTAATCAAGTTTGATCAACATTGCTTTTACTGTGCATCTAGATGGAAAGTCAAAAATTCTTACAATTTGGATTAGAGGGAGTAGTATATACTCGTATGTTTGCTTTGAGGTTAACCATATCTCGAAATAATGCAAGACAGATTCTCTATTTACTAAGTATATGTGCTACAGCGAAGCAAAGAAAAAGAGTACTCCCTCTATCCCAAACTCATATATGATGTGAAAGCTGGTTTACAGATTAAGACTGTTTGATGCTGCTTATTAGAAACAAAGTCATTCTTGCTTTTCCAAATGCTTTGGCACATGGTGACGCTATATAATTGCCATGAAAAAAAAAAGGAACAATCAGACTTGTTTTGAAGCTTTTCAAAATTTTGAAAAGGTGATATAATTATTGGCATCAGCACACCAATTGAGATGCAGCTATCCTTTTGAGTAATTACATCTTTGGTACTCATGCCTTATCAAAGGATTATTCAAAATAAACTACAAGTCCTAATATCTATCTAGTAACCTTATACTTAGTTTCTAACTTCTGTTAATATATAATTGTAGAACTCTACATCAACCATAAATTCCATATCATAAAGCAATGAATTTGCATAAGATCATCCCCTTGCACATATACAAATTAAATACACAGGTCAGTTCACGTTAGTTCCTCTAAAGGAGTTAAAATAAGCGTGTAACCTACTGCAAGCCACCACCACCACCAGCATCATCAACCCGATCACTTTTTCTAAGTTGTGAAAAGAAAGGATGATCCAGCACTCGTAGATGTTAGTGGACTTGGAACCAATGACCACGGAGAGACATGGTTCGGCACCTAGTGCTGCATGGGTAGTTATCT
The DNA here is from genome assembly GCA_018135685.1 of Themeda triandra. Lineage (NCBI taxonomy): Eukaryota > Viridiplantae > Streptophyta > Magnoliopsida > Poales > Poaceae > Themeda > Themeda triandra. The sequence continues at coordinate 1,405,900 of JAENPR010000044.1, forward strand.
GCTTTACTCCTGCTATATGACTCAGAAGGAATAATGTTAAAGTATAGATACGTGTAGTTAGAGATAAAAATATGTAATCCTAGAGACATAATACTCTGGGTGCTAGTTTATCTTTAAATTTAGTAGAATAATTTCATTTCTGATACAAATATTATACCAGTATTAATTATTAGCTTGTAAGAAACATGATGGTACTGATAGATAAACTCACTTCAATTCACAATCATATAAGTATATATATCCAAAGAAAAAAAGCGAACAGGATAGGACTATCTCATTCAACAAATAAAACAAACATCCCATGCTCGCTAATGTACCAAGATCCTAAGACATGTGTCAACTATGCCACCTACATGATGAACATATACGACATCCTAAGGACTTATTAATTAAGCCGTTTCCATTTTCCCACAATGATGACAATGTCGAGAAAGCTCATTACAGGATAGAACACTAAAAGTTCCGCGATAGACTATTCATCCACTCGTTCCAATACAAAGTATCTAGATGAAGCCGCGATTTTGCCCTCTCTCAACAGCTTTCCATTTCCAATAGCGATGCTAGACACTGTGTGTCGGCGAACGGAATCATGATATCCCAAAGTGCCGCATCAAAGTAGCTCATGGGGATAGTGTTACACGTACATCTCTCACTAGGGATGGTTACAATCGAAGCCGTACACTGTATTGGTCTGAATAATTGGTGCAGAATGCTTTCTCATCCATTCTTTGTGAAGATGCCAGTGGATGAGGGTGTCATAGCGTATAGCATCAGGTGAACTCAGAAAACTGACTGAATGTCTGATGCACGTTTCTTCTTCTATCTTTCTTGATAAAAACAGAGGAAAAAAATATCTTTCTCTAGTCGATCGGTGCACATGCATACCGCCAGTTTGCTGTTTTCAAGACTGAAATATTGTGTAATGCATACCTCCATTTGGATGGATGTTTTCATGACTGAAATATTGTGTAATGCATTTGCTGTCCAGGTTTTCCTAGCAATTGATCTAGAGCATGTATATTCCACTTCGAATTGAATTTAGGACATGGGTAATCAAATAAAAAAAAGATAATACTAGAACTCTGCATTGTTTTGGATTTTCATATACTCACGCACTCCGTCTTAAAATAGCCTCCGGAGATAGTGGCCATGGCAATACAGCAATAGAGCTTCTCCTCTACCGTACCTACCATAATAATATATGTGCTGAAGAAAAGTCATGAGGCACCACCACCTGGAGAAAACAGCAGTGTCCTAAGTTGTTGTCCCCAACCAAAGTCACAGTAGCCACTTATTCAACCTTTCTTACATTAGTTTCTCGTGGTCATTTTGGAAAGTGATGGACCAGTGGATGTTCTTGGGCAGATTGTACTTTTTTTTCAAAAGTTAAAGTAGACGTCTATAGGTTATTTAACTGGAATAAATTCTGAGCCTCACAATGTGCTGCTTTTCCTGGAACACTTGTCTTTGCGTCAGAATCGACTGAATATCGAATCCATTGTTTGCGTCGGTCATCAAACCGCAGGCAACCTGCATGCTCTCAACATATCAGGTTTGATGTTAATCTTGTTATGTATGCTGGCTGACGCAAAAGGAGGCTGCATTGTGTTATGTTGCAAGAATCCACCATCGTTGATTATATGATACATTTAGGGATTGCTGTTATACAGGTATCTGTTTTTTTTTTTCAAATAGCCAGGGCGACGTTGCTGGCCACCATTCAGGCTTACCTTGCTGCTTACGTCAGCTCAACTGCAAAAGACAATAGAGGACCCCAAAAACACATTGCCTGAGACCTGAGGTGACAGAAGTCTAGCATGTGTATATATATGCTCCCTGTGAGAGTAGCTGCCGTAGGAAGTTAGGTACTAACCCAAGTTCGTGGATTATATTCCCAGACAGAAGAATCTCCCCTGCTCGATTGTATAAAAAACCAAGCATGTCCAGGACTCCCAACAGACGACCGCTGTAGGACTGTAGAGTGTAGAAATGGGCAACAGAGCAGCTTTCGTGGTTGCATTTCTCCTGAGGGCTATATATGGAGGCATGCAGATAGTAACCAAGGATGCTTTCGATGAAGGCATGAGCACGTCGGTCTTTGTTTTCTACAGGCATCTAACTGGTATTCTCTTCTTGGTGCCCATTGCTTTTGTGCTTGAAAGGTAATCAATCAATCAATGCGACTCTTGCTTGTTTACATAGCTAGCTACCTGCTTGCATGACACCATGAATTGAGGCTTCTTTTTCTGCAGGAAAACTGCTCCGCCACTGTCATTCAAAGTCTCTCTGAAATTGTTTTTTCATGCACTATACGGGTAAGTGTTATGGGAATCATTCTTATTTATTTGATTTCATTTTCATCGGCTATGACCTGACATTTATTTGGAACACCAACGCTTATCAGCCTTTTTATACTCTGCTTTCAATCAATAAAAGCAATATTATTTTTGTCTGTTCATATATTTAACCACCCAGGTTTTGAAATCTTAAGTTTTGGAAGCTCCTGTCAGGCACCTATGCTATGAGTTCATTTGAGTGCACATCTTTACTCCTCTGTGCGAAGCTGTGAAGTTCCCACCTCAGTCTTGCGTCCATTTCGGTTCTTTTCTGGGTTGAAGTGCAGGATTTGATAATCCTCCGTTGATTTTCTTGGCCACCAATGCGGTGGATTCTACTTAAATATTTATATACTTAATTAACAATGAACAAAAAAGATAACACTAACATTTCCTGATGAACAGATTCAGCTTATGCATGTTCTTTTTATTTATGTTTCTCAACTTATAGTTATACATATGTGCAGAACTTACCAAAAGTTTGCCATTTGCGGTCAGTGGGTTGTTATGTTAGAGCATCCCCAACCGTTTTACATATTTCGTTTCGCAAATGAGAGAGTTTGCCAAGTCCCAACTAAATATGGCAATTGTAAAGAAAAAGCAATCTCTAATGGTTTGACATTATTCACTTGGCAAAAAAGAAAATTATAGACGGGAACACGCGTGGGGGAGGAATTCTCGTGAGTGAGCAATGCCAAGCCCGAGCCGGCTGTGCATATATGGGAGTCCTTTTCAGGTCTTTGCCAAGTTAACCAAAATATCAATTCTATTTACTAAATCATTGGATAGGTGTTTTTTAGACTTTTTTGCAAATACATGAATGTAAAGTCTATTTACCAAACGGTTGGGGATGCTCTTAGTAATTGGTAGTAAGTTTTTCTCATTTAGTTTGTGTCCTTTGTTGCAGTTACATACAGCACAATCACTAATAAGTGCGTCCATCTTTATGTAAGGGAAGGGTTTTATTAATTCACAATTATTACATCGAGTTGATACAATAAAAGTGAATCACTCCCGGCTTCTTCATAAACACAATGCTGCATATCTGTTTTCTTATTGTAGGATTGCTGGAGCAATAAATATATATGGCCTTGGTCTCAGTTATTCTTCAGCAACATCATCATCAGCAATATTTAACCTCCTGCCAGCTGTGGCTTTCTTTCTGGCTGTTCTTTTGGGGTGAGCGTCTTCATTTTCATACTTCCATTATTTCCTTGTAATAAGATTGGAATTTTGGATCCATAATATACTGTTTCGAGGATTCTAGTTTTGGACTAAACAAGGCAGAGCGCAAGCTGTACCTTGCCTTCTATTGTTTGCCTTGTGCACAATGACATAATCAGATAATCTCCTATTAGATCCAGCTTATATGACATCAAGTCAGAACACTTTTAAATCCAGAAAGATGAATCTTGATTCATAGATTATCACTGCCTCAGGACTCCTGTTGGTACATCCATGATTTTGTAGGAGTTTTACTTCAATTCCTTTTGGCAGTAGCTGCCTAGGAAGTTCGGAAATCACCAGCCCTGCAGCAGTGCAGTATGCAGCCCCAACACTAACATGCAAAGCGGCAAGACAAAGGGAATCTCTCTAACAAACAATCCTTAATGTATGTATAGATGTAATTTCTTTTCAGAAAAATGTGTAATGTGCAAATTATATAAAGTGACGAACACACAAATGGATGATGGTTACGTCTTCAGAGGAGTGCTGAAACTGTCATATCTTTTGTCAACTTTTTTTGTGAATGATCTGAAAAGTTTATGAGTTCAACATGATTTTTGTTTCCGACCAGACAAACTTTAAGAGTTGGAATATTAATAATTCTATATTTGGTAGGATGGAGACCTTGAACTTGAAGAGATTCCATGGGATTGCAAAAGCTTCAGGCGTATTGTTTAGCATTGCTGGTGTGATTGTACTTGCATTTTATCAAGGACCTGCATTCAGATCATTCATCCACCATAACCCTTTTCATCACACAAGTAACTCCCATGCTGGGGTTACTGCTCATCCTAAAAGGGTTTGGATATTTGGAATTTTCTTGACGACTTTATCAACTACATCATGGGCTCTTTGGACAGTTCTTCAGGTAAGAATTAATGTGTCCCAGGTGCTTCATTTATTTATACTTTCAGTGATCATAGCAGACGCAGATCAAATGTCGGTTTTTGCTTGCTCATGCTATTTACATACACAGTAATTGTTTCTCAGGGGCCTATGCTGGAAGCATATCCATCTAAGCTGCTCAACACAACCCTCCAGATGATCTTTGCAACAATTCAGTGTTTCTTCATCGCCCTAGTGGCCGAGAGGGATTTCTCAAAATGGAAACTAGCGCTGGACATACGTCTTATTGCTGTGCTGTACTCTGTAAGTTCAATATCTCTTCAGATTGTGTTACAGGTAGTACAGTAGTAAAATTCTGTTTCATGTGAAATATTGAACTTACAGAATACAGCACAGCAATAGTTGTGGTTCCCGACCAGAATTTTGTACTATATGCAACTAGAACACACATTGGCACTATGAGAGTAAAATAAAGCAAATATTGGCACATTTTCCAAACGTTTTATCTATTGTAGTAGAGCACGCCCAGAATTTTCTGAATGACCTCTGGAGTGTAGAGCACGACCAATGTGAATGTGATGCTAACATGTCTCAAACTGCTGAAACATGTATGATACAGGGAATACTTGTCTCAGGAGTTGCGTACTATATGCAAGTATGGGTCATTGAAAAGAGCGGACCTGTTTTCTTGGCCATGACAATGCCAATAACCTTGCTTGTCACAATAATTCTGTCTTTGTTCCTCGGAGAAGCGGTTACCCTGGGAAGGTATGTGTTTGTCTTCTGCTTACTAGCAGTTCCTTATCACCCTCAACTTTCTTTAAACCATGGTGATGATTTCAATTTGCATCGTAACCCGGAACTCCTGATGCCCCCTGCAGTATCTTAGGTGGAGTAATCATGGTTGGTGGTCTGTATAGTGTCCTTTGGGCCAAGAGGTCTGAACAAGTGGATACCAGCAAGCAACAAATGGCGCCTGCTCCAGCAGAGCCAACACAAGTTTAGGTTCGACTTAGCTTATTATGGCTGCACACACTTTGCTCTGTGCTCAATGCTAGTTTCAGGCTGGTTTGCATTTTGTAGTTACTGTTGAGAGAACTGTAAACTTATGTAGTCTTCTTCCAATATATGCCTTCACTTTCTTAAGCTTGGAGTGCTCAGACTTAGTTCTCAGGATTTGTGCGCTATTCATTTATTTTGGCAAGATTAGAGATGAACCGAGGCTTTGGAAAGCGGCCGGATCAAAACATGCAACTCTTTTACTTTTTTCTTGATCCTTTTCTAGGTATACTTTACTTTGGCAACGTGGCGGGCTAAAGCACCTTGTATAGTGTTACTGTGGCCGTCTTTGGCTTTCTCTTTTTAAATATAACTGGTAGCTCTCTTGCCGATTCATTTAAAAAATTATCAGATACATGGAAACACAAACTCCTCAGACGAGGCGATATATCCCATAGTGTCGTTTAGCAATAACACGTACAAGCCCCTAGTATGAAAAATAGCATTTGCCACTGAATATCACTGTCCTTTGCTTATGATAATTTCTACTTGTTACACACCCTACAAAACATCACCAAACCTGATGCCTTAATGATAAATTGGTCAGTTGTCCCAATAAAAATGACAAAGGAGGTCACTTTTTTGTGGTATCCACCTTTGTGACTTGGCTCTATAGATGGCAAAATGTCCCAAGGCTCTCTCTAGATTTAGAAGGTTCACTCTGAGCCAGACTATCTCTGCTTTAAGATCCTAAAAGCCAAGTACATGAGGTCAGGAAGCTTCTTTGACTCTAATACTGCTGGGAGTTCTTAGTTTTGGAAAGGGCTTTGTAAGGTCAAACAAATTTTTGAGTGGGGGCTATTTACAAGGTGGAAAATGGAGTGATCTGTAAGTTCTGGTATGACTATTGGTTGTGAAATGTTCCTCTTAGAATTGTTTATGAAGACCAGTATATCTTAGCTAGGAATCCTAATTGTGTTGATAAGGACTGTTTGAGCATGATTGGTTTGTCGATTTCAAGAGAGCTCACTCTATGTAGTACTTTGAGAGATGTGTAACCGGGCTAGCTAGCGTGGAAACTAACTAGTACGGGGATACTCGAAAATTGACACTCCAGCCACCGTCGATAGCTCGTCATCGATGCCGAACGGTTCGGTTCAAAGTTTTGTTCGAGTTCACATGCTTCTTTGATCTCAAGCAATACAAAGGAGATGACTAGGCCTCCACACCCATTTCATGGGCCGCAGAAATGAGAAAACGAAATTACATGGGCTTCTTATGCTTTAACTCATTCAAGCCCAAAGACATGGGAGTTGGGCCGTCAGCTTCGCACTCCCCGCATTTCCTTCTGAATGCCATCGCTTTCTTCTTCTTCTTCTTCTTCGGTCTTGTCACGCTTACCAATCATAGCATCATCTCCATGATTAACACCAGCTTCATTATTAGGCTTCGTACCTTGGGCTCGATTGTTGGTGACATCCCTCCCCCGATGAGGAACGGTTTGCCCCCAAGCCAGTGTACGCAGGAATTCTTGGCACAATGCTTCTATGTCCTCCTAGGTAGACAAATCTTGTGGAAGATGGGGCCATTTCACCAGCACATGAGGAACTAGGGTATCACTACGTAAGTGAATACGATGATCCAGACAACTAAAAGTACATACACTGATCTAGCAGCGCCGAGCTGACCATAGTGTTAGATGGTATACCTGGTTTGAGTTGAGACACATAGAATACCGGGTGTATCAGACATTGATCATGTAGTCAGAGTCGGTATGCCACTTCATTGACCTTTGCCACAATCTTAAAAGGGCCAAAATATATGAAAGCTAGCTTACTGGAAGAACAGTTGGCCAAGGATGTTTGGACATAGGGCTGTATCTTCACATAAATAGAATCGCCAATCTAAAACTACCAAAATGATCTCCTTCTGTCAGCCTAAATCTTCATCTTGCATTGAGCACGAAGAAGATGCTGATGAACTGGCTTTTGCATCAGACCTCGATCATGTAACCACCCATCCAAACCAGAGTTATCACTAGATTCAGGTATTTCAATTCCTAGCTCTCTGGGTGATTTCCATGTCACACAAAAAATGGAGTGTTGCCCAACTAATAATGGAATGAGATGTTGTACCAATACTCAGCTAGGGACAACCAGTAGGACCACTTTGCAAGGCAGGTGTGTACAAAGCATTTCAGATCAATCTCTAAGCATTGAATCACTCTCTCACACTGCCCATCAGTCTAGGGATGGTAGGCACTACTCATTTGTAGATCTATTCCAAGGAGCTTAAACAATTCTCTCCATAGGTCACTAGTGATTATCCTGTCTCGGTCAAGACAATAGCTTGCGGCAATCCTTGCAGCTTGAAAACATTGTTCATGAATAAGACTAGTACTTCAAAGGTTGTAAAAGGACGAGATAGAGGTAGAAAATAGGCATATTTGATGAACCTGTCCACAACCATTAAGATGAAGTTGGGAAGCCTCTCGATGAAATCCATGGTAATAATCTTCTAGGATCCTTTAGGAATAGGGCAACAGAACTAGCAGCCTTGGTGAAGCCACTCTTTCAGTTTTCATCAATTGACTATGATTGTGCGCTGTACCACATACTCCTTGACAATTTACTTGAGATGTGGCCAAAAAAGTCTCTTAACCATGTAATATGTTGCTTCATATCTTGAATGTCCACCTACTGCACTTGCATGAAGGGTAAATAAGATTTGCTTTTATATTTCCTGACTATTCCTAATCGAAATCCTTGATTTGGAATAAATCACTCAACCAACTCTTGCAGCAACCTGGAGGGTTCAGGATATTGAACATATGCAACTTGCAAGATTTGAACCAAGGGAGAGGTCATAACTAACATAGTAGATAACTCATGGTCTGGTGCAAGAGTGGTTCTAGACAATGCATCAACAACACTATTCTCTTTTTCTTTCTTATGTATGATTTCATAGTTAAGACCCAACAACTTTGTTAGGACCTTGTGCTACCACGGGGTGGATAGCTTTTGATCATCAAGATAAATTAGGCTCTTTTGATCAATCCTAATGATGAATTTGGAATACTACCAATATGGATGCTAGTGATCCTGCTAATAAGATGGCAAAACACTCTTTTTCATAAGTGGAAAGGCCCTGAATCTTAGGTCCCAATGCTTTGCTAACAAAATCTGGTAGAGCAAGCACTAGAGTAGTCATGAGAGAATACTTTTGAGTTTGGAAGGAAGCTTCAGTTTTAGAAGTCCAGACATATAATTCTCCCATCTTTAGCAAATTTTTCAAGGGCTTGGATACGAGTCCAAAGTTTCTAACATATTTCCTATAGTAGCCTGCTATTCCAAGGAAACTCCTCAATTCCTTCACATTCGATCTATGGAGAAGGTCATTCAAGATATGTGGACACACCAGCTGAACTAATCACATGTGCAAGATAGCTCAATTCTTGTTTTGCAAAGGAACATTTAAGCTTAACATAGAGTTGGTGTTGCTGAAGAAGTTCAAACACTATCTCCAAGTGTTTGAGATGGTCTTGCCATTTTGCACTATAAATCAACACATCATCTATGAACATAACCCTGAGCAGAGGAGCCAAAACTGTGTTCATTATCTCTTGAAAAGTTGCAGGCCCTCCAGTCACCCCATAAGGCATGACTTGGTAATCATAATGCCCATTGTGAGTTTGAAAAGTTGTTTTGTACTCATGTCCTCCAACCATTCTAATTTGATGGAACCTTGAACACAGGTCAAAAGATGAAAACATGATGCACCACTAAGCTCATCTATGACAAGGGATACTTGTTCTTCACTATCATTGTATTTAGTCTTCTATAATCCACACATAGACGTCGGTCTCTAGTTTTGTCCCTGACTAAGAGAGCTACAAAGGAGAATAGACCCAGGCTATGTTTTATCAACCATTTCCCCAACATTTCCTTGATTTGTTACTCAATTTCATCCTTCTGAAATATATTATATCTATAGGGACATAGTCTAAAGGGAGCTACCCCAGGCATCAATGGTACTTCTTGATCTCACTCCTTCTAGGAGGCAAACTCGGTATTGGTTGGTGTAGGATCTCTGGAAGAGTAAAACGGCCTAGAGGGGGGTGAATAGGCCTGCAACAAATTGCTTGACTGGCTTTGTTAGTCCAGGAGCGGGCGCAAAGATCCGCGCTTAACCCGCGGCACTGCCGCGCTATGCAGACAGAAAATAGTATGAATCGAAATCTGAGCAGATACAACTTTACCAAGTGACTTTCCAAGCTTCCTATACCTGCAGAGATTACAGATCGAGAGCCAAACACAGCTCAGCAGGTAGAAGGAAGTAGATCGACCTCAAACCCTAGAAAACACCTCAAACAACAAGTAAGAATACTAAAACTGGACAGCACACGAGACACGATGTTTATCCCGTGGTTCAGCTCGCCACTAAGGCTGGCCTAAGTCCACGTTGTTGAGGGAGTCCACAGACTCGAGCTCACCACTAAGGCTAGCTTACTCCTCGGTCTCAAGTCAAGAGAGTGAACTCTTGAGATGAGGGGTGATTTCTTAGTATTGGGGTGAGGTTACAAACCTCCCTAGGCAGCCACACAAGTTGGCAGCTCTAGGGCGACGCCTAGCCGGCTAGGAGCAAAGCTCCAAGAGTAACAAACTAGGGCACCGGCCAAACATGCACCAAATGCTCTTTTGACAGTGGGAATCAGTAGATCCACTCTCCAATCGAAGTTTGCTGCCCTTTTGCTCAAGAATCCGTGGTGGATTTGATGGGAATGAGTTGGGAGATTGAGGGGAGCAATGGAGAGTGAGAGAGAGAGCTTCTGGTTCGAGTCTAACGGATATGTCACGAGATAGACGAAGAGGTAAGTGATGTGGGCCGACAGATGGGTATAAATACCCGTGGGACCCAACGGTCACTTATAGGCGTGGCACTGCCGCGCCCCCCAAAACAGCAAAGAGAGTTTGAGTGAAAGGCTGGCTGTTTTGGTGGCTGAATGAGGTTGGTGTTAAAGGATTGAGCATTTGGTAACACTTTTGACCAACAACCTTAGGATCCCTCTTGATAGTACGGCTTTTCCTAAACTCAAATTCAAACCGAAAATGAATTTAAACCTCCTTTGAGTTCAGCAAAGCCTCCTTTTAGAAACGGGGACCCCTCCAACCTGTACATCATTCTTCCATAATTCATTGCCTGCTTGTCATCTCAATAAGTCTCATTAGTTCCCTAATTTGGTGGTCATCAACGCCAAAACCCACATTAGGGCTTGATTGCACTTACAATCTCCCCCTTTTTGGTGATTGATGACAACCTAATTAGAGCTCACAAAAGATATCAAATAAACTAAGACTTTTCAAGACATGAATGTAGGGCCTCCCCCTAAATATGTGAATAGGATTTGAATTCCAAGAATTGGTATTAGAAACCAATATTCACATTTTTGGGAAAGTGAAGGGGAGCCTCCCCCTACATTCATGCCTCCTGTGGGGTGCTAGAAACAAGTGTCATAAGTAAGAATTCGTGATGCACATGACAGGGTGGATTCACAACGAAGTGACTTGCTGTCAGTCAGGGCGCGGCACTGCCGCGCCAGAGAGTGCGGCACTGCCGCGCTGTCCTGACCATCAAGCAAACAGGCACCACACAGAGCAGTAAAACTGAAAACGACAAGCTGAAATAAGCACACACAAGATACATGGCCATATCCAACATAAAGAGAGTCATAAAGGTAGCATTATTACATAAAATAGTTTTTGAACGGCGCTCACAAACTAAAGAAACTACTCTCAACACTCAAGCTCAAACTAGCTAATGGGATAGGACATGCTGCTGCTGCTGAACACAAACTCCACCAAGTCTCAAAAGTTGAAGTTGGACCCCTCTAATTTTCTCCCCCTTTGTCACCAAGCATCAAAAAGGGAGAAAAGAAGTAGAACGATCACTCCTCATCACTGTCAATACGAGCACGACCCTGGTGATGTGTGTGAGAAGTGAAGCGTGGAGGTCTAGCTGAAGTAGAAGGAGCTGCTGCAGGATTGGGATCATGAGCTGCCTTGCGCCTCCTCTGAAAAACTCTCTCAGCTGAGTGCTCCTCATGGATATCATCACCATCATCATCCTCTGACTGCTGCTCAGACTGCTCCTCATACTCCTCATCCTCCTCAGATGACTCAGTGAAGTGTGGTGAATCTGGAATAGGTGGAGGAGAAGGTACTGGAGTAAGTGGTGGAAGTCCCTACTGCTCTCTCACAAGCTGAATAGCCTCTCTGCTCTGGAGACTGTCCTTGTAGGCTCTCTGGGAAGCATAAGTGCAATGAGACATCATTGACTTCAAATAGGAACCAAGCTTCTTCCACCTAGAGGACTTCTTCCTGTGCCTATAGCTGCTGGAGGGACGAACTGGGCTATCCTCAGGAGTGTCATGGTGGCTGCCTTCTTCTTCTTCTTCATCACTTTCCTCAACTACAGCTGCACCTGCACCCTTGTCATCAGCGGAAGTCTTCTTTGGAGTGTAGAGTGTGTGGGTGCAGTCCTTGGGAAAGTGCTTGCCTGTCACTCTCTCAATTATAAACATCAAGTAAGGAGCATATGGCAAGTTCCTTCTTCCATCATCCATGGCAGTGGCTAACTCAACCCACATAAATCTTGGCACATTGAACCTCCTGCCTCTAGGGAACCGAGCAAGCACATCTCTCACATAGCCATTCAAGTCTGATGCTGCTCCATCCTTTGGATTGATGGTGTTTCTGATAATGTTGTTCACCACATAATAAATCCCAATTAGCTCATTCCTCTTGCCAACATTCTGACTATCAGGATTCTTCCACACATGCCTTAGTTCATTAGCATGTGCATCAATAGGATCTATGTGCCGGTGTATCCTGTCATAGCCTCTATGCTGCTCTCCAAAACCAAGAATCTGACAGAAGGTGACAAAGTCAACTCTATAGTGCATAGGTCCTGTCATCCAGTGAACAACATCTGCCTCCTGATCCCAAAAATAGGTGGCATGGAACTGAGCAAGCACCTCTCTGTTCCAGTCATATCTGAAAGCCATGATTTCCTTCATCTCAAATCTCTCACAAATCTTTTTAGCTGCATTGAATTCTGGCTTCTTTTGAGCTTTCACCTTATCCCACTCAATGTAACCCATGTTACTGATCTTCCTCCTCATGCACACAGAGCGATAGAAGTTGGAATGAAAGACATTCCAAAATCTGTAGTCAATGCCATCTGCCTGCCTCTGCTCATAGGGATTTCTTTCTCTCTCAGCCTCAACCATCTTGTATTTCTTGAAGTAATCAATGACTTGATGAGGTTGAGTATCTTTAGGGGCATGCATCTCATAGCTGTCTGTTTCATTCCTGATGTAACTATCATCGAACTCTCCAATGTGCTCAGGAGTACCTTGCTGTCCAGCTGGAGGAATGGTGTATCCTTCTCTAATCCTCATCTCCTCATCCCTGATTTGCTGCTCTCTTTCTTCTCTTGTCAAAGGGGCAGCATGAGTGGATGAAGTTCCTGCTCCTTTGCCTCTGCGAGGTGGCTGTTTTGCAAGAGCTCCACCTTTCCTCTTTCCTTGGTTACCTCCTCCTTGATCCATCTATGCAACCAGATAGCTTGTGTAAGAAATCATGAAAGAAGTAGAGAAGTGGAAGAAAAGCAATATTAGTTGAGAAAATAACTTGCATTGTGACTCACTGAGTAGAGCAGACAGTGCTGCTGCAGGGGGTGCGGCACTGCCGCGCCTCCCCCTGTGGCACTGCCGCGCCTGCCAAACTCAGCAGGTCACAATCCACTTTATTTTCACAACTACTCTTGCGTTCCTATCACCTCTAAATCTCTTCCTTATTTCAAAAACACAATTCAACCATGACAATGCTTGTTGGGCTATGGATTTGTGAGAATTAGTTTGAGTATCATGGGATCTCATGAATGGTTAAACTCAACAGAAATTAGGCATCCTCTTTTGGTTAAGTGGAGCAGCAATTGGTTCAGCAATTGCATCTTTCAGAAGCAGTCAAGCACTCTGACCACGGCACTGCCGTGGAGGCTTTTTCCACTTAGCCTAGGATGACTAAAATCAGTTCAATCCAACCATCTAGGATCTACCTAGAACCTCATACTTCATCATAGAACAGAAATCCATTGCATATAGCCTAGCATTGCATAGATCAGAGGGAGTTAGGGTTTCACCTTGCTCGAAGATTGAAGGGAGAAGAGGAGCAGGGGCTTGCCAAGCCCTAGCCCGCAGCCTCCACGAGCGCGGAGGAGGCAGGGGCCCTAGGTGCGGCTCTGCCGCGGTAGAGGCAGGCAGCAGCGGCACCGACGACCTCCGTGGTCGCCCTAGCGCGAGAAAGAGAGGGAGCCGCGTGCTCCAAGCATCGGGGAAAGAAGATAGAATGAGAGAGAAGGACTGGGGGCCGAGGGAAAAAGAAAGAGATAGAGATCGGGCCCACCAGTCACAAATGCGGCCCAGTCTGGCACACAGTCCAGACCGCGGCACTGCCGCCCCCCAGGCGCGGCACTGCCGCGCAGGCCTCCAGCAGACTTACTGCTTAACACCTTTAGGGTTTTCTCTATATTCGATATGGACACATATCATTCAAACTCCATGACCAGCAACAAGTCAACAATACAGAACTATGGTCATGTCGTATGAAAAAGATTTTATAAGTCATTTTGAAAGACATAAAAGAAGTTTTGTAAAACTTTGTCCTAGCATACTAGTAAAGCAATCAGAGGCATGCTAGATTTCAAACCACGTTGCTAACATCAAGGATATTTAGTTCACCACGCAGCTCACAGAACCTTGACTCGTCAAGAGGCTTAGTGAAGATATCGGCTAGTTGTTTTTCGGTGCTCACATAGCGAAGTTCGATATCTCCTTTGGTTTCGTGGTCTCTCAAGAAATGATGTCGGATGTCTATGTGCTTGGTCCTTGAGTGGTTTACAGGATTGTTTGCAAGCTTTATGGCACTTTCATTGTCACACAAAAGTGGGATTTTGGTGAAACGACATCCGAAATCAAGAAGGGTCTGCCTCATCCAAAGTAGTTGAGCACAACAAGCACCGGCTGCAACATACTCGGCCTCAGCTGTGGATAGGGCTACACAATTTTGCTTCTTAGAGCTCCAAGACACTAGGGACCGTCCAAGGAATTGACATGTCCCTGAAGTGCCTTTTCTCTCTACTTTGCAACCGGCATAATCAGAATCTGAATAGCCAAGTAGAGTGAACTTGGAGCCCTTGGGATACCACAAGCCAAGGTTAGGTGTGTGAACTAGATATCTCAAGATCCTTTTAACAGCTGTTAAATGGCACTCTTTCGGGTCAACTTGAAATCTAGCACACATGCACACACTAAGCATAATATCTGGCCTAGATGCACAAAGGTAAAGTAGTGATCCAATCATGGAGCGATATACCTTTATGTCTGCAGATTTCCCTTTTGAATCAAGCTCAAGATGCCCATTTGATGCCATGGGAGTATTGATAGGCTTGGCCTTATCCATGTCAAACTTCTTCAGAATATCATGGGTGTACTTGGTTTGACTTAGAAAAGTCCCTTCCTTCAATTGCTTGATTTGAAACCCGAGGAAGAATTTTAGCTCACCCATCATGGACATCTCAAACTTTCGTGTCATTGTCCTACTAAACTCTTCAACATACACATGGTTAGTACTACCAAATATTATGTCATCGACATATATTTGGCACACAAAGATATCATTTCCAACTTTATGAGTGAAGAGAGTAGGATCAGCTTTGCCTATTTCAAAGCCTTGTTTAAGCAAGAATTCCTTAAGGCATTCATACCATGCTCTAGGAGCTTGTTTCAGCCCATAGAGCGCCTTTCGGAGTTTGTAGACATGATGTGGGAACTTGGGATCTTCAAAACCCGGTGGCTGCTTGACATACACTTCTTCTTGTATAGGACCATTGAGGAAAGCACTCTTGACATCCATTTGATGTAACTTGAAGCCATGATGGGCAGCAAAGGCTAAAAGCATTCGAATTGCTTCAAGCCTTGCCACCGGTGCAAAGGTTTCCTCAAAGTCCAAGCCTTCAACTTGAGTGAAGCCTTGAGCCACTAATCTTGCCTTGTTCCTTGTCACCACTCCATTTTCATCTTGCTTGTTGCGGAAGACCCATTTGGTACCAATGATGTTTGTGTTGGGTCTTTCCACCAAAGTCCACACTTGGTTTCTTTCAAAGTTGTTGAGCTCTTCTTGCATGGCCATGACCCAATCCGGATCTCCAAGTGCTTCTTTTACCTTGAGAGGCTCCAAAGAGGAAACAAGCGAGTAAAATTGGCAAAAATTGACCAAGTGAGAACGAGTTGTTACCCCTCTTTTGATACTCCCAAGGATGTTATCAACGGGATGATCACGTTGAATAGTTTGCCTTAGCCTTGGATGCTCAACACTTTCATCTTCATTATCTTCATAACCTTCAGCATCTTCTTGCTCAAGTATAGGCTCCAGGTTGAGCCCTTGAACTGGTGAAGTAGGAGTTGGAGAAGCTGCTGCTGAGGTGGAGGGTGCGGCACTGCCGCACCTAGGCACGGCACTGCCGCACTGCTGTTCTCCAGCAGGAGAGTGCTGCACCTTCTTACAGAGTTTGTCAGCGGAAATTGGTGCAACAGCAGCCTGAGAATCCTCATCATCTGACCCTTGTTCTTCTTGTGGTCTTACATCACCAATGGCCATTTGCTTGATTGCCTTACTAGGGGGGTCCTCCTTTCCTACAACACTTGAATCAATTTGCTCTACTTGAGAGCCGTTAGATTCATCAAATGTCACATCTACCGTGACCTCAGTTCTACCCAAGGTTTTGTTGAAGACACGGTAGGCATGCTCATTTGATCCATAACCAATAAGAATTCCTTCATCTACCTTAGATGCAAACTTAGGGGTTTTGGGTCTTTTGTTAAGTATGAAACACTTGCACCCAAAAACCCTAAAGTAAGACACCTTTGGTTTGTTACCGGTTAGAATCTCATAGGAAGTCTTGTTGAGCTTCTTGTGTAAGTAGAGGCGGTTGATTGCATGGCAAGCGGTCTTGACGGCGTCAACCCAAAATAGGTTCGACGTCTTGTATTCATCAAGCATTGTCCTTGCCATGTCAATGAGTGTTCTATTCTTCCTCTCTACTACACCATTCTGCTGGGGGGTGTATGGTGCTGAAAATTCATGCTTGATGCCTTCATCTTCAAGGAACTCTTCAACTTGAGTATTCTCGAACTCGATCCCATTATCACTTCTTATCTTCTTGATTTGGAGACCAAATTCTCTTTGTGCCCTCCTAACAAAGGTCTTCATCTTGTCCTGTACCTGGCACTTATCATAGACAAAGAATACCCAAGTGAAGCGAGAGTAGTCATCAACAATAACCAAACCATACTTATCACCCCCTAGGCTGAGGTAGGCAACCGGTCCAAAGAGATCCATATGGATCAACTCCAAGGGTTGAGTAGTAGTCATGATGCTCTTTGGTGGGTGTGGTACGCCTACTTGCTTTCCTGCTTGGCATGAGCTGCATATCCTGTCTTTCTCAAATTGAACATTTGTTAGTCCAAGGATATGGTTGTCCAACATGAGCTAGTCGGCGATGCCATAACCAACCCATGCTGGATTTTGCCACTAAACAGGTCTCAAGCTTAGCCTTCCCTTTGTTGAAATCAACTAGGTAGAGCTTATTCTTGAGTTTTCCCGTAAAGACAATAGAGGAATCCTCCCTCTTAAAGACTTCCACACCTTTATCAGTGAAGAGACAATTGTAGCCCATCTCACACAATCGTGAAATAGACAACAAATTGAACTTCAATGATTCAACATGAAAGACATTTGAAATTGAATGCTCAAGTGTGATAGCAACTTTACCAAGACCAACTACTCCCCCTTTAGAGTTATCAGCAAAGATGATGTTGTCACTGACTTTTGTAGTTGGGAATAGGATGAAAACATACTCTTGTCTCTGGTCATATGATTTGTACATCCACTGTCAAGCACCCAACTTGACCCACCGGAGGAGTATGCCTGCAACACAAGTTTAGTTGCTTGATTTAGGTTCCCAATCTTTCTTGGGGACTTCAAGGTTAGTCACAAGAACTTTAGGAACCCAAATAGAAGTATTACGAAAGACATTTCTACCATTGCCAACAAATTTGGCAAACACCTTCCCTTTAGTGTCATGCTGCAAAACAAAGTTAGAGTTCAACACTTGAAGAGGTGTCTTGACACTCGATTGATAGAAGCTTTCTTTCTTAGGTGCCATGGTAGAAGCATTTGACTTCTTGGGAATCTATTTCTTCTGTGGAACCTGCTTCTTGGGCTTAACATGAGAAGCAGCAGTGCTGGTAGCCTTCCCTTTCTGTGGGGGTGCGGCACTGCCGCGCCCAACCGCGGCACTGCCGCGCTTGGCAGCTGCTGCTGGTTGGGGCTGCTTTTGTGCCACACTCTGTGCAGGCTTTTCTGTACCAGCCTTGCCCTTGCTCATGAATTGGACACACTCAATGCCATTTACCATCTTTCTTCCATTTGTCTTGGCACCTTTCTTATGTCCAAGCCCATCCTTGATACGAGGATTTCTTCCATCTTTATATTGTGGCATCTTTGGTTGATTTGCTTTGCCACCTGTCACTTGTTTGCTGTTTTTACCTTTTGTGTCCAGCATGCTGTTCAATCTAGCAATCTCATCCTTCATAGCTTTCATATTTGCAAGGTTAGTGGAATAAGCATTTATATCAAGATTATAGCACTTTCCACAACCTTCACTGGTAGAGGCTTTAGAATTGTCATTTGAGCTAGAAAGAGGTGGGGTGCTCTCACAAAGATGACTATATTGCTTCTCAAGTTTGTTGTGCTTTTCAACTAAGACACAATACTTGTCATTGAGAGTAATATTAATCTTTTTTGTAAGAGCAAGCTCTTTCCTCAAAGAGCTTGTCTCCCTTTTCTCTTGCTCAAAAGCTTCCTCGCTATTAATATAGAGATTCAGTCTTTTCAATGACATTTTCTCTATGTTCTAGCTCAGCTTTGACATGTTCTAATTCCTCCATGAGAGCTGCAATAAAACGCTCGGTTCTAGGATCAAGATTCTTAGCGGGCTTCAAACTCTCACTAGAATCTTCATCACTAGAATCACTGAGATCACTACTAGATATGTCACTAGGAGATGGAGAAGAGGATTTCTTGTTCAGTTTTACCTTTTCACCTTTTGCCATAAGACAAATGTGATGAGAGTCATCATCATCGGACATGTTGTTGAAGAGTCTTGGTGAGGAAGATGTGTTGTGTATAGCTACTGTTGCAACCTCTCCATCTTCATCACTTAACTCTTTAGTTGAGTCCCACTCATGCCCAATGTGTGCCTCCCCGGCATTCTTGTATCTTCTCTTTCCATCTTTTCTTTCTTTCTTGTTCTTGCCTTGATTCTTCTCAAGTGGACATTCAGCAATAAAGTGTTCGGTGCTGCCACATCTAAAACATGTCCTCTTTTTCTTGCTTGGGAACCTTCTCTTGGTGAGTTTGTAGCCATTGTTCTTGATGTCTTTGTTGTAGTTCTTTATAAACAATGACATGTCTTCTATCTTCTTGTGATCAGCCCCATTGTCCTCACTTTCACTTGATGTGGATGTTGAATCTTCTTCTTGTGGTGTTTGCTTGATCTCCTGGACTGACTTGTTGATGCATGCTTGCTGCCCTTATGATTGCAAGCTGAAGTGTGCTTATGGGGCTTGCTAGCTTTGAGTGCAACTTCCTTGATCTTCATCCCATCAAGCTTGGATTGGAGCTCACCAAGCCTCTTTCTCTCATTTGCTTCTTCTCTTTGCATATCAAAGGTCAACAACCGTCCAAGCACATCATTTGGAGTGAAGTGCTCAAACTTCTTCTTGTCTCTAATCAATGTCACAATGGTTTCATTTCTTGGAGAGTAGGCTTCTAGCATCACCTTCACCACTTTGTGATCATCAAGATCCTCACAACCAAATCCTTTGATTTGTCCAACCAACACCATCAACCTATCAAACATTTCTTGTGGCCCTTCTTCACCTTTAATCACAAACCGGTTGAGCTTGGCCATCAAGACTTCAATTCTTGCCTTTCTCACTTTATCAACACCTTCATGTGCAATGATCAAGGCATCCCAAATCTCTTTTGCCACATTGACATTCATCACTCGGTTGTACTTATTGCCATCAAGAGCACTCAATAGGATGCTTGTAGCTTGACTGTTGAACTGGGCAGCCAAGAATTCTTCATTGGTTGGGTCTTCGGGGTTTTGTGGCTGCTGCACTCCCTTCTCCACAATCTCCCAAAGCCCTTGATGAACACCTGAAAGATAGTTTCTCATCAAGTGCTTCCACTTGGCATAGTTAGTCCCATCAAACCGGGGTAACTTGCCCATGGGCACATTGACAATAGACTTGCGGTCACGATGGGTTAGATGAGAATAATTAAAGGATACAGCGGTGTATTTCTTCTTGTTGCCGTCACGCCCTTGTCCTTGATGCTCTTCTTCTCATCCTTCTTGTGGCTTCCTTTGGGATTCTTGGAAGAGTGATAAGAGACATCATCATCACCATCATCTGAGCTGCTAGAGAGCTCACTAGATGGTGACAACTCTATCTCTTGCTTCTTCTTCTTCTCCTCTTCCTTAGCAAGTGCCTTGGCTTTTCTTCTTTCTTCTCTTTGCTCTCGGATAAGCCTTCTAGCTTCTTTTCTGCTCAACTTATCCTCGAGCTCCCTTCTTTTCTTGAGTGCTTCTCTCATTTCCTTCTTTCTTCTTCTTCTCTCGGTATCACTCACATCAGTTGTCTTGCCACCATCTCTGATAGTGGCATTATCAGCAGTGGACATAGAGGCGTCACTGCTGTCCTCTGAAGAGTGCAGATCAACACTCTTTGCCTTGGGAGCTGGCTTTGATGCTCCGGCCTCTTCCATACTTCACGCGGTTAAGCGTATACGAAGCAACGAGGCTCCGATACCACTTGTAGGATCTCTGGAAGAGTAAAACGGCCTAGGGGGGTGAATAGGCGCGCAAAAATTTCTTCGAACCGTCTGTCGATCCCAGAGGGCGCAAAGCGCCGCGCTTAACCGCGGCACCGCCGCGCTATGCGCTTATGAGTAAAATAGTATGAATCGAAATCTGAGCGATACAACTTTACCAAGTGACTTTCCAAGCTTCCTATACCCGCGAGATTACAGATCGAGAGCCAAACACGGCTCGCGGGTAGAAGGAAGTAGATCGACCTCAAACCCTAGAAAACACCTCAAACAACAAGTAAGAATACTAAAACTGGACAGCACACGAGACACGATGTTTATCCCATGGTTCAGCTCGCCACTAAGGCTGGCCTAAGTCCACGTTGTTGAGGGAGTCCACAGACTCGAGCTCACCACTAAGGCTAGCTTACTCCTCGGTCTCAAGTCAAGAGAGTGAACTCTTGAGATGAGGGGTGATTTCTTAGTATTGGGGTGAGGTTACAAACCTCCCTAGGCAGCCACACAAGTTGGCAGCTCTAGGGCGACGCCTAGCCGGCTAGGAGCAAAGCTCCAAGAGTAACAAACCCTAGGGCGCCGGCCAAACGTGCACCAAATGCCCTTTTGACAGTGGGAATCAGTAGATCCACTCTCCAATCGAAGTTTGCTGCCCTTTTGCTCAAGAATCCGTGGTGGATTTGATGGGAATGAGTTGGGAGCTTGAGGGGAGCAATGGAGAGTGAGAGAGAGAGCTTCTGGTTCGAGTCTAACGGATATGTCGCGAGGTAGACGAAGAGGTAAGTGATGTGGGTCGACAGATGGGTATAAATACCCCTGGGACCCAACGGTCACTTATAGGCGCGGCACTGCCGCGCCCCCCAAAACAGCAAAGAGAGTTTGAGTGAAAGGCTGGCTGTTTTGGTGGCTGAATGAGGTTGATGTTAAAGGATTGAGCATTTGGTAACACTTTTGACCAACAACCTTAGGATCCCTCTTGATAGTACGGCTTTTCCTAAACTCAAATTCAAACCGAAAATGAATTTAAACCTCCTTTGAGTTCGGCAAAGCCTCCTTTTAGAAACGGGGACCCCTCCAACCTGTACATCATTCTTCCGTAATTCATTGCCTGCTTGTCATCTCAATAAGTCTCATTAGTTCCCTAATTTGGTGGTCATCAACGTCAAAACCCACATTAGGGCTTGATTGCACTTACAGTTGGAAAATAAAGGAGTATTTCTCCACCAGTGCCAAAATATCAGCATGAACAGGCTTGTCTTCTTATTTTGTAGAGTCAATTGAGTTCAACTACAAACAATATAGTAGGGAGTCATGTTTGATCATAGCTTCAAGTTGAGAGGAAGAAAATAGCAGGGAGTAATTCTGGCAGATCTTTCCCTTTCACCAAACTAGAGCCAGTTCTCTCCCCAATGGATGTCATGGGACTAGTAGATTCAAGCTAGTCCATCCCAAGCACTATGTCGTAACTGTTGAGAGCTATAATCTTGAAATAATTTCTAAAGGTGACTTCTTGTAAGTTCCATAGTTGATTTGGCAGTTCATGGGTGTAATGCATCATATTCCCATTAGCAACTCTTACTTGTATAGGGTCACTCAAAGGTTGTTTCCCCTAAATTCTTGCTCCCATTTCTTCACTTATGAAATAATAATGAGTATTGCCAGAGTCCACCAACATGTACACTTCCTAACCATCAATAAAACCCCTTAGCCTCATTGTCTGGATACCTTCAACCCCTTTCATAGCTTGCACTGACAAGGACATCAGATTTACTTCACTAGAATTAGTGTCATTGCCCTCGGACAGACTTGGTTCGATTGGAACATCAAACACAAACTCCCAATCCTCTTCCATGGCATAGAGAGATACATTCTAGCATTTATGTCCATGTTTCCATTTCTCACCACATTTGAAATTAAGCCCCTTAGCCTTTCTATAATTCTTTAGAGTATTTAACCTCTCTTCCCTAGTCTTGTTCTTGTTATTAGTTGCCTTCTTCTCTTCTCCAGGATTTGGTGAGTACTTAGGAAAATTACCAAATGATGTTCAATTAGATCTAGGGCTTCAGAATATTTCTTCTTGTATAAAGATGAGCTTTCTCCCCTTCTGTTGTTGTTGGTTGGGCCCAACAGAGCCTCTTCCTACACGAAAATCATCCCTAGAAAAGCTAAGGATTATGGTTTGTATTGTCTGGTACCACAAGGCTCATGGTACAATAACAGACCCAAAGACGGGTCTCAACCTCATACATGTCAAAGGGCTCACAATTGTTTATCTAGAATTTAGGGTTGGAACCATTGAACTTAGGTAAAGTCATATTAGGCATACTAGGGTGATGGGGTGGTTTCACATGCCTAATATATGATGTAGACTCATCACCAGGAAACTTAGTAAATGCAGGACCTGATTGATTCATCACACTTTTGGCCAGCTGTTGGCCTAGGGTGATGGTGATGAGAACATCCCAACCATGCACGCTAGCTCAAGTTCAAATGATACAAATCAAGGGTCAACTACACAAGCCATGCAAAACTACTCCAAAAAGTGGTGAACTCACTCCTAGCTGAAAATTAACTTTGATATACATGAGAATGTTATACTACCTAAGTGCTCTACCTTGATTATGCTTAGGTTTATAGAGGAGGAAGAATCAACCAGTACAGTCCAAAACGGACCAGTAGAAGAAATGTTCATATGTCTCCACTCCGAGAAGCTTTTGAGGCCCATGAGGACATTTTGGAAAGCTCATAAAGTCAATTTTCCAATGCAACAAAACTCACCACTTTTGGACGTGCCAATAGTGAGATATACACGGCTTAGTCAAGACTGCTGTGAAGGCTAAGAGTTTCCCAAGTCAGCATATTGGTACAAATTCTTGTGCAAAACTGTACCAATCCATAATGTTTCGTGATGCATGTTGCACGTGTCCTGAAAGATATTCGAGTCTATTTTCACACCCAACAAACGGTTTGCCAATTGGACTTCTCAATAAAGAGTTGTGGTCAGTTTAGTAGAAACTGCTCTAGAGGCCAACAGTCATGCGAAGCCCCTTCAAGAGTCCATTCTGAGGAGACCTTTCACATTGCTTTCTTTTAGGAACTCCATTTCGTTTTTACACCTATCTAGGAGGGTTGTTCCTAGTATATATATCCCATTCCTCTAAACTATGAAGGACTTTTGATCATTTTGATAAACAACATCATATCGCATCCGAGACTGCTCAGTGTCTTACTTAAATCAGTGAATTAAATGCCCTGTAGGGCCATAAACTTGTAGCGTTGTCTCATTTGAGCCCGTAAACTAGGAATCCAGACATTTATCCCATATAACTTCGAAACCGGTTCATTTGGGTCCAAAACTAGAAACCAGCCCGGTTTTGCCACGTGATTTATCAAAAACACCCCTCCCTCGTCTCCTACCTCACCCATGAGCCCTCCTCCTTCCTCGACGCACCCCTGCTTACACTCGCCACCGCGCCGACAATCACAACGGCGCTCTGGGCGGAGGCACTCGCGGCGTGGCGCACCGCCACTACCCGTGCACCGCGCCATTCCACGCCACACTGTCCGGCCTCGCCTAGCGCCACGCTGCTCCCCTCGCAGAGGCTCGTGACCTTCAACGGCGCCGCGCTCGGCACCGCCAGCTACGGGCCGCGCTGGCGCAACCTGCGCCGCATCGCCGTGGTGCAGCTTCTCTTGGCGCGCCGCGTCGGCGGCATGTCGGGCGTCATCTGCGACGAGGTGCACGCCATCTTTCCACGATGACAATGTCGAGAAAGCTTATTCCAGGATAGAACACTGAACTTAAAGTTTCAAACCTAGCTAGACTATTATTTATCCATTCATTCCAATACAAAGTATCAGGCAAGGTTGAAGCTGGGATTTCACCCTCTCTCTCCACAGTGGTGGGCTGATGCGTTTCCAATGGCGATGCTAGATTGCGTGTCGGCGAACGGAATCATGATCTCCCAAAGTGCCGCATCAAAGCAGCTCATGGGATAGTGTTACACGTACATCTCTCACTACGCATGGTTACAATCGAAGCCGTACACAGTATTGCTCTGAATAATTAACGCACAATGCTTTCTAGCTCATCCATTCTTTCTGAAGATGGCAATGAATGAGGGTGTCATATACAGTACTAGCATATAAACATCATGTCCACTCAGGAAACTGTCTTATGTGCGCAATATTTTCGTCTTCTTTTTTTCTTGAGAAGAACACACACAGGAAAAAAACAGCTTCAATTTCTAGTCGTTGTACATGCATATACTACCGGTGCGTCGATCCATGGTGCCCAAGTCTTTGGAAGATGTAACAGTCCCCAACCAAAGCACTTCATTCTTCATCCTTTCTTTACATTCAGTGCTCGTGGTCATTTTGGAAATTGATGGCTAGTGGATGTTCTTGTGCAGATTGTACTCTTTTTTTTTCGAAAAGTAGATGCACGCCTTAGTTATTTAAGTGAAATAAATTCTGAGCCTCACAATGTGCTACTACAGAATCCCTTTCTTTACCTCAGAATCGACTGACAGTATACATCGAATTTTAGTGTTTGCAGATGCAGACATCAGTCAACAAACCGCAGGCAATCTGTATGCGTATGGTCCCTACGCAGTGACTGCTAGCAGCATACCCGTGTGTTGCTGCGGAATCTAGGATGATTTTCGAATGAAATTAGACTACATATTACTCCATCTGACCGAGAAAGAATACAATTATGGTATTTATTTCTATTATTTGTCTAAATTTGATTAAGTTTAGAGTAAATAGTATTCACAATTATGTTTCCAAACTCGGTTTGTTATTAAAACATATTTCATAATGAATCTAATAGTATTTGTTCTGTATAATAAATTTTATATAAATTTTGTCAAACACAAAAGTATCTAATTTCTCGAAAATCGACAATTACATCTTTTTGAACAAAGGTACTACATATATGGAAGTATGAATTAGTATAAAATAATCTTGATGGATAACATGGCACGCTAATTTAGACAAATAATTTAGTGGATAATGTGTCTTGCTAACGCATCTTATAAACTTCTATAAAGCTAATGCCCACTAACTATTTCTCTAGCATCTTCTTAAGCCACATCATCCACACCCACTAGCCATCCATCATCTGCCCGATAAGCATGCATGCAAGGTTTACGCCTCAACCATTTAGTTTTTAATCCACTAAGCAACAACAACAATTTAATTAGTACTTTCTACACACACTGCTGATTGGAGACTGCTCGTTTCTCCATGCTAAATTTGAAAAGTCCTGTCGTTTTGCTTTTCCAAAGTATATAATACACAGGCAAGCCGACAAGGTGTTTGCTTCTCCTCATGCTCATCATGTTGTCAGAATTTGAGGAAGAGAGGGAACGAGAAGACGCTGCTGATCCGCATGATGTCCCAGCCATGGCCAACGGCAACTATTCCATCGACCATTGCTGCCGTCAGTTGTTAAGGTCTTGTACATTGTCCACTTTGTTTTTTATTGGACAACAAGATCTTGAGTATTTTTAAGTCTATATATCAAAACAAATAATTGTTTAGTATTATTTTTTCTAAGTTTCTTCTATTATAATATCCTTTTTAATTTTTTGTTATCTCAGCAGAGTTTAATTGAATCTTTGATATGTTCTAGGTTTCGATCTTGAAGTTATGATCTATATATGGTCAGCTAGCTAATAGTTCATACGGATGAAGAGCTAAGGTATTTTTCAAAATAACTATGCACTTTCACATCCTTTGCAATGAAATCTAAAGGTTACTATTGAACTACTATCTGCCACCGCCAGTGATCAATTGTTAATAATTTGATGTGTGAGTTTCTAATATTGCTATATGTATCTTCCATTATCATTCTAGTTTATGTAGTTTCTCTACAATTATCCAACAAATACCCGCAGCAACACGCGAATAATTCACCTAGTATATATCATAATTGCAAATGTTAGTGGTTATAATTGCATTTGTTATGGGCTGATGAGGTTGATAGTTTACTTGTCGAGATAGAACTCTAGTGGGGTTTATGATTAATTGTAAGATAGATACATATATAGCTAGAAACATAGATATAGATTAGTCTATTATGCATTATGCCCTGTTCGTTAGCTTGTTTTCAGTCAGCTTATCAGCCATGCTACGACTTATTTCTTCTAGCTGTTAATCTTGTTAGAGGGTAGTTTCGTACCATCAAGTAGTATATGCTGACGCATAAGGAGGCTGCATTATATTGCAAGAACCTACCATCGTTGATTATATACTATATGTAAAGAGCTATGTCGCCATGTCGGTGCGCCATATTATTCCAAGAATCTGTCCTACTCGATTATATAAATAAAAAACCATGTATGTCCTAGAGTCCCAACAGACGACCGCCTGTAGTCCTGTAGAAATGGGCAGCAGAGCAGCTTTTGTGGTTGCATTTCTCCTGAGGACTATATATGGAGGCCTGCAGATAGTAGCCAAAGCGGCTTTCGATGAAGGCATGAGCACGTCGGTCTTTGTTTTCTACAGGCATCTAACTGGTATTCTATTCTTGGTGCCCATTGCTTTTGTGCTTGAAAGGTAATCAATCAATCAATGCGACTCTTGCTTGTTACTACATAGCTAGCTACCTGCTTGCATGACACCATGAATTGAGGCTTCTTTTTCTGCAGGAAAACTGCTCCGCCACTGTCATTCAAAGTCTCTCTGAAATTGTTTTTTCATGCACTATACGGGTAGGTGAAAATGGGAGTCATTCTTATTTATTTGATTTCATCGGCTATGACCTGAGATTTATTTGGAACACCAACGGTTCTCAACCCTTTTATACGTACGCTGCTTTGAATCAATAAAACAATAGTAGTTTTGCCTCTTCATGTTTAACCACACAGGTTTCGTAATGTTAACTGTTGGAAGCTCCTGTCTGTCAGGCACCTATGCTATGACTTCATTTGAGTGCACATGTTTGCTCCTCTGTGGCGAAGCTGTGAAGTTCCCAGCTCTCAGTCATGTGTCAATTTCTCTTCTTTTCTGGGTTGAAGTGCAGGATTTGATGATTCATCCCTTAATTTTCTTATCCACCAATGCGTAGAATCTACTTAAATATTTATACATATACTTAATTAACAACCAACAAAAAGATAACATTAGCGTGCCCTGATGAACAGATTCGGCTTATGCATGCTCTGTTTCATTTATGTTTTTGAACTTGTAGTTATAAATATGTTGATATGTGCAGAACTTATAAAAAGTTCAGCTACTTGAGCTCAATGGATTGTTCTGTTAGTAAATGGTAGTACTATTTAGTGAGTTTTTCTCTTTCAGTATGTGTCCTTCGATACACTTCCATACAGCACAGTTACTAATAGTTGCATCTTTTTTTATAATATAAAGGAATTATTAATTCACAATTATTACATCGAGTGGATAGAATAAAAGTGAATTCACTTCTGACTTCTGCCTAACACAAAGCTGCATATTTGTATTCTAATTTCAGGATTGCTGGATCAATAAACATACATGGCCTTGGTCTCAGTTATTCTTCAGCAACATCATCATCTGCAATATTTAACCTCCTGCCAGCTGTGGCTTTCTTTCTGGCTGTTCTTTTGGGGTGAGCATCTTCATTTTCTTATATACTTCCATTATTTCCTTGTAGTAAGATTGGAATCTGGATCCATAAATTTTTTTTAAAAAAGGCATTTGCCCGGCTTTATAGAAAGCGTAACACAGCTTGACAAGGTTTTTGCGACTGGGGATACCAGCGTTTACAGATCAGCGCAACCATCAAAAAAAGACATCAACACCCACTCAGGCCATCTACCAGCTCTAGGCGAGGGACCTCTATTTGCCTAAGAGACCAGACTAGTAGAAGAGACTACAAAATACGCCAGACTTTTGTTTTTCGTCTCCCCCCAGCTGTGATCTTCTACAGATCAGCATTCGCAGCCAGACAAGCCAGCACGTCCTCTGCCATCGGCTTGACCTTCGGTTTCAGCAACGGCTTCCAGGTTCTCAGCAGCATCAACGCCTTGTGCATGATCACCGAAGGGGCTGCCACCATCTTGTCGAAAACCACACCATTCCTGTTCTTCCACACCGTCCACATCACACCTTGAGTTATTGATTTGTGAGCCATTGCTTTTTCCTGGACCTTTGTGGAAGTGTCCACCACCCTGGAACTTTGTCTGGTCCGCATTGGAGGGAGAACAATCTGGATCCATAAATATACGGTTAGGATTCTAATTTGGACTAAACAAGGCAGAGCGCAAGCTTTACCTTGCCTTCTATACTTTTACATAATGACATAATCTCCTATAAGATCAGTCAGAAGAATTTTGAATACAGAAAGATGAATCTTGATTCTTAGATTACCACTGCTTCGGAACTCCTGTTGGCACTTGCCAAGATTTTGTAGGAGTTTTACTTAACTGCCATAGGAAGTTAGGAAATCACCCACATTCTGTTACTACCAAAGTAAAATGCAAAGCGGTAAGACAAAGGGACTGCAATCTCTCCTACAAAAAAAAATCTTTTCAGAAAAATGTTTAATAAGCAAATTATATAAAGTGACGGTCACACAGATGGATGATAATTACGTCCTGAGAAGAGTGCTGAAACTGTCATATCTTGAGTCAATTTTCTGTGGATGATCTGGAGAAGTTATGAGTTTAGCATGATTTGTGTTTCCGAGCAGACAAACTTTAAGTGTTGGAATATTCATAATTTTATATTTGGTAGAATGGAGACTTTGAACTTGAAGAAATTCCATGGGATTGCAAAAGCTTCAGGAGTATTGTTTAGCATTGTTGGCGTGATTGTACTTGCATTTTACCAAGGACCTGCATTCAGATCATTCATCCACCATAACCCTTTTCATCACACAAGTAACTACCATGCTGGGGTTACTGCTCATCCTAAAATGGTTTGGATACTTGGAATTTTCTTGACGGCTTTATCAACTACAGCATGGGCTCTTTGGACAGTTCTTCAGGTAAAGAATTAATGTGTCCCAGTAATTCATTTATTTATATGTTCTTTGGACAGTCTTTGCTTGCTCATGCTATTTACCTACACAGTAATTGTTTCTCAGGGGGCTATGCTGGAAGCATATCCATCTAAGCTGCTCAACACAACCCTCCAGATGGTCTTTGCAACAGTTCAGTGTTTCTTCATCGCCCTAGCGGCCGAGAGGGATTTTTCAAAATGGAAGCTAGAGCTGGACATACGTCTTTTTGCTGTGCTGTACTCTGTAAGTTCAATATGTCTTCAGATTGTGTTACAATGTGAATGTGATGCTAGCATGTCTCAAACTTCTGAAACATGCATGATACAGGGAATACTTATCTCAGGAGTTGCGTATTATATGCAAGTATGGGTCATTGAAAAGAGCGGGCCTGTTTTCTTGGCCATGACAATGCCAATAACCTTGCTTGTCACAATTATTCTGTCTTTGTTTCTCGGAGAAGCGGTTACCCTGGGAAGGTATGTGTTTTGCAGTTCCTTATATATCACCCTCATTTTTTCTTTTAACAGTGGTGATGATTTACAATTTGCATTGTAACCCGGAACTCCTCATATTCCCTGCAGTATCTTAGGTGGATTAATCATGGTTGGTGGTCTGTATAGTGTTCTTTGGGCCAAGAGGTCTGAGCAAGTGGATGCCAGCAAGCAACAAATGGCGCCTGCTGCTCCAGCAGGGCCAACACAAGTTTAGGTTCAACTTAGCTTATTATGGCTGCACACCCGTGCTCTATGCTCATTGGTAGTTTCAGTTACTGAAATTGAGAGAACTGTAAGGAGTAAAGTTATTGAGTCTTCTACTCTTCTTTCAATATATGCCGTCTCTTCTTTAAGCTTGTAATGCTCAGACTTAGTTCTCAGGTTTTGTGCACTATTCATTTATTTTGGAAAGATTAGAGATGAAGCGAGGCTTTGGAAAGCGGCCAGAGCAAAATATCAGTCAACTCTTCTACTTTTTTTTTTCTTGATCCTTT
The DNA here is from genome assembly GCA_018135685.1 of Themeda triandra. Lineage (NCBI taxonomy): Eukaryota > Viridiplantae > Streptophyta > Magnoliopsida > Poales > Poaceae > Themeda > Themeda triandra. The sequence continues at coordinate 1,436,299 of JAENPR010000044.1, forward strand.
TCTGGGTATACTTTACTTTAGGGACGTGGCGGTGGCGGGCTAAAGCGCCTTGTACAGTGCTAGTGTGGCCGTCTTTGGCTTTCTTCTTTTAATTTAACAGGCAACTCTTAGTCCTGTTAATTTGTTTAATTTTTTTTGGCAAATGTAAATACATGACAAATGCAAGGAAATACAAAGTCATGAGACAAGGCGATACACCCCATAGTGTTGTTTATCAAAACACGTACTACCTCTAGTCTTTGTCAGAGCTTCTTATGAAAAATAGTGTTTGTCACTGAATATCATTATCCTTTGTTTATGATTATTTCTACTTGTTACGCACCTTAGAAACACATCACCAACGTGATGCCTTATTGATAAATTGGTCAGTTATCACAATAAAAGTGCCAAAAAGGTCACACTTTTTGTAGTATTCATCTTTGTGACTTGGCTCTATAGGTGGTCAAATGGCCCAAGGCCCATGAGCACGGCTCATGGCCTAGCCTTCGCACGACACGATGTCTGTCATGCTCGTGGCTACCCGGCCTGATGGAGTGTATGGGCCCCTTGGCAGTTGGCACGGTGTTTAAAATCTCCCCTGACTCCTATTCTCTTAAACACCATCCACCCGCCACTACCTCTCGCGCTCTCCCCTCTTCGTCCGAGGGGTATCGCCATGGCTTCGCTCACCTTCGCCCAAGAGCATGTGGTCATGGTTTCCCACCCCTACGGCCCGACCCCTTATCCCCCGATGGCCGCAACTTCCTTTCCACAAACGGAGATTATCTCATCACCATCAACTATCACCCATTACTCGTGGTAGACTCAACATACATATTGGCTTACTTGCATTTTAGAGGGATTAATGGCACTAGCAAGGTGTCATTTTTCTTACGGACGTCAATATTGGTACCCCGCCTCAAACTAAAAAGCTAGAGCGCTCAGATCGTGAAACAACACTTCAAAATAGCAATTCGGATAATACTTGCAAAATTGGGCCTAGCCAATTGGAACACGACCAAGCCCATTTGAAACAAGGCCTAGTTTGATTTCCAAAATTACACCAAGGAAGGGTAAATATCACTTACATAACGAAGGGTTTATGGGCAAACCCACAAAGGATAACTATCACACTTATGTAAGAACAACCAAGTTCTTAGGAAACTAGCAAAGAGATTGTTGACGCTCTTGCTTGGGAAGGACTCCTCGGGCCTAGGGTGCTACACTTGATCGTCGTACCAACAGACAAATAACTAATTTGAAAAGTAGGACAAAGGAGAGGACGTAATGAAAAGTACAATATAAAATTGACTTGGTTCAATGGTCCTCTGCTCAATCGGTTGTGGCTCTTGATATATGCAAGAGGGATAATCTTATTCTATATAGGAGGTCGATACCAATTACAAATCATGTCAAGATACAACTCTAAACTGGGACTAGTCTATGAAACCCAGCCTAGCACCTTATAAACCCAGCCTAGCCAACTTTTGCTTGGCGAAACCTTCCCGAAGCCATAATTTCCTCATATGAAGTATTGTTGACTCTAGAAAAAAACATCTTAGTATCATAGTGGTAAGCACATTGTATTTTATTGAAGAGGTTGTTTTGGTTCAATCACATGGACCCTCATATTTGTTTTATTTTTCATTTTATGGTCAGCATCAATTTTGTTTTTATATTCCATTATAAATGGAGCATACAACATAGGTGAAATCCTAGATCTGCCACTATCTAGATGTTTTGTATGAATAAAGGGTCCTCTCAACTTGTCTTGATATCTAAACTGAAATGTTTTTTTTAGGTAACAGGAGGGGAAGTCTAAACTGAAATGTTGAATTGAGGTTGAATGCAATTCCCGGTTGTGAAATAATCAGGTTTGACTTTTGCATTCATCTTGAACAATTCAAACATACTCATTTAGACTTGGTATTCATATAGATATATGCAGCCGGCCATGGTGCAGAACATTCTCTAGATGCATAACGACGTCGTCGTTGCGTTGCGTAGCTAGTTGAAGGATGTGAACTATGCCGCAAAGTTGAATAAGTCTGCGTGGATAGAAAATGGCGCAAGATAACAAGCTCAACGTACGGCACATACATGGGTGGATTATAATCGATTTGTATATGTGAAGTTCGACCTGTTTCCAACTCGCGCATTTCTGGAGTGCTGAGATTCTATCAACAAGTGTTGGGCTACTGCTTGTCCTGTTGTACGTCCGTGCCGGACAGGAAAAATAAAGCATTTTGTGTAGCTTCCAAAAAGAAACGAATACTGGTGTGACCGGCCGGCCTGCATCCTCTTACAACAGGTTTTAAGGATCGGGACAAAAGGTGAATGGCACTTACAGGTTTTAAGGATAGGGACAGGTGAATAAAATTATATATGCACAAAGCAGCGACCATGGGCAACAACAGGTGAGTGGCCCAAAGAAGTAGTATTGAGTCGTCACTAACATGCATAGTTATCTTTTACTAACCCTTAAGAACATCATGTGAGGTGCAAACATCCAACCACACCCTAACTGACCCTTCGTACATGGATAGTTCGAAGCGAGAAAAGATAGTGTTCAAGATACAGAGGAACTGTAGCAGTGTTTGTTACAGATCACTTCGTGTTGCTACACCAAGCAGACGATCAATCCAATCTGTATAGAATCCAGAAAAAAATACCAGGTGTAACAGGGTTTTATTTCAAGTATAGACTAATGGTACGAATGCTTTGAAACAAGCAATTTTCATTACTACATCCAAATGCAATCTCAACTTTCGTACTGGACATGAGTGGTGGACATCAGCACTGAAGTTGGTATATAGTCTTACATTCAACTGAACAGTACAACTTTACAATAATTCATCATTAGTATCATTGATGGTTTCCCTGTAGTTTACAGCCTGCCAACAGATAATTATAGCTAAATTCAGAAAGAACAACATATATATGTATGTACGTGTGTATGTCGTTGTGAGTAATATGGATGTGAATGTCCTTGAGAACAGACTTGCAAGGAGAGCCAAATACGAAAAGGCAACCCTTCAAAAGTTCATAATGAATCAACAAATTCACATACTGTGGTGCGAGAACCATTCTCCTTCAAATAAAATTAAAAGGAGTGTGCTTTCCTTCTAAACGCCGAAGTATGCTGTTTGATTCATCTACCATAGGAAACACCAGTAAATACTTCGCCATCACCTCCAAGTGATGCTTCCCATTCAATAGAGGTGAGATGGATTTGACACAAAGTTGGCATGATGTCCCTCATCTCAGGCCGGTTCAATGGATCCTCACTTAGGCACCACATTGAAACATTTGCCATCTGGAACAGAGAAAGGAAAGATTCAGTTAACCGATATCTTTAAGCGAAGAGTATGTATATGCATTTTCACTAACCTTGCACACTTCTTCTATGGGATAGCTGTCCTTCAAGTTAGGATCTATAATTGTTTCCAATGAGCTCTCTAGATCCTCTGATTTGAAGACTTTCCTCATCTGTTCACAGAGTGATGTATTTCTTGATTTTTTTTATTATAATACAGCCTTGCTGAAAGTTAGCATGCAAACCACAAAAGAATAACCGCACCAGACATTCTAAGTGCTTGCAAGGACTTACAATTGAGATTATTGACTTCATCTTGTTGACTTCTTTGTTATCCCGGATAAGTGCACGGTGTCCAGTAATGAGCTCTGCAAGAACCACTCCAAATGCATACACATCAGACTTGGTAGTCATGTGAAGTTCAAGAACTGACCTGCAGTATTAAATCCATACAGTGAGTACTACATTTGAAACTCTACCGGCTGGTTAGACTGAAAATCGTATTCAAATGAAAACTAACTCAGGTGGAAGGTATCCTGGGGTTCCAACCAAACGGGTTGCCACACATTCTTCTTCATCACTACGCTCAACAAGTTTCACTAGTCCGAAATCTGCAACCTGTTCAACAGCGAATAATCAGATGCTCATGTCTGAGCAAACAGAGAAATTTGGTCGTTTAAAAGAGATTTACTTTTGCTCTTAATCCATTGTCGAGCAGAATATTGCTTGTTTTGATGTCACGATGCACATAACAGGCCTTAGTATGATCATGAATGTACTCAATACCACGTGCTGCATCCAATGCTATCTGTGTTCTAGCAGTCCATGAAAGAGGTTGATGACCTGAAAAAATCTAGTGTATCAAAACTCAAAAGCATGTACAACCTCATATAATACAAGAAATTTCTGCTTCCAGAAACATTGTATAAGAAAGAATAATGTTATACCTGTTTCTTTTAAATGTATATTTATAGAAAAATAATAAATAATAATCTTAGGAAAAACATGAAGACAACATATTTACTATCACGAAGACATTAATTTTAAAATTATATTAGTTTACATGTTTTTACTGGAGGGAACACTGATTAAACTTAACGTACATGGTTGTTTCTCCATCTCATACCTTTCAGCAATGGATCATGTAGATGCTCACTAAGTGATCCATTCTGGACATATTCGTACACAAGGTACAGGTGATCATCCCCAGCAGCATAACCAATCAACTCAACCTTTTTTTAATTGAACGCATTAGGAAAGTCTGTGTTCACAAGCAAAGGACCAATACAAAAGATATCCATTTCCTATTGGATTTTATGGATTAAGTACATACCACGTTAATGTGATGTACTTTGCACAGAGCTTTCAACTCAGCAAAGAATTCCTTCGATTTGCTTGCTTTCATCTTCTTAATTGCAATTTCCTATGAGCAAGGTAACACATAAGGATCTTTTCATGATTCTACATGAGACAATACAGATATATCTTACATGTGTTCCTATGAAACCAAGGTAAACACAGCCATATCCTCCCTCACCGATCTTTCTTTTCTCGTCAAAATTAGCTGTAGCATCTGCAACCATTTTCAAACTAAAAATGACAGGCCTCTCTGTTTGGAATGGGTCAATATCTGCAACCATTCAATTCAGAGTCATAAGATAAGATACATTATGTTTAGCAAAAAGTTTAGAAGCAGAAAAATGTATCACAGTAGAAGACCATTAATTCTCATGGATGGAAAGAAACGGCTCTCCAGAGCAGCAATGCTGGTGTTGCTGGGTGCTCTCTCCATTTTTATTTCAGGTGTTTCAACATTATTGTGCTGGGGAGACCTCCTTCTCAGGCGAAGAATGACAGTGAGGACGCAGAAGAACAATACTGCAGCTGATATGGATGCTGCTATTATGATTGTCATACTACCAACCCCTAAAAAGGATCAAACAAACAACAGAGAAAAAAGAAAGATCAGGTTGGTGCAGAAAATAGCATTTTTGTTTTAATTGAATACCACTGAAGAGCAGAAGAAACAAAAAATCACTTTCAAGCACATATGGATTGCAAGAAGCATCTGATTACTAGACATTCAACATCAATCATAGCCTTGTGTATAAATTTTATGTAATATAGAATAAAGTAAATACAAACAGTGTTTAGTTGTGACTCACTTTCTTAGAAGAACCAGCAACTCCCATTGGAATAAACAAGATCCATCCTGGTTTAATGAAATCAGGATTTGTCACGCTCGGATTCAAGTTTAAGATATCTTGTGGAGTTGAACTGAACAAGCTTGCAATAGTACTCAGGGTATCTTGCTCCTCCACTGAATAAGACAATACTCCCTCTGATGCTGTTGAGGAACACCCGCATGGGAGGTAAACAGTAATTGTTTCCCCAGCTTTCAATTGCTCACCATTACCAACATTCATGGCAAGCCCGCTGAAGTTATTACTTTTGATATTGTCAGGTGTATCATCCGACTCCACTTTATATTGAGTGTCATGGAAAAAAGCACTCATGGAGTCGTTGATAGCCTGACACTTGCATGCCACGCCCATCAACAGGTCCTCTGAACCAGAGATCCGCTTGACAGGCTTGATGATAGATGGATTCCCATTGAATACAGAGACTACCTCTGACAGGGTACGCCCTTGAGGAGTGACATAAAGGAATGAGCCGCATGAAAGGTTGATGGACCCTGCATTGCAATGCAAGGGTTGCCATTCTGCAGTTGACGCTATGCTGCTTGGCTGATCAATGGAAGAGGCGCTCGTATAGTGGTGTTGCAGAAACAAGGTGAGGAAGAAAAGGAAACCATGTTTAGCCATGGTGAGCAAGCGGAAAGGCAAATGATGTTTGGATACAGAGGAGGTTTATTTCATAGTACAAGTCATGGATTCTAGTGCTTCTACAACTACCTTGCGCTTCCTGAGATGTCAATTGCCTGGCATGGCCGGCTATTTCACACCTGCCACAGTTGGTTTCTTGTTAAATCCGCTTCTCTAAAGCTCCCACTGTTTGGAGCATAGGAAAATGTCATCATAGAGTATTGCTTATTACACCGTCCACCAACTCAAGTCCAAACATATACAAATTGGCCAGCTAGTTGCAGGCCTCATGGTTTGATGGAGTCAAGCATGTCTTTGGCTTCCAACATTTGGCATTTTTTGCAAGGTTTAGAGTTCATTGTACTTGTAAATCAGAAAAACATAAAGCACCGAAAAGGACAGCATGATATAGGCTATTTGCTAAGGGAGATTCAAAGAGCATGTTGACTATTCATTCATTCATCCAATCTCAACACACGTGGATGCAGATGAAAATGTGCTACCAATATTTCTCAGACACTGCAGGGTCCGCAGCAGAACACGAAAAAGTAACTTCACTATACAAATAGTATAGCACATAAAGCCAACAAGAAATACCTCTTTCTTAATTTGTACCAATATAATAGTCCTGAATATATCATTGATATCACAATTAGCCAAACAATTAGCTAAGGTTACACTGGTAATAGTTGTTTAGCACAAAAATATACCATTTCCAAGAGACTACCATAAAATGGCAAACAATAGTTTTTTTTTTTTCGAACACGCATAAGATCTGTGTATCAATAGATTAAGAAGAACAGGGTATAGAACCCAAACAACAACACCAGAAATGTAACTCCTCCTTGATGAATTCTAAAACTCCATTCAAATTAGGTGAGATCCCATCAAACACGCATTGACTGCGGAGATTCCAGATTGCCCATGCTCCAAGGATGATAATGGAGTTGAGACCTTTCTGGACTTGACCATCTACTCTTTCATTAGATTTGGCCCACCAATCATCTAATGAAAAATCATTCGTTTAAGGGGTTAAATATTGCAAGCATACTTTCTGCAGGAGGATATATTATACTTGTCAAGCAAATACACATGAGACAAGTAAATGATCAATTGATTCTTCAGCCTGGTCACACAGCACGCAGCTATCCGGATGATCCAGTGCCCTTAAAGTCAAGCGATTGGTGGTCCAACACTTGTTATGAGCGACCAACCACATGAAGAATTTACATTTGGCGTGAGCCCAACTTTTCCAGATTCTCTCCCACGGTCTGAATTGTATAGCACTTATGAACAAGCTATCTTATGCAGATTTAGCTGAGTACCCACCACTAGCAGAGAAGTGCCAAATATGGGAATCTTCAACCTCGGGCTGCAGCTCGACCTCCAAGAGAAGGTCCCATAGATGGAGATATTCAGCAATGACAGTAGAAGAGAATGCCCCTTGTATATCTGAAATCAAACTACTGTCAAAGCATCATAAACTGTTCTTTTATTTGCCCTCCTTTTGGAGACACAGCCAAAGAGGAACAACAGATCCTAAACACTTTCCATGCAGCCAGTTATCTATCAAAAAGAGAGTATTCTTTCCATTCCCAACCTCTGATGTCTGAAGCAATCACTATTCAGAAGAAAATGTGACCAAAGGGTGTACTTGCATGGGGACCAAAGCCACCTCAAACGAAGGGCCCAACCTAAATGTTGCAAAGAAATGCCAAGTCCCAAAGTTCAGCTGACCATGTGACTTTGGGCCGAGCTACCAAACTGTGCCCCCCCGTTTGCCTCCTTTCACCCTCTCCAAAGAAAATTCCTTCGAATCTTGTCAATGGCTTTGAATGCCCAAGGTGGAAGATCCATTGCCATGACCATATACAATAGCATGGAGGTGAGGACATGTTGTATCAGAATTCTCCTCCCAGCCCGAGTTAACAGATCAGCCTTCCAACTAGGTAGTGATCTGCTATGCCATCAATGATAGGTTGGATTTGGGTTCTTGTCAATTTGCGTAAGGACAGCGGCACTCCAAGATATTTGCATGGAAAATCCATGAGTTAACGGGAAGGTGCTCTTTGTAGTGTAGCAACATCTGACTCAGTGCACTGAATAGCGAAGCCATTGCTCTTCTGTACATTAGTTCGCAGCCCAGAGGCTTCACCAAAGAGCTGCAAGATGTCCAGAGTTACCCCAATATCACTAGCTGATGGTCTTAGGAAGAGAACCGCATTGTTGGCATAAAGAGAGATCCAGTGCGTAAGGTTCAGCTAGCAAACGGCTGGAGCATCCCCTCACAGGAAGCTTTGTTGATCATATAGCATAAGATGTCCATGACCAAGATGAAGAGCATCGGGGACAGTGGATAACCTTTACCGGAGCCCATGCCGATGACGAATTACTGCACCAGGAGAGCCATTGAGTACACTTGTCTAGATGATGAAGCCAACAGACCATTAATGATATCACACCAGTAACAATAGTTTTACAAACATGACACTTTCTCCATACAGTTGGATAGGTTAAGTATTTCCCTGCCCCTGTGTACCAGTCATGATTAAGTTGTCTATTCACTAAACAAAATCAACATCTCACTTGCACCTTTACATTGTTCTAAGCCTCAACTATATCATTTGAATATTACGAACATAATGTGATGACAGCACTCTCAAAATGGTAGCGGATGTACATCTAAGGGTACATGTACTATCCAGTTGTCTTTCACTCTTTCTTTAACGATTTTATCAGTGAGTGAACTCAATGCAGCATACAAAAACAGTTTAACAGTAGTGTACCTTAACTTTTACAGCTGTTTGGATGAGGGGAATTTGTTCAGGAATTTTTAGGATTTTGCTCAAATTGAAACTCACCACTAGGATTTGAATTTAGATGCCCCTTATTCCAATCTTCCCTAAGAATGTTCAGTATATTTTAAAAACCTGAAAACAAATCTGGGCAGCATTAATAAAATACTGAGAAACTGCTAAATTCAACACTAACAAAAATGATTGGTATTGTCAGAGAAGAAAATGGTTGGAAGATTTGGTGGGTGGAACTATAAAACAGACATGGGATTGATATGCAATAGCTTTGTACAAAGAAATTAAGGTAATGCAATATTAAATATTACAAGTACAAACTTATTGGCACAGGAGTGATCTTCATACAAGATTTACCATAGCAGAAAATAGGCAGCAGGTTTCTCATGTAAGTAGCATTTCGAGGTGCAAGGAAATGCAGCCACAGGAGTGTTTATGGTAATTAGTTCTATGAATTTTAGATTATCCCATATGATTAACATGTAACCAATTTCATGTATGCAAATGAACCTTCCATGATTACAAGGAAACAGTAGAGTACAGAACTAATTAAGATAAAATTGAACAAGTACATGTTTGATGAAGTTTCAGAATCAGAAGATTTCATCTCTACCAGATTATAACAATATAGAGTTCATACGTGCTTGATATCTGACATGCTTTTCAACGGCAGATGCCAACCATCATTTCTTCACTTCGCCAACCCAACTCGTCCCTGTGTTCTTGTACATATTTTCTTTTGATAACTCGTCCCTAACCTCCTCAGCATCCCACCACATCTCTTGTGAGGCATACAAGTTTGACAGCATAACCCTGTAAGCAGCTTTGTCTGAATTGAGTTCAAAGAGCTTTTCAGCAACAATCCTGCCGAGGGTAGAATCACGATGGACAGAACAACCCCAAAGCAATGCACCCCACACACCACAATCTGGCTGTATCTGCATTGTCTGTATAAGATCGTAGGCCTCCTTCAGCTGGCCAAATGTTGCAAGAAGCCTCACCATGTACACATAGTGCTCCATTTCAACAACTATCTTGAACTCATCCCTCATTCTCCTGAACAACTTCCATCCCTCCTCCAAGTGTCCCACATGACAACAAGCAGCAAGTAAAGCGGAGAAGGTAGCACTATCAGGCCTCAGCTTATCATTAACCATCTCATCTAGGACTTCAATAGCCTTAGTAGCAAATCCGTGAGATCCAAGGTTTGATATGACCGTGTTGTACATGACTGAGTTCTTATTAGGTATTTGGCGGAACACCCAGTATCCAAGCTCAGCGAAACCACATTTTGCATAAGCATCCATTAGCGAAGAAGAGACTCTTATGTCTATATCAGCTCCAATCTTGACTGCATAACAATGGACCTCCCTGGTACAGCTAATAGCAGCTGTAGAAGCACAAACCGAGAGAACACTAGCAATCAATATATTGTCAGGCCTCCTACCAGTGAAGCACATTTTCCGGAACAAATCAAATGACTCCTCGTACATGCCAGTCTGCATTAGCCCAGTAATCAGTGACGACCAGGTAATCAAATCCGCATCGGGCAAGCTACCAAACAAGCTTTGGCCAGATTCCATACACCCACACCTCATGTACATGGACACAAGTGCGCTCCTCACATGATGTCCCGAGTCATAACCCCCCTTGACACATATTCCATGAACCGCTTGACCGAATGCAAGTATTTCCGGGTTCCAGAAGCATGAGACTAGGCCAACCATTGAATACCCATCTGGCTGCTCCCCAGCTCTCCGCATGAGGGAAAACATCTGGAGACCATCATACCACATCCCCTGGTACCCATATGCAGACATCATGGAGTTCCAAAGGACCAAGTCCGGCTCGCGCAATCCGTCGAACACGCTGCGAGCATCGAACACGAGGCCAAGCTTCGCGTACCCACTGACAAGCGCGCTCTGGACGATCGGACGGGAGCACATCCCGCACGATGTGGCGATACCGTGGACGGCCTTGACGGCGTCCGGGCGCGCGCATTCAGCGCAGGCGCGGAGCACGCAGGCGAAGGTGTGCGCGTCTGGCGGGGTGGCGGAGCGGCGCATGCGGGCGAAGAGCGCGAGCGCGGCGGAGAGGTCGAGGCGGCGGGCGTGGGCGCGGATCAGGGCGTTGTAGAGGAGCGGCGAGGCCGGACGGGGAGCCTCGTCCAGCAGGCGGCGGGCGGCGGAGAGGTCTCCGCGGGCGGCATAGGAGCGGAGCACTAGGAGGCGGAGGTCGGCAGGGCCAGAGGCGGAGGAGGCGGAGGGGGAGGCGACGATGAGGCGCGCGTGGAGCTGCTTCGTGTGGGAGAGGGACAGAGGGACGGCGGCGCCATTGCTGGACGCGGCGGCGAGGAATTGGAGCTTCGCGCGCATACCATCGACCCGCTCACTGTCTCAAAGCATTTGTGCTTGTTGTCACAAAAAAGAAAAACATTTGTGCTTAACATAAATGGTTTTCTTCTTCCATAAGGGCAATCTCAATGGTAGAAACTCTGTACGAATTCTATAGTCATCACCTCAGCAAAAATCACAAGTAGAAACTAACCTGCCCTACGGCCGGTGTCCTCACGAAATAAATGTGCACAATTTCTTCTCTTAGGCCTTGTTTAGTTCACCCCAAACTTCCAACTTTGGCATTATGCAAAAAGAAGATTCCCTATCACATCAAATTTCAGAAGATAAATGCGTAAGATCTTAAATATAGATGAAATCAAAAACTAATTACACAGTTTTGTTGTCTTTTAAACGAATCTTTTAAGCCAATTAATTAATATTTAGATAATATTTCATAAATATAAATGAAATTACTACAGGCCAGTGCGCAACTCCCAAGCCTTAATCTTATCGCTTCCCAAGCTCTCTCCTCCTCTCGTTTTCTCATTGCGTGTCCGTCAGACAAGTGCGGCAGCACAGCAGGGCCTAGACTGTGGGCGAGTGCATGCGAAAGTGGCAGCACGGCCGAGCGTGGCCGGCGAGCGAGTGCACGGAAGAGCAGCCAGCGCAGGCGAGAGCTAGCAGCGCGCACTGGTGCGAGCACGGCTGCACAACCGACGCACGCGAGCGCGACAGCGACGGAGGACGCACTGCAGCCGACGGCGCGGCCACTGGTGGGCGAGGACGTGCCGGTGTGCCGCGGCCGACGAGCGACAGCGAGCAAGCGTGGCGGAGATGGAGCTCGTGCCGCAGCCAGCGAGGAAGCTCGCGCAATGGGCGGCGTTCAGTCTGCGTGGGAGAGGTCGCGCGACGGTCTTGGCCGGCGAGCAGGCGATTGAGCGAGGACACGCCATGGCCGGCGAGCGAGCACTCGCGAGTGCGCGGTGGTGCAGGCAGTGCCATCGCGGTCCCAATCTATGGACTTCGGTGGTTTCTTCCCAATGCAGATTTCATTGTTTCTTCCTCGCTCGGTTCACGAGTCGACGTCGTTTCTTGGTGAGGAAACAGTTTCTCCAATTTTACCTCTCTTTCCTCATTAATTACATTGCCACGTCAGCGTTTTGCTTATGTGTCATCTTATTTAACAAAAATAGAAACTACTCATTAATTGCCATTGGGACAACTAAAAAATGCATTTCTTTCATAAGAAATGCCATTACAGTTTGTATATTTAGAGATTTGCCGTTATAATTTTATCTCCCCCATCTATACCATTGTACACCTGCAAGGAACAAGGCCCCAAACACGTACTCCCTATGTACTAAAATGTCTACACTTTCGCTTTCTAAGAAACAACTTGGATAAAATATACTAAAAAAATATGAATATTTATAGTATTTAATTAGTATTATGGAAAGGTTGCAAGATTTGTGATTCCACTATCTGGTGAATCATACACCGATTTGAAGGATTTGAAGGAAGATCTGAATGTGGTCCAGAAAGTTGTGGACAGTCTTGATGTTTGCCAAATCAAGGTGCAACTTGGTGACCTGAAGGTGTTGCTCGTTGAGCCCAAAAAGACACCAAGATAGTTCATATTGTGGTCGATTCTTCAGCGGTAGCACCTCTCTTTGTAGGTTTTGTATGTGTTCTCCTTGGTGTTATTGCTGATGTAATGTGGAAGTGGAAGTTGTAGCTAGCAAGCTTTGTGTTACTGTCTTTGATGTATGTTAGCTGTATGCTACTTAATGAAGTATGTGATGTGCAATAAATTTGTTTGTTTAGATCTAAACAGAATGTGCAATGAACTTGTTAGTTTAGCTATAAACACAATGTGCAATGTGAAACAGAATATGTAATGTCTTTGTTGACACTTAAAATTGGCTTGGACTCTTATTTTGGCAATATTCATGAAGAGGCTTTATGCTAGTTTGTCTGGGCAGTCTATTAGGCCGTGTCAAGCTGTCGCAGGCATCGGCAGGAGGCGAAGTATATCTTGTACGCGGAGATCAGGTGTTGTCGTTCTGGTTTCCGGCTGTCAAAACAAACAGCAATGAGATCCGGTTCCATCTGCGTTAGAAGCAAACTCATATTCATTGCTGGGCAGGAAAGGTTGTTTATAATATTCATACTTGGCAAGGAACAATACTGGAATCACGTGGGTACAAGAGAAAGGCAAGAGAAGCTAGAAGATGAAAGTCATCAGGCTTGCATATTGTGCTATTATATACTAATGCACGGCCAATTAGTATATTCAGCTATTTGGACCGGATGAGTTAAGGCAAACACATGGGAGATGAGCTCTGAAGTCTCAGGTGCATCACGTATATTATTTGGAGTACATATGAGAAGGAACGGAATAGCACTGATATACGCGTGCACCTGCATGACGTGGACAAGGTCGTGGCTTAGCTTGACTTGAAGGCTTTGCACATAATTCACATATACGTGTATATAACCGAATAAAAGGAAGTCTTATTCGGTTTTGTTACGTAAGACAAACTCTTATTTACGGAAAGACCAGCCGCCCGGTAAATACAAGGGTGAGAGGTATTCCAACTACACAATCGTCAACCAAACACAAACAAATCAATCTATCCTCTACCTTTGCTCTATCTTCCAGCTCCGTGCTGCCCCATGCCTTGATCCAGGCGATCAAGGATGGCGTCCTAGGCTCGTTCGCCGACCTAGGGCAACCGGCGACCTCCTTGCCCTGACGAGATCCCTCTCAGGCTAGGGCTTCGACGGCTCCTTTGCTAGTTTGCTCGGAAACTAGCCGGTTCTTCGTTCCCGTAAGCACGCTGATTACCCTTTGCTGGTTTGCTCGTAAACCTCGCCGCTCTTCACCGCGAAAGGTGCTGGTTATCTCCGGCCGTTGACGAGCTCCACATCGGCCTATCGGTCTCTAGATCGGTTTGCCAGTCACGCCACGTCGTCGCTGCGTTGCAGGTCGCCTAGGGCTACCTCGAGGGCGTCCAAAGCCCACGTGTGGTGTGTTGACCTATTTTAGCGTCAACAGTCTTGAACTACATTAAGAACTCAACAGAAATAGAAATATGCCAACATAAACAGAAACGTAAGCATATTCGAACACAAACAAGTTAACACATTGAACATAAATAGGCTAATATCATTGACAAATGACAACTAACACAAGTTGTTCAACAAGGCCAATGTTACAAGTTTAGAGGCCATTACTACATTGCAGGCCAGTACTTGAAGTTCAGAAAAGCCACTTACAAGTTCAAACAGGCAAGTACAAGTTCAGAAAGGCCAATATTACAAGTTCTCATAGGCCACCAACTGGCTCACAGGCCATTACTACTACATCACAGACCACCATCAGATAAGACGATGTACACCAGTAAAAAACATAAATTGAAAATTTGACAACAACACAGACTTTTGGATTCCAAAAAAAAGCTACTAGTTCTTACAAAAAAATAGTAGAATGCAACACAATAACAGTATGCCAGTTCTCACATTCTAAGGCTTTTATTTCAGTCTTAACTTTATGAGTTTACAGGTATGAAAACATTAAGTTGGCCGGTAATCAGTCGCTCATCACGAGGAATCATGCGTCGACTCCAACTGGGACAAACAAGATCCATCCTGGTTTAACAAACTCGGGATTCGTCAAGCTCGGGTTCAAGTTTAAGATATCTTTCAAAGTTGATCTGAACAGAGTTGCAATCTGAGGTAGGGTATCCTCCTCCTGCACTGTATAGGACACCACACCCTTGGGTGCTGCAGAGGAACACCCACATGGCAGGTGAACCGTTATTGTGTTACCTGATATGAGGGGTAAGCCATCACCAAAGTTCATTGCGAGCCCACTGAAGATCTCACGATTGACGGTATCAGGTGTATCTCGTGGCTTCAACTGGTATCGAGTGTTGTGGAAGAGAGCACTCATGGTGGCATTGATCACCTCACACGTGCAGGACACATCCACCAGCACGTCCACCACACCGGAGGGCCGTTTGATCGGCCGGAAGAGATCCGTCGACGACGCGGTAGCGTTGAAGACGGCGGCTATTTCAGACAGGTTACGGCCTTCTTCCGAGGTGGCGTAAAGGAACGAGCTGCTGCTGCATGAATTGGGGTTCATGGATACAGCGTCGCACGGCATGGGTTGCCATCCCGCTGCTGATGCTACGGCTACGCTGGTATGATCAAGGCGTTGCAGAAACAAAACCAGGAGGAAGAAGATGAGGCCATGTTTACAGGAACAACGCTGGTTTGCCATAATTAGTATAGGCAGATGGAATTTGGTTCAGAGGGATCTGAATTTATTTGATATACTCCGTTGGCTTCTAGTGCTTGCAGCCTTGCAGGATGCTTAATTTGGCGTTCCTCAGATATTATTAATTTGACTCACGGGTCTCGGCCGGCCATCATACAGTTGGAACTAGCTAGGCGCGGTTTTCCTTGTTTAGTCCGCCGCGCCCCGAAGCTTCACAAGGTAGATTAATAATATCTCACGCTGGCAATCAACGGCAACGTGGAGCTGCACAAACTCAAGACACACTACTACGGGTGCATTTTGGTGGAACGATTACTCTGCAACGTGACTTGATTACAATTAACCAGGCACCGCGCCGACTCTAGTTTGCTACACACTACAACCGCAACGTTGCGTTTTTCCTATTTATGAACATTATTTATTCTATACTCATCATAAACTCACGAGTCATATTGACTCAAACACGATACATTTTTTTTTGGAAACGAACCGGCAGGAGAGTTGCCTGCTATATTAAAAAGAAGGAATGCTAAGATGGCAAAGTACCACAACAATATACAAACGTCTCAAAGGACCAAAGATAAAAAAAAAGACACGTCAATCAAAACTGTACGTGATGATGATTTATGAAATTATCTAGGTGCTTTTCTCCCACCATGGTCCATACTCACCTCTTCCTCTTTTGGAGTACCTAAAGTTTGTGGACTCCGCTCATTGGAATATTCTCACATTTCTTTTCTTCCAAATTTCTCAGCAAACTAGGATGATGATGGAGCAAGGGCCTCTCTTATTTGCACTAGGCACTGCTGATATGGCTATCCACCACTTCTCCAGGGTGTCACTAGGCGGCCAGGTATTCGGGTACACGCCAAGGTTTGCCGTCCAGACGGCGATTTCACTCCACAGTTGCTTCGTGAACCTATAGTCTTTGAAGAGGTACAGACCTGATTCTGCATATGTTATCTACAGAGCAGGCAAATCCTTTGGTTTGGCCAGTTCCATTCCAGTCTATCGGCAGTCCATATTCGATTTTCTATGGCAAGCCAGCTAAAGAATTTGCATTTAGGCGACGCCCACGGCTTCCAAATTATGCATTCGAAGTTATTGCAGGTTGCTCCATGTGAGAGCATCTGGCGTCCCCGTTGTTAGCATGATGCGCCTAGTCGCTCGCCACAGACATGTGTACTCACCAAAGTGTTGGGCAAAAAATATTGGATGTTGTAGGTTGATGTCGTGTATCCGGTTGTTGTCAAGCAGGGCATGGTGCAACGTTCTATTTTTTCTCCTGGAGATTGAGTAAAGATGCGGAGCTACATCACAGGGTCGTTGGCCGCTTAACCATGCACTCTTCCAAAACGACGCCCTTTCCCTGTTTCCATTTGTGAACGTTGTGGAAGCTGCAAAGAGGAGCTTGTCTACCTTGTTGCAACACTTGATACATGACGCACACGATTTCACCAAGCTAAAATACCGAAACAAGCATAGTGCAGACTATGCAAAAGGAAAAATTGTCGGGCCTCTTCCTCAAGTTAGACATACACAAAGCTTTCGACATGGTCAGCTAGAGCTATTTTCTCGAGCTACTTCAGACGCTCAGTTTTGGAGCACGATGGTGGAAATGGATCTCAATCCTCTTCTGTACCACTTCCTCAAGGGGGCTCCTAAATGGACACTCGGGCATGGCCTTCAAATCTTCAATCATAGGAGAGGGGGGGTCGACGTATAGGAAGACCCACTATCGCCAATGTTATTCATACTCTCCATGGATCCACTACAACGCTTTACTAGATTTGGCAACAAAACACTCCAACCTCTCCAAATTACCTTTGGCCACAACAAGATGGAGAACTTCCATGTATGCTGATGACGCTGCAATATCTATTACCCCCCTCAAAGAGGACCTGGAAGCCATCATGACCATATTGCAAGAATTTGACAAAATCTCAGGCCTTCGCATAAACTTTCAGAAGAGCTCAGTCCACCCAATCAGATGCAAAGACATTGATCTTGATCATGTTCTAGCTTCCTTTGCAGGGAGAAGAGAATCTTTTCCATGCCGCTACTTGGGCCTGCAGCTACACATGAGATCATTGCAAAAGATCCACGTGCAACCCCTCATTGAGTGTATTGGTTAGTGACTGCCGGGATGGAAGGGGAAGATGCTCAACAGAGCAGGCATGTTAACCTTAGTAACCACGGTCTTATCCCCTATGCCTACCTATCACTTCACTTCTTCCCGCCGACCGTCTGTGCTAGAAAGAAGATTGATAAAATCAGAAGATCCTTTCTGTGGAAAGGAGAAGAGAACACCAATGGGGTCACCGTTTAGTGAATTGGCCGACCGTCTGTAGGCCGAAGGACTTGGGTGGTCTAGGAGTGCCCGACTAGAAAGGTTTGGAAGAGCTTTGCGCTTAAGATGGCTCTGAAAAGAATGGGGAGATGCTCCAAAACCTTGGGTGGAAATGGAAGTGCCATCCAAAGAATACGTTTGTCTCCTTTTCAATGCTTCCACCACGGCCACAACTCACAATTGGTAATATGGAAACTCACAATTGGCATGAGCTGTGCCGCGGGGAAGTCAAGCTTGCCAACAACTCATGCCGCGGGGAAGTCAAGCTCGATTTGTACTCCAACTTACCGCATCACCCACAACCACCATAGTATCCTTGACAAAGACCAAGAGCAACATCACTAAAAAGACAACAAAAGCTCTGGCCCGGACTCCTGTTCAAATGCTCCTGAACTCACCGATGGCACCGCAGTGAAGCACCATCGGAGCGATGATGAGTTGGAGCATTATTCCTAGCGACGCCTCCATCATCGTCTTGTCGACGCCGCCTCGGAAGACAAGCTACAGAGTCACACCTCCCCAGCAAAATCTACCTCCACCTACGGCCGACATCTCATCGTCGCCGCTAGGGAGAGAAGGCTGTAGAGGAACAACACCTATAAATTGCACTCACTCGCCAACGCCATACTGGCCGCGGGAGAGGGAGGGGACTGGTGAAATCACCGCCGGAAACTCGATTCGCCTCCTTTTCACCCTTTCGATAGTTAGCCTCTACCACCGCAGCGGTCGTAAGATCATCACCTCCACTGCTGTTGCAGGTCGCTAGATCTGTAGGACCGTCCTTAACAGGCGAGTTCTTTACTCCCCTCCACTTCCTTCACGACTAGAGTCATGGTGTGTCAGTTGTTTCTTCATCTCGCCAGTACTCCCCTCCGAGTATGGAAGCCGTCAGTAGTCGGTCGCATCGACGCCGCTCCTCATCATTGTGACAGAACCTCCTAAATCATATGGCACACATACACTTGTCATCGTCGCAACGACCTCTGACGGCTGTGCATGTGCACCAAACAATTTAAGAAGTTTGTCGGTTGTCCTCAGAAACCTGAATCATCCACTTTCTTCCCAAGGATCCATCAGTCATTGCAGTATTACAACAGTTTATGCAAATAATTTACATCAGAATAAGTAGCGGAAGTCTTACATAACTTAAGTTTACAAACCATTTGTTTCAAAATCTTACAAATCTTAAGTTAAGTTATTCCAAACCATAGTAGTGAAATAAGCATTGGTAACTTTATTCAAAGTCACACGATCTAATCATCGTCGATGACCTAACTGTCATGTAGCACGGTCCAAAACAGACCTACTCATGCGGCTCACCTACAACAAGGGTTAACGAACCACGATGCGCCTTCGCCTACCCTTCCTCGCATGCCCTTCCACGAGCCGCTGCCACGCCGACGCTCCATTAAGGTCGAAGACGGAGCCCTTCCTATCCATTCATCAGATCCCCGGTGGCGATCATCTCGATGACCTCGTCCTCGTCGAACAGCCGCTGCCCGCTGCCGCTCCTAGTTTTATTGAGCAAAGTGAGTGTTTACCCTTAATTAAATTTTTGTGATTTGCGTACTACAATTTCTTTATACAAACAGGACATCATGTTTATATCTATCTATCCTACTAATGCACCATCTTTTCTTCGCTACGTCCACACAACAAAAGCACCCCCCCCCCCCAGCTGAGAGGACCCCTCTAAGTCCACCAAAAAATGTGTATCGAGAAAAACAACATCTTCGAAACGAACTGTCCAGGTCTATCCAAATTCTTCTCTCTCCCTTACTCTCCTCACTCTACGGCGCCTTCGCGGTGTGGCGCCGCTGCATCCATCGATAGGAGGATCCTCCCTGCGGCCTTGAGGAGGATCGTCCCTACGGCATCTCTCGTGAATAAGACATCGCCCTGCGGCCATTGCATGATCACGCATGGCCGACGCTCGCGAGGAAGACATCGCGACCTCACGGCCGGGCCTAGGCCTCGTGACCTCACGGGACGGCCAAAGGATCCGCGGTGTCACCTACGACCATGCCGCCGGCGCTTACGTCCGTTGGGGTCGGGGTCGCCCCGTCGTAAGCCCGCGGCGATCGCGGTGTGAGGAATGGAGGAGGCGCGGCCCACGAAGTCGTCACCGCGACGTCCACGATGCACTCGCACATGAAGAACCCATCACGCCGACGCCATGTCCATCGTCATCGAGCTGACGTGCCCGTCTGCTGTTGCCGTGCTCAAACTGTGGGACGCCAGTGCGGCAGTGCCCGTGCAAGCAGGTTTGCTCTAAACACTGAAACCTATGTGCTGCAATAGGACAAATAAATTATGAACTTCAGTTAGGAGCAATCGGCAGTGAGTGCCTTCAGCCCGGGAATTAACAGATCCTTTTTTCTGAATAGCTGATACTGTCAAGTTTTACAGGTTCAGTTTTCTGGTATTAAAAACAATGAACAGCTACCTCCAGTTAGAAATGCACGTAGATAGAACATGTTCATTCAGTAAAGTAAAGAGCTTACACGTCAATGCAATTGCATGCCTGAACAGAGCTGAATAAGATGGAATTATTAGTACAAGCATTCCACTTCATAGTGTATCAAAAGAATTCCACTTCATAGTGTATCAAAAGGATTCCACTTTGCCAGCCGGTGGAGATCTTCAGGTGTCGAAGTTCATCAACCTGCCGGTACACATGATCTGCCGGCAGCCGATCGGCTAAGTCGCTGGACATCAGGTGCGTGCACCAGCAGACCGCCAGTGCTGTACCTGTTCATCTCTTTCAATGCTGAGCGATTTCTGTGAAGTCAGTTGCAATCAGTCTTTTTTTCTTCTATATGAGGTAGTTGTTGATTGCTTGCCTGATAATTGCATACAGAAATATTTAGAGTTCTTATGGTCACCGAGCCATGGACCACCCCATGGTGGCGTCGGCCGACGCGCCTTTGGTGGGTACAGATGCTCATTTTC
Source organism: Themeda triandra (assembly GCA_018135685.1). Taxonomy (NCBI): domain Eukaryota; kingdom Viridiplantae; phylum Streptophyta; class Magnoliopsida; order Poales; family Poaceae; genus Themeda; species Themeda triandra. The sequence goes on from JAENPR010000044.1 coordinate 1,457,152, forward strand.
TCATGTTTTGCTTATTGCTGCATCCAAATACTCAAGGTATAAGTGGAACCATTTATTGATAAAAATATGTCTATGTCTTGTTATTCTTCCTCTATTTCAAAGACTGTTGACCGTGTTTTGATGTGGGTTTTTTTAGGGTATATCCACTTTCGACACTGACCCGCATCGCCGTGGTCCATCCAGGGAGCAGGGCGACCTCAACGACGAAGAAGGGAGGGAGGGAGAGCTCGCATTGGGATGGCAGGTGCATGGGCGTCGGCGCTGGCGTCGGTCTTCTGGGAGGCATCCGGGCGGCGGGGGCACGCGCGGACAGCGAAGGCAGGCGCGAGCGTGACGAGTTGAGGCGGCGCTGGAGTGGATAGAGTGCGTGACTTTGTGTATGTGGAATTAGTTAGGGTTTAGGCCATTTTGGGCCAAAATTACAGTAGGAAGGGCCCAAATACTGCGCACGAATGGAAAAATTCTATAGCCACGGACTATCCGATGTTATTCCTGATGTATAGTAACGGACCATCCAATGCAAACAAAAATTATAGCAATGGACCATCTATCACCATATTCGATTTTAGCAACTGACCATTCTTTGCTAACCTTTAGCGACTCACCGCTCTATGCTAATTAACAACTTTTAGCAACCGTAGTCAGTTGCTGATTAAGGATTGTGGTGTAGTGAGAGGGGACGACCCCGCTTGAAATAAAACACAGTGCTCAGGGCGACTAGTGTATGTACGTACTTGCCTTGGTTTGTTAGGTTGTACGTCGTCCATCAAAAGTAGTCAACCTCACCTAACCAAAAACCGTGCGTGCATTCAACAATACGGCCAGCACGCAGTACTACTCGAAACACTAGTATTTCTTTTCTAAAGTACTATTATTAACAATAATTATTTGTGTGAGCTAACGTATATTCGACACTACCTATACACGCAGTACATCCCAGTTAGAACCAACGGGCATTTGGTATCTCTCTGGCTGACCCCTGGCCATTGACGACAACTGTGGATGTGTATACTTCATCAACCTCTAAATTTTTTCATAAATCTTGTCAACTACGTACAAAGCTATAATAAATAGCCATTTACATAGTCAAATGAAAAAAATTCAAGTTATAAATCTTATCAAGCACTACAATTTTGGTATAGTGTCTCCATCCGAGATTTCTTTTTGAACAAAATTTAAATCTCAAAATATATGTATTTAAAATAAGTATTTGCGAACCTTTGTTCATATTAAAGGGGTGCTTAGTGAGTTGATCTCTGGGGAGTGTCACACATTCAATATGCAGATGTCACAATTATCATGATTGAGCCAGAAGAGATTAGTGTCAGAAACCTAAAATCGATAGTATACTGCTTTGAATGGTTGACAGGCTTGAAATCAACTTTCATAAGAGTGATGTATATGTTTTTGGAGTGTCTCAGGAGGAGAAGGTGAGATTAGCCAATATGTTGAATTGATCCTTGGGTACATTCCCTATGAAATATCTAGGAGTCCCAATTAGCTACAAACATTTTAGTATGGGAGAGTTTAGGTTCTTGTCCCAGAAAATGAGGAAAAAACTGGACCCTTGGCAAGGAAAACATATCACATGCAGGCAGATTCTGACCAACTCATGCCTTAGCAGTATCCCACTGTACTGCATGGGATTTGATTTTCTTAAAGTATCCCACTGTATTGCATGGGCTTCGATTTGCTTAAAGATAGTGTACATAAGGAGATGAATCCAATAGCGGCAAGAGGAGCATGAGACTTGAAATCGACGCCTTCAAGAAGGGAGCGGCGCCAAAAGGCAACACCGTCGACCGCCCGACCATGTCAGGCTGAGCTTTCGCCCGAGTCCCATGCATCCAAGACACGTGACGGGACGAGGGAGACGACGCCATCGACACCACCACGGTGTCGATGACGTACTGGCAGGGCAGCCATTCACACCACCGCGGTGCGAGACGGCATACACTGTCGGCAACGCCTCCCAAAGCACCGCTGCCCCGCAGCACCAGGTCCGGCGGCCCCCGGCGCAGGCCGGACCCAGAGGGTCCCACCACCAGCACCAGCAGGCCGGCCAAGCCGGGGAGGGGCCAGGAGCCGCCCCAGCAGGAGCCCCTAACTGGCCCTAGCAGGCCGGCCATGGCCAGTCACCGACCAGGGAGGGGGGAGCAGGCCACCGTCGCGGGGACCCGCCTGGGGCAGATCCGGCACCGAGCCCCCTGGCCCCGGCCCCGGAGGGGAGATCCGCCCGGCCGACGGCGAGCAACGCCGAAGCCGCCCGGAGCCGCCGGGAGGGCCCGGTCGAGCCACCACCGAAGGGGGGCGGCAGGGCACCGCCACGCATAGATCCGTCCCCCAGGGGACCGGATCCGGCGAGCAGAGGCCCCGGCCGGCTCCCAGCCGCCGCCGAACGCCGACATCGGCCAACTAGGGTTGTAGGTGGAGGAGGGACTAGAGGGGGAGGTAGGAGGGAGGAGGTGCAGCGGACAGACCACCGCTTGGTGGCCGCCGCGGGCCGCCGCCGCCGCGCAGAGGGGGGCGACGGCGGCAGCCGGAGGGAGGGTGGCTGTGGCGGTCTTGGGCGGCGGCGGTGGTGTTGCCCCTCCCGTCGCCTGGGAGACGACGCGGAGGGGTACGGGGGCAAAACTACTTCCTTGCCTGCCGTTACTGGTAGTAATGAATGTTTTTTAAGGCTATCTTAGGATGTCCTTCTCGGTAAATGATTTTTAGGAGTGGCTACTCTAGGCCGCCAGACATTTATGGAGTCAATTGTTAATTACATGTCCTGTTAATCAAACAGGCTATTGTTACAGGCTATTGTATACCCCTTTGGTTCCATAGTATTTGAAAGTACCATGTACCATGCTCCCTATGTTCTGGAAACTTGGCTGTTATGGTCATATCCCCCCAACCACCGCCACCACCGCCCGGTATGGAGAGAAGGAAAATGACGATAAAGGGAAAAGGCAACGGAGGTTAGCTAATGACAATAATAATTAAAAAGGCTAAGCACCTTTACCCCGTACTGGTACTACTATTGCTGGGAGCTGACGAATTGGCGATGATGACGACGAGACGGCGATAATGCATGTGGTGTGGTCGACCGCGCGCTAGCTGGTTGCCATTGCATTGGCCCCGGCCCACATGCAGCTAGCTAGCTAACAGCATGCATTGCCATGGCCATTGTGTTGCTGCCGATGGATCGATGGAGTTCGTTGTCGCATCGTCGGATTATTGTACTTGATCGCCCTCGCTCTTCCCCGCACCTCAAGCTACCTTGCTTTATTTCCTTAAATCTCCTCCAACCCAGCCCCATCCATCCATTAGCCCACGGGGGCCTTGCATTGCCCTTACCTTACCTTGCTTCAACCTCACTTTATTAGTAGCTAGCTACCTATACAATGCCTGGTCTCTCTCTCTCTCTCTCTCTCTCTCTCTCTCTCTCTCTCTCAGACAGTGAGACAGACCACTGCTTGCTGCTGCTTTTTTTCCTCCCCTTTAATTTAGTTACAAGCTATAGTTTCGTCAGCTCCACTTTAATAAGAATTAAGATCTCAGTCTGTTATCTCTAGCTTAAGTCTCAAGCATCGAACTGCCTGCTGTCCCCTGCCCTGAGAGCTGAGCTGAGCTGCCGAGATAGCGAGCCAACCGTCGCTTTTAATTTATATCTATCGCCCGCCAGGCCGTCTCATCATCATTGTTGCCATCACCTGCCGCTAACTGGCGGCTGCTGCCTGCGAACTGCGGTACTAGTCTTGAAGAAACCGATCCATGATCTGATCCCACGGCAAAGAGCTTAGAGAGCGTGTTAGTTGCCCGGCCAGCTGCCGGCGCCTCGCTCCCCCGGATCATCCATCCGATTGATCCATGGGGCGCGAGGCGGCGGCGACGAGGCCCAAGCTGCGGAGGGGCCTGTGGTCGCCGGAGGAGGACGAGAAGCTCTACAATCACATCATCCGATATGGCGTCGGCTGCTGGAGCTCAGTCCCAAAGCTCGCAGGTATTTACTATGCATAGTATACTATATAATGCTGAATTAATTTGCATGATATATCCTGCTGTTGCCTTGCATTGTGGTCGATATAGTTAGAGTCTTAGAGGATGCATGCTCTTCTTGGTGTAGGCTTGGAGAGGTGCGGCAAGAGCTGCAGGCTGAGATGGATCAACTACCTGAGGCCTGACCTCAAGAGGGGAAGCTTCTCCCAGCAGGAGGAAGATCTCATCATCAGCCTCCACAAGATACTAGGCAACAGGTAGTTACATTACACCTAGTAATAACAACACACATATGGCATTCATCATGCAAGTAGTACTTAGCAGGCATGCAACCACACTTGTTGATTTTATAGTGCGTGTTGCGCTGAAATCAGCAATGGCAATCAATCTCACTCAGAGTTTCTTATGCCTACTGAATAATGCATATAAAACTAGAACACATGTGAATATATATATATATATGGGATTTTGATCAGGTGGTCCCAGATCGCATCGCAGCTGCCGGGGCGGACGGACAACGAGATCAAAAACTTCTGGAATTCGTGCATCAAGAAGAAGCTCCGGCAGCAGGGCATCGATCCCGCCACCCACAAGCCGCTCAACGACGACGTCGTCGTCACTGCCGACGACAACGCTGCCAATAATAAGCAGCAGCAGCAGCAGCTCCCCTCAGCCGACGACCACTGCTTCGCCATGAGCAGCGACGACCCTCTCGCGCCACACTCCCCGACCGTCAGCTTCGACCCACTGTCCGTGACCAACGTCCCGGCAATGCATCAGCAGGGCTCCTACAGCTCGTTCCGCTCCGACAACCACCACTTGTGCGACTACGGCGGCGGCGTGGACGTGGTCTCGGACGCCGCCACGACGTACAGCGCCACCTACACAGGCGGCGGCGACAGCTCCAGCAACAGCAACGGCACCTGGACCTGCGCCGGCGGCAATGTGGTCGGCGGCGAGCCGATGCCACCGCACATGGACATGTTCGGCCGCGATGCCGAGGCGGCGTACCAGTTCGACCCGGCCAAGTACAGCCCCTGGCAGCACCCGGCGGCGGCGAGGCTCCATGGTCACAACGTCAGCGGCGGTGGCTCTGCGGGCTTCCCGATCAGGCGGGACCTGCCGGATTCCTGCTTCGACCTCGCACGTAGCGCGCTAGAGGACGAGTTCAGCGTCGACTTCCTCTAGCTGACGACCCCGCCGACGACGCGCCGAGAGGTCGCTAATACATGTCGCCGTCGACGTCCAAAACTCACTCGACACACGACAGACACACACAGATACACTTCGTTCACTACTATACTACTACTACCTCAGAAAAGATCACTCAACAAAAGACACTCCTTTTGTCTGGCATGTTCGTTCGTTCCTTATTTTTTCCTCTTCTTTTCATCAGGTCTGGTCCTACTTATTTGGACCAATCGACAATCAAGTTGTTTAATTAACACGTACTGTGTTTATAATAAGGGTTTCATACATATTATATATACTATATATACACCTCAATTATATTTTTGGGAACCATATTTTGTCATTGGAATTAGTTAGTACGAAAGTTGAGCTTGCATTGTTCATGAGCTTGCATTGTTGCATGACTTGCACACACACACTAGAAGGCTGTCGTGACTGGTGATGTCGTCATCAGGTCCAGCGCGACGTACGCCGGCCATGTGAGGTCCCTTTCCCTTTTTCATTTGGCAGCGACATTGCCGGAGGCTTGCATGCAACATATCATAGTGCAATGCACGGCTGCTGGATTTATCAGCGTGCGCGAGACGTACGAGTCCAATTGTTTCCCACATGATATAATCATATATATACGGGCTATCAATGTATAAGGATATCACCCGCAAAAAAAAAATGTATAAGGATATGACTGAAAATGAAGCTAGCCCCTTTCACAAAAAGAACTGGAAAGGAAAGATCCACTCTAAGATCAAAAAATTTTCTTTGACTACTAATGAACAATGCTGTGCTATAATCTAATCCGTAGAAAGTTGAGTGGTTCTCCCACTTGCTATTTCTGTGAACATGATGAAAACATCAACCATCTGTTTTTTTAATGCAGTACAGCTAAGGTTGTTTGGGCAATAGTTGCTCATGCTATTGGTGCTAACAATGTGCCAAGCAGCATTCATCAAAGTTGGAGATGGTATGAGCATTGGCTCCCATCAGGATCGAAATTTCATACACTTGGCATAGTAGCCATTTGTTGGGCGTTGTGGAAAACGCGTGATGCAATTTGTTTTGAAAGAAAAGTTGTGATAGACCCTGCAAGTATTGTCTGTTTTGCATTCTCGCTAATGGGTTACTGGGCAGGGCTTTTCCTTGATGGTGACAAGGAGACCATTATGGAAGGTATGAATGCATTCTTAGCCATCGCGACAAGACTGACGGCTAAGAAGAAGAAGGTACATCTCCAGCTGATGGAAGCTCCGGATGAAGACCAAGACTAAGAAGATCATGCAAAATGCATGGGTGCGGTGGTCTGAGGATCATGGATGCTCTTTTGGCTGGCTGCTTTATGCATTTCTTTGCAAGTCTCGGATCCCCCCCCCCCCCCTTTTGTGGGGTGTTTTGTGTTGCTTATCAGAACTTAGTTGGCCAAGAAGTGTGTGAGTGTCAACTTTTAGTTTTTATGGGGTTTTGTTCCAATGCTATCTAACTCGCTCGCTTTGCTTCTTTTTAAAACTCAATACATTGTACTTCTATTAATGATAGTGGAAATGGGGAAAGGTCCTCGTATCGAAAAATATGAATGCTATCCCTCTTACCCCTGCTTGCATACTCCGTCCTTCCTTGCATCTACAAATTCATATATGTATGGAGGAGGGGTTATTTCAAAATTCATCGATCTACACTACACTGCATATTTGCATACAACATTGAGAAATCGACAGTGATAGATCTGGCCTTCCACTGTCGGTTGCTTGCCCAACAATGATACCCATTTTCACAAAACAAAACAAAAAAGAAAAAGAAAACACTAGAATCGACTACACTATGCTGCCCCCACACCAGCACAGACATCCTCTTCAACTAGCCGCCGCATGGCCGGTGGCTGCGACCCATGCTGGGTCACTAAGGAGAAGGAGGAGGAGGAGGAGGAGGAGGAGGAGAGCATAGTAGGAGGGTGGATTTGGGGAGAGGAGTCAAACGGGTAGAGACAGAGGGGAGATAATTCTAGAGAGAAAGAGTGGTAGAAAAGATAAGGACGTGGACTTGAATGGGTTAGACACCTTGAATATAAATTTTTAGCCCAAGCCAAGGTTGGGATGACTACTAGGGCGGTGACTTGGTCATGGCTTGGGCTCCCCTTAGGTTGGGAAGAGCCATGTCCTGGTTGAGCCCCTGAGCCCTGGGTGATAGCGGCTCTCACCTTCTTAGTCTTTACTCCCTAATATCGAAGGCCTCCTCAAGAGAGGGCCATTCTCGAGCTGACAAGCGATCCCTTTCCTTTCAATGGGTGTGTGTGAGCGCACTCGATTATATAGCTGAAAGGCTCTTGTTTGGTTTTGATAATTGAGTGACAACTTTAGGTGGACTAACATGTGTGATGGTTGAGATACACAGTGGTTAGTTCACAGGTACATGTGTGTGAGCAACATATGCCATGATGGAGATGGCTTGGAGATGTTGTGAGGCTCAACACGTGAGATGATGGAGGAGCTCATTGCAAATGAGATATGGCATGGAGTCATGTGGCCAAAGGGTGAAGATCAAGATGAGGCTTGGCTTGATGGACCGGTTGCAAGTGTGAAGGGCAAGTTGAGGCTTCGAAGCGAAGGACCATGTGATGGTGAAGTTTAGACAAGACTTGGCACCGATGGACCGACGCAATGGTGAAGAGCAAGTGAGGTCAAGATCGATGGACCAAGAGCGTCACATGATGATATGAAGTGTATCATATCATTTGGTGATCGTGTCATGCATGCGGTGCATTGGCACAATTGGAGGAAGACGGTGGAGATGGAAATGCGCAAGGCAAAGGTATAACCTAGGGCATTTCATTTCAACGGTCTAAGATTGAGTGGAGAAGTACTTGAGCGGATTTAGGATAGATGGCCGTACTATCAAGAGGGGTAATCTTGTTTGCATATCGGTCATCTAGTGCCACTTGAGCGATCTAACATTGCGTTGTGCTAGGATCGAGTGGCGTGGTGAGTTGAAGAGAAAATCCTTTGAAAATGATTGTGAAAATGCTAACACACAAGCACATGGTGATGTACACTTGGTGGTGTTGGCACATTTGCAAAGTAGTTGAGAAAAGAAAAGTTGTTGGAGAAGGTTCCGTGAACTCTTGTGTTGGAAATGAGAGTTGGTGGTGCTTGGATTGGAAAACTGCTTTGATCCTTAGTGTTTGGGATCATGAGGATATTCTGGTTGTATAGTACTCTGTATAAGCTTTCCATAGAGTCCAAGATCATCGAAAACGGAGTTCGGAGCTAAGAGATATGCCCGTTTTAGTACGGAGTGGTGCTGGACCAGCGGAAGTTTCGGGCCTCTGGCCGGAAGTTCCGGCTATAATTAAAATAGCAAGTCGAACGCTCGCACTGGGTTTTTTAACTGGTACCGGAAGTTCCGGTGGCTGACCGGAAGTTCCGATCTGAACAGTTTCTGGAGCGTGCGCGTGCGAAAGAACCATTCCGGACTTCGGGCGGAAGTTCCGGCGCTCCGGTCAGGTGACCAGAAGTTCCGGTTGCCTTCATGGACTGAACGCAATGGTCATATTTGAACGGACCGGAAGTTCTGGTGGGGCTGCACCGGAAGTTCCTGTAGGCATATAACGGTCAGATTTCAAAGTGTAACGGCTCTATTCGTGGATGGGGCTATAAATAGGAGGTGTGGCCGGCCTTGGTCGGTGCTTAGCACCTTGGGGACTTGGTGTCCACCTAGTAGAGGGCTTGGAGAGCCCTCTAACTCACATATGCTTGGTAGTGACCATCTGATAGTGTGAGAAGAGCGATTCTAGTGCGAGTGCTTTGTGAGATTGTATCGTGTGGCACTGGGTGGTTGTGTTGCAAGCGGGAGAGCTTGTTACTCTTGGGGGTTGCCACCTCCTAGACGGCTTGGTGGCAAGAGGCTCCATGGTAGCACGCGTGGAGATACGGTGCTCCGGAGAAGAGATTATGAGAGGTTCGGTGCTCACCTCGCGGGGATCGCGAAGAGTAGCCTTATTGGATTGCGCGTGTCATTGAGTTACCACACTTGTGTGTGTGGGTTTTCTCGGTGCCTGTGGCAGAACCTCCTAAGTAATGTGGCCCACATGCACTAATCCTTGTCTTAACAGACCTCGGATGATAATGCACGTGTTCCCCAAGACTTAATTAGCTCTGTCGGGTTAAACCCGAAGTATCCACGATTCTCCGAGCATGGATCAATCATTACAAGAGACATTGCAGTGTACAACAGTTTTACAATAATATAATATACATCAGAGTGATAAGCGGAAGTCTTACAACATAAGTTTACAACCCTAGAAGTTTTAAATCTTACAAAACCTGAGTTAAGTTATTACAAACCATAAAGTAGTAGATAGCATTACGATAACTTTATACAACACCTCAGACGTGATGCTTGCCCAAGGCCAAACACACTACTCGTCGTCACTCTCTGGAACGACCGTCATGCAACAGGGTTCGAAACACACCTGAGCATGAGACTCACCTGCAACAAGGGTTTAACAAACCCTGAGTACAAAAGTACTCAACAAGACTAACCCGACGAAAAAGGTGGTGAAGACTCAGGGATGCAGGCCAGATAGGAATCAAGGTAAGGTCCAAAGCAAGAATCAATTCTTTTGCAGAAAAGCCACTAAGAGTGAGTCCTTAACCTCAAGTTTTACTTTCAAGTTAACTTTGTGGGGTTATTTATGCTAAGCTAACTTAAGTAAAACCGGCGAGATCAAGATAATTCATACAACTCTCTTTTATCTCTATCATAAAGTAGCCACCACTTTTATCTACGATGTATGGTCGGAGGATCAAGTCTCCATAACCGAGGAGCACGACGATTCGAATCGATTTACTGTTGAGGATCCCTAAACACACGATATAAGTGGGACTCTAACCCACAATTATATCAACAATACCGTCGGACATTCTAGAACTAGGCTCAGCTTCCGCGCCACCCAAGAGTACACTTACACCTCCATTCCGGGGGACACGGCCCACGAGGGTATTGTACTCCCGCCATCTCGCCACTCCCAGTGCACGGGCTCACCGTACTAGTCCTTAGATTATCCTAGGGTAAAGCTTTTCCGTAGATATGTGAGTAGTTGCAAAGTCTTGTCCAGTGGCCAAACAACGGCCGGTCCTTAATCGACAAGTCGGAAACACTACATCAACCATATGATGCAAGTTACCCGACCGATCTTACTAATCATTAGCTACCAACATTAAGATGCCACATGTGAAATCAACTTCCAACATTCGAAGTAACTCGGTTGAAAACCTATTTACTAGAGCAAGACTAAGCATACTAACATTTTCGAAATAACCGGTAGCAAGGATGATATACAAGTAACAAGGTAGGTAATGCATCAATTAGGTTATAACGCAACTCCTAATACTTAATGCATCAAAGCAAAAGCACAAATGGTAAAAGCTTTGTAATACAAGGTAGGGTTGAATGTAAACCGGGGCTTGCCTTGATCGAGAGCGTAGACGAAACCGGACTCGTCAACACTGGAGACACCGAAACCCGACTCCGGAACTGGTTCCTCCTTCGGACCGGCGGTACTCTCCTCGTTCACGTGGTCTACACGATAATGACATGATTGAATATAAATATGATGCTTAGTAGAACTAAATGAATTAAATACAAGCGCAAACAATAAATTAAAGTGCCGAAGGTCATTAGGGTTGATGACCTAGGGTCTTCACTCAAATCCAAAGTCAAACAAGTAATTAATTAACTACGGAAATTAAATCCTAAAACAAATGTTGTCAAATTGATTTCAAAAATTAATTTTAAGTAGCTTATATTAAAAACAAGTGCACCAATAAATTTTCATGATTTTTGGATAAATAAATAAATTACTAAAAATCGAGAAGACTCACTTTTTAAATAAAAGGACTAATTTTTGAACATAACAAAACTACTCAAATGTGGGATTTTGAATTTTTCCTAGATAAAGGACATCATAAAGAACACACACAAAAATTTTCAGAATTTTTGGAGCAACACACAATTTACTATGAATTTTGAAAGAATAAAACATTTTCTCGCCTAAAAGAAATGGAAAAAGGATTTATAAATGAAAAAGGCTGACCGGGCCGGAAGTGGACAGGCTCGGCCCAAGACTTGTGGCCTGATCGGCCCAAACGTAGCAAAGCCGGCCCATCCAACTCGCCCGAGTTGGGCGGCGGCGGCGAGGCTCGCCGGCGATTCCTCGCCGGCGGCGAGGTCCTAGGCGGCGAGGCCTAGCCCTACGTGATCCCGGGCGGCAAGGCGCACCTGCGCGAGCTAGCTAATGGGGCGGCTAGCGGCGGCGGCGCACGCTCGCCGGCGGCCATGGCGGGCGGCGGAGCTGCGGCTCGGCGGAAGAGCTCGCCGGAGCTTCTCCGGTGGCTTTAGCGCGCGCGAGGTGCGGTGAGGTGCTACGGGCGTGATGCGCGTGCCAAAGGACGCAGCGACGCGAGGCGCTATCGGCCTCGGCCCGGACGCGGCGGCGACGGCACGGGAAGCGGCGGCGACGCGACGGCGGCCGGCTGCTACGGTGCCCTAGAGGCCAAGCAAAGGGCTCAGGAAGGTGCAGGAGCTCACCGCGGAGCTGATGCGCTTGATGATGAGGCGGCTGGATGGATGGAGGCAAGAGCTTGGCGGTGGCGGCAATGGCGTCGGCGGCGAACCCGGCGGCAAGGGCGGCGGCGTTCCGGCGACGTACGTGCATCAAATCGAAAAAGGAGAGGAGCATCGGGTGCAGCTCGTCAAGGCGAGCTCGGGCCGCGGAAGGAATCGAGAAAATGAACAACGACGACGACGAATGGCGGCGATTCCGGCGGCTCGGCTCACCGTCCGCGAGGAAGATGATGGGCGTGCGGGCGATGTAGCGGGCGCGAGGGAGCTTGGGGGTGCAGGTTGGCTGCGCGAGCTCACGGCGGACACGGTGGTGCGGTCGGCTTGGCTAATGGCGGCGCTAAGGCGACGGCGCGCGGAGGTGGAGCTCGGGCGGCAATGGCGATGGCGATGGCGACCGAGAAGAATGGATAAGGAGGAGGAGGGGAGAAGGGGTCCGGGCCGGGGTTAAGGCGGCGGGACGAGGTCGGAGACGGCGACACGGGGGCGGCGAGAAGCTCGCGGCCGTCGCGGCTGGCAATCGGGCGGCGGGCGGCGGCATGGCGGAGCGACATGGCCGGCGACGAAGAACGGGGAGGGGAAAAAGTGATGATGACGTCATCCACGGTACCAGCAAAAGTATTTTGCAAATTTCTCCAAATTTTTGAACTGAAGTTGAAAAATTCCAAAAAGCAACCCTAGCTAATTTTTCATTCTCTACAACTTTCTCAACTGGCACATTTTCAAATTTTGCAAGGAAAATTGAATTTGAATCAAATTTTGAAAAGGGGACAAAACCCTAGAATGAAATATTTTGAAATTACCTTGGATTTTTCTAAATAACTTGAAAAACTCCAAAACTATGAAAAACTCAACTTTTCAAACTGCACACTTTCTCCAAAAGATGTTTTTCCAAAATATGCATAGTTTTTGAATTATGGTTTGAAATTGAAAAGGGGACAAGCGTCGGAAAACCGTATTTTCAAATTTATTTGAAATTCTTTTTGGAAACTTGAAAAACTTTGTTCACCAACATTGTAGCTCTCATCAAGCCCTACAATATTGCTTTTTGGACCAACCCCAAATTCTTTGTAGATTTTGAATTAGAGAAAAGGGGGTAAAACGGAGTTTGTCGGAAACAGGGTTTTCGAAATGAAAACGCGTTTGAACGAGCCGACACACCTCTAGGCTATCAAAAGCGGTAACAAGCATCATCTCAGGGGCACAATCAACCTAGAATATAAATCTTGTTTTAGTTGATGCATATCGGGGTTGACCTAAGCATGAATGCTTTGCGACTAAACATGATGACATGGCGGGTTTTAGTTGATATAACATCGAGATGTTACTGACCCTTCCCCTTAAAGAAATCTCGTCCCGAGATTTAAAGCCTTGGGTTAAGTAATGGAAAAGGAAATGTGTCAAGCAACACATCTTTAAACAAGGACATAAGGAAAGGGGTTTTTACAACTCACACTAGAATAGTTATAACTCATAGAGGGAATTATAACTTAGATAGAAGCATAGAACTCGGGAAATATTCCGACGGATACTCTTCGATTCCCAAGTAGCCTCTTTTTTCGAGTGACGATTCCACCGTATCTTGTACCACTTGGTTGTTTTTTGCGAGTAACTCGATCTTTCGATCCGAACTCGACGGGATACTCGAATAGGTTAGATCGGGCTCAAGTTCAATTCCTTCAATGTCAACAATTTTGTCGGGTGGTTGAAGACATTTCTTGAGTTGTGACACATGAAACACATTGCACACGGTGACAACCGTTCGGCAACTTCAAACGATATGCTACTTTTCCACGGCATACCCGATAACCCGGAACGGGCCAATGTATCGTGGTGCTAACTTGCCCTTAACTCCGAATCGGGTAACTCCTTTCATAGGTGATACCTTCAAATACACATAATCTCCCGTAGCAAATATCAATGGCCGACGCCTCCTATCTCGCATAACTCTTTTGGCGGGGACCGTGCTATCTTCATATTCTTCTCAGATCTCGCTGAACTTTCTCTTCGGTTGCTCTCACAAGATCAACTCCAAACAACCTTCGTTCCCGGGCTCGACCGGTGTAGTGGAGTTACGCATCTTCGACCATACAAGTGCCTCAAAAGGTGCCATTTTGATAGTTTCTTGATAAGCGTTGTTGTATGAGAATTACGCCAATGGTAAACATTCATCCCATTTCTCCGGAAAATTCAACACACAAGATCTCAACATGTCTTCTAAGATTTGATTAACCCTTTACGTCGACCATCGGTTTGCGGATGATAAGCTGAACCTGTAAAGCGAGATCACTACCCATTGATTCATTGAAAGATTTCCAGAAATTTGACAGAAATTGAGTACCTCTATCAGACACAATGGTCTTTGGTACACCATGAAGCTTCACAATATTACTCAAATATAACTCCGCATAGGTGGATGCGGGATATATTGTCTTAACGAGTAAGAAGTGAGCTGACTTGGTAAGACGGTCGACAATGACCCGAGATGGAATCATAGCCCTTTGATACCTTGGGCAAACCGACAATAAAATCCATACTAATATCTTCCCACTTTGCCGGGAATAGGCAATGGTTGTAACTCTCCCGCGACTTCGGATGCACTGACTTTCACTTTCGACATGTATCACACCTTGCTACATAACTAGCAATTTCTATTTTCATTTTGGTCCACCAAAATCTCTGCTTCAAATCATGATACATCTTGTTGCTTCCTGGATGAATAGAAAACTTAGTGTTGTGTGCTTCATCAAGGATTTTCTGACGTAACTCAGGAACTTTTGGCACGACCAACCGATTCTTGAACCATATCACACCCTCTGCATCAACTCTAAAACAAGAATCTTCATGTTTACTGGCCTTCTCCTTAATCTTTTCCTTAATACATTTGATTCCCTTATTGCCTTTCTGAGCAGCAATAATTTGATCTCTCGATAGTTGTTTCAATATTCGAGATTAGACAAGCTGCCTTGTTGAACAATCTCTATGCCAAGTTTATCAAGTTCATTGCACAATGAAATATCCGAGGCTTCACGTCAAACAGTTACATTGATTCTTTCGATCGAGTGCATCGGCGACTACATTCGCCTTACCGGGATGGTAGTGCACCTCTAGATCATAGTCCTTTATTAACTCTAACCATCTTCTTTGCCTCATATTTAGCTCATCTTGAGTGAAAATATATTTTAGACTCTTGTGATCTCGTATAAATGTGACAGTACTTGCCTAGCGAGATAATGACGCCATATCTTTAATGCATGAACAACTGCGCCGCTAACTCAAGGTCATGAGTTGGATAATGCTCTTCATGTGGCTTAAGTTTGTCTTGAAGCATATGCTATAACTCGGCCTTCTTGCATCAATACACACCCAGACCGGTGCCGAAGCATCACAATAAACATCAAACGGCTTCGGACATCCGGGTCGTGCTAAGATTGGTGCCGTTGTCAACAACTTCTTCAAAGTCTGAAAAGCTTCCTCACATTCAGGTGACCAGACAAACTTCACTTGATTCTTCAACAGTTCAGTGATAGGCTTGGACACTTTTGAGAAATCCGGAATAAATCGACGATAATATCCTGCCATTCCCAAAAAACTGCGAACTTGATGAACTGTTCTTGGAGGTTCCCAATCAAGTACATCTTTTACTTTGCTAGGATCTACAGAAACACCTTCAGCTGACAAGACATGCCCAAGAAACTGAATTTCCTTTAGCCAAAACTCACATTTGCTGAACTTAGCATACAATTGATGTTTCCTTAAACGTTCAAGAACAATGCGTAAGTGTTTCGCATGTTCTGCTTCATTCTTGGAGTAAACCAGGATGTCATCAATGAATACCACTACAAACTGATCAAGCTCTGGCATAAACACCGAGTTCATAAGGTATGAGAAATGGGCTGGTGCATTGGAAAGCCCAAAAGACATAACTAAGTATTCATATAAGCCATATCTCGGTAGTGAATGCGAGTCTTTGGAATATCCTCGGGCGAATCTTGATCCGATGATACCCGGACTCGAGATCTATTTTTGAAAACACCTTTGCTCCCGCTAACCGATCAAAAAGTAGATCAATACGGGGCAAGGGATATTTGTTCTTGATAGTCACTTCATTCAACGGACGATAATCTACAACCAATCTCGAGTTTTATCCTTCTTCTTCACAAAGATAGTTGGGCAACCCCAAGGCGATTTACTATGCACGATAAATCCCTTATCCAAGCAACTCTTGCAATTGTTTCTTGACTCGCTAATTCGGGAGGTGCCATCCTATATGCTCTTCTAGATATAGGAGCGGTACCAGGCTTCAACTCAATCACAAACTCAACATCTCGTCGGGAGGTAACCCCAGTAACTCTTCGGAAACACATCCGGAAACTCTCGAACAACTGGAATATGCTCAATCTTTGTTGCCGATATGGCATTGACTACCTCAACCTTTCTCTTGAGAGTTGGGAAACGGATGAGAAGCTTAGACTTACTATTAGGTATGTTGACTCGTCACGAGACCTATTGAAAATATCTATCACTTGCTCGCTCCATGCCGACTCGGCCAATTCATTCCTATTATGACATCTATTGTCTCGCTTTTCCGGGACTATCATATTGGTGGGAAAGATATGCCCTCCCAAATCTATAGGCACTTCGCGTACCATCTCTCTAGTACACATTCGCCCACCAAAGCGACTGTATAAAGAACTCTTCATTTGTAATTGTTATAGGTATGTCATGCTTCTTAACAAAAGTGCCATTGATGAATGTATGTGATGCACCGAATCAAAAAGTGTAATCAGCAGGATGATTGGCAACGAGAAAACATACCCGGCATGATAGGTTCACCGTCGGGAATTTCTCCAGCTTGAGTGAGGAAAACTCGACCGGTCTTCTTGTCATTCTTGTCATTCTTAGCATTCTCGGTTACCACCTCGATTCCGTTAGCTTCTTCTTTGCGTTTCTTTGTGGAGCGGGAGCTCTTGGAATACCATAACCATACCGATATCGCCGGATACGGGCGGTCCCTTGAGAAATGGCCGGGCTTGCCACAATTAAAGCATGGGTAGTTATAGTTTGGTGGGGTTTGGATACGAACACCAGGGCATTCGGGCGACGTGGAGCTGGAAGGGCCGCGCGCAGACGGAAAAACGCTGCGGCCTAGGCCGGAACCGGGGTGGACGATAAGGAAAACGACCATGATTTTGAGGATGGAAAACAACTTTTTGGCGCTTTGCATTGCCACTATAGGAACTAGAGAAACCACCCTTCTTCTTTTTCAGCTCTTTATGCTTGCGATGCTTTTCCTCAAATGAAATGGCAATGTTCACGGTCTCTTGATATGTAGCATTTGGAGACCCGGTGAGCATCACACGAATCTTAGTATTCGGGCCTCGATAAAGCATTCTTTCTTCTTGCGGTCGTGTTAACATGATCGGGGCATATTGGGACAGATGATTGAACTTGCCAACATACCGCATAACCGACATATCACCTTGTTGGAGAGCTAGAAACTCATCAAGTTTGATACGCATAATACCCTCGGGGAATATGATGAGCACGGAAACCCTCACGAAATTCAGCCCAAGTAATACGATGACCTTCGGGTTGTTCGGCAACAAAGTTAGCCCACCAAGTCCAAAGGCGGTGCCTCTCGCTTCCGTGCGGCAAACAAAGTGGCTTCGATATTCCGTACACTCAATCAGCCCAAATTTCTCGCTCCATAGTGCGGAGCCATTCATCCGCCTCCATGGGTTCATCTCGCCCGGAAAAGGCGGAGGACGGGTGTCTCGTGAAATCCACATATGTGGTTTCATCTCTATTATTTCTACCACGATTTCCATCTTGGGCATTCGATTTTGAACCATGGTAGTGGTGGCATTAACTAAGGCTGCAATAGCTTCGGCCAAAGTGGGTGGAACGGGTGGCGGAAATGGAGCACCGTTATCGACATCTGTTTCATAACCAACCACACTTATTCACATAATTTATTGAACTAAACAAGCGATAATACGAAGTTAAACACACTTATGATACATTACTTTTGTTACAAATACCGCACCTCGCAAGACTTCCCATAGCTACTAAGGTTCAAGAACAACAGAGAAGAGATATATTACATCACTTTCTACCTAATTTCCTACCCTTCCTCCTCATCATCATTCACTGGAATGACCTCTTCCTCTTCCTCTTCCTCTTCCTCCTCATCTACTATCATCTCCGGATCTTCCTCCGGATCTTCTTCTTCTTCTGGATCCTCTTCAGTATCATTTGCGGCATTCATCTCATCTTCATCAATAATATCTTCCTCAACAGGTTCATCTTCTTCAGGATCTTCTTCCTCCATCATGTCCGGTTCTTCATCCGGACCCATGACAAAACCAAGATCGTCTCCTGCAACCATTCTCTGATAATCTGGATCCAGCAGATTATTTAACCTCTGGCACTCATCATCGGCATCATCAGCATACTCTTCTAATTCTGCCACATACCCCTCTAACTCTTCAATTCGTTCATTGGCTTCTTGTAAGCGAGCACGGGCATGATCCTTCGATTCTTTGTGTGCTTCGGTCGACGCCGAGCCGGCGAACGATAAACCTCATTAACTCTATCATGTTCCGCCCTCGCAATTCGATCTAAGCCTTGCTATCTCGGCTGTGGATCGAGCCGGAGGCGCCACTACTCTCTCCAATCTCATATCTTGGAGCTAAGCGGTGGCGGGGCACTCCCTGAGGTCCAGTACTCTTGCGAGGGGTCTGCTTGGTACGAGCCATCCTAAAAGAATAGAAAGATCATAAGGATAGATAGATGGGATCCGGAAGTTAGCATGAATAGGATTGATATTACTTAACCCAAACCACATTAAGAAGGAAGGTAATTAAAACAGGTTAATTAAGCATGATGCATGAACGAACTTACGATCTAAGCATAAAAACATTAACTTAAGCACATACTTAAAGTAAACTTTCGTAATTAGGGCAATAATGCATGCTATCCACCACAAGGATTTTCAAATATGCCTATAGGGGACTAAAAGAATGGAATTTAGATAAGGAATAAGCAATTTGGACTCAAAATAGTCATATTAAGTTTTATTGATCCAAAACCTTTTGAAGTTTTGCAATAGACACTACAATACTCGGAATAACGATCCGCTCTCGATACCACTGTGGCGAGAACCTCCTAAGTAATGTGGCCCACATGCACTAATCCTTGTCTTAACAGACCTCGGATGATAATGCACGTGTTCCCCAAGACTTAATTAGCTCTGTCGGGTTAAACCCGAAGTATCCACGATTCTCCGAGCATGGATCAATCATTACAAGAGACATTGCGGTGTACAACGGTTTACAATAATATAATATACATCGAGTGATAAGCGGAAGTCTTACAACATAAGTTTACAACCCTAGAAGTTTTAAATCTTACAAAACCCGAGTTAAGTTATTACAAACCATAAAGTAGTAGATAGCATTACGATAACTTTATACAACACCTCGGACGTGATGCTTGCCCAAGGCCAAACACACTACTCGTCGTCACTCTCTGCGGAACGACCGTCATGCAACGGGGTTCGAAACACACCCGAGCATGAGACTCACCCGCAACAAGGGTTTAACAAACCCGAGTACAAAAGTACTCAACAAGACTAACCCGACGAAAAAGGTGGTGAAGACTCGGGGATGCAGCGATAGGAATCAAGGTAAGGTCCAAAGCAAGAATCAATTCTTTTGCGAAAAGCCACTAAGAGTGAGTCCTTAACCTCAAGTTTTACTTTCAAGTTAACTGTGGGGTTATTTATGCTAAGCTAACTTAAGTAAAACCAGCGAGATCAAGATAATTCATACAACTCTCTTTTATCTCTATCATAAAGTAGCCACCACTTTTATCTACGATGTATGGTCGGAGGATCAAGTCTCCATAACCGAGGAGCACGACGATTCGAATCGATTTACTCACCGAGGATCCCTAAACACACGATATAAGTGGGACTCTAACCCACAATTATATCAACAATACCGTCGGACATTCTAGAACTAGGCTCGGCTTCCGCGCCACCCAAGAGTACACTTACACCTCCATTCCGGGGACACGGCCCACGAGGGTATTGTACTCCCGCCATCTCGCCACTCCCAAAGTGCACGGGCTCACCGTACTAGTCCTTAGATTATCCTAGGGTAAAGCTTTTCCGTAGATATGTGAGTAGTTGCAAAGTCTTGTCCAGCTGGCCAAACAACGGCCGGTCCTTAACTGACAAGTCGGAAACACTACATCAACCATATGATGCAAGTTACCCGACCGATCTTACTAATCATTAGCTACCAACATTAAGATGCCACATGTGAAATCAACTTCCAACAGTTCTGAAGTAACTCAGTTGAAAACCTATTTACTAGAGCAAGACTAAGCATACTAACATTTTCGAAATAACCGGTAGCAAGGATGATATACAAGTAACAAGGTAGGTAATGCATCAATTAGGTTATAACGCAACTCCTAATACTTAATGCATCAAAGCAAAAGCACAAATGGTAAAAGCTTTGTAATACAAGGTAGGGTTGAATGTAAACCGGGGCTTGCCTTGATCGAGAGCGTAGACGAAACCGGACTCGTCAACACTGGAGACACCGAAACCCGACTCCGAAACTGGTTCCTCCTTCGGATCGGCGTTACTCTCCTCGTTCACGTGGTCTACACGATAATGACATGATTGAATATAAATATGATGCTTAGTAGAACTAAATGAATTAAATACAAGCGCAAACAATAAATTAAAGTGCCGAAGGTCATTAGGGTTGATGACCTAGGGTCTTCACTCAAATCCAAAGTCAAACAAGTAATTAATTAACTACGGAAATTAAATCCTAAAACAAATGTTGTCAAATTGATTTCAAAAATTAATTTTAAGTAGCTTATATTAAAAACAGTGCACCAATAAATTTTCATGATTTTTGGATAAATAAATAAATTACTAAAAATCGAGAAGACTCACTTTTTAAATAAAAGGACTAATTTTTGAACATAACAAAACTACTCAAATGTGGGATTTTGAATTTTTCCTAGATAAAGGACATCATAAAGAACACACACAAAAATTTTCAGAATTTTTGGAGCAACACACAATTTACTATGAATTTTGAAAGAATAAAACATTTTTCGCCTAAAAGAAATGGAAAAAGGATTTATAAATGAAAAAGGCTGATGGGCCGGAAGTGGACAGGCTCGGCCCAAAGACCGTGGCCTGATCGGCCCAAAACGAGCAGCAGGCCGGCCCATCCAACTCGCCCGAGTTGGGCGGCGGCGCGAGGGCTCGCCGGCGATTCCTCGCGGCGGCGAGGTCCTAGGCGGCGAGGCCTAGCCCTACGTGATCCTGGCAGCAAGGCGCACCTGCTGAGCTAGCTAATGGGGCGGCTAGCGCGGCGGCGCACGCTCGCCGGCGGCCATGGCGGGCGGCGGAGCTGCGGCTCGGCGGAAGAGCTCGCCGGAGCTTCTCCGGTGGCTTTAGCGCGCGCGCGAGGTGCGGTGAGGTGCTACGGGCGTGATGCGCGTGCCAAAGGACGCAGCGCGAGGCGCTATCGGCCTCGGCCCTGGACGCGGCGGCGACGGCACGGGAAGCGGCGGCGACGCGACGGCGGCCGGCTGCTACGGTGCCCTAGAGGCCAAGCAAAGGGCTCAGGAAGGTGCAGGAGCTCACCGCGGAGCTGATGCGCTTGATGATGAGGCGGCTGGATGGATGGAGGCAAGAGCTTGGCGGTGGCGGCAATGGCGTCGGCGGCGAACCCGGCGGCAAGGGCGGCGTTCCGGCGACGTCTGTGCATCAAATCGAAAAAGGAGAGGAGCATCAGGTGCAGCTCGTCAAGGCGAGCTCGGCTGCGGAAGGAATCGAGAAAATGAACAACGACGACGACGAATGGCAGCGGCGATTCCCGGCGGCTCGGCTCACCGTCCGCGAGGAAGATGATGGGCGTGCGGGCGATGTAGCGGGCGCGAGGGAGCTTGGGGGTGCAGGTTGGCTGCGCGAGCTCACGGCGGACACGGTGGTGCGGTCGGCTTGGCTAATGGCGGCGCTAAGGCGACGGCGCGCGGAGGTGGAGCTCGGGCGGCAATGGCGATGGCGATGGCGACCGAGAAGAATGGATAAGGAGGAGGAGGAGAAGTGGGTCCGGCCGGGGTTAAGGCGCGGGACGAGGTCGGAGACGGCGACACGGGCGCGAAGAAGCTTCGCGCGGCCGTCGCGCTGGCAATCGGCGGCGACCGGGCGGCATGGCGGAGCGACATGGCCGGGCGACGAAGAACAGGGAGGGGAAAAAGTGATGATGACGTCATCCACAGTACCAGCAAAAGTATTTTGCAAATTTCTCCAAATTTTTGAACTGAAGTTGAAAAAATCCAAAAAGCAACCCTAACTAATTTTTCATTCTCTACAAGTTTCTCAACTGGCACATTTTCAAATTTTGCAAGGAAAATTGAATTTGAATCAAATTTTGAAAAGGGGACAAAACCCTAGAATGAAATATTTTGAAATTACTTTGGATTTTTCTAAATAACTTGAAAAACTCCAAAACTATGAAAAACTCAACTTTTCAAACTGCACACTTTCTCCAAAAGATGTTTTTCCAAAATATGCATAGTTTTTGAATTATGGTTTGAAATTGAAAAGGGGACAAGCGTCGGAAAACCGTATTTTCAAATTTATTTGAAATTCTTTTTGGAAACTTGAAAAACTTTGTTCACCAACATTGTAGCTCTCATCAAGCCCTACAATATTGCTTTTTGGACCAACCCCAAATTCTTTGTAGATTTTGAATTAGAGAAAAGGGGTAAAACGGAGTTTGTCGGAAACGGGGTTTTCGAAATGAAAACGCGTTTGAACGAGCCGACACACCTCTAGGCTATCAAAAGCGGTAACAAGCATCATCTCAGGGGCACAATCAACCTAGAATATAAATCTTGTTTTAGTTGATGCATATCAGGGTTGACCTAAGCATGAATGCTTTGCGACTAAACATGATGACATGGCAGGTTTTAGTTGATATAACATCAGAGATGTTACAGTGCCTTGAGGGGCTCACTTGAGAGTGGTGTCTTACGGTGCCTTGCGGGCGTGCCTTGAGGGGCAAGTGACTTGAGGGTCACACCAAAGAACCATCTAGGTGAAAAAACCGGAGGAACCACCGAAGGTGTTGGTCGACACAACAGGACGTAGTTTGGGGGCAACTAAGTGAACCTGGTGAAAAATCGCCGAGTCATCTTGTGTTCACACTTCGCGGTGGTTTGCAATCTCTTTCACAAGTTTTGTATTTACATTCTTTACTTTCATATATAGCTTGTGTAGTTGCTCTAGTGATTAGTTAGCTTGTGTAGTTTGCTAATCACCTTTTTGCTTGTGTAGACAGAAGTAGAGTAAGTTGCCTTGCTTAGCTTGTGTAGTTAAGTAAGTTTGAGCCTTGGGTTTGGTTTGTGTAGCTTTGTCCTTGAGCATCTAGTGAGTTTAGGTTGGTTTTGTGCTTTTGCTCATTAGAATTGTGTAGGTGCACACCTGCTTGCCAAAGTACTAGTTGCTTAGGTTTGTGTGACCTTGCAAGCTAATCTTGTTTAGTGTGCAATAACTAGATTGACACCTTGTTTGCTTGTTTAGGATCTTTTACAAGGTGCATCTAGAGTGATAGTTAGAGGGGTGAAGTCTTGGCTAGGCCGATAGATTTAATTCTGCACTTGTATCGGTTAGCCGGAGCGATTAGTTTTAAAAAGGACTATTCACCCCCCCCCCCCCTAGTCCGCCATCTCGACCTTACAATAGCCTCCGAGCCCCTGTTGATTCGAAGAGTCAGCTGAGGGATTAGTCGGTTGTAAACTCTTAAACGACTCTCGTTAGGTAGGTGGCTTTAGTGCCCGACAAATCGAGCTAGGGCAGCGCGAGTGAGTCTTACACTAGAAGAGTAATTAAGAAGGTAGAAGATGAGATTATGAGGCTCATTTGTGGGCCCATGTTGGGTGGGAATCGACATCTAGTGGCTCCATCTAGCGAATCATCGTTCCTCCCCCCTGCCAAATAAAAAATTAAACTAAAATCATCCCATGTCATGAACCAAATACTCACATGGAAAGACTACATCTTAGAAAAGAGAGGTAGGACCATCCGTCACCGTTAGTATATGACTTGAGTACTCTCTCTATTTTAAATTATAAGTTGCTTTGATGTCTATGATACATCAGATTTATTATGTATCTAGATAACATTATATCTGGATACATAGTAAATCCGATGTACCACAAAAGTCAAAATCACTTATAATTTAGAATGGAGTGAGTACATATGCTAGTAATGCAACTGGCAAAAATAATGAGTTGTTTTGGTATTTGGCTCCCATTTGACAGATCTTTGGTATTTGGCCTTATTCAGGGGCTACAGATCGAGTCCTTTGTCTCTGGGATTAAACAACCTGGATCTTTTTCCATGTCATTTTTCATCCGAAAGAAAATTGATATTCCAACGAATTTATATTTATTTTTTTGTGTAGTGTTCAATCACACATGTAGAAAGCGAGTGCACATTAAATTAAATGCTAAACAAGACTGTTTGGTCCCTTTCCTCCACTTGACAACGCATCAGGGCTAGTGGCCCTACTATCGTGCACTGTTATTAGCCTTTGGGCCTTTCCCCCGCTACTGTTGTGCAGTCCCGGAAGTAAAAGTGTACAGGAGCACCACCACTGTTTTGTGCACGCACATGCAGTGTACAAAACTCCACGAATCTCAGCTACTGTTGCATTTGCTTCCGTCCCGATCAGCCCGGCCCCTCGGTGCATCACGATTGTACCTACGTACGTGCCATTATTTGTAATTCAGATGGCCTGGAACAAGTACACGCGTACGATGAGCATCGATCTTTTGAATCAGTAACGCCACGGCAAAAGCTCTTGTTATCTGACACTTGGATCTATCTATCTATCACTGCAAGATCTGATGGATGAAGAGTAACAGAACAAGTACACCGATCCATCGATAATGGAGTACCAGACGTTCAGGGGATTCCAGGGGAGAATATGTGGCAGAGATGAGTGTGTGTACGTTTTGGCGCGGTGCAGCTTATCATGCTTGCATTTGCATCTTCTTCATATGACTCACAATCATAGGCACGGGAAAGCCACTTTCCGCCTCCAATGGGCACAGCCTTTTGGGGCTTGTCCTGGCATTGCATTGCCCGTTTTGGAACCCCACCAACCACCACCCGTGGTTCCCCCGGACACAAGGACATGATGCAGCATCATGGCTCCACCTCCACGACAACGGTTACGGGAAGCAACCGCAACACCACCCCCTCCCTATCCAATCTACCACTTCATTTATTTCATGATTTATCTCAAAATTCTTTACTGTTTATAATGCTGGATAATAAGACAATGATGATGCCGTCAACAATACTATTATTACCACCGGCCGGCCGGGAAAGGATCATTAATAATATAACAAAAAAATACAACACAATCAGCGCACGTGGATGAATTGCACGTCGTCCTTTAATTCGTTGTTGCATCAAGTATCGATCACCATATGTCTTTGCCCTTCCTCCATGCCTCCCGGCTAATAAGATGCAACAGTCGTCACGTCTGGTGTGTGCACAACCTTCTGGTAATGTCGTCACACTCACAGTTAGCTAGCTCTATCTATGCACAGTAACAGTAAGAGTATGTGTTACCCATTCCCCTCCTGATGAGCTGCTGGCTTGTTGCGAGTCTTATGATTTATTTTATTTAACTGGAAACAGATTTGACCAAACACTATTAATCTCACACTCTGAATTACATGTATTCACGCCTCCAATGCTTGATTAATAGGATTTGTCCCATTTTTATTTTTTTATTCAAATCAGATATCGTGTTAAATGATAAGTACAATAACAGTTTAGTCCCATATAGAAAAGTGACTAATAACAATTGATTCGACTAAATGTGTTGTTTTCCAATACACCTATCACTATTACAAAATAGATTAGCAAAGGTGGTCAAAGATTATTATTTATAGAGATGGGGGCAACCCTATCCACCTCTGTGAAATGGTGTGTGTTAATGGGCTATTAATTTTCAGAGGTGGTCGTGTGGCCAGCTTAGTAAATACATTAACAAAGTCAGTCATCGTAAATTTTCCTAGCTAAACTAGGCTTATTTGAAGCGGTAAGGAGTATATATAGGTTTCAACAACCTCTCATTTCGATTTGTTGTCAAGTTTATTTTTTGAGATGTTGTTTTCTCTTCATCATTCATGCTTAGGGAAGGGGTGTCCCGTGTGGCATATTTTGTAAAATTTCATAGGATTGATGTACCCAACTAGAGCATGAATATGATTGGAGATGCTGAAAGTCCCGGTTTGATTTTAGTAATTGAATGATAACATTAATTGATTAATGTGGTTCATGGGAGATGAGCAGGTGATTAGTCCATAGGCTAGTTGGGCAACATGAAAGGCCGTAGAGGAGGGATGGAATGTGCATGTGAGGTGAAGTGCTCAACTAGTAGTGGAGAGAAGATGAAGATGATGATCCAAGTGATGGGGACATATTGAGTGTGCAGGTTACAAGTAGTCTCGTATAGCAAGATGGTGAAGACTAAGCAAGGCTTGGCTACAATGGAATTTGCAAAAGGTGAAGGGAAAGCTAGAGGCTCGGGCACAATGGTGGACTATCAAGGTGGTGAAGTGTGAGTATAAAGGGCTTGCTGTCGATGGATCAAGAAGACAGTGAAGAGTGGGCAAGGCTAAGATCGATAGATTATGAAAGCCATATGAAGCCACAAGTGATCTACATCTTTTGTGAACATTAAGCCAAGAGTTGATGATATGTGAAGATATCATGTCGCTTGAAGGTGTGAAGATGGTGGAAAGATCATCAAGTATAGACAACGATCAAGAGAGGATGAAATGGTGAATTTCATATGATGATGACCATTGACATGAAGAGGATGATGTGGAGAGTGATTGCTTGCGGGAATCAACTAAGTGATTAGGATAGTCATACTATTAAGAGGGTGTTTCGTTTATCGGGTATCTAGTGTCACTAGGTGAGATCTAACTCGTATATGTATTAGATCTAGTAGTGTGGTGAAATGTAAGTGAAAACTTTTGAGAAATGTTTTGAAAATGCTTGCAAGATTGTTTAGCTCTTGCATTTATTCACAAACCATCTGGCCAGTTCATTTGCATAGTGCATTAAGTCAATGTATGGGCTAGACAAACCATTTCTGATTGTCGAGCGCTCTCATTTTCATGAGATGCAGACCATTCGACCAAGTTAAGTTCACCTTTTTTTTTGTTTCTTCACGACCTCTCCAATCTTGGAGCCACATTGTTTCCTTACATCCATAGAAACTATATGAACGTATTTTCCATAGAAACTACATGAACATATTTAGCACATCATAGCATATGTGTTAGTGATGGCATTGAGATCATATTCCTTACAAAATATACAATATATTTTTTATATATAACATAAATATTTGGTTAATCCTTAGAACGTGGCATCTACTCCTTAATACGAAAGATAGACAAGAGCAAATTGATCGGTCCGAGGTCTAAACCTTGTTTAACATAAATCCTTTGGTTTTAGAGAGGTCTGGCATGCTTACCTCTCTTTGGTTCAACTGCAATCCTTTATCACCGTCACATAAGAGCGGGTGCTTCAGTGGTGATTGCGGCAGCAGAAACGAGTGCCCAAGCAGCTGCGAAAAGGGTTTGATTCTCTCTTCCTCATCGGTTGGATGTTGTGGAAAGAACGTAACACCAAAACCTTCGATGGTCGTCCCCCAACGGCGCAGCAGCTTCTGACGTCCATCCGGGACGAAGCCATGGCATGGTGCATGGCCGGCTACAAGAACCTTAGGGACATGCTGAATTCGCGCTTGGATTGAGTTGCTTCTTTCCTTAGTTGCAAAGTTATTTGTGATGTAAGAGTATCTCCAAAAGTTATGCATTCTTAGTTTTGCATTTGAGGGAGTTTGCAAAGCCAAAGATCAGGAGCGTACTCGCGCCAAAAACCATCGCTAGCAGCAGACGTCGTGAAGAATTGCGAGATGGGATCGGTGTAGTACCTGGCGTTGTTGAAGAACCAGCGTCGCGGCAAAACTTGGCGGCGCTCGCGCGTGGAGGGAAGGACGCGAGTCGCGCGGGTGGACGGAACGAGGCCCAAGTCACGCGGGCGTGGGGAGGAGTCACGATTTGCGAAGCCTGGGGGGCTTGGCATATATGCCAAGTCTAGACCTCTAACTGCCAAGTTGCAAATTGTAAAGTCTAAATGCAAAACCATTGGATAGGACATTTTAATATTTTTTTTGCAAATTAGTGAATGCAAAGTCTGAATGCATAACCCTTGGAGATGCTCTAATCTCCATGCGAAACTTGATGTGTTGGGCTACGGTAATTTTGGTTACTGTCCCTGTTTTGTATTTCTTTTAAAAACTCCCACCTGCTTAATGCAATACTTCAGCGTGTTCTAAATCCTTTGGTTTAGGATGAAACGCTGCGCAAGTTGCGATGGTTAATGAGGCCAAGCTAACTGAGCCGAGGCAGCAATTCATGTTTAGAACCTATAAATACGCGAGACTGTTAAGAGCATCTCCAACAACTCCTTAAATCAACTTGATATTCTTATAAATTTGTTAAAAACACAAAAAATTTTCTCCAACAACTCTCTAAATCAACTTGGTATTTATCCCAAGTTGCTATTCACGGCCTCCGCGTGCGTAGCGACTTGCTATCGCGACAGCGACCGCCCTCGCCCGTCGCAACGCCGCTGGCCGCCGCCCGCCCGCGACCGCTTGTCCCACGGCCGCGACCGCTCGGCCCGTGGCCGCGACGCTGCTGCCCGCGCCCCGCCGACCGCTAGGTCCGCCGCCCGCCCGCAACCGCTCGGCCTGCCGTGACGCTGCTGTCGGCGCGGTGGCCTGCCGGTGATGCGGCGCCGTCGTGCCGTATCTAGGTGTAGGGACTCAATACATGATAGGTTTTCTTTTACGGACTTTTCTAAAAAAGTACTAGACACAGAGAGTTATAGATATACCCTTGGTTGATTTCGGGAAAGTTCAAGGACTAATCTGCAAAGTAGTCCGGACTCATTACATGATAGATTTTCTTTTCCGGACTTTTCTGAAAAAGTGTACTAGACACAGAGAGTTATAGATATGCCCTTGGTTGATTTCGAAAAAGTTCAGGGACTAATCGCGTAGTTGGATTTAACAAGTTGGAATAGCAAATTGTTAGAGAGAGCTTTTTTTCACTTGCTAAATATAATAGCAAATTTGTTAAAACTCAAGATTTAGCAAGTAAATTATACCAAGTTGTTGGAGATGCTCAACGAATGTTAAGACTACGCAGAGGTGCATACAAAGACTCATCACTATGCAATTAACGTTGATGGTACGTTTGATTCGGCTCGTGTTAAGGGCCGAAGGACGCCACCGAGTAACAGGGAAGTCCACTGCAACTGCCCTGCTGGCAGGCTGGCAGCACTGCTGCTACGCTTTTGATTAGTGGTTTCGGTCTTATCATGTCAGACATGATTCCGAAATGAGGCCACAGTGCTAGCAACGCCAGCATATAAATGATAGAACCCAGCAAGATACTGATTACAGAACGAGATGAAAGGAGTGCTGCCAATTCAAATCTGAACTACGCAAATGATAGAATGTAAGTTACCAGTTACTCGTACCTTGTTGCAGTGGAAAGAACACAAAATTCTGACATTCATGTAAAAATCTACAGCTAGCAATACAGCTATTTAAAGTTACACAAATCTGGACCAGTTTACACCTCAGACCACAGAAGTTAGGGCTAAGTGCTACAATTGATCAAATCTTCACAACCTTGTCTGCTCAAGCAAGTGGAAGATTGAACTTATAGAAGCATCACCACAGATTGCAGCTATCATCAAACTCTCTTCACGTTGTCTCCTTGGATAACCACTTGACCTTCAGTCATTAGAGTGCCAAGGGCACCGCGGAGCTGCAACAAGAACCCCACGAACACATCAGCGAATGCAACCTACAAAGAGAATCAGAAGAGACAGTGCAAGCTACAGTTTCAGACTTACTTCGTGCAGATGAATTTCCATTGAGCTCTGCTTCCTAAGTTCTTCCAGCAACTGCGCACAAATCAGAACAAATACTTAGATCACTGCTGGGGCAACTAATGATGAAAACAAGGAAAGAGGCAGCAATCCAAAGATGATTCTTTACCTCAATCATACGCATTGAGGGGCCTCCAAGCTGCATTTTCTCCACGATAAGGTTACGGGCTGCAGCAACAAGGTTCTCCCGTCTCTGCCTTTCACTTGCAGATATCCCCGTCATGATTAGATCCATATCAATTGTCCCTTTTATCATTCATAGACACCATCAGCACAATGGTTGCAAAGTGAAAAGGATGAACAAACTCAAGCCATGTTAATCTAACCAGTTGCATGATCCGTTGCAGACTGCTGCATGGCAACTTCAAGAAGCCTGAAGGCCTCCACGACATCCCGCACCTCAACCTTTAGGCAGCAAGAGCCAAATTATCAGTCACAAGACCACAAATGGCCATAAAACTAAATAATAATCAGTAACTGTTATTCAGAAATAATGATTACCACTTCAGAGAACCGCATTCGGGCTAATGCTTCACTGAGACGAATCAAACTCTCTATTTGTCTAGCAGTTGCTGTTATGACCTATCCACCAAGCAGCAATGTTTTAGGGGTTTCTCACTATTCAAAAAGACTAGAGCATAGTGAAACAAAGATGCTACCTTCTTTCTGCTCCCAGGGCTATTCCCTCTTTTCCTCATCTCAACATAGCCACGAGTTAGCTCTTCTGCAGCTTCATCAGATAACTGTGGCTGAATATACTTCCTTGCATAGCTTATGTAGGCAACTAATGTCTGCAAATCCAAGACCTCGAGCTCCTCTAACTGCACAACACGATGAGTGCATTGCTAATTAGCTAAGAGAAGTGTTGCACTTGTTAAATTGCAGGTCATTATTTATTTCATAAAAAGAGAAGAAACTGAAGTATCAAAATATAAAGGCTGACTCAGGTGTCTTACATTTGGATTCTCAAAATGCAACGAAACAATATGCTTTGCCAGGCGCCTATCAGTTTGCTCATCTGCCTTGTCCAAGATGAGATAAATCAGGTCGAATCTGCATATTAAATTGTGACAAGAGTTAGCATTTCCATGTCACTCATTCACTTTTTTTTTTTTTAAGTAGTAACTCATTTCACTTTGAAACATGCAGCCGTCCAGTCAGTTACCTTGAAAGTAGCGTTGGGGCTAAGTGGATGTTGTCAATTACAGAAAGCCTTGGGTTGTAACGTGACTCGGTAGGATTGGCACATGCCAGGACAGATGTCCTAGCATTTAAAGATGCAATTATTCCAGCCTTCGCAATGGATACTGTCTGCTGTTCCATCACCTAAATTAATTGCAAAAGAACTTTAGCTTACATGAACTTTAGCTTACATAGATAGTCATATTTTGGCATGCAAATAATGAATAAAATTTTCAGCAGACCAGACCTCATGTAACATGCTTCGGGCATTATCAGACATCTTATCAAACTCATCTATGCAACAAACACCTTTGTCACTCAAAACAAGTGCTCCACTTTCTAGAACCTGAAAGGTAAACAAGGTCATGGTTGAGATCATGGGAGCAATTCAATAAGATGGAAAATACAAAGCCATAATGTGAACTTAATGATACACATACAGTTTCACCAGTCTCAGGATCTTTGGTAACATAAGCAGTAAGTCCAACAGCAGAACTTCCTCTACCACTTGTATAGATACCACGAGGAGACAGTTTATGCATATACTGGAGAAGCTGGGATTTACTCGTTCCAGGATCACCCACAAGTAAAATATTGATGTCACCCCGGAAGCTAGCTCCAGAAGGAAGCTTCAAGGGATTGCCACCGAAAAGCTAGACACAGAGCAGTTTGCAGTATGCCGTGGTTAGCAATGACACAAACTTTTTAAAATAACATCTTAATATTCCATTAAGTTACCTGGCAAAGGAGACCTCTTTTAACATCATCCAACTCCCATATATTTGGAGCTAAAGATCTAGTCAATCTGTCATAGATATCAGGCAACTTTGAAAGCTCTTTTAGTTTCTCAATCTGCAGTACCAAAAAGAAGAGGGTTACCAAGACTGCAGCAGAAAACATAGAAGAAAGATTTGGGTGCCAGAAATACCAACAATCCAGCACACACCATTGAAGAAAGGTATGGGTACTGAAAAATACCTTATCACTAAGAAAATCCTCTTCAGTAGATTTGCTAGCATCAGAATTATCAGTATCCATGGTGTCCTCCACATGAAGCCTAGACTTGTCTGTCTTCTTGATGTGAAGGCAATCAATATATGTCTGAATGAAGAAGGAATACCATTAGACAATACTTTAAGTACAAGACTTAATCCTGTTGTTCTAAAGAGGAAATTCAATTATGAGAATGCAATAAAACTCTGTATTTTTAACCTTGAATATAGACTTCACTGTCCTTTGAGTTGGTCCAACTCTAATACTCATAGCCCTGTATATTCCAGTTATCTATAATAGAAGCAAAATAAGTAAATTTGACAATTTGCTTAAACAAGAACCATATGCCAAGATTT
This sequence comes from Themeda triandra, assembly GCA_018135685.1. Taxonomy (NCBI): domain Eukaryota; kingdom Viridiplantae; phylum Streptophyta; class Magnoliopsida; order Poales; family Poaceae; genus Themeda; species Themeda triandra. The sequence goes on from JAENPR010000044.1 coordinate 1,489,573, forward strand.
AAGGTACCGATCATTAAGAAAGTTCCAATCCTAACCTCAACCCTATCTCCAGGCTTTCCAGCATCAACAAGCTTATCATGCATCAAGACACTAACTGTATGTGGAGTGCCACCTTCTGGTATCTCATCTGGTGTTTCCTGCAACTTTATGATCTGCTTGTCTGAAAATCTAGTCATGCAAGTAAATGTTAAATTCAACATGATTTTGATTCTATTAACAGTACAAGCAGAGACAAAAAAATGGCGACAATTAGATAAGCTACCTGCATCGATTGTGCACTAGGGTCATAGAATTTGTGGCTTTACATTGTTCTTTCGGACAAACGTGTGGCTCAGTTACTCTCCCTGAGAAAGGCAATTCACACTATATTAGTTTTAAATTGATAAAAACAATACAAACAGACAAACTTAAATGGTCCACATATGGCATGCATATCTTACAATCAAAATAGAGTTGAATATAAATTGTATCATACACTACTGGATGTATGCATTTTGAAGCAGCTAATCCTTTAAGATAAAACAAAAAAAAAACATGGCCAAAGCTCTGCCATTATCCATTAAAAGGAATTAGGGGTTGTTTGGTTCATGGCCTCCCAAGTAACTTGGACACTGGACAACGATCTGAGCCCCATGTACCCAAAATCAGAAGCCTGCACTGGGCAATGCTGTGTGGGGGCCAACTAAACCTTAAAAGTTTACCAACCACATTTCCCCAGATGAACTCACCATGGACAAAACCTAGTCACAATCATAGAAAACAAAGCACCCCAAACCTTGGATAGACTACAAAAACAGTCTCACTGATGCCATTCTCTAATAAGTATGCTTAGCAGAAAGGTAAACTACAATATAGATTTATACATTATGAAGTGGCATCTTTACTTCAAAATGTGGTAGATTAATTGGATTCAGAGAAAAAATGCATGAGATTTATTTCCTGACAAGCAGCATACATGGATAACTGAATTGAGCAACATCATGATAGTATAATACGGAACTGACGGCACATTAATTGATGAACATAATTTTGGAACTGATTGAAATAAGATCATGAGTCAGAATTGCATGAATCAAACTGTCTATTAGCATCATACCTCTATCAACCATGACAGGGTCTGAGTAGAAACCACAAACGAGGCAGCGGAACACAGCCTCCTTGAGCTCCGGTATGACCGAGCTGCATCTAATAATCATACCCTTGATGGATACCATCTTCTCAATATCTACAACGGACAGGAAATCACAAATCAGATCACACAATGTACAGTCTTAACAAAAGTTCGAACATTGTCCTCTTGGCCAAAAGAAATAATTATGATTACCAGACGGGTTGAGATTCCTCAAGCAAATGGACGACTTGAGGTTGTAGATCCTGGTCTGGATGTGCTTCTCGAAGAGCGGCTCGATGCGCGCGACGAGGTCCATGAGCACGATGTCGAAGATGGCGAGCACCTCGAGCGGGTAGCGGACCATCTTGCTGTAGAGGTCCGGGTCGTGGTCGAACACGTCGTGCGCATCGACGTCGAGCGACTCCCCGCCCTCGAGCTCGAGGATGCGGTGGATGGCGCGCATGTACTTGCCCTCGTCCATGACCGGGTCGACGCGGCCGGCGTCGCGCGGGTCCCGGAAGTGGCGCAGGAACCGGAGGATGGCGGCGTTGACGTCCTGCACGCTGATGTTGGTGCCCCAGACGAAGACCGGGGTGGCGTCGACGCCGCCGCCGCCGTCGGTCTCGTCGTCCCCGGCCTCGGACGACGGCGGGACGTCGTCGGTGGACATCGGGGTGGAGGGCGTCGGCGGGAACCGGCCGCCAGCCCAGTTCTGACGCTGCTGCTGCCGGGCGGCGCCCGACGGCGTGCGGCGGCCGGGGTGCGGCGGCGTCTCGAACCCCCCGAGGGAAGGGGACGAGGCATAAGGGCTGGCGGACCCGCGGCGGCGCCGCCCGCCGGAGCGGCGGGCTGGCTGAGACGGGGACGAGTTGGTGACCGGGAGCGGGCTCGACGGCCGACCATCCGGCGACGACATGGCTGCAAGAAGAAGAGGAAAAAAAACGAGATTTTCCCCCACACGGGAACCCAAATCTTGTCAAGAAATCTGCAAGGAGACCACCAAATCGAATCGATCCACAGAGGAGGGGAGGTAGCGATTAGATCTTACCAGGTGGGGAGCTGCCGCCGGCGTTGGAGGCCATGGCTTCGTCGCAGAGACAATCGCTCGGGGAGGGCGGAGAGGGGAGTGAGAGAGGAGGAGATGGGGAGGGTGGGAAGGGCAGGGTAAAATGGCGGGAGGTGGCGGCGGCGGGAAGAGGAGGATGGCGGGAAAAGCGTCACATTTCCCGCCAAGTGACGCCGGGGGACTAGATGGGCCGTGTTGCGTAGCCTGAGCCCACTAAGCCTTTTTTTGTATTCTTGATGAGGATTGGGCTGGACCGATTCACCTATATCTCCTCTTTAGGTGTTTCCCCTGTTTTTTTTTTCTCTTTTTTAGATATGTGTATATATGTATATGTATATGTATGTACAGCATTTCAGTATTTCCTAAAAGAAAATGTATGTACAATATATGTATGTGTATATACTTGTCCTCCCCGAGAGATCAATGGGTAAGAATTCCTCTCGATTACTTTATGTTTTTTAACGGAAATATGCTAGTAATTTATTTTCTAGCAAAAATGCATACTAAAGTTTTGGTCCTTTAAATCCATATATATGTATAAGTTATCATTTTCTTCTTCATTTGAATTCATTTAAATATCAAAAAACTAACAGTAAGTTGAGATATTCAATTAAACTTTTTTTTACTTTACCAAAGTTGTGTCGCACAGGCAAGGCCCAAACAACGCGACGCCAATGAAAAGAAACTACTTGCTCTGTCAATATAATTATCGTTTTTCGATAAGTCAAACCACTTGAACTTAACTAAATTTGTATAAAAAAGCACTAATATTTATGATATAAAATAAGTATCATTAGATTATTATATAATATATTTTAATAATGAAATTATTTAGAAATATAAATACTAATATTATTTACTATAAAGTTGGTCAAAACATGAGGTAGCTTCTACGGCTCTCACAATTGCATTCTTTCCTGGAGAGATCTAGTAGAAACTAAAATTTTTAAACAAGGCAGCAGAAAATATGGAAAAAAATGAGAAAGAAATACAAAGGTTAAAACACCCAAAAAGTAGATAAAACGAAAATACATACACGACAATAATATGACAATAATGATGAAAAAAGTATGAGGAGCATCTCTATGAACACACGCACACAAACTCAATCCCTATGAGGAGCATCTTCGAAGACTAGGCTGGTAAATCCTCAAGATTGACAGAGTCATCTCCAGCGCCAATCCTAGTGAGCATCTTTGAAGACCGGGACGACAAATCTTGAAGATTGACTAGAAATCATCTCAAGCGCGTTGCTTGTTGTGGGGAATGTAATAAATCATAGAATTTTCACTGATAAATAGTCGAACTGAGGATCTTCGAAGATTGGGCCAGCAAATCCTAAAGATTGACGAAAACACCTCAAGCACATCGCTTGTCTTCTCGAGGGGAACACAATAAATCATAGAATATTCGCTTCCACGTAGAGTCAAACCAAGGACCCGAGGTGCTACTAAGGCCTTTATACACCACTATAGGCCCTTTCACAAAAAAAAATGTAGATAAACCCATTTTTTTTTAGCAATGTAGTTAAACCCACTAACTATGTTGGAACCTTATTTAGTTGGTGTACTGGCCTAAGGACTGAACTTTGTAATAATTAGTCTGATTCTATCGGTTGATAGATGAAGCTGAGTATAAACTATCTATTATCTAAAAAAAAGTTAAACCCGCTAATTAATAAACATAAAACAAAGGAAGAAATGGTTAGCCCATAAAAAGGCTAATTGTCTATTGGCCCAAGAAACATCTAGCTTGGTTAATTGGTAGTGGGCTGTTGTGCGCTTGGCGAGGAGGTAGTGGAGCAGGCTTGCGGATGGTTACCGTCCATTTAAGGGACTGCCTTTGTCAAAAGAGAGAGAGAGAGAGAGAGAGAGAGAGAGAGAGAGAGAGAGAGAGAGAGAGAGACTGCATGTTTTCCCCTCAAAAGGGGGACTATTTCTTTGGGTAAAAAAGAGTTGGACTGAAATAATATGTTATTTTATTTCCCTAGGGCCATTTCAATTTTTCGACTATCATCGCCGGTGCCGCAAATGGAGCTGACAATGATGATCATTTTCAATGCCGGTTTGAACCGACGACCAGCAATTCAGCATTGAAACCACCGATGATAAGGTATTTGGTTTGGAGCTAGTGGTGACAAGCGTTTGCAGTAGTGAACTGACATTTTGGACTTGATAGAGTACCCTTTTAGCGCCATAGAAAAATTGTATGTCGCCAATGTGTCAAAACCAAGGGCCACGCCAATCAAAATAGACTTCGAACTCATGTATCTAGTTTTTATTGTACGTTGAGTGAGGGAGCTCAAACTCAAATCATAGTTCAAGAGAAATTTTTTTCATTTTTTTATTACAAATTACACCTTTTATTGGACAAGAAATCTTCCGAATGGTGCGGCCAGTGGGGATCGGAGGCATTGCCACATTTGCTTAATCCTCCTCCTCCTCACTCTTTTCTTATCACTAAATTTGTTCCACCCATACCTAAGATGGTATTAATTACTCCTTCCGTTCGAAATTGTAAAATGTTTTGCCTTTCTAGATATATTACTTTTCCTATGTACCTAGACATAGTGTATGTCTAAGCGGATATAAAAAACAAAATTAAAATACCCAAAATGTCTTGTAGTTTAGAATATAGGGAGTATTAGAGCATCTCCAACAGTTGGCCATTTGGGTTATGCATTCTAGAAATTTGCCAAAAACCTTAAAAATTGCTCTCCAACAGTTGGCCATTTGACTTATGCATTTTGCCAAACTTGGCATTTGAGGGACCAAACTTGGCATTTTTGCATAGGCTCAATGTCTTGGCAATTTTGATATCCCGTGAATCCCGGAGTCCTGTCCACACGCGGTGCGGTAGTTTCCCGCGAGGACTCCTCCTCTCCGCGCGCGCCGCCTCCTTTCTTCACGCCCTTCTTTTCTTTCCTCTGCGCGCCGCCTCCACCCTTCACGCGATGCCAGGCTAGGAGAGATCCATCGCCGCATCCTCTCCTTCTTCCACGCGACGCGACGCCAGCTAGGGCATACAATCGCCTCCTCCTTTTGTTGCAGCGACGCGAGGCGGCGAGATCGATCGCAGCGACGAACTCCCGTATACAGGCCGGGGACGGACTCGACCGGATCAAGACGGCCGCGAGGCGACTTCGTGGACTTGACGACGACGGACTCGAGCGGATCTCGACGGCCGGCGGCGGCGACCGTGGAATTGGCGGCGACGGAGCCAAAGCAATCTCGCGCGAAGAGGAGAAGAACCGCGGGAAGCGCGCGAAAAAGAAAGAATATCCCGGACAAATCTTGGTGGGTCCGCTATTTTGGAAAATGGCAAGTCAAAAATGCCCAACTGTTGGAGATGACCTTTTTTTTCCTTTGGCAAATGGTTTTGAGACTTGGCAAACTCCAACAAATGGCAAAGGAAAAATGCCCAACTGTTGGAGATGCTCTTAACATAAGATTATCTCACACTATCGGCATTGATACATTTTTTAAAACAACTTTCTGTACAATATTTCATTAACATGGTAATAGTAAATTCTTGATTAAAAATATCCTTTTGAGGTTACCACAACTTAAAGCTTTATCATCAATATTAAGTAACACGGTGTAGGTTTTGAATATATTTGTTTATGCCATCATGGTTCTTAAGAGTGTCGTCTATTGTCTAAACTAGGGGAATTCCTCGCGCGTTGCCACGAGCATGACAGAGGAATAAAAATATGTTAGGATAATGAACTACTAAGGTGGACACATTGAATACCAAGATAAATTGCTAGTGGCAAATGATAGTAGATCATTGATGTGGACGCATTGCATATAAAGGGAAATATATGGTGCAGTTGACAGTGGACTGATGTGGACGTATTGCATGTCGAGAAAATAGATAGTGGGATGATGAGGTGCACGTGTTGCATGATGATTGAAATAGATAGTGGTGTTTGTCTATATAAGAGTTATAGATTCTTAATTGTGAGAAGTACAAGGAGAGTTAATAAAAAGATATAGCATGCACAAGAGCTTTAAATTAATTTGAGGATAAAAATGTGTAACTATTAATAAGGTTACATTTGAAAATAAAAAATTAGATTCATGAAGATATTTTTTTTGACAACTGCAAATTATATTATATTAAGCAGCCAAGTTACACAAAGGACCTCGAAAGAGGACTAAATTACAGCAGGTTCCATGGACCGGATAAGAGTGTCTACAGGAATAGCGGCGACGACGGTGACGAGCTCGCCGGCGGTGGGCCGTAGGGGCGCCTATGGCGCATACACTCGAGTGGAAGACCGCGCGAGGCGTCGGTTGTTGTTGGGGCGACGGAGCCATTGGAGCAGAGCGTTCCAGGCGACCGAAGTGTCGAAGTATTGGCGTCGCCGGAGGTAGATGATGAGGCTCGATGTCGATCCGGTGGAGGCGAGGTCGTCGGGACGGCGCCGGTGGAAGAGCTACTCTGTTGGATGCCCGTGGTGCAAGATTGAAGGCTGCATGGAGCGGATGGAGGCGGAGGCATGCGGTTAAGGTGAGGCGGAGCGGCCCGGATGTGGCGGGGCGGAGGTGAAGGAGGGGGAAATCCGGGCTGCAAGGGAGCGGATCGAGTGGAGGGGAGAGCGGATGGAGGCGGAGGCGGAGGCGTGCGTTGGAGGTGAGGCGGTGCTGCCCGGATGTGGCGGGGCGGAGGTGAAGGAGAGGAAAATCCGGGCTGCAAGAGAGCGGATCGAGTAGAGGGGAGAGCGAATCGAGTTTATTTAGACTGACCTGGGAGTCGGCGTCTCCGGCAGCGGCGAAGAAAGCAACGACGACGGCAGCGGCGCATCCCAGGGAGAGCTTCATAACTAAAGTAAAGGGATCTTACAAGGGGGGAGAGAGGGGAAACAGGGGAGGAGGAGGGGGGCCGGCCCACCTGCCTACCGCCGGCGAGGACGCCGGGGAGGGCAGGGGGCCTGCGGCGGGCGGGCGGTACTACAGCCGGGGCTGAGAGGTTCCACTCAGGGACTTTCCTTCGAGGGAAGGCTCTGCCCATGACCAGTCGCTGCTATCTTTAGCTTTGGTAGCAGGAGAACCAGTTCACCATTTTCCAATTCATGAAGATATTGTATATATGTACCGCAACAGACTAATTCAAGTGCGAGGGTGTTCTAAACATGTCATTTTTTCTATTTTGTGTTTTGAATTCTTTATAGCTGTACAATGAGGATGTGCAAAGAAAGAACATGAGCGCATAGCTTCAACTTTGGAACTCGAGTAACATTTCCTAGGCTCTTGAAAATAGAACTAGTAAAGATTATACTCCGTATGAACGATAAGTGCATAGCATCATGATCATTTGCACAAAGAAACACAAACACTCATCTATGGATCCCAAGCGAATTGAGCATTCTTATATTGTAGAATTTTTCTAGAGAGGATCAAATTGTAATTCAGCCTATGTATTTGTGTTTATGGGTTATGGCTAACTATTTTCCTAATAATAGGATTTGTAAGTAATGCTTGAGGAGTAAGCAAATGTGGAATGAATAGAACGCTTCATCAATCATCATCTTCATGAGTCATGATCCTTAACAAATTAAATTAAATCCTTCAAACATGGAGACTCGTGATAAGTCGACGCCCTGTTTGAAAAAAGAGTTGCAGTCCTTTTCGCCCAATTTTTATTTTAAAAGAGTAATAGGACGTGTCTATAAGGGTCTTCTTGACTCTTGAAGAAGCAACTACTCGGCGGTTTGGCATTTTGGAGGAATATCCTGGTCGAATCCTTGGACGAGTACGTCGGCCCTTGTTGTCTTGTTCTCCTGCCTGCCGTCCTCGCCTGTCATCTTCTCACCTCCCCGTGAATATTCCTTTCGACCGGTTCTTTTACACGGCATGAGACATACTAGTACACACATGGCGAAAATCATTGGAATGGAGACCGGAGAGGAATGATACTCCTTATTAGAATTTACAGGTGACTCAAAAGTGACCTTAGTATAAACAATGTGCATTGTAGAAGCTGGGACCTTTGTTCCATTGTTATTAAAAAAAAATCGATGTTCATACGAGTGATGTTTTGATTTGTATAAGTAGTAGCCAAATAAATAGCTAAAACGGCCGCGTGACTAATATAATATTCTCATATATAGAGAGGGAAAAAAAATCTCTGCAACTTGTTCAGTTGTTCTTGCATTGTTTTTCTCTTAGGCAAGCAATTTGCACTTGCGCTTATTAAATTTCAAAAATCCTGGCTTCTTGTGACCATAATAGTCCAATCTCTGGAACATGGCGGATATTTATCTACGCCTTTCCATGTCCTTTCTTTTTTGGCGCCACCTTGAGGCATATTCTTTTATCCCAAGAATCATCGATCCCGCTTACCAAGTAAACTAGCTATGTTATCGCCGGTGTGTCATGTAGCACCATTTACCGAGTTAGGGTTCATGCCAACTACTGTAGGTTGACTTTTTGACCCATCAGGATTCAGGAGCCACCACATCAGAAATTGACAATTCTCTCATCTGATGCCTCCTAAAAAGATGCACAGTTTTCTGCATACTCCTAACTGCTGCAAACTCCATCACAGTGGCCTGGCCGCTTAATAAACCATCTTCGTTTAGCATTTTTGTTCCAAGAAAAAAAAAACTCAGCCTTCTGTCAGTCTGAATGGACTGAATCCAACACCGCAACCCGAGTTCAATTTTGACATTGCGATATGTTGCACAACGTGTTAGATCTTTAGTCATTTTATGACATGCTTTAATCCGTAAAATTTACCATTGGACATGACACCATGAAACAAATAAACATTGAATAAGAGAATCTGCTACGGACAACTGTAGCAGTTCCTAACTTCATCTAACAGAATCTGCTTCCAACACTAAACACAGCGACAACACATATCGCAAATAGTACTAGAGGTGAGTTCAGTGTATAGCCTTTGGGTGGATCCATGGGAACCACTGTTGCCACCACACCAGATCGGGGTAGGGTCATGGTGCGGTAGCAGATCTGCATTCGATGCGGATGAACTCTTGGAGACGAACTCGAACAACAACGGACAGAGCAGTCCCGCGGATGCCCTCCCAAAAAACTATATCGCCCATCTACCCGTGCAGATACGGAGTTTCGGAGGCTTGCTCACCCGATCTCCTTGTGTGCGGAAGGAGACGAGACAGAGATGGCAGAAAATAGACCAAGTTCAAAAACCAAGTGGCGGCTAGGGTTTGCAAGTGAACTTGCTGGTGGTGGATTCAGGAGACTGGTGACCGTATTTATACAGCAGCGCGGCAAGGGCATTTCGGTCATTTGCGTTTGCCCTAGGGCACATCAGGCGCAAGCAGTTTACCTATTTTGCCCTTACACGACCGTTTGCCCTAGGGCACATTAGGCGCAAGCGGTTTACCTATTTTGCCCTTACACGACCGTTGTGATGGGCGGCAAAATGTGGCACATCACATCACGTCCGGCCAAGGCCACGGCGGCGGTGGCGCGCGCATGGTCTCCCAACTTTCTCTCTCACCTTGCACATAGGAGGAGTAACCAACTTCCTATTTAAGTTGAGCTCCTTCTCACTGAGTGAGCCATGTCGTACTAATCTCACTCTCACTTAGCACTAATAATGGGACGACTTTGGAGTTCTATTGATTAATTGCTGAACTAATATGGGTCTAGCCCAATTAATCCAACACAACGTAGGTGGAGTCCATGAGAAATTTGAAACTAGCAGTTTCACACTTGGCAGCAGATTGTACAAAATTGGAACCAAAATTCAGTATGAACTTGTAAGTTCTCTCAACTATCATTCCAGTAAATCGCATTATTTACTTTAGTCTCACGCTACATACATTAGCTAGAACTTAGGAGGCGGACCAAGAAGACGAAAAGAACAGAGGAGACTGGCAAGCCAAAGCCAATTAGGAGCAACAAGTGTCCTGTCATCGGGTTGGGATCGGGAGGAACGGCGGCTCGAAGGACCGGAGCCAGTCGGAGTCCGGCAGGTTGAGCGGCGGCAGCGAGTGGCTCCCTCTGGTGGAGCTCCCGGCGCGGACGTCCTGCATGGTGAGGAGCGCGGCCACAGTGTTGCGGAAGATGCTCTGCTCCGCCTCGGCGACGGCGAGCGCCGCGGCGGCGGCCTGGCCCTCGGGCGCCTCCGGGAACACGGCCTCCATCATGGCCTCGCACTCCCGCACCAGCTGCGACACCGTCTCCGTCTTGAAGAAGGGCTGCTGCACCACCGTCTCCATCACCGCCAGCCGCAGCATCGCGCCCGTGCGCTTGTCGTACTTCTTCAGGATCTTGGCCAGGCCTGCATCAATCAATGCAGAAAATCGTCATGTATGGGAACCAACATGAACAAGAACAGATCGATCTTTCAGCTCTATCTGAATTACTCCTACCTATGTAGTTGATGCTGCTGTAGTTGAGGAGCAGCACCATGACGCCGTGGAAGTTGACGATGTCCCTGCGGATGGCGGCGACCTCGGCCTCGAGCTGCGCCGGCGGCACGGCGCCCGCCGCCCGGCGGTCCAGGGCCTGCCTGATGTCGTTCTGCAGCTCCCGGTGGCGGATGATGAACTCCTCCTCCTGGTCCAGGAAGAAGGCGTTGATCTTCTCGGTCTCGGCGTCCACCTCGGCCACGAACTCGGCCTCCTCCGCCGGCAGCGGCGGGCAGACGCCGGAGCGGGCCTTGACGCAGCGCTTCAGCTCCTTGTAGCGCAGGAACTGGTCCTGCCACTCCGGCAGGCTCTGCTCGATCTGCCGCCGAAGCCACTTGCCAAACTGCACCATCTCTGATCTTTTTTGCTTTGATCGATCAACTCGATGGGTCGCCCAATGTAATCAATCGCTCGCTACCAATCCATGTATATAGTGGATTACGAAGGGGAGGTCGGCCGTGGCCCGTGGCGGTTCTCCGAATATTTACTGGCATATGCTAAGCGTGCTCAAGACACGAGGGCACAGTTGTGCCTGGCCTAGCTACGCGCACCCGACGTCCATGTTGTTTCCTTTTTTGAGCCTAGACTACAAGGGTACACTGAAGTTCTGAACGCACACACTCATACACACTCTCATTCACACAGACACATACCCACAGGGCACACTAGACCTACAAATTATACACACACCACACGTCCTTCTAGATATCGACGAAGTCCAACAAACTCCACAAGCAAATTATTTTGGGGAAAACCCCGGTGCCACACCTGATGTCCATGTTGTTTTCTTTTTTGAGCCTGCACTACTAGGGTACAGTTGTAGTATGCAAACGCGTCCCTAAACACACTCAATATGCCCCAGAGGGTACGCTAGGCCTACAAACTATACACACACACACCATGCATCCTTTTAGATATCGACAAAGTCCCACGGACTCCGCAAGCAGGCTCCACGCGTACGTCCAGGACCTGTAAATTATTTTGGGGGAAAAACTCCGTGTCATACCCGGCTGATGTCCACACCGAGAATCAAATGCGGGCGGGTGGCCTCCACTACGGGAGTGCTCACCACTGCGCTACAAGCGTGTTGGCACGTCCATGTTATTTTTGTCTCCTAGCGCAGTGCGTACTCTCCGCCATTTTTTAAAACATAGAAAAACATAAAATTATTGTATTTGCGACACCAAATGAGCTCAGTATAAGAAAATAATTATATAGTGCATCTAATGATGCTAATTTGGTGATATAAATCTTTTTAGAGTCTAGACTAACCTTTCAAGAACTTGACTTAAAATAATTTTAGAAATTGATTTATTCAAGAACGAGAGGATATAAAGCTACTAATGTTACAGTGCTAGCAGGTTTTATTTGATATTTGATTACTTCTATATATATACGTAGAACCCATCAACCGATAAGGCAACTATACTTAATTAAGAAACTTGTATGAACTCTTTTTTTATGTTTATGATTGGATTTAGCATTTACTCCCTCCGTCCTGTATTATAGTGCATTCTGGCTTTTAAATTTTTTCTGAAATATAGTGAACGATAAGATAATGTTTACATAAATAAAAATACATGATTATTTTTTATATAGAAAGTAATTCATTTACTTGCCTATTTTATATGAAAAGGCTAAGAGTTCATCCATTAATTATGAGAATCGAATCAGATTTTAATATATTAAGGTAAGCATATGGATACATGCATCTATTATTCTCTCCCTTATTTTTGTCTCAAAATAGAAATAATGCATTGTATTTCAGGATGGAGGAAGTAGTTCACAAGTGACATTTCTAATTATAAGTATTGTTTTCGTGTTGATTTTTTTTATTTTTTTAAAGATAATCTACCTTGAGACTAGTGCTTTCTGGGGTTGGAGAAGCTACTTCATTGGCTCTTTGAGAACCAGGATACTAGCACTACCCCCACGCAAGGGCGGAGCTACTAGGAAGTTGTGGGTGCCCAGGCACCCACAAAAAATTTAAAAACCACCACCATGTTTTTAGATTAATTTTTCATATCTATAAGAGAAAGGCAACCCTCTCTAATTGGATCTAGCTTCGCCACTGCCCCCACGCCTTCTATCCGATCACGGCCAGAGTACAACACTGAAGCAGACAACCTGGGTATATGAAGCTAGTGACGAGGCATCATCTCGATATGCTTTGCTGGTCGGATCTATGTTACACTTTGGCGGTTTGGTCATGCGGATAGCAGGTCTCAGTTAGGACGGTTTGCCACAAAGACATATGATTTTTATATAATGATGGTTGTCTACTGATCAAATACATCCCTAAGAAAAACAATTAAAGCTTGAATGTTTGAAAAAGATTTATTTTGAGGAATAGTTATGCTTTATTATGTTGATAATCTATTTTATAACGGAAGATTTATTTTTCAAAAAACCATGTCACAGTCCAACGTGCTCCTTTTGTTATCTATAAAACCACACAAAAGAGCTTTAGAAAATCATATGTAGGGCACTGGGGTGGTGTAGGCCAAGTGGATCTAGTAAATTTTGTAGTACGTGTCGAGATGGCAGCGAAGACGAGCAGATTGGTCGAGGCACGGATAGAGAAAGAGCGGTGACCAGAATTCAAAGCGTACACAAACAGCATATTCCTGGGCACCAGCAAGTCAGGAACTATCGGTGGCAAACGACGACTCCAGCTTTTGCAATTGGAGGCACGGTAGCTGCAGAAAGGGTTGATTCCATGGGATATTCTTCGAGCTAATACGGTCAGTGTAGGCTGCAAAAGCGTACCCAAGCAGGGTGCTTTCCCAAGCTCGATAAGGTCACTATCTCGTCTCATTTGTTTTCTATCCTTCCGTTGATAAAAGCAATGCAAGGGGATATACCCCAAGAGTTGTCTTCTGTCGATATATCTTTGCACAAATCTTGGTACGCCGAGCTCGATGACAGGACGCATCTGAGCCGTGGATTTTTGAAACCATATAACATTTTGTATTCAAATTTACCGTGTCAGTTCCAAAAAGAGAGAGAGAGAGGTTGCGGACACATGGTTTTTTCATAGTCATGGTGTAGCAGTTTGTGTGCTGAGTGATTGTCAACATGGCAATACAAGTGTGTGCGTGTGTTGTGTTCAACTAACCGATGACACGCGGTTTCGTGTCAAATAATGGTGTCTCTTGGCTTGTGTTGTTTGCAGGTGTCGAGCTCGGAGACGGTGGTCGACGGTGCAGCGAAGGTCAAGTAGGGCGTGCCGTGCTGACGAACCGGGTGCGGCGAAGGGCGGACGTGAGGTTTGAACCGAGGGACCTTGAAGGCTTGAAGCCGGGCGGCTAGCTGTGGTGGTTGACAACTGGGACATCGACAAACACAATTGTACACGACGGAGATGTGTACGAGCTACGCTACTCACGAACGGTTTGGTGGTTTGCCCTCAAAACCATCGGCGACAGTTTGGTGGTTTCGCCTCAAAACCATCGGCGGCGGGTTTCCCGGGTTTGCACCTCAAAACCTGGGCGGAGGTCCCGATGTGGACGGACGACACGTGGCGATATCGGGGAGATCGCGTGAAAGCGAGCCTACCGGTGAGGAGGCGCGGTGGACGTCGGATCGGCGACCAAGGTGTAATTAATTTGGGTGAAATTTTCCCTGTCTGCCCCTATTAAATACAGTTGCGGGTGCATTCTATATGAGATCATTTATTAGCTCAAACGGTTAGTGCAGTGGCGGCCACCGGTGCATGGATCGATGAGGGGCATTAGCGTCCACAAAACCTTCTTTGAAGTCAAAACGTTAATTTTTTGCAGTCTCATGAGTAGGAGCCACAACGTCATTTTTTTTGAGTAATGGAAGGAGTAATTAGTATCATCGGAAAGATCTTTACGTCTAGTTTTTTAACAAATTTATTTAAAAATATCAATATTACACTTTTTTTCTACAAATTGAGTCAAACTTGTGACACGAAAACTCAAAATGATGCAGGTGTGGTTGGACTCCAGATCGAGACAAGGTGCTGTCGAGCAGCATCTCTTTGGTCCTAGTGCCGTACGTGTCCTGACCCGGTTGGGCTTTGTGTTTGATTTGAGCTTCAAGGTGAGCAGACCCATCAGACGTCTTTGATTCACTGCGTTTTGATTCAGTTCAGAAAGCAAGCAACTTTATTTGGGATTGAGAGCTGACGTGCTCTGTTCATCTTTTGGAGTCAGATCGTGATTCTTAGGGTGTTAAGATTCCACGTGCTTGCTTCTGGTAGGAGAAAAGCAAGCTTTTTGCTTCCAATGAACTCCAAAGAAATATGCTATGTTCCATCATTTTCAGAAAGCAAGCAACTTTATTTGGGATTTACGTGCTCTGTTCATCTTTTGGAGTCAGATCGTGATTCTTAGGGTGTTAAGATTCCACGTGCTTGCTTCTGGTAGGAGAAAAGCAAGCTTTTTGCTTCCAATGAACTCCAAAGAAATATGCTATGTTCTTTTATTTAGTTCCATCATTTTCTGATTACCACACGAGCAGCTTAACTCTTCGGCCAAGTGCCTCATCCAGATTGGTCAAAATTGGTGTGAATGGATCAACGCTTTTCTGTTGATTTTCTGGGGATTTTTCACTGGCTCTGATTTCGTGTTTTGCGCACAGCTTTGCAATTCGTACTCCGATTCACATGCCGTCTATTGCATTGGGTTTCTATCATCCTAAAGAATTTATCTAGGTACTTCCGTCGCCGGTTGACGTGAGTATTTTAGATTTGGGAATTTTACTTCTTGAGGTATGAATTTGGGACATTTCGTGAGAAATTTTAGGCTCCCATTCAACACCCACCCCCCCCCCCCCGTGCCCCGCCCCCAGGTTGCTGATTCCGGTCCTTCGGAAGGGAAGGATGGCATCAAAGAATATTATTGACACCGTATAAGAACTTCAAATTTACAGTGTATGTTCCAAGAAAAAGGAAAGGAAGGCATCAAAACACAAGCAGGCTTTACGTGTATGTCAATCAATAATATAATATTAAGAGTATGTTTGATATCAGACGACCTAATTGTCTGTCACATAAAGTTTAGTATAACCAATCTAAACAGTTGAAGTAATAGATGGACTAAGTTTTAGCCACATCTCAACTAACAATTAGTTCACTGTAGTTGGCAAAGGAAAACTAAAGTGGACTAATACAGCTACTAGTCTATGTATCCGAACAACATTAGAATAAACTATTAATTTTCTAGTAAAAATACTCTTAATATAGCATCTCGAACAATCTTTGTTAAACCCATTCTTTAAATCTTCATTTGAAGAGTTATTCTAGTAAAATCACTCTCTATATCCCTGAACACTCTAATAATTTCTATATCTTGTTCAACACTTCAAAGAGCTAGCTTTGCTCTTTATCTTTGTCTAGCCAGAAACTATGAATATTAGATGAAAATATTTAGAGATCTAGTTTAAGAAGTTGTTAGAGGAGATTTTTTTTTCACTAAAATCTCTATTTCTATCAAAATGGAGAGTATAAAGAGTCTTGGAGTTGCTAATTATTAATTTAAGTAATGAACCAAAAATTAATCTTAGGTGATCCAAATCGGCCCTAAACATAACGTTGCAGTTGGTTTCAATTTGTTAACTATATAGTGAGAGACTCCGATCACATGATGATCAACTGGTTTTCCTGCGCGAATGGGCGTGCTGTCCAATGATAGGACGGTCCAGTGGAACACTACACACTAGAGTACGTCCCCGTCGACAGCGCGACGCATATGATGACTTCGTGAACTTCAAGATCTGGCGGCTCGGATCTTCAGAGGTGCTTATAGGGGTAGGGTTTGTGTACGCGTATTCATAGGGGTGAGTATACTTGCGTGTTGTGAACATCATGTAATCTAATTTTATGGAGAAATTCCATGTCAAATTCAGAAAAAAAACCCCAACCAAATATGAATGATCATGGTACTCTGCTATGCTCTCTCTCTCTCTCTCTCTCTGAGAGCCTTTGCTCTCTTGGTTGTGGCCTCACAAGACAAAAAAATGTTTATTCTTGCCTTAGGAAGAGCAGATAGGAAAGTATTAACAAAAGGACAGGGCATATAAACATCCAGAATTGTTCTTTTGACATAGTATTGTCTTTGCGGCTTTATTCTCTCCCATATAAAGGATGGCCCTCAAGGCTGATGAGTTCTGAATTTGGGGTTTATTCCAGAGCATATCCATTGAAAACCATGCTTTTAGCGTGTGCCATCAGTTATATTCTTTCTAGTCATTGGTTTTGAGGTGAGCTGCCATGCGCATGCCCATATAGATAAAACCAGTTTCTGAGAAATCTTGCAAATTTCTAATTATAGTTTGTTCATGCAATGTAACAATGTACATAAATCAATACGAGGATTCAAAGGCTGTTTGGTTGGAGACCCGAATAGCTTGTCCAGAAAAAAAAAAAAGGCGTTGCCCGAGAGTTACCATAAGTTTGTTGAAATCCGTTTGGTCAACTAAGTTGGAATATAATTCGTTTGGTTGGAAGCATGTACCCCAAAATGCTAAGGAAAGGAAAAGCCTAAATAATTTAATATGTTTCCTACATATGGCTATTTTAATTATTATTGTTTGCATTTAGATCGTCAACATATGATATTTAGTTTCCTTTCCCATTTACTAGATTTTAAAAATATAATAATTGTTCTAGAGAAAACTCAAAATATTTAATAGCCATAATTGAAACGTGATTGATAATAAACTATTTCCTCATGTGGCCGCCCGTTCGTTTGGTTGTTTTTCGGTGATCGATTCTTGCTGTTGCTGATTTGGTGTAAGAGAAAAATACTGTTGAATCGCTGGCTGAAAACACTGATAAGAGCAAACGAACAGGGCTGAAAGTGCCATATTTTACATTATATCCTATATTATATTAGCAAAAAAGTTAAGACACGGATAATAAGCCTCAAAAGTCATAGAGCATATATAATTTGCTAGCCAACCCAATTTGATGCTCTACAAGCCTGGCAGCTGGTTCTAGCGCCAGGTATTCATTTTGGGAGGCCAGAGCTGCATCCAAATGGAGGATCCTAGCGGCAAGACATCTGATGCCGCCGTCCACCCTGGCAGATTGATTCCTCGTTCTATATTACATTTATCTCTACTCTTCATAATACCAAAATTAGGTTGGTTGATCGGGACTTGGGTATATTAGCTATCAATTATCATGCATCTTCCGTTCAATCCTTGCCTCATTTGCGCAGTCCACGGATCAGCCATGCATATGGTTCCTATAATGTGAAAAAGATAGACCTAGATGTGTTTTGCTTGGATTAAATAGAGCTAGCCATGGCTCGGGCGGTGTTTTGTTGCTAGGTTATGTAAGCTTTTTTGTTGAAATTTGTAATTGAATTGTCATTCTAGACCTACGTGGGGCCTAAACCATACACACTAGTTCTAACCCTGCTAAAGTCCCCTAGCCAGATCGAACAACAATTTCAGCATTGATCTACTAGCGACTGCAAGTAACTTATTTTTGTACTGCGACTGCAAGTAACTTTTTTTTTTTATTAGAACATGTTTTCCGTGAGACAGTGACCAAACTAACGACAAAAAACCCAAAAAAAGAGAGACAAAGCACAAGAAAAGAAAAAAGCAATAACAGAAAGCCTATGGCCTCATCTAGCATAAAGTTGTGCCAACTGCCAACCAAAGCGTGCTGTTGTAAGAGCATGGCTAATAACCCCGCCGGCAACCGGCTATAACGCTGCCACATCACATCTAGCCTTCAATCAAAGAGAAACACTAGTATAATAAGCTAACTGTAAAAGCTGGCTGTAGAGAAGACACATTTATTATTTATCACTGCAAACGAAGGCATTTGAGCAAGTATTATGGTTACGCCGGCTCATCAGCAAGAAGACCCACGTTTTGCAGACTGTCAAAAAGTAGTGGCGGACCCCACCGGTATTTAATGCAGAGCTACAACGTGTAAGAATTGGAGTGGTTAAGAATCAGCCAGAGTGTATTTCACCCGCTCAAAGTCGGCGTTTTGCATGTCGCATAATACTTGCTCTTAGCAGCGGCTCGCTGCTACGCGGACTGGGAGACGGCTGGGAAGTAAATTTTCTTCTCGTATCTTGTGCTCCAGCCGGCGATATACAAAACGCCCGCTCTATCTCTCTCCAACGTGGCTTCTATTTGTGCTGATGTGGACCCCTTGCAGCCAGCTAAATCAGCTTATTATACTTGCTCTAATGGCGAGTACGCTCCTTACTGGGAGGAGCCAGGTCTTCCTCGGAGGAGCTGGGTCGCCCTAGCTAGTAAATACATTCCATTCTGCTGGACTGAAAACGCGGAACTGGAAGTTGTTTCATCTTTTCGTTGCGGAATGTCGCATGGGCAGCTCCTGGGTGACACCACAAATCCTCCTTAGATAGTCTGCCAAACTTCCTTTTACTCAAACCAGCCATGTCTTCACAGATCAGGTCTATACAACTTTTTTTTATTGTTATTTTGGGAACAATTATTGTGATCCAAAGTGATGTCCGAGATAACTGAACTGGACTCAGAAAGAACCAGGCACAGGCCTCAAAGAACTTCTCGAACCTGGCAAAGACCAACCTCAACATTCAGGATGTAAATAACTAATTATGTGTGGTCCAAATTGATGAGCATTCGGCTTCAATTTCAATTACATAAACTTGGAGCACTGCATTAAGTGGGAGCGCAAAAAAGATGAAAAAGCTAAGTAACCTGAAATCTAGTGAAACAACCACCTGTGTTAACTGTTAAGCCAAAGCACTCAGCACATTTTTTTTCTTAAAAGTATACTGATGTCTGATATAAAGCCACCATTCACAGACCCACAAAACCATCATGCAAGCTGGTCTAGCCTACGCCAAACTTACCTTGAAACTCAGTTGGTGTTGAGCTAGAGCCAAACTATATAGTGCAATAGTGACATTGAGCTTTCTTCAAATAGCCTAAACCTCAAACTTCTTTCATAATGGTATTGTTGAGACAACTGTGACAGGAAACATACTAACAGAACCTGGTTACCACTTTTTTCCACACATATATGGCACGATTTATGAGCCATATGGGTCAAAACGAAATCCAGAATTTTGATATGCTGTAAGAGCAACTAAATATTTGGATGAAAATAACTAACCTTAAAAAACATTATCAAACTGGAGATAATCCTGATCCGGAGAATAGAATAGCCAACACTATTTGTTTCATGAGAATCCAAACAAGACCATTGATTTAAATAAATAAGCAGATTTTATCAGTTGCCCTTTTTGTTTAGGATTCTAATAGATACTGTTTACAAAATGAGAGAATCCAAAGGACTTGAATTTACAAGAAACAGTTATATGAGGCAAACATTCCTAAACAAACAGGAGCATTCAGAGTGAATGCACCTGCCCCATAATCACCTTTCTTGAAATGAAAGAAGGGTTCCTGGTAAACTTATTTGATATATTAATTTGTTATTCACTAATTCTGCTCAGCAAGTAAAGTCAATGCGTGCATAAGAGCTGTTTCCTAAAAAGGAAAAGAGTAGAACAATGTCTTTCTGTAAGTATATAAACATACATGCTGGGACTTGGTGAAAAAGGTATTTCTTGTGTCTTGTTCAGAACTTGAAACAAAAACTACTGCTAGATGTTTACCATCAAACAAAAAACCTAATAGATATTAAATACATTTTTTCCCAATAAGGATAGCTAATGAGATAATGCACAGCACAAACATTGAAGTAAAAGAATCTAAAACTTGATCAAGTACAGTTTTGTCCATTAGTCCATAACATTTAGCAACTCAAAGCAAATAGATCAACTCAGTTCATCAAAGCATTCTTAAGAAATAGATAATAGAATCAAAATGCGGCATAATACAATTTCCAGATACAAGATACCAGTTCATTCACATTTGCCTCTTTGAGGAAGTGGAACTAACATTTGTTCACAACACTTAGCAAGTGAAAGCAAATAGAGAAACAAACTCCATGGAAACATCCCAGTACACGAAGGTAGGAGCACAAACATGATGAATGTTGGCACACACCCTGCACCAGGTGAGCAGCACCTGCTCTCCCTCCCTTCTCCTCTCCCCTGATCCAAGGTAGAAGAAGAACTTGAGCTCTCGGCTCACACACAAGCACAGGCAGACAGCAGTGGCCGAAGGCCTGTGAAACACCAAGTGTGGAGGCAAAAGACTGCCTTTGATTTCCCCTTGCTACCTCTATATATACAAGTACAAGGTATGGCTGAGTACAGCCCATCTACTCCTAGTACAATGCTGCCATCAGCCTAAGGCATGGCTGATTTGAGCTTCTACCTACTCCTAGTGGCACTATAGCCATACTACTACATGTCCATGGACTTGGGACAGCCATGAGCTGACTTGTACCTGCCCTTGACCATGAAACTAGGGAGAGAAGAGATGGGCAACAGCAGATTATGTCTTACAATCTTCCCCTAATCCTGCTGTCAGCCCTTGACCTCAACCATGCCGATCAGCCCCCTCAGCTCCTGGAACCGAAGCCTGCCGAGTGACTTGGTGAGGATGTCAGCGAGCTGCCATCCGGTGTCGACGAACTCGATGACGATCTCCTCCATCGACGCAGTCCCGAAGGAAGTGGAACTTCACGTCAATGTGCTTGCTCCTGTCGTGGAGGACGGGGTTCTTTGCCAGCACGATCGCCGGCTGGTTGTCCACCTTGAGCGCCGGCGGCTGAGCCTGAACTCCGGTGAGCTCCGTCAACAGCCTGCGCAGCCAGACCACCTGGCACGCCGCCGTGGCCGCAGCCACATACTCTGCCTCGCATGTGGACAGCGCCACCATCTTCTGCTTCAGCGCCTGCCAGGCGATCGGCGCTCCGCCGAGGAAGACGAGCACGCCAGAGGTGCTCCTCCGCCCATCCACTTCACCTGCCATGTCCGCGTTGCTTAATGCCGTGAGCCCCGGCGCACCTTCCTTGGCCACCGGCAGCGCCTCGCTGAACACCGTCAGCCGAAGCCCGCCGCGCTTGGGGAATGCAATCCGACCGCCGTCCAGTGATCCTCCCTTGGATCCTCCATGAAGCGGCTCACATAGCCGACCGTGAACGCAATGTCCGGCCGGGTATGAGTGAGCCACCGCAGCCCGCCGACGATGCTCCGGTAGAGGGTGGCATCCACCTTCGCCGCCGTGCTAGCCTTGGAGAGCTTGATCCGCTCCTCCATCGGCGTCGCCACTGCCTTGCAGCCCGCCATCCCAGCCAGCTCTAGCAGCTTCTGCGCGTATGCGCGCTGCCCCAGCTTGATGGCGTCCGCGCCCTGCTTCACCTCGATGCCGAGGTAGTAGGAGAGCACGCCCAGATCGCTCATCCTGAATCGGGCGGCCATTTCCTCCTTGAACCCGGCGATGTCCTGAGCTCGGGCGCCGATGACGATGAGATCGTCCACGTACACCCCGACGATGAGCTGCTCCTTCCCCCGTCAGCGGGTGTACAGGGCATGCTCCATGGCGCACCGTGTGAACCCAAGCTCCGCCATGGTGGCGTCGAGCTTGGCGTTCCACGCCCTCGGCGCCTTCCGCAGGCTGACGAAGCCCGGCGCCTGCTTGACGAAGACCATCTCCGCCAGGTCCCCGTTGAGGAACGCCGACTTGACGTCGAGGTGGTGAACTTGCCACTCCTTGGTCGCGGCGAGCGCGAGCAGGAGCCGCACGGACTCCATGCGCGTGACAGGGGCGAAGACCTCCTCGAAGTCGATCCCTTCACGCTGCATGAACCCGCGGGCGACGAGCCGCGCCTTGTGCTTCACCACTGCGCCCCGCTCGTCCCGCTTCACCTTGAAGACCCACTTGAGTCCGATCGGCCGGCAGCCCGCCGGCGGATCGACCAAGTCCCAGGTCCCGTTCTCCTCGATTGCCTTCATCTCCTCCAGCGTCGCCTTCCGCCAAGCCGCATCGCGCTCTGCAACGGCAAACGTGCCCGGCTCCTCCGCGCTCATCAGCAGCAGCGCGTGATCGTCATCCAGGATGCGCGCCGCCAGCCCCGGCACCGCCGCATCCCCGACCACATTGTCCATGCGGCGGAACCGGACCTCCTCCCCCTCATGGAAAGCGTCAACGAACTCAGAGATGTTCGACGGGTGAGTGGCATACTCCACCACCGTCGCTCCTGGCGTCCCCTGCCCCTGCAAAACAGGGGAGGTGTCCATCACCTGCCCCGGCGAGCCCTGGTGCCCTGCTCCAGGCGGACTAAGTGGCTCCACCACCTCCGCCGCCGCAGGATCCTCTGCTTCCCCGGCCACCGGCTCCCCTGCTTCCGCTTCCCCAGTCGCTGGAGCCTGCGTAGCCTCGCCATGGCCGTGCACCACAAGGCGCTCCACGACGAACATGTCGTCGAGCCCGCCGCCTACCTCCGCCGTCATCTCCTCCGCAGCCCAGTCCCAGGCCGCCGCCTCGTCGAAGACGACATCCCTGGACACCACCACCTTGCCCTTCACCGGATCATACAGCCGGTAGGCCTTCGATCCGTCCTCATAGCCGAGGAACACGGCCCTCGTGCTCCTGTCCTCCAGCTTGCCGAGGCCGGGCTTAGTGTTCTTCACATGGCCGATGCAGCCGAAGGTCCTCAAGTACGAGACATTAGGCTTGCACCCATGCCATGGTCGGCGACCGGTTCAGGATGAACACGGCGGTGGTGACCGCCTCACCCCAGAACGCCGGCGGCATCTGTAACACCCCGGCCCAGAGCTTAACAGAATTAATAGGATACTCATATCAACAAGTTGCAACTTCTTTTTCGGAAGCCCATCTAGTAAAAACTCCAAAGTTAAGCGTGCTTGGCCTGGAGCGATGGGTGATCGACCGGGAAGTTCTTTCCGGGTGCGCATGAGTGAGGACAAAGTGCGCAGAAAAGACTGGTGTTGGTTTGTGAGGGCAGTCTATATCCTAGTTAAGCGGCCAGATGTAAGCGGGCCCGGCCTCGGAGGGGCGGGACGTTACAGATGGTATCAGAGCCGACCCTTGTGGTTTCACGGGCGCGTGTGTCAGTTGCGCAGGCATGGTGCGCATGGCTGGTGTGGATCCGGAGTGGTCGCTCAGCATGGCTCATGCGCTGGCACTGGACACACGGACGTGGCCAAAGGGGGCGGTCCTGGCCTGGGGTTGACCGACGAGGGCGTCGGTCTTCTAAGGGGTGAGAATGTAACACCCCGGCCGAGCTTAAATTGGATTAATAGGATACTCATATCAACAAGTTGCAACTTCTTTTCCGGAAGCCCATCTAGTAAAAACTCCAAAGTTAAGCGTGCTTGGCACGGGAGCGATGGGTGACCGACCGGGAAGTTCTTTCCGGGTGCGCATGAGTGAGGACAAAGTGCGCAGAAAAGACTGGTGTTGGTCTGTGAGGGCAGTCTATATCCTAGTTAAGCGGCCAGATGTAAGCGGGCCCGGCCTCGGAGGGGCGGGACATTACAGCATCCCTTTGGCCTTCATCATGGAGCGCGCCATCCCCACGATGGTCTGGTTGCGCCGCTCCACCACGCCGTTCTGCTGCGGCGTGTAAGGCGCGGTGAGGTGGCGCCTCACCCCCTCCTCGGCTAACTCCACCGCCGTGAACTCGCCGCCGCGGTCCGTCATGAGCACCCGGAGCCGCTTCCCCGACTCCGCCTCCGCCCGGGCCTTGAACGCCTTGATGGCGTCCGCCGCGTCGCTCTTGCTGCTCAGGAGCTGCAACCACATGAAGCGGCTGCAGTCGTCCACCAGCAGGAGGATGTACCTCCGGCCACCGTGCGTCGCCGGCATGATCGGCCCGCGAAGGTCCCCATGGACCAGCTCGAGCAGATCCGCCGCACGGTAGCGCGCCGCATTGGGGAACGGGAGCCTCCTCTGCTTCCCCGCCAGGCAGCTGTCGCACAGCTCGCCAGCGTGCTTGATCTCTGGCAGGTCCGTCACCATCTTGCCGAGACGGCCCAGAGCATCGAAGCTCAGGTGGCCGAACCGGCCATGCCACAGCCATGGCGCCTCCGTGCACGCCGCCGCCAGGTACACGGGGTGCTCCACCTTCAAATCAAGAAGATAGAGGCAGTTCTTGGAGCGCGTTACCTTGGCGAGAAGACGCCGCTCCGCATCCTTGATCCGCAGCACGCTGTGGCGGATCAACACCTCCACACCGCGCTCGTCCAGCTGCCCCAAGCTGACGATGCTCGCGCGCAGCTGCGGGATGTAGTAGACGTCCGTCAGCGCCCGCTGCTCCCCGTTCCGGCACCGGAAGATGATGGTGCCCTGGCCGCGGATGTCCACCCGCGAGCCATCCCCGAACTTGACCATCCCGGTCTTGCTCGCGTCGAGGTCGGAGAAGACGGCGCGGCAACCGGTCATGTGGTTGCTCGCGCCGGAGTTGAGGTACCACCTTTGCTCCAGCTCGTCCCCGACGGCGCCCAAGTGAACTTGTGCGCGCGGCTCGTCGAGGTGAACGACCGGCGGCGTAGTCCCCTGCTCCGCCACCGCCTCCTCTGCTTCGCCATCCTGCAACGCGCAATACTCACCCATAAGCAGCGCATGATCGTCGTTGTCGCTGTCCTGCACCAGGTGCGCCTCCTCCTTCTTCTCCGGCTTCTTGTTTTCCTCCTTCTCCGGCTTCTTGTTTGGGCACTCCCGCGCCCAGTGCCCAACCTTGCCGCACTTGCGTCAGGCGTTGGGGTCGGGGAAGCGCTTCTTCCCCTTCTTCTTGTCCGCCGGCGCCTTGCCGGCCTTCTTGCCGCCGCCGCCGCCGCCCGTGGACGAGCCCTCGCCGTTCCGGCGCTTCTCCTTCCACTTCGCCACCCACTGGTCCTCCGTCAGCATGAGCTGCGGCTTGGGCTTCTCCGCGGGGGCGCGGTCCTCCACCGCGCGCAGCCGCCCTGTCACATCCTCCAGAGACAGCGTGGAGAGGTCCAGCATGGTCTCGATGGACAGGGCGAGCTGGGCATACTTGGGCGGCACGACACGCAGCAGCTTGGCCACGACGTCCTCGTCGTCGACCGGCTTGCCAAACGTGGCCAGCTGCCCGGCCAACGTCTGCAGGCGCAACGCGAAGTCCTCCACCGTCTCCCCGGACTTGAACTGGAGATCATCGAACTCCCTCCGCAGCTGCTGCGCCTTGGCCTTCTTGGCTCGATCCGAGCCGAGGCGGAACGAAGCGAGCATGTCCCATGCCTCCTTTGTCATCTCCTTCCTTCCGAGTGCTTCATGGTACTCGCTCGGGGTGGACGCCATGAGCGCCTCCATGACGCCCACCTGCGCATCCATGCCGGCGTCCGCTCCCTCGACGGCCTCCCACCAGTGGCGCGCCTTGAGCTTCCACTTCATGTGGACGCTCCACTCACCATAGTTGGTGCGGGTCAGCATAGGCCAAGCGTTTGGCCCGCTGAACTCCCGCACCCGGTGAACCTCGACAGGAACCTTGGAGCTGGCCGCAGCCGCCTTCTCCTTCGCCTTTTGCACGACTATCTCGGTCTCGGTGTCGCCCATCGCCGGCGGTTAGGCGCAGCAACGGCTCACACGGCTCTGATACCACGTGTTGGCACACACGCTGCACCAGGTGAGCAGCACCTGCTCTCCCTCCCTTCTCCTCTCCCCTGATCCAAGGTAGAAGAAGAACTTGAGCTCTCGGCTCACACACAAGCACAGGCAGACAGCAGTGGCCGAAGGCCTGTGAAACACCAAGTGTGGAGGCAAAAGACTGCCTTTGATTTCCCCTTGCTACCTCTATATATACAAGTACAAGGTATGGCTGAGTACAGCCCATCTACTCCTAGTACAATGCTGCCATCAGCCTAAGGCATGGCTGATTTGAGCTTCTACCTACTCCTAGTGGCACTATAGCCATACTACTACATGTCCATGGACTTGGGACAGCCTTGAGCTGACTTGTACCTGCCCTTGACCATGAAACTAGGGAGAGAAGAGATGGGCAACAGCAGATTATGTCTTACAATGAATACAGCACACTGCCCTAAAAACTCAATAGATATAGCCCATACCTTACACTAATCATTCATGAAGGCACCAAGATGCTGCATCTTTCAGTGCCCATCTGAAAACCATTCTGTGAAACAAGGGATGTAAGGTAGATACGGCGGGTTCACAGATTGGTCTGCAAGATTGCAGATATCATGCACTTCTCTGTTATCTATATTGTAGGACACAAGGTTTTTGCGCAGCCCCAGAATCATGAAAACCAAACTAGATTCTGGATGTATTGCAATCACATTAGGTGGAAAACCATCTTCAAAGAAAATATTATGTGTTCCAAATAATTCAACTGAATTGATAGTCTGTTTTAGGCTCCACTCTTTGCCACCATAATCCTTGAGAACCCAAAATGATAGTTGAGAGCCGTACCTGGGACGGCGCACAGCATACAAGAGCCCTTGAGACACCCCGATGAATTTAGAATAGTAGGGCGTTGGGATAGTTCTCCAAATCTTTCCCTCTGTGTCCACTGTGTGTACTGAAGAATCAGGGGTAGTCACATGCAGGGCACCATTATAAAAGACACTGGAGCTAAACATTTGTATCCATTTTTCACCCCATTGACTTTGGTGGTACGTCCACCTCCCAGTTTGCGATGAGTAGATCTCCACTGCTCTGACTTGATAGTACCAATCATCAATCTCATCCTCCTCATTAACTTCATTATCCTGCGTACCATGTGTGAACTCTGAGAGCAAAAACACTGTAAAGTGTGAGGACACAGTTGGGTTGAAACCCAAATACATGGTGGATCTTCCTAGCCTGGCTTCTGTCTTTGGCAATACAGTCCACTTCTCAGTAGCAGGATTGCAGACAACACGGTCAAATTCACCGTCCGAAGACTCCTTCTCGCAGCAGCACAGAAGAAGGCCATTGCAGCAGCGTTCAAATTGGACCTCGACATAGTTGGCTGAGAATAGGAAGTTAAGGGAGGGGTCAACCATAGGCTGGCCTCTCCCTGACAAGTTGATGAAGTGGTTGATGAAGTGTTGACGGAGGTCAGAGGGGTTCAATGTAGGCTCTGGGTAACTTTGGTAGAAGAAGCCCGAAAGGGTCTGGGGTGCTTTCTTGCGCACGCTGGGATCGGAGCAGAGGGCGAGCCAGGACTTAGAGACACACTTGAGGCGGCACAGGGACTTGTAGGGCACATGGGAGAGGATCTCCAGGAGGAGGTCATCGGTGAGACTGACTACAGAATGCTCCTTTCTTGAACTGTCCTCCATCCCACTGTGTTGTGGGTATCCTAATCTGCAGATGTAGGGAGGTGGATCCAATTCCAAGTTGGAAATGGTGGACAAAAGGCTTGCTTTCCACAAGCTTAGGTGCTCAGATCAATCTGCAGAGCTCCCCTCCATCACAGCAACACTTCAGATCTATATGCTTCTTCTTCACTTTTGAAGGCACTGTTGGCTACATTTCACATAAAAATCACAGAATCATTACATCTACTACTCCAAATGAGCACACATTTGGGGATAAAAAAATTTGGCAACAACAAATCGGCTCTGGAACTGGAGGTGACACAGACCTGCTCTAGAGACGTAGTACCTGCCGACACCGCACCGAGCGGCTACAATATGAAAAAAAACTGTCTTTTAGTAACAGGTGTTGCATGAAAACTTGTCTCAAACATTAGTATCTAGTGTTTCAGATTGTAGGATATGACTATAGGAAGCTGGTGGCATGCAGTGAGGTATTTCGACTACACACGGCAATATAAATGACACACTGCCATTCCTAGTGTTTAGTCTTGGGTAAGCATTTCACTGTCAATATCTTCTCACTACAAGCCTAAATAAACTGTGTAACTGGGAGAAAGAAACTTCTGTCTTGCCGTTGTAACTTGGCTAGTTGGCTGGCTATATATACAATTATAAAATGTCAAACAACTATGCC
The DNA here is from genome assembly GCA_018135685.1 of Themeda triandra. Taxonomy (NCBI): domain Eukaryota; kingdom Viridiplantae; phylum Streptophyta; class Magnoliopsida; order Poales; family Poaceae; genus Themeda; species Themeda triandra. The sequence continues at coordinate 1,517,992 of JAENPR010000044.1, forward strand.
TAAGACTATGAGGCAGGACGTTACAGCACAAAGAAGAGTAGGGGAGCAGCCGGAGCAATCACCTGACGGGTGGGGGAGAGTCGTCACGCCAGGGCTTCGGAGATGCGGGCGAAGTGGCAACGGCCGTACACCGCGACGCAGTACTCCGCGAACTCCAGATGCCACCACAGACAATGTGCCTAGCTTTCGGGAGGTGAGTTGGTGGAGGAGATGGACGCTGATCAGGGTCGGGGACGCAGCGGCGAGCGAGATACGCAATGCGGCCGCATTTCCTAGGAGGGATTGATGGCGGCGTTGGCGCTGGGTGAGAGATGGATGGCGGCGCTGGCGACGGCGGCCGTGGCGGCGGGCGGCCCAGACCCTAGAAGTTGCGGTGTCGACGCATGATGTGAGACGGAAGTTGCGAGGGAAGGAAGAGGCGCGATGCCTGCGGTTCAGCCGAACGGCTGGTAAATGGGCTTCCGAACGGCTGGGCTGAATGCCAGTACAAGCCACAGCCCAAACAGTGGAACGCGAACAAAGTGAACTATTTTGGGCTGAAATGCCAGTACAAGCCACAGCCCAAACAGGAGAGATTCGTGACCTATTTTGTAACAAAATAAAAGAGTAAATTGCACTGTAGGTACCTAAACTATTAGGTGGTTTCCAAATAGGTAGTTCAACTAAAAAAATGTAACGTCTAGATACTTAAACTATACTATTTGGTATCTAAAGGTACAACCTGTCCACATAGGCACCAACATCCGATGTGTACATGCCAGCATGGACGATGAATGCTGATCCTTTGACTTTTTTTGTGATAACACCATCGTCCAATCCTAACTCTCATCACTTGATCCCTCATTGCTCAATCGTCTTCAACCTCCGGCGCTGAAAACCACGACGCCCCCGTCCGTGCCCGCCCTCGCGTGCTGGTTGCCGCGTCGTCCCGGCCGTGCCAGGCCATACCGCGCCGCTCCCGTCCGTGCGTGCCTAGTCGCGCCTGCCTCGTGCCCCGCCAGGCCGCGGCGGAGTGCCTGGCCCTCGCGCCGGCGAAGCCGCGGACGAGCTGCGCGTGCTCGTGCTCGCGCTCGCGCCGGCGAGGCCATGGCAGAGCAGCTCGCGCGCGTGCCCGCCAAGCCATGGCGGAGCGCCTCGCCCTCGCGCGTGCGCATCTTGCCACCGCCGCCACAGCCGGGTCCGCTCCAGGGAGATCTCGTTGTTCTAGAGGGTGATGTACCCGCCCTGGACGCAAACTATCGGGCACCGCGCCGCCAGCGTTGTCCTACCGATCTCACCCAACAAGACGAGCCCTGATTCATCACTACACATACAGAAACCGAGGATCAAGCTCAGTGGAAGAACCGTACATTATCTCAAGAGCGATCCATGAATCACGTACGTGCAAGGGAGCAACATACCGGACACGGACAGGAGGAGGATACAGAGCAACTTCGCGGACACCAGTTTTCACCTACGCTTTTCGCCGCCTCGCCCGACAGCTCCGTGTTGGCCGCGAGGAAGCGCGCGTCCCGATCTCGGACTTCCCCGTGGGCGCCGTGGGGCTGGGCGCCAACGGCCGCGTCTACATCGGCGTCAACCTCGAGTTCCGCGGCGTCCCGCTGTGCTACTCGGCCCACGCGGAGCAGTTCCCCGTGGTGAACGCCGCCGCCGCGCGCTGCGCGCCGTCGCCGTCTCCCACATGCCGTGCGGCCACTGCCGCCAGTTCCTCCACGAGATCCGCGGCGCGACGGGCATCCAGATTCAAAGATTCTCGTCACCAGCGACGGGGATGACGGCTGCGCGCCCGAGTGGCGCACCGTGGCCCTTTGGGTCCCACGACCTCCTCGCGAGAATGTCTGAATGTGCCCATCGTCCTCGAGCCGCACGATAACGCACTGGGCGATCCCGTCGTCGCCGCCAATGGCTTCGCCCCTGGCGACGCCGACCTGGACGTGCGCCTGCCAGTGCACGCGTCGTACAGCCAGTGCCCGTTGGCGCTTCGCGGTGGTAGCTAGACGGCGACGGGAGGATCTACGCCAGTGGCTGCCTGGAGTCCGCGGCCTACAACCCGACGCTAGGACCCGTCCAGGTGGCCATCATTGCGACGCCAGTGAGCTTGTGGGAGTCGGTGCCGGCGGTCTTGGGGAGGCGGGTGGTGGCTCACCGATTGAAAACAGAGACGGAAGGAGAACGAGGTGAGGGAGCTGTTTTTGCGGGGGGGTTTCAGCAAAATGGCCAAGCCAGCAATGCAAGTGGCATGTCCACGTAGGCTGCTAGTGTTTGCGTGGCCACGACGATACCCGTGATGATCCTGAACAAAAGTTTGAGTACCTAGACGTTACATTTTTTAGTTGAAGTACCTATCTGGGAACCACCTGATAGTTTAGGTACCTACAGTGTAATTTACTCAAAATAAAACCTGTCACGTTATAAAATGATGATGAAATAAAATTCTCCTATGATCAAAAAAAAAAATCTCCTATAAATGAGAACGAATTAAGGTCTTGGTCCTACACGACTAAACTAAAGTGAACTAAATTCTGTTTTAGCTAAATAGCCAAACAGAAGGACTAAAATGGGACTAAAATGCATTAGTCCTTTTAGTTCACCAGGAGCTACTAAACAGGACTAAAATGGACTTGGACACGACTGCCCCTCAGACTCGCCTGCCCGCCACCATCGCTTGCTCCCCACCGTCACCCTCCCCGCCGCGGCCACCACTGCTCCCTATGCCGCCCTTGACAACCCCCCCCCCCCTCTTCCCACCGCTCGCCACAACTGCTCCCCGTTGTTGTCCCCATCGCCTGTGGCCCGCGCACCTCTTGCCCAGCACTCCTCCTACATTATCGTTGGCATGTGGTGCCTGAACGTAGTAGATCGTGTCGCCCGCGTGCACAGGCTCTAGAGCTGCAGGGGTAACATGGTCCTTATTCATCCACTTTAGACACTTTACTCAGGAGAACCAAACAGGGTGACTAAAGTTTAGTCCTTTGTTTTTGTTTTTAGTCACTAAATTTTAGATAGGAGAAAACAAACAGGCCCTAAATATGTATAAAAAAATATATAGTTTTATTTATATTTTTTAGGTATTTAATTTCATGATTTAATTATTTTCTATCATTTTTAAAACATTGTTACATCGTAAAATGCATGTGGTAGCCTATTAGATGAATGAAACTCTCACTAAGACTCACCTTAAGGCACAATCACTGTACTAATACATGTACTAGTGCCTGAGGCCAGCACTCGACAAAGATTTTTTTTTTAAAAAAATTCCGACTGCACAAGGTCGACACTTGGCAAAGAAATTAAAAAAAAGCCGAGTGCCCAAGGCTGGCACCCGGCAAAGAAATTTTTAAAAAAATAAATAAGATTTTTTCCGAGCACCCTACTTGGCAAAGAAATTTTCAAGAAAAAATAAAAAAAATTTCCCGAGTGCGCAAGCCTGGTACTCGACAAAGAAATACTTGGCAAAGCCAAGAGTACTCATTTTTGCCGCGTGCGGCACTCGGCAAAATATGGCTTTGCCGTGTGCCTCGATATTTTGCACTCGGCAAAATCCTAGGTACTCGGCGAAGCTTGGTTTTCCAGTAGTGAGTATTACAACCTACATTAATTCTAATGCACTTTTAAGCTACAATGGAAATGGATTCCTCTAATAACAAGAGCAACGATTTTGAAAGAAAAACACCACATGTATGGACAAAAGGAAAATTCGTACGGTTTGAAGGAAATAAATAAGTAATCTCAGCAAACTATTGAAACCACTGAATCAACAAACCAACAAACTAATAAATAGCTGAGGAGGGCACAAACATAATAAGCAACCGGATGGACTGGCCCAAGATTGCTAGCTGTGGTTGAATTTATTATCGATCAATCAGCTGAGCGGCGAGGTGTTGGTGTTGCCCATCTTGACCATGGATTGCGCGAACTGTTGGAAGAAGATATCCTGGTTGGCGGCATTGCGCGAATTGTTTTAGCTAGAGCTTGATGATGAGCTTGGCGGCATTGGACAACCATATTGAGGACTAAATTTTTTATTTTCAATTTGCTACTGTACTAATTACTGTATATTTGGTCGTTTTGCATCATGAATAATATGCTAATGCTTTTGCCAACCTGCAGAAACTTTTGCGATAAAGTCTTAATTATACTCCATATATATATATATATATGCAGGACTTCAATCTAGTAGGTCTCACACATGAGACTATTTATCTTCCTCCTAGCTCTTACACAAGTTATTAGGGCCTTAAATTTTTATATTAGTGCTCTCTTCATGTACCTAGGTAAGATTTGGCGTGCTACGGTCAGAATGTAATGCATGAACTATATATACTGGCTTAGTTACTTCGTCTACGTCAACAACGTGGTGATCAAAGACATAAATTTCAGTGCTAATAATCAGCCTAGTCACATTATGAAAGTTCGTGTACCAACCAACAAACACAGAAGATGCAAATTCTTTAGTGTAAACCCAATGATAATAATATCTGGCAGATGTAAATTCCTTATTGTATACTCCTTACTCCTTAGAAATAGACACTGTGGACAATTTAGCAAGCTTGATATGTCACTTCCTAACTTACCAATAAATTTTTAATTGCATGTTTCAGGATTGTGGAAAATGACCTTTTAAAGCAAGATTGGCGATCAAGAAAGAATGCAGATATTCCAGTGTTGTTCTGAAATTGTCCTTGATTCTTCTTATTGGCTTGTGTACTGGACTTGTTGACTTCTTCAATAACCTTGCAGTTGAAAACATTGCTGGGTTCAAACTATTTAACACTTATGTGTGATCTAATGTTCAAGCAAAGGTAAAGTTTCACTCAGATACTTTTGCTATTTTGCCAGACCATTTAGTTTGATTCTCCAGCTGTTCAATATAACTTTCATCGATTAAGTAACAAAACACGGTGACTAACTTTGCATAAGGTTTTACTAACTGACATCAATTGAATAATGTGAAGTGTCAATGGTTGTTGCTTCCAGTGCAGGTACTTCACATCATTTCTGGCATATGGATCTGATGTGTAATATGTTGTGAGCCTTGGATCTGATATGTTATAGTATGTTGCGAGCCTTGCTGGTGGGCTTGGCATACTGCCACAAGAAGGGAGTCATACACAGGGACATATCAAGCCTGAGAATTTGCTACTTCACATCATGTCTTAGTTCAATTGCAATTTCCTACCCATTCTACGGTGTGACATCTCTTATCTGAAATTGATCTCTTGTACATGCATGTAGATATCCTAATATATGTTTTTTTTGTTCTTTTATTTTCGGAGCAGGGGAGTTTGGAGCCCTCAGCTGTCTCTTTTGATGTTCTTTCCTCTAAAATTGGTGTTCTTTCCTCAAGAGGATGAGAGTGTGGCGCGTTCTGCGTCAAAGCCGTACTCCAAAACGGTTCCTGGTTGTCTCCAATGCTCGGGACTGCCGTCCACAGCCGTACTAGGATCAAGCTTTTTATATATGCAATTTCCCCAACTTCTTTGGAAAATGATTTCAGAACTTGAAGCTATTCACAAGTCTTGGTACTTTTGATAAAATGGACAAAGATCAAAACGAGCTCATAGGTGTGATTACTTGACTGTCAATGTATGTATTATGTTATATTTGACCTATACAAATTGTGTGAGACTTAAACTATTATTTTAATTTCATCGGTGTTTTTTTACTTTCTTGCATGCAGCTTATTAGAAAAGACATTCTACGACAAATATAGCAAACTACAATTCAATTTTTATTGTTCGTTCGTAAAGAAGGGAGATGAGTGGATGCATGTCAAGGCCACCCCACACTATGCGCAAAACCACACGTACTCTCGTTTGCAATAATGAGCCATGCATGTTCTCGTCCACGTACGCCCATTCCATCCTCTCATTTTAGTTAATGAGCCATCCTATATAAATGGATGCGCTCGATCGATCATTCAAATCCTCCAGACAGTAGAGTGCTGAGGAAAGTAAGAAAGATCACCAATGGCCAAGCTTTCTAATAGTGCTGTAGTTCTCCTAATGTTGCTCATCGCAGCATGGAGGACGACGCCGGTGTTGTCCCATTTTCAGTTGCCGGTGTTGACCCATTTTCAGCGCAGCATGCCAGCAGCAGAGTCGGAGAAGGAGATTGACTATGGACGCCGGTATGTACGCGACGGTTGAAATATTCTCGTATCAATCCCCATTGCTAATTGCCATGCATGTAGATTAATTGCTCATGTCTTGAGTGCTATTCTATTGGTCTATACATATGAATTAACTAATCTTTTCTTTTTGCTGTCTCCGGGTTTATTAATCAGGGCGAAGAATGAGAACAAGGCAAGCGTGCCAGATCAAGAATTTAGCAAAGCAGCGGGTGAGGCTGCAGTTCTGCTCAAGGCCAAAGAAGAGTTTTCAAAGAGCATGGTGAAACACATAGAGACCATCATCACAAGCTCCGAAATCGTGTTCAGTATGAAATGGGTGCTGTTGATTAAGTCGACGGAGTTTATGAGAGCCATGGCCGCAGATGTCGCAGACAAGATGACCATAGTTAGCAAGCAACACGCCAGTGTTGCTTCCGCTGACATCGTCGTAGCGCTCAGGCTTCAAGAGGCGATCCTTAGGAAGACCGCAGAACGTTGCAAGACTGTCTCCCTCGATGCCTCAATGGCAGAAAAGCAGAAATATGAGATCATGAATGGTGTGGCACGCGACCTTTCTACAGTTGCAGGAGATATAGCCATTTGCATGTCAAAGTTGGCTGAGGATGCAATTGGTAATAATAATGCTCATTTACTGCTGCCTTTCATCAATTATCACGCAAGGTTATTTAGATATATCATCCATCCTAGTAATAGCAAATATGTTAAGCAAGCAGTTGCACCACAGATATTTATATTTTTTTAACACATGAAAAAGTAACATAATGTTTTTGTTGCTTATATTTTAGGAGTGTCCGGCCGGACAGCAGCGAGTGTCGATATCAATGCCCGTGTTAGTATTGAGAGTCAAGCTCTGGCTAAAGTTGAAGCTGAAGCCGTTGCTGATGCTAAAGCTCTAGAAAATGATGAAGATAAAGCCATTGCTGGGGCTGAAGCTAGTGCTGGAGCTAAAGGAGAAACTAAAGTAAGTAAGAGTAGCAGTGCAAGTGGCGATGCAGGAGGATATGCCGGTGGCAAAACTGATGCCGATGCAACTACTTCTGGTGGCGGTAAGGCAGCGAGTAGCGGCAAAGCAGATGTCGATGCCAGTGCTGGAGCTGGAGGAGAAGCTAAAGCAAGTAAGGGCGGTAGTTTCAGTGCAAGTGGCAATGAGAACAAGGCAAGCACGTCAGATCAAGAATTTAGCAAGGCAGCTGGTGAGGCTGCAGTTCTGCTCAAGGCCAAGGAAGAGTTTTCAAAGAGCATGGTGAAACACATAGAGACCATTGTCACAAGCTCGGAAATCGTGTTCAGTATGAAATGGGTGTTGTTGATTAAGTTGGCGGAGTTTATGAGAGCCATGGCCGCAGATGTCGCAGAAAAGATGACCATAGTTAGCAAGCAACACGCCAGTGTTGCTTCCGCTGACATCGTGATAGCGCTCAGGCTTCAAGAGGCGATCCTTAGGAAGACCACAGAACATTGCAAGGTTGTCTCCCTCGACGCCTCAATGGCAGAAAAGCAGAAATATGAGATCATGAACGGTGTGGCACGCAACCTTTCTACAGTTGCAGGAGACATAGCCATCTGCATGTCAACATTGGCTGAGGATGCAATTGGTAATAATAATACTTATTTACTACACCCTCCATCCCAATTTATAAGATGTTTTGATTTTTTTAATACCAACTTTGACCGTTCGTCTTATTCAAAATTTATCTGAAATATCACTTCTTTTGACATGGCTTTCTTTATTAATAAAATTTTTTCAATAGTGGCTTAAATTTGACTAATTTTGATCAAACATGGATTTGAAAAATTCAAACGTCTTATAAATTGAAATAGATTAAGTAGATTAAGTATTGTCTTTCATCTATTATCACGCAAGGTTATTTAGATACATCATCCATCCTAGTTATAGCAAATGTGTTAAGCAAGTAGTTGCATGGCTACAAATACATCACCTCAAATGTTTATACCTTTTTAACACATGAGAAAATAACATAATGTTTTTATTGCTTACATTTTAGGAGTGTCTGGCCAGGTAGCAGCGGGTGTTGATATCAATGCTCGTGTTAGTATTGAGAGTCAAGCTCTGGCTAAAGTTGAAGCTGAAGCTATTGCTGATGCTAAAGCTCTAGAAAAAGATGAAGATAAAGCCATTGCTGGGGCTGAAGCTAGTGCTGGAGCTAGCGGAGAAACTAAAGTAAGTAAAAGCAGCAGCGCAAGTGGCGATGCGGGAGGATATGCAGGTGGCAAAACTGATGCCGATGCAACTACTTCTGGTGGTGGTAAGGCAGCGAGTAGCGGCAAAGAAGATGTCGATGCCACTGCTGGAGCTAGAGGAGAAGCTAAAGCAAGTAAGAGCAGCAGTTTCAGCGCAAGTGGCGATGTTGCAGGAAATGCAGGTGGCAAAACCGATGTCGATGCAACTACTTCTGGTGGTGGTAAGGCAACGGGTAGCGGCAAAACAAATGTCGATGTCAGTGCTGGAGTTGTTGGAGAAGCTAAATCTAGTAAGAGCAGCAGCGCAAGTGGTGATGCTAAAGGATGTAAAGGTGGCAAAAATGATGCGGATGCATCTACGTCTGGTGGTGGTAAGGTAGCGGGTAGCGACAAAGCTGATGTCGATGCTAGTGCTGGAGCTGGAGGACAAGCTGAAGCCAGTAAGAGCAGCAGTTTTAGTGCAAGTGGCAATGCTGGAGGATATGCAAGTGGCAAAACTAATGCGGATGCAACTACTTCTGGTGGTGCCAAGGCAGCGAGTAGCGGTAAAGTAGACGTTGATGCCAGTGTTGGAGGAGAAGCTAAAGAAAGTAAGAGCATCAGTGTTAGTGCAAGTGGTGATGCAGGTGGCAAAACCGATGCGGATGCAACTACTTCTGGTGACAGTAAGGCGGCCAATAGCGGCAAAGCAGATGTTGATGCTGGTGATGAAGCTGGAGGAGAAGCTAAAGCAAGTAAGAGCAGCAGTTTTAGCGCAAGTGGTGATGCTGGAGGATATGCAGGTGGCAAAACTAATACAGATGCAACTACTTCTGGTGGCGGTGAGACAACAAATAGCGGCAAAGCAGATGTCAATACTAGTGCTGGAGCTGGTGGAGAAGCTGAGGCAAGTAAGAACAACAGTTTCAGTGCAAGTGGCAATACTGCAGGTGGCAAAACTAATGCAGATGCAACTACTTCTGATGGCGGTAAGGCTGGAGGTAGCGGCAAAGCAAATGTCGATGCGAGTGCTGGAGGTGGTGGCTTGAACTATTAACTATATGAAGTAACCACATCGGAAGTATGCCTTTGGGCTTCTTCTCTTTGCTAAGACTGGGCCTACCAGGCTACTTTGGTGCTGCTGAGTCGAAAGCTCTAGTGCACATGTCCATTGCTCCTTTCAGAGTATTAATTGAAAGGCACACGTGTCGACATAAGAGTTTATAAGGGTGAAATCATAATGTTTTTTTAACGGAAATAATATGATATGGGTGTATACGATAATTATTTTATTACAAAGTTATGCGGAAAGTCAATGGAAACAAGCTCCATTCATTGAGTATGTCATTTAAATGTACTCCTATTGATGCTTGGGTGCATTCACGTTGAAACTAGCTAATTTATTTAGTACATGGACTAATAAATGAAATGAAAACAACTAAAGTTATTCTATTAAAATTAGAATTGATGTCAATAAACCATTAAATTAGAGCGGAATGATCAAAATATTTTAAGATAAATCTAGCACTGCATCTAAATATCGAAATATAATAAATAGGTATCTCCAAATAATAGCAAAATGAACAAACTAGATACACCCCTCTACATATTTGATAGGCCTGTGTACGGCCCAACCCATCTAAGGAGGCAAACCCCCTAGCTGGGCACCACGAGTGGAGTTCAAGCGTTGGCAGAACAATCCCCGCCTCGCCCGGCCCCACCTGTGGGACCTCATACCGACCGACCCGCTCGGGCACGCCTCTCCGCATCGTCCGAGCGGGCTGACATCACTGCCTTTGTCACCACTGTTGAGCGGAATGCATGCACCTGAGCAGAATTTCCACACCGCGTCTAGGCCGTATGGCTCAAGCGCACACATGCACCAACAATGGCCCATCTTGTTCTTACCCCAGACGGGATGGAACATGTCATCGTACGCGAAGGCATGGTCCCTGGCGACCAGGCGTGGCCACAGTTATTCGTGACCACTATGCTACCTAACTCACTGTAGGAACGAACAATCGACTGTACCAACTATTCCATGTCCCCTCTTTGGGAACGTGGCATAGGGGAGTACCCATCCCTCGGGTACCAACAACAGCTCCTCCCACGCAGACGTACGCCTCTCCCACAACCAATAAAAAGATCAAAGTGTAGACAACTTTTTAGTGCGACATTTTAACTTGTGACCCTCACTCTGCCTCATGCGATCCCGTAACCCTCTCCTTGGGACAAATCTATTTATTTATATACTACTTAATTGGTAAAATTTCAGTCCACCTTTTGTTTCCACCTTTTTCTGTCCGCCAAAAACTAATCCTAATCGGAGTAATATTTCTTTCTTTCGGCTGCCAGAAATCTTCCAAAATTAGGAGCAGCGTAATCTCAAAAAAAAAAAATAAGAAGCACCTAAGAAGCACCTAGGAGCAGCGAGCGAGCAGCCCACAAGAATCCTGCGGCGGCCCACGTAAGTTCGTCCGTGCTCAACACGTACGTTGGCACGTTGCACATAACATTGGCTTTGTGCGTTTTTACTTGCTTCCATTTTTTTTTTCTTTTTTCTTTCCCTATATTTTCTTTTGGTAATGACTTCATTCCGGCGCGCCGTGTCGTTGTCTCATTGCACGGCGGGCAATCTGGCCATCCGCTCGAGCCACCTCCCCAGCCCCCGGTTCCACACCGACGCGCACATGGCTACAAGCGACACGGGACTGTGAGCCACGGCAGGAAGCGTCTTGTCTATTCAAAATTTTGGGAACTGCGCTCATCCATCTTCTCGCAGCCCCATCCGGGCTCCCGGCTCATCTGGCTGCCGTCGCCTCCACCGCGCCGCCCGGATCTCCGTCCGCTCCGGCTGTCCTCCGCCGTCCCCGTCGGAATCTCGTGTGCTCCTCTCCCCCCTTTTGCTCCCCGGCTCTCTTCTGCTTTGCTCGCGCGCCATCTTCATGGTGGTTGGTTTTGTGCAGACAAAAGGGGCAGTGGAGGATTCGCCCCCAGGCACGGCGATGACGGAAGGTCGCATCGTGGTTTGGGGGAGCGGCTAGGGGGGCACACGGACGGGGGACGAACACGGTGGTGCCGTCGACCTCCTCCACGGGCTATTGACAGCTTCAACCCAGGAATCGACGTGGTCAGACCCCTGCTCGTTTCCAGGTTCGTATGTGTGTTTCTCTCTCGTTTCCCCCTTTGAACCCATGTAGATTTGCTGGATATTTTAGGTTTTGTTTTGATTTTGTATGGGGTTGGGGGGATTTTTGTTTGGATTGACCTCGAATCTGCAGCGCGTTGTCTGACCTAATTTGATCTAGTATAATAGTAATCATTTTGAATCTGTAGTATTTAGATTGTCAATTACTAGCATATCAATTTCAGTATTGCTATATATGTTTGACTTGTAGTACTATGAGTAGTTGATTTTTTGGTTTTACGTTGTCCTGGTCATCCAGTGAGGAAAAATTGCATTCCGGCTGCTAGTTTTTTGCCTAGTTTAGAACCCATTATTGCCTAAAATAGGAGAAAGAAAGGTAGGAAAAGTGGTTTTCATACTTCATAACTAGGTTCAGTTCACATTATGTCCTGTTTGTGAAGGGCACAAACAGATTTTGTGCAGATTTTTCTGTGTTTTTATGCATAACTAAGGTTCAGTTAATTATGTCCTGGTTTTCAGATTCTGAAATGAACTCATAATTCAATCCGGGCTGAGAATGGTGATCCTGTGCTTTTTTTGGCAGATTAGTTGATGGCTCGTGTAAGGAGGGGAACTACTGGTGGAGATGGGGTATGGCGAAAGCACACTACCACTTTTTTTTGCTTTACTGAAAATGTACGCAATCCCTGGTTTCTATAAATCATTTTCTGTTTTTACATGGTCATTGCCCCCTCTTCTTTTCAGGTTGGTAGAAACAGGGCAACCCCTGCAAAGTTATTCAAGCTCTACAAGTATATGTCACGCAATCAGAAAAGACTTGTCAAAGATGTTGGTTTTGGAGGTTTGCTGAAGATCAAAAGCGGCCGATTACCTGTGACTTTCAGCAAATGGCTTGTGAAGATTTTTGATCCTGAGCTAGAAGCGATTGTGATTCCAGGGCGAGGGAGGATAAAGGCAAACGCAGCTGTTGTTCACAGGGTAACAGGGCTGCCAATGGGTACAGATGTGATCAAATATGAGCACAATGGTGTCGCAAACCACTTCATCAATGATGTCTGCAAGTTTCAAGACTGTACAACTCCTAGACTATCAGCCATATTTGATTGGCTTAAAGCTAGCAAGGAAGCGAATGATGACTATTTGAGGCGTTGGTTGATGCTTGCCATCTCCACCTTCCTCTGTGGGAGCACATCATTGACCATCAGCCCCAAATGCTACCCTGCATTGGTTGATTTGGCAAAAGTGAAGGATCTGAATTGGTGTCAGTTTATGGTGGGCACCCTCAAAACTTCTGTGGGCAAGATCGACAAATAGGATTCTATCATTGGCTGCCAATTTTTTCTCACAGTAAGCCCCTTTTTTGCTAGTATTTTTTCTTCCCTATATATGCTTTTGTCTCTCCCTGCTTATGGTCATTACCTTTTCTCTGCTTTTTTGCCTTTTTTTCTAGATACTGTACTTGGATTCACTGGAGCTAAAAGACATACAAGTGCCTGGCACACTGCCAAGAGTGGCTGCATGGGATACACAACTTTTAAACAAGGTTATCAAGATGGACAGCAACCCAAATGGGACATATGGGAAGCTCAAGGTATGCTGGTGATCTCCCCCTCCTTTCTTTTTCATGCACCGCCTACGTTGAATTTTGTATTTTTGTGCGCCTCAAAGTTTTCTTATTTTTGCTCCTGCTTTTTTTGTCCGTGTCACAGCTCAAGGAAATTGATGGTGTAGTTAGTGAGTTCTCTTTGCTTGGAGATTTGCGCGACATTGAGAACTTCATCTCCCACAGGGCTTCTGTAGCGATGTCTGCCAAGGTATATCCACACGGCTTTATGTTTTTGTACATAGGCATTAATATGTTTCCATATAGGCAATAGTCTTCTTTGTGTCAGGCAATAGGCTCCTGTGTATTAGGCATTTTTTTTATCTAACACATTTTTATACATGTTTTCAATAACAGAAGAAGAGGAGATATGATCAAGTCCTTATGAAAGCTAGTATTGGCATTACCGAAGTCATGGGTACAATGATCAGTGACCTATCTGCAATCAGTGATGATTCTGATGGTCAAGAGGATGCAGGATTGAGAAGATCTTCTCGGAGGAGAACTAACAATAGGCAGCAACAGGCTGAAGTTAGCGTTGATGATGACGACGAAAATGATGATGATTATAATATTCATGAAGAGGAGGAAGAGGAAGAAGAGCAGCTAGAGGAAGACGCTGAGGAAGAAGAGCAGCTAGAGGAAGACGCTGAGGAAGGAGCAATTAGAGGAAGATGTTGAGGAGGAAGAGCAGCTAGAGGGAGACGCTGATGTGGTGGTGGAGTATATGGATGCAGAAGAAGTAGATCTAGAGGACTCAGGTGTGGAGCTAGAGGATGAAGGTGTGGAGGTAGAGGATGTGCGTGTTGATCCACCCGACAAAGTTGATATACCAGTTTTTTCAGAGAAGGGTGAGGCTCTCGTGGCTGCTACTGTCAAGAACAAGGAGGATGTTGGAAATATGGAGAATACATTAATGGAAAACACAGCACCGTTAGAAGTCATTCCTTCCCAGGAGACAAGATCAGAAAGGTTATTTAATTGCTTAGTTAAGAACAATATATTGGCCAAATCAATATACTAGTTATGCTCAAAGTAACTAGCATACTTGCTTCTTTTTCTTTTTTTATCAGGAGTCACTCATATGGTCAATCAAAGATGGACATGTTGAATGGTGATAAAGTTGCAATTCCTGTAGCAAGCATTCCCTCACAGAAGTCAAGAAAAGAAAAGCTAAGGTAATTTGAATGTATTCCTGCCTCTATCCTCTGAATCTAAATGTACTCCCTGATCTGGATGTGAATGTTAGTTTCAGTTTTCAGTTCCAGTTATTATTGAATCAAATCATCAATATGTGTCCCACACCTCTGAACCCAACAAACCAATAGCCATTTGTGTTTTTATTTAATCAGGCATATATCCATGGTCTATTGCTTAATTGTTAACATTTTTTTGCCTTAGCTCGTGAACAGTGTTTTTGCCTAATTTACAACCATGTTATTGCTCAATTCTTTAGCACTAATTTTAAAATGTTGGTTCGGTAACAGTAGTATTCATACTATTTTTTTACATTGTCGTTTTTTTTCAGATTGCCTCCTTCTACAAGCGCTGCGGGGAAGAGTCCTTGGGATTTCAGTGTCCCACCAATAGACATTATGAGCTTTGTTGAGTTGCCCCCTCATCTTGAGTCTCCACCACCAACGGAAAAATTGTGCAGCCCAGAATGGAATGACACATATGATGATGGCTTCTGGGAAAAATTGACTGCTTCAGATCTCAAGAGAATTGATGATGTAGAAAAGAAAGCAAGGGCACAAAAGGCTGTACTCATTGAAGATGCTGAAATGGGTGTACGCAAGGTTCCTTCTTGCAGCGCAGCAAAGGAAGCTGGTGTCCATGTTGATACCCCATTTGAAGATGTACAGAGGATTCTGACAAGAGAAGAAAAGGCAGCAGGAGCCTCGATCTGCAGTGCAAAAATCTGCTCCAAGTTCTTCACATACACCAGCTTATCAACCTGCCCCTAGAAGGCCAGCATGCCCAGGACGTGCTTTGCGGTCGCCATATATTGATTGTTACAGAAAGGATTTTTGGAAGTGCACCAAGATTGAAGCTCAGGACGTGCTTTGCGGTCGCCATATATTGATTGTTACAGAAAGGATTTTTGGAAGTGCACCAAGATTGAAGCTCGTGTATATGATGTCGTCTGCTCAGCTAGTAGAAGAACCACTAGGAGTTCGAGTCAAAGCCCAAGCCCAGAGTATGTGTAACTTTCTCTTCTCCTTTTTGAGGTTTTGGTTTTTCAATTTTTGCTCTTTTTATCCCATATTGTTAGTTTACCCCTTTTGCTCACTTTTTTGTGCCCATTTGTATGCAGTGATCACATAATCAGTTATCCTAATTATTATGCAAGCTTGAAATATTTGTCAGAGTCAGTAAAACTAGGAGGTGAATTGGTAAACACAATTGCTGAAATTGGGATTTATGCACTGAAGGATAAGAGCCAGAATCCTGATAAACAAATTCTTCCACTAAGAATTGCCGTAAGAGTCCCACTCTCCCCCTTTCTCATTTTTACTTTATCATCTTTCTCCTTTTTTTTTGCATATGTACACGCATATATGACTTGTTTTTGCTCCCCCTTTTTTTTGTGCAGTCCTATATACAAGAAGGGGTTCTGGACAACAGAGAGATTAAGAGTGCTTTCGATAGAAGCACCCACCACCTTGACTATCCTTTTTCTGGATAGTGGAGCGGAAGTTGCTCAAATCTTTGCCTACATATCAAGAAAGAGCATCGGGTAACTCCTTGATATCAAGGTCCCGCAGCAGACAAACAAGTAGGGATACAATTCTACCCCTTATTTTTTGCCTAATATTATGCAGCTATTGAGCTCAATCATCCCATAACATTACAAAACAAGGAAAAGATAACTTCATTTTTTGCATTTTTTTCATCAACTGAATAGCTGCAGCTCTGTCCCCACAACTTCATTTAGAGCTTTTTTGTTCGGGCACCTAGCAGAATTATGGCCTGTGAGCCCGCAACTGCTGCATCTGTGCTTCCTTTTAGCCTTCTCCTTGCCTTTCTTTTCCCTCTTCTCTTTCTTGCGCCCTTTTGGTTTTGATCTTGGGGGGTTCCTTATCTCCTCTGTTGCAGTAGCAGCTGCTCCATGGGGTACAGTAGCTGCTGTGCTACTTGATTGACCTGTAGATAGTTCAAGAATGATGCATTCAAAATCTATGACAGCAGATGAGAGGATTCAGTTTTTAGTTTTCTTACCTGTGGACGCATGATTAGTTGCCTCATGTTGAGTAGACACCTCATGTTGAGTAGACGCTGCTGCAGGTGTCTCCACGGGCTTCTTGCCCTGCTGTATTTTCTTCTTCTTAATTTCATCTAGTTCAGCATGAATCATGACAATATGATTCTGTACAACTGTGTAATTTTCATCTGACAGTGACCCCTCAATGGCAAACTTTGCAAACTCACTTGATAAGTTAGTGTACCTCAGTGTCCTTGCTCCGCTGATCGGCATACCACGGGCAACAAAATCAGCTGCCATATGAGTACTAGGTTCAGCATTGCCATCTCCCGGCACAGCTTGTTGCATCCACCTCTTATTTATGTACCGCTCGGGTATGGTTTTGACACCCAGCCTGGTCATAACCTTCATGATGTGGCAGCAAATTACTCCATCTCTCTCAATCTTGTTACATTCACACAAATAGCTCTCATGTTCTTTAATTGCAGTAACAAGATACGTCCTTTTGCCATAGCCATAGACAAAGTTGTTGTTAGGCTCCAACCAATACTGGTGCTGCCCTTCTTGCCTCACATCATACTCAGCTATCTTTTCAAATTCCTTTGAGAACTTGTAGAACATGCTCTTCGTGTACACAGATGCAGCGTGTCTCTCTATTGGATATCTGGACCATCTCCTTTGCTTATCATCTGTCCTAAAGTCCTGCTGATCTTGAGCAACAAGGCACTTGTCCTGAATCTGTTGATACTGCTGAACAAAGTGTAGGAGAGACATGTTTGGATTCACATATGTCTTCAAGAGGGCATTGAACCCCTCACTTCGTTGGGTTGATTGCAAGAAGGGGAAGAAAGAGTTCATGTAATAGGCTGGGACAAAACATTGCCTGAGCTCATAGAGATGCCTAAAATTATCATGCAGACCATGCTTGCTTATCATATCAAACCATTTTGCCTCAAACTCCATTGGTGTCACTGTGTGGTTCATACATTCCTTGAACTCTTCTTCCAACTCCTCATTATCTGTAAGACACGGTCCTATCGTGCCTGAAAACTTATCCATGATGTGCCAGCGACAATTCCTATGCGTCGCATCCGGGAATACTAGTGCAATAGCATTCCTCATGGCGGCATCTTGGTCTGTGATAATGTTTAGCGGCGCCTTGCCATCCATGGCTTCTAAGAATGTCTCAAACAGCCATTTGTAACTTGCTGGCTTTTCATCCCTTAGGAAGCCACACCCCAGCTGGAATGTATTGCAGTGTCTGTTGATCCCAAGAAATGGCGCGAAGGGCATGTCATATGCATTTGTCATGTAGGTAGCATCAAATGAGAGAAAGTCAAGGTATGACTCATCATGCCTCGCTATCCACCCAAAACAAGTTTTGAACTCTATTTTGACCATCCAGCTTGACTTTTGGGTTGCAGCCATTATATCTTTGAACAACTTAATAAAGGCTCAAATTTTCCTCTGTGCAGAGGGATCCCATTTGTGAGAGCCATTCAGAAACTTTTTCATCGAAGGCTTCAATATGAGATCGTGGTTGTGATCTGCAATGAACTCAATGACTGACCACTTTGACTCTATCAGCTTCACAACCATCCTTGCTCTGCAATTTGTGTATAGCATCTTCTCCCTTTTTCTTTTCTTCCCTCCATCAAGTTTATTTTTCTTCTCAACATTGTCTTCATCCTTTTCTGCCTCATCTTGTTCACTATCTTCTTCAGTAGAATCACCAATCTCAGTGCCATCAGTAACATCCTCATTTGCTTTTTCATCTTTCCTCACCCTCCCATGCCCTTCCTTGTTGCACAGGAACTGGATTTTGTACTGAATTGAAGTTTGGGCACTTTTGCGAGTAGTGCCTGTCCTGATGGAGAAGCCAACTCTCTTAGCATATGCGTTGTAATACTCCCTCGCTCCCTCTTCAGTGTCAAATGTTTGACCAACAAACGGCATTTGAGGTGTGGACATGACCTCTTCGCCAACTTCATCAGCAACGTCGTGCACTGTTGCATCACCGACACCTTCCTGATCATGTACAGCAGAGGGCCCAGGAGCATCTTCTAACCTTGCATGTTCCAGTGACAGTCTGATCTCAGATACTGTAGGAACAACATCTTCTATAACTGTAGGAAGATCAGCTAACCCATCAATATCAACTTGAGGGAAACTCGGTAGAATCTGGTGGTTCACATGCATATCAGCATGCTGATGATTTCCAGGGGATGCAGGAATTTGTGTGCAGAAATCAACACCAAAGTCTGCTAGGAAATCTTCATCAAAATCCGGTGGGGGGTGATTTAGATCTATATTTTCCCAAGACATGGATGCAAAATAGTAGTAGGCCACTTAGTTAAACCAGTTTTAGGCATCAATACAATACAGAATTGATTCAATTGCACGCACATGCATATTATTCCCTTTTTTGTAATCTTCAAAACATCTAGTGTCTAACACATGACATCATTTGTTTTTAACATGCAGTTTAGGTAAAGGGAAGCAGGAGAAACCAAGCAACTTATGCAGGTAAGAATGCAAAAATGTCCTCCACTGTAACCATGGACACCATGGCTAAGAAATAGAGTCACATTTGTGTTTGTGCCCTTTTTTGAAACTGCATACACAACTGCAGTTTCCAGTTCTCAGTTTTTGGTTGATGTTTATGATGCTGAGCAAATAATAAAGTTTGGGGCAATGACTCTACTTAGTTTGTTTTGCAGGATCTTTCTGGATAGAAGTTAGATGGAGGCAACTGCACACAGTCCATCAATCACACTCTGCAAATGTCCCAGTGCAAACCCAAGTTTTTTTACTATACTGCAAACAAAACTGAAGACGGAAACTGCATTTTTTCTTCTGATGGGATTTCGAACTTAAGAACCAGACTTGTTCAAAACTGCAGTCCCCTGTTTATTTTTTGTTCTGTGAATTGG
This sequence comes from Themeda triandra, assembly GCA_018135685.1. Classification (NCBI taxonomy): domain Eukaryota; kingdom Viridiplantae; phylum Streptophyta; class Magnoliopsida; order Poales; family Poaceae; genus Themeda; species Themeda triandra. The sequence goes on from JAENPR010000044.1 coordinate 1,537,195, forward strand.
AACGCATGATACGTATGCACATATACTTATGGGGAGAAGGCGAAGTTGCTCTCCATACCTGTTACTTTCTGCTACTTTTTTTCTGAATGTTTTTGGTGCTGCTGTGCCGGCAGCCAGGCAAAGTTGCTGCTTCTGCTGCTCCGGTAATGGGGAAACCTTGGACGCCGGCCGTGTCGTCCAAAGCAACCCAGGTGGGGCTACCTGGACGACGACGATTTGCCGTCCAGGAAGCCGGCGGCGCTGTAAAGGTGAAGCAGTGCCCTACCTGGATCCAGAAAGGGGAAGGGCATTTCTGCCTTTTTTTCATTTTGTTGCCTGTCGCTGGTTTTTTCTGGGCCTGTCGCTCATGGAGAAAAGGCAACCTTCCTGGGCCTATCGCTAGCTTCTGGGCCGGTTGTGGGGTGCGGGTCGGGTGGGGGCGGGGCACGACGACGGGAAAAGGCAAGAGCTGGCGCGCGGGAAAAGCCAAGAGCACACGCGCATCGCGCGGTCCCCTGTTTGCCCAAAATGGTTGCTAGCGGTCCCCTGTTTTTACTATTTTTGGACTGCCGTGCGGTAAGCCATATTACGGCCGGTCGTAATATAGCCGCCCCCTTTCTTTTCTCTACATGTTTTTTATTATTTCTTGTTTATGTTTATTTTTTAACTTCTCCTTTTACTCTTATTAATTATTTCCCCACCAATATTTTTATTATGTTTTTATATTTTTGTTTTAATTTATTTTTACTAGTGCGGATGAAGAAGACGGAGATAAGACGGAATCGTTGAACTGTCGTCCGTCGGTGCACTCGCTGACAGGTGGGTTTTAACGATGGCACTTTTCACGAGATCCGCTGGCCACAACGGCACAAAACAGCGGTGAGATTCGCGGTCGGGCACAGGATGGTGCTGCGAGGGCCGTGGGTTTGATCGGGCAACGACAGTGCGCCACATGGTCATGGGTAAGTGGTTGCGTGGGGTGCCAAGCAGATGGAGCTGGCGATTTCCCAGTCAGTCATACTCATCGACGAACAAATCATTTTTTGACACAACGACTAAACCCTAGCTAACTTAAGATATAGTCGCAAAAAAAACTAACCTAAGATATTAGAATTGCAAATTTGATATTTTATGGATCCATAAATGAAGTCGTTGAACTTGATATCTAGCAATAATAACAAATAGATAGTATGAAACTAAAGTTATAAACCTAGACAAAACTGCGAACATGAGTTACAGAAGCTTGCTGGTGGGTGACACGCAAAGAGAAGCAAAGAAGAAATCAGTAAAGATCCACGAATCGAAAAAATAGCCCCGCCGGCAGCCATCGTGCACCGATCAAGATTCCATGACTCGAAGGCCATGGAGGTGAGTCGACCGCTTAGTGTTCATAGAGTGCGATGCCATGGAGCGTTGGTGTAGAGCAAAGTTCGGCAACTAGGGCTCCAATCTTCGGATGCTCTCAATGGTCCTGTTATATGTGAAGCATCATGTTGGGGCCAGCGTCCGGGACACTGCTTGTCAGCAATGGATTAGGTGCGGTGCTGGCGTTTCGACCACGCCGCACCCTAACCTGCATCACACACCATATAGTGACACGATGGGAGTGCAAATGATCAAATATTTATGTGTACTTTGCAATGGAGAAAACAAATTATCGAGGTAGTATTATAAAACTCATATAGACTTTATAGGGCATTGTTATATTATTGCCGATATTAACTTATATTATAGATGTCATATTCATCATATCGTTTTCTATAGGGCTGGGCATTTGGGTTATCAAACAATTTAGATCGGGTAATTGGAAATGTGGGTATTAAAAATTAGTATCCGATTTTGGCCAAAAAAATCATTACACAAAACTTCAGTTACCCGATAATTCTGGTTCATATTGTCCCGACGTACCCAAAAGTGACAAAGCCAACTATTTTTGAAGAAAGCAATAAACAATGGTACTTCAAATCACATCATTCCTTCATATCAAATAACGAAATTATAAATATCAAGTTAGCCTAAATCTACATTAATTCACACCAAATAATATATTCATATGGCAGTTGAGATATTTTGGGTAATTTGGGTACCAAAAACATTACACGAATTATCCAAACTAATTTCGGGTTTTTACAATTGATATTTGAAATTGTGATCGGGTATGTTCGGGTTTGAGTAATTCGGGTTTGGAGACTGGGTACGATTATTTTTACCACCTTTAGTCTTTCCTAACTTATTTTTCCCCGTTGCAACGCACGGGCATATTTGCTAGTTTTTAAAAAGGAAAGAAAATCAATCCGCCCCTCGCTCCTTACCTCACGGAGCCCCCGACCGGCCCGGCCACCTGTGCGGCTGCGATGTCCTCGGCAAGGCCGGCGTCGCATCGGCGTCATGCGACGTGAGCGCCTCACGTGCCTCGTTCTCCACCTTCAACGGCGCGAGCCCGTGGAGGAACGACAACAACAACGGCTGGAGTAATGGAAATATAGCATCCACGACCACTACTACACAACCATTTTACGCAGCGGGCATTTTTGCTTTTGCGCAGCGGACAACAGCATCCGCCACGGAGCAAATGCCACAGAAAATGGTAGCCTCCCCGCAGCGGGCAAAGGAGACCGCTGCTGTTAATCAAATTCCCGCGGCGGGCACGATACGATGCCCGCCGCGGTTAATCGTTACAAAAAAAACAAAAAAAATAAAAACCCACAAGCCCACTGGCGAGCCCAATCTCGAGCCCACCGACAAGCCCGTTGCCACCTCGAAACCCTAGATCTGCCTGGAGGAAGCTGGGCGGCCACCGCCGCCGCCAGCTGGATGTTCGCCCCGTCCAGATCCGCGTTGTGGAGCTCGCCGTGGTGGCCGGCCACCTCCTCTCCATGGTGGTCGGATCTGAGTCGGGGCCGCTCGATCCGCGCCGGAGGACGTCGACCCATGCTCCGAAGCTCAATCCGTGCCGGAAGGGAGGACCTCGATCCATGCGCCGATTCCCATCTTCGCCGGATCTAGAAGAGTGAGAGAGTGAGGGGTGAGAGGGAGATGACGAAGACGAGAGAGGGAGATGAAGAAGACTGAGAGAGGTGACCTACCTCCTCCGGCGTCGCATGTCGCCGAGCCACCGCCGCCGCATGCCGATGCGCCCGCGTGGCTAGACGCGCCGCGCCACTCGCAGACATCCTCGCGCCGCCCACCTTGAGCCGCCCTAGAACCGCGCCGCCACCTCGCCGGATCCGCGTCGCCATGGGTGGAGTCGTGCGCTCGGCTGGAGAGACGCGCGGCGCTGCGGCTCGTGCCGAGAGTGAGAGCTGAGGGAGATGGGGTCGCGTGGAGAAGAGCGCTGAGCTGCAGTTGCGTGGAGAAGAGAGGGAGCTGCGGTTGCGGCGCTGTGGTTGCGTCGCCGATGGGGAAAGGAGTCGGGGAGCCGATGGGGAAAGGAGTGGCCGGGTCTTTGTGGGAGTGGAAAACCTAAGTGTTGTATATATATATGTGGAGCCGAAATTGGGCCTCACCTTGGGCTAATGGGCCTCGGCCTTTACCGCGGCGGGCCCAATAGAATGCCCACTGCGGTTAATCTATTTATTGCAACGGGCTTCTTAAAACGCCCGTCACGATAAATACCTATTTTTCGTGGCGGACATTTTAAGATGCCCGCTGCGCCCGCTGCGCTAAATAGATTTACCGCAGTGGGCAAAAATATCCATCACGGTAAATAAAAAGTGCCCGTTGCCGTAATTCGTGGGATTTACCGCAACGAGCAAAAAAAAAAAAAAGGCCCGTCACGGAGGGGTTTTAGGCTTCGTTGCGGTTAATCAATTATATAGTAGTGATGGCTAGAGATGTTCAGGAACCTAGCCAATTCAGTGGCAGCTGCACCCATCACTGGCAGCGGCGGCGGCTTGTCTTCCTTGGCCCGGCAGGGAGATGGTACGTGATTTGTGGTGAATTTGTTCTCTGGAAAGTAGCGTCACTCATCTGTCCGTGCCTGCATGGCCACCCTGGTGGCAAGTCTGTACCGTGAGTGGAGGATCTGCGAGGCAAAGGAGTTATTCCAATGGGTCCTGGATGGCACGGTGGCCTTGGTTGTCTTCTTTTTTTTTTTTTTTTTAGAAACCGGGATTATATTTCACATAAAATTCTGACAGTTTACATCCCAAAACTTACAAAGACATTCTTGAAAGGAAAACAAATTACATTCAAGTCTTTGCAGAGTTCTCCCGGTTGTCCTCGTCGCCGACGATCCGAGCAGTCGTCCTGAAGCCGACCGCCTTTCCGACGAAGGAATCTCATAAGTTTTCAATGGCACCATAAACAGCATATCAGAAGTACCAACATGCTTTATCACCGCTGAACGTTCAGGCCGATCAAGATGGCCACTGGCCATCACATCGTCGGAGAGCAAGGGATCTGGCGCCTCCACCAACAGCCCTGGCCCGCCGGACAACGAATCTCCCAGAAGGGGATGCAAACCACCCGGAAAGGTGGGAGACAAAGACCAACCCGATTTCTCAAGCTGGTAGACATACCTCCCAAGCTTCTCGCCAGAGAAACCGACATCACCGTTGCCGGCGTCGACGGAGACAAGGGAGGGATAAATAATCCCCCAGCTTCCGGCAACCATTTTGATGATTGCAAGATCGGCGATACTGCAGACGTCTTGAACACCTTTGGCGCAGTTAAGCTCACGGCAGATTCGAGCATCAACACATAAGAAAACATCAAAGATAACGTTGTTGGTGCTGAATCGTCCACATAAAACACCATCGTGCTCACGGCGCCCAGCAGCTACCGCCAAGCTCCGAACATCACCAACATAGCCACCAGAGAAAGCTTGAAGGAAACAAAAGGTTCCCGGCAGAGACTGCTCCGAGAAGACATCCAACCAACAAGCCCAGAGCAGGACACAACCAGGTACAACCTCCCCGGATTCACCAGTGCCAAAAGAACGACAGCCGGCAAGGCAGATAGAAATCCGGGAGAAAATTATTCCCATAAGCTGCCACGGAGCTGCCCTCTCCCCGTCACAACTAGGACATGCGTACCTAACGCAGCCATCGCCGGAGGTAGCGCCGACCACGTCGTCGCCGCCGCAAACGATGCACTGTTGCCAGGAAACATAAGCTCGAAGACCTAAATCTACAGCTATACAAAATCCTCCCGCCGAGGAGCCGGGCTCCCCTCTCAATCCCGGCGCCCAGAGGGCAGCCGGAAGAGAGAGGGCCGGCGGATCGACGATGGAAATGGAGATCGCCCTCGAAATCGCCTTGCGGCTGCTGTAGCAAGGGGAAAGAAGTCGCGAGAAGGTGACAGTGATGGCGGCCTTGGTTGTCTGTGATGTGAATCGGCCATGGTGTTCATCAGCACTGCTAGATCGATCTAGGCTGCAGACCTCCCAATCGGCCATGGTGTTCCTTGCACTTGCAATGAGTGACGCATACAAGTTCTCAGCAGGGTACTATTTCCTTCACTTTTGCATATACAAAGATTGAACCGATATGTGATCGATAATGTATTATAATATTTATGCTTAGATCTTATGGAATTAGAATTTAGATTTAAAACATGTTAGAATTCTAATATGTGTGCTTTGATCTTTTTTTTTGAACGAGGTGTTTTTTTTTTTTTTTTTTTTTTTTTTTTTACGATAACGAGGTGCTTTGATCTTATCGAATTAGCAAAAGAAAAAAAGAATTTAGATTGCAGGTTTGTTTATTTTGTCTAATTCAGTGAGTAGCACGGCATGACTGCTCAAATACAAGTCCTTTCTTCCGCAGCATTTTATTAGTTTTTCTACATACTCTTTAATTAAAGAAAGAATTGGCTGTGGGACGTACAAAGTGGTGGTCATTTGCTGAAGGACATCGTCACTTTCAAATTTGCCATAGAACACATTGGTTCGTTATAATTTGGCCAGCGGACATCAAGTCTAATTAAATATTATTATAAAATAGATATAAAATCATATAAGTATCAACAAAATATACTGTAAAATCTTCTACAATCTACATGATGAGAACTACAAAGTAAAAATACTGTTTTGCACTCAAATGACCATTTTGCACCTCTTCATAAATAGACAAAGATAACCATGGTTAATTTGCTAATATGTTTAAATTTTTTGGAAAAATCATAGAATGCATATCTTGACAATGCTAAAAAATATCATATCAAAATAACAAAGCTTATATTGTTATATTTAGCATGACTATAAGTTTTTGATTTATCTCTTGTGAAGCTTAATTGATATTGTAAACTTTGTTATTTTGATATAATATTTTTATCACAGACATGATTTGGTGATGTGTGCATTCTGTGATTTTTCTAGTATTTTTAATCTCTTATTTTGATATGATATTTTTTAGCATTGTCAAGATATGCATTCTATGATTTTTCCAAAAAATTTAAACATATTAGCAAATTAACCATGGTTATCCTTTATCTATTTATGAAGAGGGAAAACTGGTCATTTGAGTGGAAAACAATATTTTTACTTTGTAGTTCTCATCATGTGGAGTGTAGAAGATTTTACAGTATAATTTTTTGGCACTTATATGATTTTATATCTACTTTATAATAATATTTGATTAGGCTTGATGTCTGTTGGCCAAATTACAACGAGCCAAAGTGTCATATGGCAAACTTGAAAGTGACAATGTCCTTCAGCAAATGGCCACCACTTTGCATATCTCACATCCAATTCTTCCTTAATTAAATAGTTGTGAATCCAACACTTCTATGATTATATGTATTTATCAGGGATGCCATGCTTATGGGCTGTGTGATTTTTATTCTAACACTACCTCTGTGGCACAGACATTGCAGATTCTCATATATGTTAGCATCTGAAATATGTGTGAAATGTTTTACACCTCTAAAGCATTAAGGGGAGAACACTGTTGGCGTTTCTTAGCGTATGCAGCCAAATCCGCAAGCGCACGGAAATCACCATTATAGCACTTCACCCGGTGAGTAATTGGGTATCGTATTTCTTTCATGAAGAACGGCTTGTGAGTTAATTCTAGACAGAGGTTGCCCAGAGATGGAGTAGGATAGTTTGGGTAGTGAGGTTTTCTAAGGGTAAAGTCCTAGGAGATGGCTAAACTCGATGCTATACTTCTTACTTCGGGCGCCGGATCGCACCTGGTCTGCCAGGTGATGCCGGCCTGAGGCTCAACCGGACGTGGGGGATTACAAGGGACGGACAGGGCTGTCACCACCTGCCGCCTACCACCTCAACCGTGGGCTACGAAGCAAACGAAGGTAGGTCCTAGCCTAGACACCACGTCTATGCCAGTTGCTACAACTCTAGAGGTGATCAGGATCTCCCGTCTCTATCAGGGGTCCTCTTACTAGAGCTTCCGTCATGGGGACGAACGACGAACCCGCAAGAAGATAACAAGCAAGAATAACTTACTCAAAGGTATTACCGAAAGATAAACACGATGTCTTACTTCAAGTAGCAAGACATTGTAGAGGTACAAGCGAGGAGGGAGCCGACAAGTCCGGCACTCCGCCCCGTGGAAGACTAGCTTCCCGAGAGCTCTCTTGGAGAGATGCTCTACTCTTGCTCCTCTCTCACTCCTTACTTGTATTCTAGCTAGGCTAGGTAGAGTGGCTCTACTCTCTCTATTGTACACTTGTAGAATGGAGGTGTGGTGAAGAGTGAGAACTAAAATGAATAATGAATTGTTGTTGAAGGGGGAGGCTTGCCCATGCTTATATAGAAGTGGGATGGTCGGTTTCCGCAGGGCAAATGTTGAAAACACCCCCCGAACCAACCATCAGAGGCGGCAAACAAATCGACCAACCAAAGCTGGGCCCGGGCCGCGCTCAAACGGGCGCGCGCGCCTGGTTGGGCCCCGCCGGCGCTCAGCTTTGGTCGGTTGCCTCCTTGTTGGGCCTCTGGTCGGCCCATGCTGGTGTTTCTGGTTGTCTTGGCCTCGAATTGGATTTCTCCTCTTTTTTCTCTTGTTTGCTTAGACCAAAAATAAAAGGCATTTTTACACAAGTGTTTTTCTTCATGTCTTGGTCCATTTTGAGTGTATTTCAGGTACGCCCTGCAAAACAAGGAATCTGCACCACACTATGGAAATAGTTAGAGCAGAGCCCTATTCTAGGTGAAAATTAGTGTTGCCTAGGCTAAAGTTGGTGGGGTTAGAATTGAGTTAAGGACCGCCAACAACTCCCCCACACTTAGCTCTTTGCTCGTCCTCGAGTAAAGGATGAAGAACTAGGTGGTTGTATTCTCCCAAGAGTTGACCTGCATATGGATTATTCTGAGCTTTTCCTGCATTTGTGAACGTTCATGGTGGCTACCAAGTTATCTTACTGCTATTGAAGGAGGAATAGCTTGAAATCAAGTCAACTCACACTACCCATGCTTTGAGACTTGGGGTTTTTAGTATTTTCGCAAAGATAGCCTTAGCTCCTCATGTGATACTCTCAAGTCGCTCTTTTCAGGTGGCTAGTCCTATCCAGGTGTTCTTGATGATCCTACCACTACAGGCTGATATGTGGAGTTTTGGGTATGGATGATGAACAGATTCCAATGTCAAGCCAGCTGGATGTCATGAAGAGAAGGCCATATCCCTAGGTGATGCAAGTGCAAGTGCAAGTGTAGAAAATATTTGTGGACTCCTGATCATGTGTTGGCATTTCTTAGCGTGATTACCAAAACTAGACTTAGAGCCCAATCCTGATAACAGCGCCAGAAACGCTAAATGGCATTACTCGACGTAATTACTAGAAACTAGTTCTAGCAACCACGCGAGTGTTGCCAAGAGATAGATCACATCCTATTAGAGTAAATATCCGCAAGCGCACGGATTTATCGTTGCAGCATTTCACCCGGAAGTATTCAGAGTATCGTTATTTATAATTTTCCAAAGGAAGGCATGGGGTAGTTAAGTAATCTAGCATGGGTATGAATACAATATTTAGTATGAGGAGAAACCGACCAATGTGCTATACAGGGGTAAGCATACGGTAGTTTGGATAGTGGACACACACTTAGAGCAACCTCAAAGGAATAAAGGTAAAATAAAGAATAAAGAATAATCTACGCGGATCAAAGCGGGTCCTATATAGTCAATGCTAGAATAGCTAATTCCACATGTTATACAAGTCAAGACTCGACTATAGACTAAGAATATGGGGTGACCGCGGCAACCGGTCCGCTTGATCGATGGCGGCATTTACGAACTCCTACTCAACATGCGAACGTGGGGGATTACAAAGGACGGACAAGGCTGTCACCACCTGCCGCCTACCACCTCAACCGTGGCATGCCGACATATCCGAAGGTTCCCTCGCATCCGGACACCATGTCCGCATACTAAGGAGCTACCTACGCCCCCCTAGGACTCCCACCCTACGGATGGACGAGCTAGAACATAGGCAAGCCCGAAGGCACATCGAACCGCTATTCCTCTCCTATAATCTAATCTAAACAAGTAAAACATATGAACGATGAAGAACCGTGTAGAACACGATGAACAACTCTCACAAGAACTATGGCCTAGTTCTTGATCATCGAATATATCGTGTACTAGACTATACTCTAGTTCATATGCAAGACTAAATAAATGTAATAAGAACTTGACTAAGGAAGAACGCTCCATAGATTTATACCAAAGGTGTAGTTTTTCCTCCTGGAGACAAGCTCTCCAAGTAGCTTTGCCTAGCTCCAAATGACTAACACTAATGCTAAAGAACATGTGTGAGGTGTAGAGATGGCTTCAAATGGTGTGTGTGAAGGTGGGGGCCTCTCCTCTTCTTAAATAGGGTGCTGGAGGCGGTTCGGGGGTAGTATGGTCAAAACCACCAGCGGAACCGTCCTTCTTCAGATGGCAGGAGGCAACCGCCTTTGGCCAGGCCCACAGGTCGGTCAGGGGGGGCCCGCGCGCCCCAGGCACGCCCGCGCCTGGGTGGAGCCGCCCCCTGACCGACTTTGGCCAGTGGGCCCGTGCCACCTCCTGGGCTGCATCTATGCTGGTGTTTCTGGCCCATGTAGCCTCCAGATGGCCCACTTGCTCTTCTAGCTTGTTTTACGCCTTCCGAAAAGCGAACTTTTATTCCGGAAATTCCTGCACTTGGTGTATATTCTGCAAAACAATATTTTCTCCAAGCACAGGTGGAACTAGGTCAATAGTAAAGATATATGTGATATAAAATATTTATTTCCCCCATAATGATCTATAGTTGGCGGGTAAAAAACTGAGTTAAGGACCGCCAACAAGATCCCCCAAGCTTACCCCTTGCTCGTCCCGAGCAAGTCTTTGCTTTGGGTTGTTGATCAGGGGTTGCTACGATGCCGATTATATCTCAAGTGTACATGCTAAAAGAGAGCGTTCTACTGCTATTTGAATAAATCGGCAACTGTATCTCTCTATGATTCCTGATGGAGTGGGGCTTCTAATTTTCTCAAGTCTTGGGCGATTGCAAAATAGAATAGTTTCAAAGACCGGTGCTTTTCATTCGTCCCAAGATCAACTTTCAGTCCGGAGGTTTTGTAAGTTTTTTATAAATAAACCAAGTTCCTCAAATGACCCACTCGATCGCTCAAAAGTGTATAGTAACCTCACCAAAGGCATTTTCAGATTTTTGCCTTCTACCTACCACTAAAAGCTGAGAGTGGAGTTTTGGGTAGGTATGTAAGTGGGCATACTTGTATCACATATGTTGTAAGGTCAAGGACTGAACCTTACGGAGATTAAGCTATACACCTTGATTGAGATGTGCAAGTGTGTGGATGGAATGAAAGATGATTCCTAATTTTTGTGGTATTTTTGGTTCTCCATGCATCATGACATGCTCTCTTTTATTGGTGAATGAGATGAAAAAATGATGGTCTATCAAAGAACAACTAAATTTATTCTCTCATTTTTTTTTGAACGGGGATCTAAGATTTTTCCCGTTTGCCTACAAGAGTGATAAACTTTCTACTATAAATATCTCTCTCTTTTTTTTCTTTCCTCTCTTTCTTTTCTCTCATTTTTTTCTGACTAAGAACATAGCCCAAAACGTTATTGATGGATAGAATGAGGTGGAGAGAGATGTCATGATGAACAAATGCATGGAGAATTTTGCAAACTACAAGAGAGGGGTGCGCGATCCTCAGAGTAAGGGTCGGCATTTTTATTTGGTGGGAAAAATGGTGCGCAACTCTCAGTGTAAGAGTCGGCGGATGGTGACGGGTGCATGTTGTGCGCAACTCTCAGTGTAAGAGTTGGCGTTTATTTGGTGGGTGCAAGTGAATCTCAATCATGTGTGTAGAGTCATAATCTCGCATTGGTAACAATCCGACCGAACTCAATGTACGAACAAGCAGCGTATGAAGGTTCTTATTCTACAAATAAATCATATGGCTCTGGTGGGTATTTCGCGATCACTGAGGAACTATTGTTTTTGAAATTTTTTGAAACAAAGACTCCGGACATCAGGTTTTCTCAAAGGGACAATTCATTGCTGTGGTCTAAGTCACTATATCATATCGCGCAATAACCTAGACGAGAGTAATTGTATACAACCCACTAAATCAAGTTTCTAGAGCATGATAATGTAAAGCCGATAAACTCAAATATTAGAGAAAACTCTATTTTAGACAAGTACAAACGAGACATAAAAAACAGCAACCAATCATTTCAACATGGGTGGAACTAAACATTTCATAGCAATATATGGAATGGAATTATAAAAATAATTTTTTTTGAATTTTTCAATGCAAGAAACTTAAATTTAAACATGCTAAAAATGGAAAATAAAATTACGAGAAATTAAATATGCAATGCAGGTACCTCAATGGGGGTCCTCCCCCAAGCTTATCCCGAAGCTCATGGCCCGGGGTTGTATCCCCGGGACCTCCGCAGGCCCTCTCGCTCCTCCCCGCCGAATGCGGAGGCTCTCGGCAAGAGCGTCGAACCGCTGCCCGTGCCGCCGCCGCCACCGGGTCGTCGAATGCATGAAGCCGCCCGGGGTGTTCCCGATGTCGTTCGTCCGGATCTCGCAGCCTGTCCAATGCGTGCATTGACCGAGGCCGCGTCGGCTCCCGCCGGGTGGTGGTGAGTCGACGTGTACCGCCCCGTCGCTCCCAATCGTCGGTCCCTGCATCGGACCATGCCCCCTCAGCGGTCTGTGCCGGCTGGGTACTGCTCCCACCCCGAGTAGCCTGCGTAGCCCTGATAGGCCTTCCATCCACCATAACCATACTGCTGGGGAGGCTGCACAGGAGCATCTAGCTGAGCAGGGGAGTCAGGCTGTGCATAAGCCTCAGCCCCTCCTCTAGTGGCTCTCGGAGTCTGTTCTTCCCTGCGTGCTTCTTCTGTAGTCTTCAAATCAAAGGTGAGCACGTCACAGTTATATAAATAGATATCCAGGTTAGGTAACCGGATCTTATTTACATAACCGGCAAAGAAGAAACAGATATGATCTTTCCCATCGGCCTTCAAAGTGTGTCCTTGGGTTAGGGCACGCAAATCACAAATTGGCCGATCAAGAGGAATGTACTCAACATCGTTACCATCTAGTGCTCCTACGGCGTTGGCAATGCGAGTAACAAGAGAGGTGCAATCGATAGCATAAGACTTCTTAACCATGTCTAGCCAATGGAGGCACATCTCCCTCACAGGAGCGACCTTGAACTTGTGAACCACAGCATAGAGAAGCTTAAGCTCTACAGAATGCACCCATCTAGTCTTGCCAGCAGGAAACAAAGTCATAGAAATCCAACGATGCATGAGTCTAAGGGTAGGGTGTTGGATCTGCGTGTTCAGGGGTTTGAAAGGTCCAACTTCTACCCTACCCGAAATCTTCTCCCAAAAAGAATTACGATCAAAACCAGGGATGGATGCATCTAGCTTAAGTGCACACTTATAGTGAAAGCCTAGATGATGAGCGAGTTCCCCCCAAGTAAGATGATAATCCGTGCCAAACAATTGGAAGTAAATATGCTCATCATCATAATCAAGTGTGCAAAGAAACTGGATGGTCAAGAGACGTGAACCTTGCTCATCGATGGGCTCGATGTTTTCCCAACCAACCGCCTTCCAAATGGTTTCGAAGTCGGTGTCCATACCTATTTTCTCGATGAGGTTGGCGTCGTAGACCGTCGTGTGGTTGAAGAGCCGATCCTTGAGGCGATGGTACCTCTGCAGCTCCTGTTCACCCTCCAGGTCGAGGTACGGGGCGTCGACCGCGTAGATCCCCTCGGGCTCAGGGGTTGCGGGCGCCGCCTCCTCGACCACTTCTGGCTCGTAGGGGGCACCACCTTGGTAAGAGCTCGAGGCCTCACCGTACCCCCACGAACTGTAGTCGCTCATGGCGGACTACGCCGGTGGCTAGCTCTCGGGTGCGAAAGAGCTAGTGGAAGTTGATTTTCCACACCCGAGACTAGCTCTAACTCTTGCTCTCTTGCTCAAGGATTGCTTGTGGAAGCTTGTTGCATGGGAAATGGGGGTGAAAGAGAGTGAGAGTGTGAGAAATGGGATGTGGTTGCTCCCCCCGGCCACCCCCCTCCTTTTATAGCCAGATCACCAGCAGCAAAGGGGAGGGGCAACGGCTAGGAGCCGTTGGCCGCCGGCCCGGGCCCCACCTCGGCAGGACTGGCGCGGCCGCGCCTCGGGCGCGCGCACGCCCGGGCGGGCCCCGCCGCGCCCGATTTTGGCCCTTGGCGCCAACGGCTAGCCCTTGGCGCTAGCCGTTGGTGATTCCCGCCCCGGCCATTCAAAAAATAATTTTTTTCTAAAATAAATCTTCTCTCTTTTTTTTTTCGAGAGAAGAAGTTTTATTCTATATATTTTTTTCATCTACTCTCTCTCTTTTTTTTCTTCTTTTTTTTCGAGTAGCAAGTACCGACCGCTTTTTGTCGGTGCTCTTATTTCTCCCCCAAGCTTGCTTGGCTTAACGAGGGTGACCAAACCCTGTCGCGATCATGTTTACTGACTCGGGCGGGACCTCGGGTTGCCCCGGGATCCTGCTCGTGTCAGCGTTTGTCGGGATCGCTGCGGCAATCTGGGCGAGCTGGGTCTCTATCATCTTGTTGAAGCTCATTTGGTTCTTGACGGTGATGATAGGCCCTCTATCTTGTTATTCATATTTTCCAAGATCTTGTCATTTTAGATCATCTTTACGGTGAGATTTTCGTTGATCTTGGCTTGGCCGTAAACCAGGTCCTTCAATGAAGGTTGATTCGAATTAAACCGGAGGCGTAATTCGAATTACCTTGGAATGGAGGACGGATCGGTTATTCCAGCCATTCCCTCCTCCTTGCTGCCGGCAAAACCCATTGTTGAGGTAGGCGGCCTCTTCACGTGTCTCGGGCGATCATTCCCCGAGTGTCCGGCTCACCACGAGACCTCGCATGTCATGCGAGCGTCCATGGCGTTGACGGTGCCGGATGCATCATTGATGGCACCACCGTCAATCTTCTTCGGGAGTAGGTCTATTTTTGCGGCAAGCATATCCGCCTCCTTCACGGTATGCATGCCTTTTGTCCCTTGGTGGGAGCGCGGTCCTCCCCCAAGCTTGGTTTTCTACCATTTTGTTGATCGGTCCGTAGCACCGTCAACGATCAATGATAGAAAGGCGCCGCCCTGCGGCGTCAGTGCCCCTTCGACATGGGTGTTAACCCGTTGTAGAAGTCAGAGCACCGGCCAACTTTCCATCCCATGGTGAGGGCATTCCTGGATGTACTCCTGGAGCCTCTCCCATGCCTCGGGATGGGTTCCGGCAAGTCTGGCGGAAGTTGGCGGTCGCCCCACAGGGCATTGGTTTTGCCCATGGGGAAGAACTTAGCGAGGAACGCGGTGGAGCACTTGCTCCATGTGTCAACAGCGGCCTTGTCCTTGTAGAACCAGGTCTTCGCCTTTCCCACTAGGGAGAAAGGGAAGAGCCTGAGCCTGATTGCATCAGGTGCGACATCCTTGATGACAATGGTGTCGCATATCTCCAAGAAACGCTGAAGATGAGCGTTGGTGTCCTCACTTGGCAGTCCACAGAATGAACTTGCCTGCACCATGGTAATGAGCCCAGTCTTGAGCTCGAAGTTCTTGTCTTCCAAGTTGACAGCGGGCCCAGTGGGCACGTTGGCAACATTGGGGACAGAGAACTCACGCAGGGACTTGGCCATGGAGTGCGGCGTAGTAGGTGCGGTGGTGGCGGTTTATCGTCGGTGGAGTAGCGAGAAAAGGAAATGGCACGAGCCCTCTTCCTCCTTAGGAGTGCCTCCGGATTTGAGTTGAAATTTTCCGGCAGGGAGAAACTGGTCATGCACTATCCTGTTTTCATCCACAACAGGAGAAAACATAAAAGTTAGCCTGTATATACATTGTCGTTTCTGATTTTATATATCGTATGCATATCCATGCTGCTAGATCCTTAACTTCCATGCCTTCCCTGGCAACGGCGCTAGAAATGCTTGTTGGCATTTCTTAGCGCAATTACCAAAACTAGACTTAGAGCCCAATCCTAATAACAGCGCCAAAAACGCTAAATGGCATTACTCGACGTAATTACTAGAAACTGGTTCTAGCAACCACGCGAGTGTTGCCAAGAGATAGATCACATCCTATTAGTGTAAATATCCGCAAGCGCACGGATCTATCGTTGCAGCATTTCACCCGGAAGTATTCAGGGTATCGTTATTTATAATTTCCCAAAGGAAGGCATGGGGTAGTTAAGTAATCTAGCATGGGTATGAATACAATATCTAGTATGAGGAGAAACCGACCAATGTGCTATACGAGGGGTAAGCATACGGTAGTTTGGATAGTGGACACACACTTAGAGCAACCTCAAAGGAATAAAGGTAAAATAAAGAATAAAGAATAATCTACGCGGAGCGGCGGGTCCTATATAGTCAATGCTAGAACAGCTAATTCCACATGTTATACAAGTCAAGACTCGACTATAGACTAGGAATATGGGGAGACCGCAGCAACTGGTCTGCCAGTCGATGGCGGCATTTACGAACTCCTACTCAACATGCGAATGTGGGGGATTACAAAGGACGGACAGGGCTGTCACCACTTGCCGCCTACCACCTCAACCGTGGCATGCCGACATATCCGAAGGTTCCCTTGCATCCGGACACCATGTCCGCATACTAAGGAGCTACCTACGTCCCCCCAGGACTCCCACCCTACGGATGGACGAGCTAGAACATAGGCAAGCCCGAAGGCACATCGAACCGCTATTCCTCTCCTACAATCTAATCTAAACAAGTAAAACATATGAACGATGAAGAACCGTGTAGAACACGATGAACAACTCTCACAAGAACTATGGCCTAGTTCTTGATCATCGAATATATCGTGTTCTAGACTATACTCTAGTTCATATGCAAGACTATATAAATGTAATAAGAACTTGACTAAGGAAGAACGCTCCATAGATTTATACCAAAGGTGTAGCTTTTCCTCCTGGAGACAAGCTCTCCAAGTAGCTTTGTCTAGCTCCAAATGACTAACACTAATGCTAAAGAACATGTGTGAGGTGTAGAGATGGCTCCAAATGGTGTGTGTGAAGGTGGGGGCCTCTCCTCTTCTTAAATAGGGTGCTGGAGGCGGTTCGGGGGTAGTATGGTCAAAACCACCAGCAGAACCGTCCTTCTTCAGATGGCAGGAGGCAACCGCCTTTGGCCGGGCCCACAGGTCGGTCAGGGGGGCGCACGCGCGCCCCAGGAACGCCCGCGCCTGGGTAGAGCCACCCCCTGACCGACTTTGGCCAGTGGGCCCATGCCACCTCCTGGGCTGCATCCATGCTGGTGTTTCTGGCCCATGTGGCCTCCCGATGGCCCACTTGCTCTTCTAGCTTGTTTTACGCCTTCCGAAAAGCGTACTTTTATTTCGGAAATTCCTGCACTTGGTGTATATTCTGCAAAACAATATTTTCTCCAAGCACAGGTGGAACTAGGTCAATAGTAAAGATATATGTGATATAAAATATTTATTTCCCCCATAATGACCTATAGTTGGCGGGTAAAAAACTGAGTTAAGGACCGCCAACATCATGCTTCCTCTCTTATTGAAGAGAAAATTGCAAGAAGGTATGGACTTTGAAGAACAATTCTAAAACTTGCCTTAACTCTTTTTCTTTTCTTTTCCTTCTTTTCTTTTCTTTCTTTTTTTTATCTCAAGACCTTGGAGAAAAAGAACTCTTCCTTATTTGCGAACTAAGCTTTTTTTTGTAGGATTTTTCTAATAACAGTCCATACCTTTCTTGAATGAATGATGAAGAGAGAGATGCATGACTTATTGATAGGAGTATTTTAGTGGAAGAGGGAGAAAACGTGGGATATATGTGCTCAATTCTCAGTGTAAGAAATGTGCGTTCTTGGTGGAAAGGTGGGTGCACATGGTGCGCGACTTTCAATGTGAGAGTCGGCATATTTATTTGGTGAGCGAATGCTATGCGCGGCTCTCAGTGTGAGAGTCGGCATATTTATTTGGTGGGCGAATGCAATGATCTTGGGGATAAGGCCATCTCTAGCAAGAATCTCAAGACTTGACATCGCTAAAAGTGGCTAAAACCGGTTTTGCATAAGTGTAAGTGTAGATATTTGGCTCTGGTAGGACATAGCACTTATCACACGAGGAGCAATTGCTAAAAAGTTTTGAATTTTTGCGTAAAAATACCCAAGTCCATTGCACGAGTTGGTAAGTCTCATATCATTCTACTATATCTCACTTGCCAATAATTTAGATAAAACGTGGGTCCCTATTGCACAAGTTGTTCACACAATCAAGATATCAAGGAATAAAAAGTATGCAACTCGTTCTCGATTGGTGAAAATAGGAGATGGAGTTTGCAACATTTTTAGTTTTATTCATTTTATTTTCAGCATAAGGAGAATTAGCAGGGAGTGAGAGGGCACGCAAACTTGTGTTTTTGTCGTGTCGAAAATCTTTGCGCGTCAAGGAGCGAGGTGCCTCCCCCACACTTGTTTTTGTACCTTTCTTTTTCTTAAAATGCATACAAAAACAAGTGGAGACAGGACATAATATATATATATATATATAACAAATATTTCATTGATAATCAAAGCTTGATACAATAGGCACACTTAGGGAATTTAAAAATTTGAAAGGGAAATGATTGAAAGGGAAAAGCGTGCGTGTGCCTAGCTGCTTGTGGGGACTCTACTGCGGTGGGTTGCGCGCATATTTGTTCTGGAGTGCGCGCACTACCCTATCAAGCTTAGTGGAGAAACTACGGCGCAAGTCCCTCACTTCCTTGACTAAGTCAAGGTGTCTGAGGTCCCTAGTTCCTATCTCAGATTCCATCTCAGCCGCAATGTCGTAGATCCCGTTTAGGCGACCATTGAGGAAGGCTAAAGTGGGAATTCTCGGCTAAGGTTCGCCACTTTTGTCCTCAGCAGGAGTTTTTCCAAGATTCTTCCTAGGGACTCGTGGAGAGGGGCCCGAGGATGCTCCTACTGGCCTAGGGGCGGCCCTTTTTGCGGGGTTTGGTATGACCCCTTTTCCACGGCCGCCGTTAGGCAGGTCTACACCTACGGCGATTTTTGAGGGGCTGCTCGCGGCCGTACGGTAGGATGAGGTGCCATTGGAGAGTGGTGCTGACGAAGGCTTGCTTGGCTCTCCCATCTTGGAGAGGTTGGATTTGAGGCGGATTGCCCCCGTGGTCGGCCTCCTTGTAGGTGCGGCCTTCACCTTGGCACCGGGCGGAGGCCTTGATCTCGCCGTCGACCTTATGCTGTCTCCATGGCTGGACCCGCCACTCCATGGTGCTAGCGTGGCTATAGGCTCAACATCCATGGCCTCTCTCTCTAGGTCCTCTTGGGTGAAGGAGGGAGCCTCGCTATTGGGAGTGCGAGCGGAGTTGTAGAGGGCTAGAATATGGCTCGCCATTGGCGTTCAAAGCTTGGCAAACTTGCTGGTTTGGAGAGGGAGAGAGAGGTAGAAGACAAGGCTTGTCTTGGTGTGAAGAGAATGAGAGGTGGAGGGTGGTATTTACAGGTGAAATTGAGCCATCCCTGCATCTCTTTCGCATCAGGATCAGAATCACCAGGATCATCAGCATCAGCACAACACAGGAAGGAGATGGGAAAAAATCGGGCACCGGGCGGCCGGTCGCGCGCGCACGCGATCGGGCGTCGCTACGCCCGTTTTCTTCCATTTCGGGCCGATCTTTGTTTGATATTCGAATTTCTTGGTGATTTTGATTGCTCGGGCACGAAAATTGGATTTTGATTGAAAATCTAGAATATTTTTGATATTTTGGACATAAAAATATTTTTGTGTGGGAAAATCCTAGAAAAATTCGAGAGAGAAACTAGAGGGTTCCCACACAAAATATACATATAAAGAAATATTTTTTTAGATAAACACAAGAAAGATAGAATAAATGAAAGTCATGCCTTGAATTAAATCAAGAAATTATCCGGCATGACTAAATCTATTCTATCGATTTCTTGGCCTAACCTTGCACGATAAGAAGGCTCAAGGAAAGGTTTCAAGCAGTGACCATTTACCTTGGAGATGTTACCGTTGTCGTCCTGGATCATGATTGCGCCATGAAACGATGTGTCGACGACGGTATGTGGCCCCTTCCACTTGCTTCTAAGCTTTCCTTCACCGAATAATTGTACCTTGGAGTTGAACAGTAGGACCTTGTCGCCCTGCCAAAACTCCTTGGTTTTTATCCGATTGTCATGCCACCTCTTCGTTCGCTCTTTGTAGAGCTTGGCACTGTGGTACGCCTTCTCTCGCCATTCCTCAAGCTCAGAGATTTACCTCTGGCAGTTTCTTCCGGCTAGCTTGAGGTCCATGTTCCAGCTTTTAATTGCCCAGTAGGCTCGATGCTCGAGTTCTACTGGCAAATGGCAGCTCTTTCCATACACAAGCTGGAACGGTGACATGCCAATGGGGGTTTTGTAAGCGATCTGTATGCCCGAGTGCATCGGGCGGCTTACTTTTCCATCCTTTCCCCATGTTGTTGACCGTCTTCTGCAGGATATTTTTGATTTGTTTGTTCGAGGTCTCAGCTTGGCCACTGGTTTGTGGGTGGTATGGTGTGGCGATGTTGTGCTTGGCCCCCAGCTCTCTCAGGAATGCTTTGAAGGTTCGATCAACGAAATGTGATCCTCCATCGCTTATCACCATGCGTGGTGTACCAAAGTGAGGGAAGATTATTTCGTGGAACATCCTTCGGGCATGTTTTGCGTTAGCTGCTCGGCATGGCATGGCCTCCACCCACTTGGAGACATAGTCGACAGCCACAAGGATGTACTCGCAGTCTTGGGACTTCTGGAAGGGTCCCATGAAATCAATGCCCCACACATCAAATATTTCTATTTGAAGGTTGAAGTGGAGGGGCATTGCGTTGCGAGCTGTGATACCACCCTAGAACTGGCACTTCCGACACCTCCAAATGAATTCTTCGGTGTCAGCATACATCGTCGGCCAGAAGAATCCGCACTGCCAGATTTTTGCTTGAGTGCGGAATACTCCGTAATGGCCTCCGTATGGTGCCGAGTGGCAGCTTTCAATGATCTGCATCCCTTCTGCTACCGGTACACATCTCCTTAGTATGCCGTCTGAGCACACTCGGTACAGGTATGGGTCATCCCACAAATGACGACGGCTCTCAACCTCCAGCTTTTTCCTGCTTTCTCCAGGTGGTACATGTCCTGCAACCATGTAATTCACAATGTTTGCATACCAGGGGTTGGAGTCCGTCACTGCCAATAGCATGTCGTCGCGGAGGAAGTCATTGATGGGCAGATCCTGCATGTTAGTGACTTGCAATCGCGACAAATGATCTACTACGGTATTCTCTACTCCTTTCTTATCTTCTATTTCATGATCGAACTCTTGGAGCAAAAGAATCCAGCGGATCAAGTGTGGTTTCGTGTCTTTCTTAGTGAGCAAAAACTTCAAGGCAGCATGATCTTTGTAAATGATCACTTTTGCACCCACTAAGTAAGACCGAAACTTGTCGATAGCGAATACTACAGCAAGAAGCTCTTTTTCTATTGTGGCATAATTGAGCTGAGCTCCTGTCAGCGTCTTGCTGGCATAAGCTATCGCGTGATGCTTCTTATCTTTGGTTTGGCCTAAGACCGCACCAACAGCATAATCGCTTGCATCACACATGATCTCAAAAGGTAGAGACCAATCAGGAGGTTGGATGATGGGTGCAGAGATGAGTGCTTGCTTGAGAGTGTTAAACGCTTTTAAGCACTCATCGATAAACTCAAAAGGAGCATCCTTAGCTAATAGTTTCATGAGGGGTCTAGAGATTTGCGAAATTTTTTTGATAAATCTTCTATAGAACCCTGCATGACCTAAGCAGCTACGGATTCCTTTTACATTTACCGGGGGAGGTAGTTGCTCGATAACCTCTATCTTAGCCTTATCTACCTAGATTCCCCTCTCGGACACTCTCAGACCATGAAATGGCACTTTTCCCAATTAAGTACCAAATCTTTGTCCTGACACCTTTGCAAGACCCTGTCTAAATTTTTAAGACAATGATCGAAAGTTTTTCCATAGACGGTGAAATCGTCCATGAACACTTCCATGATTTCTTCGATCATGTCCAAAAAGATAGACATCATGCACCGTTGAAACGACGCGGGTGCATTACACAACCCGAACGACATCCTACGGTACGCGTACGTTCCGTAGGGGCATGTGAAGGTCGTTTTGCTTTGATCATCTGGATGGATGGGAATCTGATGATATCCCGAATACCCATCAAGGAAGCAAAAGAAGGAGTGTTTTGCTAACCGTTTCAACATTTCATCAATGAAGGGGAGCGGAAAGTGATCCTTCTTTGTTGCCTTGTTAAGTTTCCGGTAATCAATGCACATTCGCCATCCGGTGACAGTTCGTTGAGGTATGAGTTCGTTTTTAGTGTTCTCAATGACTGTCATTCCTCCCTTTTTGGGAACCACTTGGACTGGGCTAACCCAATCACTGTGTGGTACGGGATAAATTATCCCGGTGTGAAAAAGTTTTAGGACTTCCTTTTTCATGACTTCCCGCATCGCATTGTTCAGCCTACGCTGAGGTTCCCGTGAAGGTATGCTAGCTGGCTCTATGGGAATACGATGGGTACAGAGCATTGGACTTATCCCCTTGAGATCGTCTAGACAATACCCAAAGACCGACTTATGTTTTTCTAGGACGGCTATGAGTTTGGTTGTCTCCTCGTCACTCAGTTGGTCACTTATTATGACAGGAGTTTGTGTGTCGCCATTCAGGAAAACATATCGCAAGCCTTTGGGTAGGGGCTTAAGCTCAACTGGAGGTCTAGGCGGTTTCTCCCCTATAGGGAGGTCAACTGTTTCCCCGAACTCGTCTTTTTCTTCTATGAAGAATTCGGCATCTTTGTCTAAAGACGATTCGGGTGACTCAAACATGTCAACCGCTAGAACCTCTATGTGCAAACTAGGGGGAGATTCGGCCACCGAGTTCGTGGCTCTAGTGACTTGAATCGGGAATGTTTCTCTCCCTAGTTTCATGTTGATTTCCCCTATTTTTGACGGATTGTCAAAGAGTGGTTCCAGGGGGTGCCCAATGAGTATGTCGAATTCCTGGATGTCAAAGACAAGAAAGTCCAGGGACATTTCGACATCTCCATGGTGGAGTGTCACGTTATGTACAATCCCTAGTCCTTTTTGAACGGAATCTGGCGTTCTCAAGGACCGTGTTGTTGGAGTGAATGACTCCATTCCTAGACATGTGGATGCATAGGAATGGGACATTAAATTCGCCCCAGCTGTGGGATTATACAAAGCGTCCACCCAATTCCGCTGAATTTTGCAATGGCGGGTAGAAGATGGAGCACGAATCTGAATTACTTCATACGAGAGCTCACCTTCTGCCACCCACTCCGTGCTCATAACAAAAGTCAACTCTCTAACTGATTCCTTGAGAAAAAGTTCGTCAAGGGGCTCGCTAGGAGCGACGGGAATTAGTGGTCTTGGGCGACATCCATATTGCGAGGTATTTCCTAGATTTTCGAAAAGCTCATCCTCGAAGATCAGAAGATCCATGGGTTCTTCCGTCTTAGGTTCTGGTTCGGGAGAGGGTCTCTCTATGGATTGGGAAGGTTCGGCTGATGGCGAAGAGACATCCTCTTTTATTGGCTCGGGTTCTACACGGATAGGTTCTAAGGGAGGAGTATTCTCTTGGATGCGATCCAAGAGAGCCTGCTCCTCTTCGGTGGTTTTGTGCTGGAACGACCCTCCGGCAGCTACATCGAGCAATAGGGCAGAATTTCTGTCTAATCCTAACCAAAAATGTTGTAAGAGTACATGGTTAGGAATAGACAGGTCTGGGCCTGATCGTGTTAGGATCAAAAAGCGTTCTCAGGCTGCACCTATGGTTTCGTTCACTTTTTGTTGGAAGTTGAGCACCTCCTGTCGTAGAGAAGTGACACGAGAAATAGGGTAGAATGTGAAGCAAAAATGATTACGCAATTCTTCCCAATCTCTATTTACTTTCCCTACATTTTGGGTGTACCATTGCTTCGCCTTTTCATGGAGGGAAAAGGGAAACAATTTCCACCGCAATGTATCTTGTGACATGCCCGCAATGGTCAGGGATGCACGAGTTGCTCAAACTCCCGTAGGTGATCATATGGGTTTTCATATTCCAAGCTTGAGAAGGCTTGGTCCCGAACCATGGCTATAAAGCCGGGCGGAGCTCATACTCGGAAGTTTGTGATAGGCTTCGAGGATTGGGGTGTTTGAATGAGCTCGCCCTTCGGAGCGGATAGGTTGTAAATGGTTGGTTGCTCCATGAATATTTTTATTTTCTAAAATAAAACAAAAGAAGTCACGAGCAAAGGTAGGTCAAGGTACACGGGCAATCTAGGTTCAGAGCTAACTGCGACAACCGTTCCCCGGCAACGGCGCCAGAAATGCTTGTTGGCGTTTCTTAGCGTATGCAGCCAAATCCGCAAGCGCACGGAAATCACCATTATAGCACTTCACCCGGTGAGTAATCGGGTATCGTATTTCTTTCACGAAGAACGGCTTGTGAGTTAATTCTAGACAGAGGTTGCCCAGAGATGGAGTAGGATAGCTTGGGTAGTGAGGTTTTCTAAGGGTAAAGTTCTAGGAGATGGCTAAACTCGATGCTATACTTCTTACTTCGGGCGCCGGATCGCACCTGGTCTGCCAGGTGATGCCGGCCTGAGGCTCTACAACGTAACCAGATGTGGGGGATTACAAGTGACGGACAGGGCTGTCACCACCTGCTGCCTACCACCTCAACCGTGGGCTACGAAGCAAACGAAGGTAGGTCCTAGCCTAGACACCACGTCTATGCCAATTGCTACAACTCTAGCGGTGATCAGGAGCTCCCGTCTCTATCAGGGGTCCTCTTACTAGAGCTTCCATCACGGGGACGAACGACGAACCCGCAAGAAGATAACAAGCAAGAATAACTTACTCAAAGGTATTACCGAAAGATAAACACGATGTCTTACTTCAAGTAGCAAGACGTCGTAGAGGTACAAGCGAGGAGGGAGCCGACAAGTCCGGCACTCCGCCCCGTGGAAGACTAGCTTCCCGAGAGCTCTCTTGGAGACATGCTCTACTCTTGCTCCTCTCTCACTCCTTACTTCTATTCTAGCTAGGCTAGGTAGAGTGGCTCTACTCTCTCTATTGTACACTTGTAGAATGGAGGTGTGGTGAAGAGTGAGAACTAAAATGAATAATGAATTGTTGTTGAAGGGGGAGGCTTGCCCATGCTTATATATAGGAGTGGGATGGTCGGTTTCCGCAGGGCAAATGTCGAAAACACCCCCGAACCGACCATCAGAGGCGGCAAACAAACCGACCAACCAAAGCTGGGCTCGGGCCGCTCTCAAACGGGCGCGCCCGCGCCTGGTTGGGCCCCGCCGGCCCTCAGCTTTGGTCGGTTGCCTCCTTGTTGGGCCTCTGGTCGGCCCATGCTGGTGTTTCTGGTTGTCTTGGCCTCGAATTGGATTTCTCCTCTTTTTTCTTTTGTTTGCTTGGACCAAAAATAAAAGGCATTTTTACACAATTGTTTTTCTTCATGTCTTGGTCCATTTTGAGTGTATTTCAGGTATGCCCTACAAAACAAGGAATCTCCACCACACTGTGGAAATAGTTAGAGCAGAGCCCTATTCTAGGTGAAAATTAGTGTTGCCTAGGCTAAAGTTGATGGGGTTAGAATTGAGTTAAGGACCGCCAACAAACACTACATTAATTTGACACATTATCCACTGGATGTGGGCACTCTTCATAGAAAGTTGGTGAGTCCTTTAGCCTCTTTGTTCTTGGACGAAGATTGAGGTCTGGTAGCAGCTATTTCATTACCTTGTTGTAAGGCTATCGGTGCCTGTATTGCTATCCTGTGGGAGCACAAATCATTTTCCATTACACCTTTTTTCTGAATTTTATGCTAGAATGTTGTGAAATTATAAATTGTTTAGACAAACACAAAAGCAATGGTAGTTTGGTGATCTTTATTTCTTTAAACCTAGATATTGCATTTTCTATATTAGATTTTTTCATTGGAAATGACACTTGGTAACTTGCAACTAAAGCTTTTCACTATTTAGTATTTCCTCTGTAAATATGATGAAACCCTGAATCAGAAGTTATTTCTCCGTGACTTCGTTAATTTTACAAACTTTGCTTTTTTGATTAAATATCACTCTAACGTCGGTATTTAGTTTTATAATATTGTTACTTATCATGCGATCCAAGTGTTTTTAGTACAAAAGTTTAGTTGTCCCGTAGCAACGCATGAGCACGCTACCTAGTTGTATGCCAAAGCCCAGGCCTCTAGAATCTTCTTGGACAACTCACTACAAGAAATCTAACTTTTTTGTGACAAAATGGCTCATGACAGGGAGGGTTTTTGTCATATAATGTCACTTTTTGTGCCTTTTTTTTGTCATCACAAACTCATTAGACCTAGGAATACTTGTGACGACTGCCCTTCTTGTGTCACATAAAGGTACACATTGTTCTCACAAATTGTCCCATGGCGGGTGCCAGTTGTTGGTTTTGTTTATATGACACTGTGACCTGGTTTTGTGTGACGATTTGGCGGCATCACATTAAAAAATGACTGTTTCAAGTGTCAATATATCCCTGCAGGTGGACCCTATCTGTTGACCACTTTCATTATCCCCATCTGCCCTATCTGGCGGAGCGAAGGGCGAGAAAGCGGGGTTGGGTTGCATCTCGGCGAGCAAGGCAAGGATCTAGCCTGAGGCAGGTCACCCTCTCCCCAAACTGACGGTGCGGCGGCCTCTCCCCCAAGGTGGCCGGTGATGCTCCCCAAGTGACAGCGCGACGGCCCTCCCCCAAGGTACTCATGGTGGCTACGACCACCGCCATTCCCCTCCCCGTCCCTGTTGGCATTTCTTAACGCAATCACTAGAATTGTTACATCCCAGTGATCACGCCAAGAAACGCCAGGGTTGATAGTCGTGTTCTAAAGATATTATCCGCAAGCGCACGGATCTATCATTGTAGCATTTCACCCGGGGAGTATTCTCAGGGTATCGTTATTTATATTTCCCGTAGGAAGGCATGGTGTAGAGGTGTCTAAACATGGATATGGATACTTGACTTCATGTCATCGAAATGTGACTCTAGTACTATACAGGGGTAAGTATAATGGTTTTGCAAGATAGTGGACACACATTTGGCCAAACTCAAGGATAAAGTATAAGAGAAAGAATAAACGAATGAACGAATAAAGAATAATCCTAAGCGGAGCAGGTAGGTCAATCATAGCAATGTCATGAACAGCTAAGTCATATAGTCTACAGGGTTAGAGATAAGTCAGAGCCTAAAGTAACAGGGAGACCCCCTTGGCTGAGTGCCCGGCCGATAGAGGCATTTACGAACTCCTACACGACATACGGACGTGGGGGATTACAAGGGACGGACAGGGCTGTCACCACCTGCCGCCTACCCCTCAACCGTGGCATGCCGTCATATCCGAAGGCTCTCTCGTATCTTGACACCATGTCCGCATATCCGAGAACTACCTATATTCCCCGCGGACTCCCACCCTACGGATGGACGAGCTATAGGCAAACCCGAAGGCACGACGAACCATTACTCCATTCTCATCAAGTCCTTTAATCCTATAAATCATATGAACAACGAAGAACATGCTAAGAAATGATCATAAGAAATTTGGTCTAGTTCATATGAATCAGGTTTAGCAAGAACGCAACTATACTCTAGTTCATGAACAAAGCTACATAATAAGAATAAGAACTTGAAGTAGGAAGAACACTCCATAGTATATTACCAAGTGATGATCTTCTTCCTAGGAGACAAGCCCTCCTTGATAGCTCAACCTAGCTCCTAAGCTACTAGACTAGGCTAGAGAACAAGAGTAGAGGAGAATGGCTCAAATGAATGTGTGTTGTGAAATGGCTTGGATTTCCCCTTTTATATGTTGAGCAGGTCGGTTTGGAGCTATACATGGAAGGAACACCAGCGCACCGCCCTCCTCTGCATTCATTGCACCGTCTCCAGGAAGCAGGGCCCACCTGTCGGTCTGGGGGGGCGTGAGCGCGCCCCTGGCGCGAGTGCGCCAGGTTGGAGCCGCCCCCCAACCGACCTTGGCTGGTGGGTCCCTCCTGTCAGGTGTGTCGAGGTGGTGTGGTGTTTCAGCCCATTTTGGCTCTGATTGTGCCTGTCTCCTTCTTGTGCCTCTTTGCGCTTTGCCGTAAAGCGCCTTTTCTCTGAAAAATCCCTTGTACTTGGTGTATTTCCTGCAAACGTTGCTAAACTCCAGGTACAAGTGGAA
The DNA here is from genome assembly GCA_018135685.1 of Themeda triandra. Lineage (NCBI taxonomy): Eukaryota > Viridiplantae > Streptophyta > Magnoliopsida > Poales > Poaceae > Themeda > Themeda triandra. The sequence goes on from JAENPR010000044.1 coordinate 1,564,944, forward strand.
TTCGGTTAATAGCACAAGTATATGCATATAAGAACATGTAATTCTCCCTTTTCTATCTTAAGTTGGCGGTTAAAATGTGTCGATAAGGACCGCCAACAAGATCCCCAAGCTTACCCTTTGCTCGTCCCGAGCAAAGCTGGGCTTTTGGGTTGTTGATCGGGAGCTGCTTCTATGCCGATCGTATTTCTAATATACCATAGTTATACGCATGTTCTCCATCGAATTTGAATAAACCGGCATTTCTATCCACCCTTTTATTATCTCGCTCAAATGGGGCTTTTTGGCTCCCAAATCTTGGGCGATTGCAAGGTAGAACAACACCTCAGCCTGTGCTTATCATTCGTCCAAAGCTTGACCATTCTTCCGGAGGTTTTAAGAATTTTTATAAAATGAATCCCAAGTTCCTCAAATGATTCTCTAGATCACTCAATGTGTATAGCAACCTCACCAAAGGCATTTTGAGAATTTGCCTTCTACCTACCACTAAAAAGCTGAGTAGTGGAGTTTTGGGTAGGTATGTTAGTTGGCATACTTGTATCACATATATTGTAAGGTCAAGGATCGAACCTTACGGAGATTAAGCCATACACCTTGATTGAGATTGTGCAAGTGTGTGGGATGGAAGAAATAGTTCCTAACTTTTTGGATATTTTTGTGTACTCCATGCATTATGTCTCTCTTTTATTTGATCGATGATGATGCTAAGAGAAGAGTATGGGCTATGAATGGAACAATCTCTTTCTTTTCTTTTCTCTTCTTCTCTCTCTTTTTTTTAACGGGGATCTAAAGATTTTCCCGTTGAATTATTGCACTAACCTATCCTTCTTTCTTTTCTTTGCTTTTTTCGAATGAATGAATAGCCCATCTCTGACGAATGATTTAATGAAAAATAGAGAGAGACGTAATGATGAAAATGCAAGGAGTACTTTTTGGTGGCTAAAGAATGCGCGATCCTCAGGATAAGCATCGGCATTTTTATTTGGTGGAAAGATGGTGCGCAACTCTCAGTGTAAGAGTTGGCGGATGGAGAAGGGTGCATGTTGTGCGCGACTCTCAGTGTAAGAGTCGGTGTTTTATTTGGTGGGTGCAAGTGAAATCTCAATCATGGGTGTAAGGTCATAATCTCGCGTCGGTACTGATCCGACCGAACTCAATGTACGAACAAGCAGCGTATGAAGGTTTTGTACTACAGATAAATCATATGGCTGTGGTGGGTATTTCATAATCATTGAGGAACTTTTCGTTTTTTGATCATTTTGTAAATGAAAACTCCGGAAGTCAAGTCGTACTCTAGAGCAAAGTCATAGCGGTGGATATAGTACTATATCATACCCAGCAATAACTTAGACAAGAAAACACAAGTGCTCCCACTAAAAAGCAAGTTTTCAGGATGAGACATTTCTAGCCGATAAACCCAAATCTAGAGAAAACAATGTTTATAACTAGGGTACAAAGAAACAAGAGACAGAGCAACCTTATCATTTCAACAAGGGTGAACTACACATTTTTACAGCACATACTAAGAGGCACAGGAAATAAAATATTTTTGGGTTTTTTTATTATTATGCATGAGAACAAGAATTTAAACATGCTAAGGAAAATAAAATTAATTGGAAAATTAAATATGTAATGCAGGGTACCTTTGGGGGTCCTCCCCCAAGCTAGCATGAAGCTCACTGTCCAGGGGGATATCCCATGAACCTCCAGAACTCCTCATATTGAGCCTGGTCTTGCTGCATCTGTGCACTCAATTCGTCCCACCTTTGGTCCATGTGTGCTTGCCACTCGTGGGTTTCCTGCATAAAGGAGGTGAGAGAGTGCTGTATTTCACCTGTCTGGATCTGCAGCTCTCCGATGTGGGTGTCGAGAGCTTCTATCTCGGGGTAATGTCATGGCTGGACTGGTGGGGGAACATCTTCGTATTGCTGCCTTCGGCGCTCCCACTTGTCCATGCCCACCTCGGCCCACGCATCTGTGGTTGGCGCGGGAGGTACAAACTGGTCCCAGCTCCCGCTGCCCTGTGGAGCATACCCCGTGTATTCCTGGTAGGGGGTCCATTGTTGCTCAGGCTGCGAGGAACTGGGGCCTGCTTCGTCCTCCGCCCTGCTTCGTCGTGTCCTGCTAGTGAGTTCTTCCCTGCGAATATCTTCAGTAGTCTTGAGCACAAAGGTTAGTTACTGGCAATTATGCAAATAGTAATCCAGGTTAGGTAACCGGATCCTATTTTCGTAGCCAGGGAAAAAGAAGTAGAGCTCATCCTTTGTGCCGTGGGTAGTCAACGTGTGCCCTTGGATCAAAGTGGTCAAGTCACAGATGGGTCGAGGAATAGGAATGTACTCAACAACTTCACCCTCCAAAACACCCATCGAATTGGCAACACGAGTGACCAGAGAAGTGCACAAGACCAGGTACTTGTTGCACACTATGTCTTGCCAATGACGAATGATCTCCCTCACAGGTGATACCTTGATTTTCTTGACAATGGCATAGAGCAACTTAAGTTCGGCCATGCGCACCCATCTAACCACACTAGTGGGGAAGAAAACCATGGACATCCAACGATGCATAAATCTCAAGGTGGGATGATGGACTTGGGTGTTCTGGGGTTTGAAAGATCGAAACTCAACCCTCACAGAAATCTCTTCCCAAAACTTGTTTCGATCAAAACCGATGGTGGCGAAATCAAGATCGAGGAAGCATCTTCGGTTAAAACCCAAATGAACACTAAGTTCCTTCCAAGTAAGCTCATGCTCCTCGTTGAACAAGCGAAAAATCACACCATCGTCGGTTTCTTGCAAAGTGCTGAGGAACTGTATGGTTAGGAGGCGTGAACCTTGTTCCTCGATGGGTTCCACATCCTCCCAACCAATAGACCTCCACACAAGATCGAATTCATCATCCATACCTATGCGGTGGAGGAGGTTGGAGTCGTAGGCTTGCGTGTGGAGGAAGAGACGATCCTTGAGGTGGAAGTAGGCTTGCATCTCCCGACCTTCTTCCAAGTCGAGGTACAGCTTGTCCCCCTCGTTCATGACTTGCTCTTGTGGTGCTTCCGGCGCCACCTCTTCCTCACCGGCTCCTTCAACCTCCTCGGGCTGCTGCTCTTCCACGGGGGCTTCGGGAGCTTGAGAGCTCGACTCGCCAAGGTGACGCTTGGAGCGTCTCCTAAGCAAGTTCCCGAATCCTGCCACGGCTCACAAGTAGAGAGAACTTCTTGAGTGTGAAGGGTTAGTAGAGTGAACTTCTACACCCAAGAGTGCTCTTGCTACTTGCTACTTGCTCTATACAAAATATGTTGGAAAATTTGCTTGAAGAATGAAGTGGGGGAGTGAGAGGAGTGAAAGTGTGAGAGTATGAGAGGGATGGAGCTCCACCGCCGGCTCCTCTCCTATTTATAGGCCAAGCACCGGCCCAAGGGGGAGGGAGCAACGGCTCCTAGCCGTTGGTGCCCTGGCCGGGTGGCAGAGCCGCCTCGGCTGGCGCGGCCGCGCCCTCGGCGCGTGCGCCAAGCCGGGCCCGCCTGCCACCGCCCTTTGGCAGGTCGCCCCCAACGGCCATTTCAAAAATGTGGCCGTTGGGGGTTGGTTTCTGGACCAAAATTTCCCCAAATTTTCGAATTTCCATCAAATTTTGATAAAAAGTATTTTTCCAAAAATTAATTTAAAAATAATTTTTAATAACGAGAAAAATTTATTCCTTCTAACTAACTAATTTTCGAATTTTCTGGGATAAAAAGTTTTGAAATTAAAAATTATTTTATTTGCTCATAAAAAAGTGAGTGCAAGAAAAATACTTTTATAAAATAAATATTTTGTTAATAAAGAATTTTTTTTTCGATAACCGCCGGTTTACTGTCGGCCAGGGCTCACCAATTTTAAGTCCGTTGAGCGGGACTTTCTCCCTCATCAATTTTTACTTGATGATTCACCTGGCCCGTGAGAAGTGGGTCCAGATTTCTTCGCCTTGGGTTGCCGCTTCTTTGGCGGGTTCTTCTTCACTTCTGCCGGTTTGGGATAGCCATTGAATCGAAGGTTGATCGCCTTCGCGTTAAAGTGGAAACTGGCTATTCCCTTCCCAACATATATTGCTGCCTTGGTGGTGTAGAGGAATGGTCGCCCAAGGATGAGTGGTCCCTCATCTGTGTCTCCTGTGCTGAGGACGATGAAGTCCACTGGGACGTACTCATCCTAGATCCTGATTAGGATATCTTGTGCTATCCCCTCGGGCCGTGTGATAGTCCGATCTGCCATTTGCAACATGAATGCTGGAGGGGACAGAGGTCCTCCCAGCAATTTTTCATATGTTGCCTTGGACATCATGTTTACACTTGCCCCGAGGTTGCAATAGGCATTATCAATGATATGTGGGCCCATTGCGATGGTGATAGTTGGGCGGCCAGGATCTCCCTTCTTTTCCAAGACAGAGCCCCAACTGGGACATGGCTTACCAGGCCATGTCGAGGTCATGTTGACTGTTTCCAGTGAGATCTCGGGCTGCCCGGGTATTCCTCCTAAGCCACTATTGTTTGGGAGAGATGCAGCTATCTGGGCTAACTGAGTTTCTATCATCTTGTTGAATCCCAGCTGATCTCTGACGGCAGTAGATAAGCCTTCTATCTTATCATTGATGCTTCCAAGAATTTTATCGTTGTCGAGCATCTTTTTGGTCAGATTTTCATTGATCTTGGCTTGCCCAAGGACTAGATCTTTGAATGAGGGCTGATTCGAATTATAATTGGAGTTATAATTCGAATTACCTTGGAATGGTGGTCGTGAATAGCCACTATTTCCTCCTTGTTGTTGGCGGAACCCGTTGTTGATATATGCTACTTCTTCGCGGGTCTCAGGGCAGTCACCTCCTGAGTGGCCAACATTACCACAGACTTCGCAAGTCATGCGAGAGTCCATAGTTTTGACGGAGTCGGGCGTGCTAGCTGTAGCACGCTCTTCCATCTTCTTGAGGAGTAGCTCTATCTTAGCGATAAGCATATCAGTCTCCTTGACTGTGTGCATGCCCTTCTGTTGCTTGGTTGGGGTCCTATCTTCCCCCCAAGCTTGATTTTCCACCATTTTGTTGACTAAAGCCATAGCTTTGCCAACTGTAAGTGATAGGAATGCTCCTCCAGCAGCGGCATCAAGGTGCCCTTTTGACATGGGTGTTAACCCATTGTAGAAATTCTGGAGCACCAGCCAATCCTCCATCCTGTGATGAGGACAATCTTGAATATAGTCTTGGAGTCTGTCCCATGCTTCAGGGATGGGTTCGTGCTGTGTTTGCTGGAAGTTGGTAATTCTTCCTCTTAGGGCATTTGTTTTGCCCATGGGGAAGAATTTGGCGAGGAATGCCGTGGAACACTTGTTCCACGTGCTCACCGCTTCTCTATCCTTGTTAAACCACTGCTTCGCCTTCCCCGAGAGGGAGAAGGGAAACAGACGGAGGTTGATCATGTCAGCAGATATGTCCTTGATGATGACCGTGTCACAGAGCTCCATGAAGCGTTGCAAATAAGAATTTGCATCCTCATTGGGTAGTCCAGAGAATGGACTCGATTGCACCATCGTGATGAGTCCAGTCCTAAGTTCAAAGTTCTTCTCCGCTGCATCGACAATGGGCCCCGTGGGCACATGAGCGACAGCGGGAGCTGAGAACTCGCGGATTGACTTCTGGGCCATCTCTGATGGTGAGGGTGGTACTGGTTCAACTGTTAGCGGAGCTGCCTCTGGATTCATATAAAGATTCTAGCAAATGAACCAGTCCTGCACTATCCTGTTTTCATCCACAATAGACGAAAACATGAAAGTTAGCCTGCATAGACTATGTCCATTTCTAATGAAGTCAATTTATATCCATGTTTATGCTAGATTCTTTTCAACTAATGCCTTCCAAGGCAACGGCGCCAGAAATGCTTGTTGGCATTTCTTAACGCAATCACTAGAATTGTTACATCCCAGTGGTCACGCCAAGAAACGCCAGGGTTGATAGTCGTGTTCTAAAGATATTATCCGCAAGCGCACGGATCTATCATTGTAGCATTTCACCGGGAGTATTCTCGGGGTATCGTTATTTATATTTCCGTAGGAAGGCATGGTGTAGAGGTGTCTAAACATGGATATGGATACTTGACTTCATGTCATCGAAATGTGACTCTAGTACTATACAGGGGTAAGTATAATGGTTTTGCAAGATAGTGGACACACATTTGGCCAAACTCAAGGATAAAGTATAAGAGAAAGAATAAACGAACGAACGAATAAAGAATAATCCTAAGCGGAGCAGGTAGGTCAATCATAGCAATGTCATGAACAGCTAAGTCATATATGTTGGGAATATGCCCTAGAGGTAATCATAGAGATGATGATATTCCGCTTGTATCCATGATATGTTAAATGTGTCCATTGAATATCCATTAAAGACAACTTGTATTGATTGACAATTATGTGAATTGTTTGTGGAACTCTTTTACTTGTATGGTTATTCTATATTCGTCCCTGGTCGGAGTTCATGTGAGGACACATGAATATTAGACTAGCACATTATTAGTTGATGACTATGTTTCACAAGTCATGGACATAGAGATGTCGAACTAATAATGTGGGCACATGTATGACATGTAGGCGGATCGACCCGACATGAGATTGTCTCTATACACATCATATACGTTATGTCCTTCGACCGAGATTGTTGTATGTACTCGAGATGTGTATCGACTTGCTTAGGGACCGACAAACGCTACTCCGTCTTTGGGTAGTTATAAAGGATGTCTTCGGGTTTGTCGAGAAGCATCTTTGCGAGACATAGACAATCAAGATGGGACTTGCCCCTCTCTAATGAGAGAGATATCTTTGGATCACTCAAGTGATTGGATCAACAAATGCATGGCCGTGCTTGGGTTAAGTGTTAACCCACGAGTTGAACCATATATCATGAGGCAAGGGAGTAACTTGTATATGGTCGTAGTGGTTCGTCGATATGATCATTTGCGTACGCATAGGAGTTGTCATGCCTTGCTAGAGGCGCTGTCGGCTATTGGGCGAATAGGAGTATTCGGCCCATGTCTATGTGTGCGTGAACCCATAGGGTCGCACGCTTAAGAGGCTGGAAGCCTAATTCGAGTTGGACTCGAATTAGACAAGGCTTGGGGTTTCTAATGCGTCTCCAATTCGGAAAGCACATGAGAGACACCTATATAAGAAGAGGGGAGGGGCGTGGCCAAACACACACAACCAATCCACGCCTTGGGCAGCCACCGTCGCCCTCCACGCTCGCCTTCGCTCCTCGCGGACCTAGCAGTCCGGAGGCGCATCGCTTCTTCCTCGTACGTGTGTGACACCTCGGAGGTGCTGCATCTGGAGCACAAGGACGAACCGCACGAACCGCAAGTGGTGGGAGGAGTTGCTGGACGACCACGCAACTGCACGGCACTGCTGCGACGCGTTCGACTACATCGAGTCGTCTTCCGCTGCTTCTGCGCGTCTAGTGGTAATCCCGTAACCTGTAACTAGTAGTAGATCCTGGGCGATGAGGTAGAAAAAGTTTTTGTTTTCTGGCTAGCGTAGCACCCTCATAACCCTACAGTGGTATCGGAGCTCTATACTACGTTGTTATAGGTTCTGGATGTCGCATATGTGATATGCACGGTTTTAGATGAGTCTCTGATCTTGGTTCATGATCTTGTCGCGTTGGTCTTGTAACGATCTACTCGCACCGGTCGGAATTCCACCATCCGAGTTAAGTGATACATGTAAATCCAATCACGGCGAGTTAGAGATCAATCGATTGATCGAATTGAACCCTAGGTCAAGTGCCGAGCGCATGTGATGCGCTTGGCGGTGGCAGATGGATCAGCCACCGGGCGCCGGGTTGCTGAGAAAAGTTCTGTTCGTAAAACAGCCGTAACTTTTTAACCGTAACTCGGATCGAGACGATTCTTAAACGAAAGTTGTAGAGAAAAAAATTTTACATCCACCCCAAACCCTCGGTTTGGCCCGAGCCAGATTTGCGAAAAATGGCTTGGAAAATAGAGTTTTTCGCGATTTACTTTTTGTAGTCGGAATCGGTTACCTGTTTTTGCAGGTTTTGATGATTTGGTATAGCCCTTATGTGTATGTGATGCATGTAAGAACAATGGGCTATATCAAGTCATATCGTGTTTATGCCGTTCTTACCATGTTCTACTTTCACATGCTATAATGTTTTTGTCTACATTCGTGCGGTAGTGAAGTAGAACGATCCCTCAGTAATGTTTAAGTTTGTGCTCCCCCAAACCTTGCACTTTCATTTGTCTTGTACTATCGATGGTGGGTCTATGAAATTAGGGTGCCATCGATTTTCCTTGACTAGACGGGTTCGTATCGGATACTTACTGCAGAAGGTTTGGTTGCTTAAACAAGGTCATCCTAACGGTTAGGGACCTTGGAGCATGAGAAGTTGGTAACCCAAGCATAGAGATGCTATCCAACAACAAGAGTCATATACGATATGATTAGCAAAGAGTTGCTTACCGATCTATCATGTCTTCTAGCGGTGATGCTAAAGCTCACTAGTCGACTTGCTAGTTGTGGGTCTTGAATCACTAAGTTTCAATCGAGGGATATTGATTTTAGTGGGAGTAGATCATATTTGATATTATTTACTCTATCATGGATATTTTGTCTTAGTATTTTGCATTAGTTTTGTTGTAGATTAAATAGCGTCTTCTAAGCAACCATTTACTTTGCGTTCGATTCTTGAGAAAGATAAGTTGAATGGAACAAATTATGCGGATTGGATCCGCAATCTGAGAATTGTTCTCAGGGCTGAGAAAAAGGAGGAATATCTAGACACCCCCTTACCAGATGAGCCTGCTGAAGGTCGGTGGCCAAGTGTTGGCAGTCCAGAACAAGCCTAACTTTAAGAGAAAGAAGGGCTGGGGGAAGAAAAAGGGCAAGGCTAAAGATGAGATCTCTAAGCCAGCTCCGCCCGCCCCCAAAGCTGGACCACCGGCTGATGCTAAATGCTTTCATTGTGGTAAGAATGGTCCTTTGGAAGAGAAAGCGCAAAGGTTTGTACTTGGCGTCCTTAGAGAAGGACGGCGGTAGTAAGGTACTCCCGCTCATACGCTTGTTGTTTATGTTACGGACATCTTCCTCGCTAACTCTTATATCAATTCTTGGGTATTTGATACGGATCGGTTGCTCATATTTGCAATACGATGCAAGGAATGATAAGAAGTAGAAGCGTGAAGAAAGGAGAGGTTGATTTCCGCGTGGGCAACAATGCAAGAGTTCTTTGCGTTGAACGTCGGGACGATGCAACTTCACACCGCCGTCGGGATTTGTCATGGAATTGAATAATTGTTATTTTGTTCCTAGTCTAAGTCGAAACATCATGTCACCTTCATGTTTGATGAAGGATGGTTATTCATTTGCGAGTAAAGACAATGGTTGTGTTATCTCGAAGAATGATATGTTTGTGGCTCTTGTATCCATTGTGAATGGATTATTTATTTTAAATCTTGATGATGCACTGTCGTAATGTTAATACTAAAAGGCCTCGGCTTAATGAGTTAAGTCCTACATATATGTGGCATTGTCGTTTGGGTCATATAAGTGAAAATCGCATGAAGAGGCTCCATGATGATGGACTTCTAACTTCGTTTGATTTTGAATCTTACGAGACATGTGAGGCTTGCCTTTTAGGCAAGATGACCAAGTCGCCTTTCTCGGGTTTTCCGAGAGAGCGTCGACTTATTGGAACTAGTACATAGTGATGTATGTGGACCAATGAGCACGACTGACTAGAGGCGGTTTTCAATACTTCATAATTTTTACTTGATGACTTTAGTAGATATGGCTATGTCTACCTAATGAAGCATAAGTCCGAAACATTTGAAAAGTTCAAAGAATTTCAGAATGAAGTAGAGAACCAACGTGGCAAGAAAATTAAGGCCTTACGATCGATCGTGGAGGTGAATATTTGAGTCATGAGTTTAGCAATCATCTTAAGAGTTGCGGAATTGTTCCTGACTTACGCCACACAGAACGCCACGAGAGAAATGGCGTGTCGAGTGGCGTAATCGGACTTTGTTGGACATGGTTCGGTCTATGATGAGCGAGTCGGACCTACCTTTATCGTTTTGGGGATATGCTCTAGAAAGCACCGCTTTCACATTGAATAGAGTACCATCTAAGTCCGTAGTTAAGACACCATATGAGATATGGATTTGGGAAGAGTCCTAGTTTGTCTTTTCTAAAAATTTGAGGTTGTGAGGTTTATGTCAAACGGCTTATATCGGATAAGCTAACACCCAAATCGGACAAGTGTTTTTTCGTGGGATATCCAAAGGAAACTTTAGGATATTACTTCTACAACCGCTCAGAGGGCAAAGTGTTTGTTGCTCGAAACGGTGTTTTCTTAGAGAAAGAGTTTCTCAAAAGAGAGAAGAGTGGACAAAAGGTGTATCTTGAAGAAGTTCAAGATGAGCCGATCGAGAAGGACTCTACAGTGATGCTAATGTAGAGAACAAGTTGAGATGCCCGTGGCCACGAAACACCTCCACAACCACGAAGATCGGCAAGACTTCGCGAGTTGCGTGGGGATCTGTTATTGTTGGACGATGACGAACCCGCAACATACGCGAAGCTATGATGGACTCAGATTTCGAGCAATGGCGAGTGCCATGAGATCCGAGATAGATTCCATGGGAAATAATCAAGTTTGGAACTTGGTTGACCCGCTCGATGGTGTTAGACCCATCGAGTGCAAATGGATCTATAAAAAGAAGAAAGATATGGACGGAAATGTTCACGTCTATAAAGCTCGACTTGTCGCAAAGGGTTTTCGGCAAGTTCAAGGAATTGACTACGACGAGACATTCTCTCCAAAAGAGCGATGCTTAAATCTATCCGGATCATTCTAGCAATAGCTGCCTATTTCGATTATGAAATTTGGCGAGATGGATGTTAAAACGCCTTTCTAAATGGAAATTTGGAAGAGGACGTGTATATGATACGGCCCGAGAAGGTTTTGTTGATCCAAATAATCTTTGGAAAAATATGCAAGCTTAAGAAATCTATTTATGGGTTAAAGCAAGCATCTCGGAGTTGGAACATTCGTTTTGATGAGGTTGTCAAAGGGTTTGGCTTCCGTCGGAATGAAGAAGAGCCTTGTGTTTACCAAAAGGCTAGTGGGAGCTATTTGTTGTATTTCTAATCTTGTATGTGGATGACATACTATTGATTGGGAATGACATTCCTATGTTGCAATCGTAAAGACTTCTTGAATAATAGTTTTTCTATGAAGGATTTGGGAGATGCGGCATACATCTTGGGCATTAAGATCTATAGAGATAGGTCGAAAAGGCTAATAGGATTATGCCAAGATACATATATTGACAAGGTGTTGAAACGGTTCAACATGGAGCAATCCAAGAAAGGGTTCTTGCCTATGTCACATGGTATGCGCTTTAGCGACAAGCAATGTCCTTCATCGGATGAAGAGCGCAAACGCATGAGTAAGGTTCCATATGCTTCGGCGTCGGTTCCATCATGTATGCCATGATATGTACTCGCCCGAGATGTCTCATATGCTCTAAGTGTTGCGGCGAGATACCAAGGCAATCTGGTGAGAGTCACTGGCCAGTTAAAAACATCCTTAAGTACTTGAGAAGAACTAAGGATGAGTTCCTGATCTATGGAGGTGAGGAAGAGCTCGTTGTAAATGGTTACACCGATGCTAGCTTCCAAAGCGATGTAGATGATTCACAATCTCAATCGGGTTTCGTGTTCACGGTAAATGGTGGTGCGATAAGCTGGAAAAGTTCCAAGCGAGGAGACAGTGTCCGATTCTACAACGAAGCCGAGTACATTGCGGCTTCGGAAGCTGCAAAGGAAGGTGTTTGGATGAGGCGTTTCCTCATTGATCTTGGTGTGTTTCCTAATGCGGCTAGCCCATTAAATCTACATTGTGATAATAATGGGGCGATAGCGAGGCTAAGGAGCCAAGGAATCACCGAGAAGAACAAACATGTACGGCGGAAATTTCACCTCATTCGACGGTTCATCGGTGAAGGTGAAATTAAAATGTGCAAAATACATACGGATTTAAATGTAGCAGATCCGTTGACAAAGGCTCTTCCACAGCCCTAAGCATGAGGCGCACATAAGGTCTATGGGGATTAGACATATTAGAGATTAACTCTAGTGCAAGTGGGAGACTGTTGGGAATATGCCCTAGAGGTAATCATAGAGATGATGATATTCCGCTTGTGTCCATGATATGTTAAATGTGTCCATTGAATATCCATTAAAGACAACTTGTATTGATTGACAATTATGTGAATTGTTTGTGAAACTCTTTTACTTGTATGGTTATTCTATATTCGTCCCTGGTCGGAGTTCATGTGAGGACACACATGAATATTAGACTAGCACATTATTAGTTGATGACTATGTTTCACAAGTCATGGACATAGAGATGTCGAACTAATAATGTGGGCACATGTATGACATGTAGGCTGGGTGACCCGACATGAGATTGTCTCTATACACATCATATACGTTATGTCCTTCGACTGAGATTGTTGTATGTACTCGAGATGTGTATCGACTTGCTTAGGGGACCGACAAACGCTACTCCGTCACTTTGGGTAGTTATAAAGGATGTCTTCGGGTTTGTCGAGAAGCATCTTTGCGAGACATAGACAATCAAGATGGGACTTGCCCCTCTCTAATGAGAGAGATATCACTGGATCACTCAAGTGATTGGATCAACAAATGCATGGCCGTGCTTGGGTTAAGTGTTAACCCACGAGTTGAACCATATATCATGAGGCAAGGGAGTAACTTGTATATGGTCGTAGTGGTTCGTCGATATGATCATTTGCGTACGCATAGGAGTTGTCATGCCTTGCTAGAGGCCATTTGTCGGCTATTGGGCGAATAGGAGTATTCGGCCCATGTCTATGTGTGCGTGAACCCATAGGGTCGCACGCTTAAGAGGCCGGAAGCCTAATTCGAGTTGGACTCGAATTAGACAAGGCTTGGGGTTTCTAATGCGTCTCCAATTCGGAAAGCACATGAGAGACACCTATATAAGAAGAGGGGAGGGGCGTGGCCAAACACACACAACCAATCCACGCCTTTGGCAGCCACCGTCGCCCTCCACGCTCTCGCCTTCGCTCCTCGCGGACCTAGCGATCCGGAGGCGCATCGCTTCTTCCTCGTACGTGTGTGACACCTCGGAGGTGCTGCATGCGGAGCACAAGGATGAACCGCACGAACCGCAAGTGGTGGGAGGAGTTGCTGGACGACCACGCAAGCGCACGGCTTCGGCTGCGACGCGTTCGACTACATCGAGTCGTCTTCCGCTGCTTCTGCGCGTCTAGTGGTAATCCCGTAACCTGTAACTAGTAGTAGATCCTGGGCGATGAGGTAGAAAAAGTTTTTGTTTTCTGGCTAGCGTAGCACCCTCATAACCCTACAATATAGTCTACAGGGTTAGAGATAAGTCAGAGCCTAAAGTAACAGGGAGACCCCCGCAGCTGGTCTGCCAGCCGATAGAGGCATTTACGAACTCCTACACGACATACGGACGTGGGGGATTACAAGGGACGGACAGGGCTGTCACCACCTGCCGCCTACCCCTCAACCGTGGCATGCCGTCATATCCGAAGGCTCTCTCGTATCCGGACATCATGTCCGCATATCCAAGAACTACCTATATTCCCCGCGGACTCCCACCCTACGGATGGACGAGCTAGAACATAGGCAAACCCGAAGGAATGACGAACCGTTACTCCATTCTCATCAAGACCTCTAATCCTATAAATCATATGAACAATGAAGAACAACGAAGACCATGCTAAGAAATGATCATAAGAACTTTGATCTAGTTCATATGAATCAGGTTTAGCAAGAACGCAACTATACTCTAGTTCATGAACAAAGCTACATAATAAGAATAAGAACTTGAAGTAGGAAGAACACTCCATAGTATATTACCAAGTGATGATCTTCTTCCTAGGAGACAAGCCCTCCTTGATAGCTCAACCTAGCTCCTAAGCTACTAGACTAGGCTAGAGAACAAGAGTAGAGGAGAATGGCTCAAATGAATGTGTGTTGTGAAATGGCTTGGATTTCTCCTTTTATATGTTGAGCAGGTCGGTTTGGAGCTATACATGGAAGGAACACCAGCGCACCGCTCCTGCATTCATTGCACCGCCTCCGGGAAGCGGGGCCCACTGTCGGTGCGGGGGGCGCGCGCGCCCTCGGCGCGGCGCGAGGTTGGAGCCGCCCTCCAACCGACCTTGGCTGGTGGGTCCCTCCTGTCAGGTGTGTCGAGGTGGTGTGGTGTTTCAGCCCATTTTGGCTCTGATTGGGCCTGTCTCCTTCTTGTGCCTCTTTGCGCTTTGCCGGAAAGCGCCTTTTCTCTGAAAAATCCCTTGTACTTGGTGTATTTCCTGTAAACGTTGCTAAACTCTAGGTACAAGTGGATTTCGGTTAATAGCACAAGTATATGTGTATAAGAACATGTAATTCTCCCTTTTCTATCTTAAGTTGGTGGTTAAAATGTGTCGATAAGGACCGCCAACAGTCCCCCACCATTTGGCGGTTTACATTGATGCCCTCATCCCCTCCGCATTTGTCTTCGAGTGTTGCCTACCTTCTTCTCTCAGCGTGGCCAACCCTAGAGGCTAGCAGCGAGCCACTGTCCTTCGATGACCTAATGAATCCCATGTCTCTCGTTCAGGCATCATGTCGCAGGCATCGTCATCTACTGCTCGCACTCGGCGGTCAGCTAGGGTTGCCCCATTGTTATTGTTCGTGCTGCAGCGCCTGTGCCCACTCCTGCCGATGTGGAGCCAATGGAGGATGATGTCACTGGGTTGCCGTTGATCATGTGCCCAGATTGTAGGGACATCAGGGAGTTTTCTTCCACAATGACGCAATGAAATGAATGATTCAACAACGTTGTATGGCCTAGTCTCAGCCAGATCAGCTGCTCATCCACATTCCTTTCAAACATTGGTGTTGCTCGAGGGTCCAAGACTAAGGAGTCCACATCGATAGCCGACGAGGCCCGCCTGCAAGCTCAGTGTGAAGAAAGGCTACAAGCAGAAAAAAAGGAAGCTGCTAGGAAACAGGAAGAGTTGCAAGCACAACTTCAAGCTCAGCAGGCAGCTCTTAAAGTGAACCAAAATTTGCTGCAGTAGACCCAAGAGGAAATGAAGGGGATGAATAGCAGGTTTGAAGAAACAAATGCACTGTTGCGAGCTGCTCTCGAACTTCAGAAAGATTGAGGTAGATGCCTTTGCCTAAGCTTAACCCATTGCAAGAAACACCAAACTCTTCTTTTGTGATGTTGCCAGAATTTTGTGTACTATGTGTGTGAACCTGTGTGCTACAACTTATTTGCTTCTGTTCAATCTAGAACATGTATGATGGATTGGTACCTTTGTGATGGAACCACGATCTTGTGAGATGGTTGTGTGTTATACTATGGAGTGAATGTGGATGATGGTTTCTACTGTGGAGTGAATGTGGATGATGTATCAGCTGTGATGAAATTGCTGGACCATATCTGTGTCATATTGGTCATATATTGGTCATCATTGAATGAAAGGGTCGTCTCTGATGGTCTATAATGGCTATAGGTACCATGACACAACCATGGCGCCTCCATGACACAACCATGGCGTCTCAAAATGTGCATGATTATATATGACGCAATGGTATCATCACAAAATGTGTCACAATAGATGCATGAATCAGGTTTCCTGGAGGCATTTTGTGACAGTAGTTGACGTATTACATGACACAATATCTCATCAATATATGACACAAATAATCATCATCAAAGGTCAACAATATGTGACAAACACTACCAGGCTGGTGTTTTTTCCTGTCAGCCCGAAACTGTCAGGAATTAGTAGAAAACCGTCAGGAAAGCTATTCCTGACGGGCAGCCGTCAGGAATCAACCGACAGGAATGTATTCCTGACGGCAGTTCCTGACGGCCTTCGGTTTACTGGCGCGAATTGTAACCTGTCGCCTTGCCCGGGAATAATAGACCGACAGAATTTGCTTGAGAATTCTGTCGTATAGCCATCGAGGAAATAATAAATAGAAAACAAATGAAATCACAATTCTGTCATGCACCGACGGGAATATAGATGCTGAGGAATGTCATATCCAATCGATACACATCCATCCATTTTAATTCCGAGAAAAAAAATAAAATATATCATTTGACAGCAGAGATAGAATACCACACATTCGAAATCCAAATTCCAGATTACATTTCAAACATGTTCACAAGTCCAAATTCACCGCATTTGAAACTGGTTCACCAGTCCAAATCCAAATATCCAAATTGCACATCACAGACTATTCAGCAAGCCTTACATGCCAACTAAGTAGGTTCGAATGGCAAGACTTACTAAAGTCTAGCTGATTACATGCCAACTAACAGTTCAAGGGAGAAAGACTTCGGCAAGTCTGCATACATGCAAACTAAACAATAGAGAGGCCTTTTCACTCTCTAACATCTACATACTAGGTTATGACTGCACAAAAGAGGTCAGCTTACTTCAACCAAAGCAAGTCAACTTGGAGCTTCACCATATACTCCAACAGCACAAAAGAGGCTTGCTGTACAGCTACACTTTCACTCTATGTTAGCGTTGCCTTCATCCTCTTCGATGCCATTGTTCTGTAGACCGCCAGAACCAGCATCTCCAGCATGTGATGACTCAGTAACCTACAAGGAGATGAAATTTAAATAAGATAAACAAATTTGGTTATCTATCCATGTGAACAATAAGATTGCGGATCTGCTCAAACTACAAAATAAGATACAACCAAGTGAAAGTGCAGCCAGCAGTTGAATCTAATTTAAGTCCAGATCACTACTAAGGACTATCACTGCATGACCAGACGAGGGCGAAAACCAACAGATCACATGGCAACCCAACTAAAGAATTTTTAGAGCTTAGCTAAACATGGGAGAATTGGCAAGCAATGGGTTTCAGACTTTTATGGCACAACTTATCTGAACTTCTAGTATTCTTGACTAACTTAGAATATGGTTCATTTGAATAAGAAACTGAAGTAAAAAAGTGAAAATACAGAGCAGTCCCTTGTTGCTACTGAAGCACTGAATCTATATTAAGTCGAGCACATGTGCATGGTAACAAATAGACTGATCAACTGGTGGCATAGAAGCATTTGCATTGCATTGACGTGAGAATACGCAATTTCTCTTTGGTAACTCCATGTTCATTTGCTCAAAAACAGCACGAAACACAAGATGATTAGAGCACATTTTGGAAGTAACTGATCGGTACATACAATATGTCGATTAGCTCAAATACCTTCATATGTTTGGTTAGTACAAGTCCAATATGGGCGAGTTCGAGCATTCTGCTCCAACTGTGCATTCCTCTTCGAAGATATTGATAAGACCTTGAATTTGTTTGGCTTGATGTGTTTGCCCTCCTACCCGATCCTTTTATCTCAGTTTTCCTTATAGCACCATTTGCTATTGGCAAACGGCCATGAGCTAAGCCACATCCACTACTTTTGTATACCACAACTGGATCAAGCTGTCCATCACTCCTAAGTTGCTCAAAATCATCTGGATGTTCAGCCTCAAGAGTAGTATAGTAATCATCCTATGGAACAAAAAAAATCATGTTACCCTTCATTTCATGTTACAGAACCATAGATATTTAAAAATGAGGTGGACATACAATACGTTGTTTCGTCTTTTGGCTTGGAATTGGACCACTATTTCCATTGCTATCACAATTTTTGACACCCGACTTCATGGAGCAAAATGTATTCATGTCAGTTGCTACCTCTGGACCATAGATCTTTCCCTGTGATATGGAGATCTAATTACAAAGTTGTAGAACACAACATTACTACATGGACATGAATAGTTCAGCTCATCTCAACTTACCGAGATATTGTTTGGTTTGGGCATGTGATCGAGATCCACCCCTGTTTTGAGCAAAATCCACTTGGTTCCGTGAATCTTGAGCAAGGCGACGCTTCTTAAAATATTTTGGTGAGCACCAATAAGCACAAATAGCACTCCATGCAGCCTCGAAATCAGTCGGCTTAACCTTTGCATCGGGCTTGACGAAGTAATTTACGGCAAGCCTCGAATCCTTTATCCTCTGCTGAAGGTAAGTGTCATAGTACTCCTTCATGAGCATCCACACGAAGCTCATACATCATATTTCTACACCTTTGCTTAGCTGCAAGCCTATCAAGAACATATTCTGCACGTGGCATTAAGTCATCTTCCACTGAGTAGATGCTCTACATTGACAAAAAAGAGGCCAAATCTGATGTTAGCTGCAGCCAAATCATATTTACAAATTTAAAAATATTGACATTTTGCACTTATTGAGTTACCCGAATTCTTCTTTAAAATGATCAGCAGTCATCCCATCTTCATCTTCAATAATATCATAGTGAGCCCATTTCTTTGCATAATACTTCTTTGAACGACTCTCTTCAATCATAGAAGGGTATTCATGCTTTAGCAGAGATGTGACTTGACCACCGATCCCCATGTCCTTCTTAGGTGAGTAATTTACAAACTCAAATTGCCTAAAATCACAAGTTGCAATCATAACAAGGTTATGTAATGCTGCTAGGAATAAAACCAGCAATAATCACAAGGCATTGTAATGACCCAATAGAGAACATACTTCTAAAATTTCTACTAAATCATAAGTAACAGTACATAGGAGAAGATGTACTCACTCTTCACCAACTGGTGTAATAGGAATTTCGGCCTCGTGGAGGCCTTTTCAGTGAGTAGGTCCTCTCTTCCTCTTTCGACTCCCTTCCCGAATTGGCCCATTCTCATTGTTGTTGGAGCCATTCCCATTCTCATTGTTGTTGGAGCCATTCCCATTCTCATGAGAATCGGTAGGAGCTTGAGCATTGGCATTGTCATCGAGAGACTCGGCGGTGTCGAAGCTCCTCCTCATTTTCTGCGAGAGAAAGACATTGTGTCGGTCGGTGTATAGGAAAATAGGTACAGAAATTGCAGAATTTGGTTCATAGTAAAACAATAACTTGCAGTACAGATTGAAGTACAGAAATTGCTGAAAATGACATATTACATTCAAGGTACGAGAAAAATAAGCAACATTGTTTTCAGTACACATTGAGACAACAAGCGGGAAAAGTACAATAATGGTAAAACATAATGATTTCAGTTTCAGTAATCTTCATCATCATAGCAAGTATCATCGGACCCCTCATCATCAGTGTCAGTTTGCTCATGTTCGTCTTCATCTCTCTCTTGAGAAGCTTGTGTTTGTCTTGCTAGCACCTCTAATTCATTTGGATTAACTATCTCATCCAACAATAAAGGAGCAGAATTGTCCAACTCAACATCCAGATCAATCACAAATGTGCCATACAAGCCTTCCTCTTGAAAGAACATTACATCTTCTGTTAGGGCTCCAGTTTCATCACACTCATTGCTATCAATCGGAAGCAATCGATCTCTAGGTGCTACTTGATGCACAACCCACCACTCGAGATAGATCGGGTCTAGATTTGCAAGCATATGGCAAATAATACACTTGTTTGACTTGACGGCTAGAACAAAGGGATCAAAGTTTGAAAGTCTTGAGCTATGCTTGACCTCTACTAAACCAATATTTTCGTGCGCCTAACACCAGCAGAAGTGGGATCAAACCAAGTCACACTCAAATATAACTAGCTCAAGCCGCAGGCTGCCCTCCCATGAAATTTTAATGATGTCTTTGATAACACCATAATACTCAATAAGAGAGTCATTCTCATCAAAGCTAGACACACAAACTCGAGAATTGGTTGTCGCCAACCCCGCTCTTGTTTTCTCATATGGTTCGGATCGAAATCTATAGCCATTAATGTCATAACACCCATATGTGTTGACTCTTCTAGTAAACCCATAAGATAGTTGACGCAAAGCTTTGTGGATGCTTGCATTAACCTTGCACTGAAATGCAAATTTGAATAAATTAGCTTTCTTTTGTTAACTAAAATTATGCTATGTAATGCGAAGTATGTTGTTTACATGAGCTTTGAACCAATCAAAGAAATTAGGACCATTATGGACATGGCTCCCACACCCAAGTATCCAACCATTCAGCCTTAAGTTAGAAATTTGTTGTTAGGTCGGATTCCTTGTTCCCTTCCATTGTTCCTGTTCAAACTTTCTATAAAACAAGGACAAATCAGCATGATGATTTATTTTGGTAAAGTTTTAGAATACATTTCGGTGAAATCAACACATACTTCAAGAAATCTTCCATCTGTGGTATATTGGTCAATATATATAAGAAGGCAGCCTTGTATTCTTCTACAGAAAGATCACGAAAACTCCTTTGGACATGGCACCGGCCAGCTTGTCTAAAGATTTCAATATCATCACAAGCGGGCACAAATGTGGAGGCACCATCATCATATCTAGGTGCCTTGTTTCTAGCTAAATGAGCCTTCGATTTGAAAAAAAAGAGACAAGGAATTTGTGGCGTCTTCAACAAGCTAAGCTTCAACAATGCAGCCCTCAACTCTTGCTTTGTTTCGGACTTTTTGTCTAAGCTTTTGTATAGCCCTAAGAAGAAAAAAATTAGCACTACCACTAACAGATCAGCAACCAATTGAACCTACAGTTTAAAAATGTACCTCTCAATTGGATACATCCATCGATATTGTACGGGGCCTCCTAGTCGAACTTCCTCAGCAAGATGTACCATAAGATGTTGCATAGGATTAAAAAATCCTAGAGGGAATATCTTCTCTAGTTTGCAAGCAAGAACCATTATGTTCTTTTCCAAAGCTAATACCTCATTCTTAGTAATTTGCCTAGCACACAATTTCCTATAGAAATAGCCGAGCTCGGCTAGACAAAGCCAAACATTTTCGGGAAGAAATCCACGGAAAGCAGCAACAAGTAGACACTCCATGAATATATGGTAATCATGACTTTTCATCCCCGATATCTTCTTCGTTTGCATATTAACCCCCCTTCTAATATTTGCAGCATATCCATCGGAAACTTTAGAGTTTTGAACCACTCCAAAATGGTGGGCTTGTCATCCTTGTCAATGCGAATGGTGCCCTTGGTTTATGCCACTTGGCCATTTGGTTTTAATACAAGATGCATGTTTGGATGATCGCGAGATCAATGCTAGGTCTTGCCTTGCCTTCACATTATCTTTTGTCTTATCGGCTATGTCAAAACATGTGTTCCATATAGCTTCACCCATATTTTTCTCATTGTGCATTACATCAATGTTGTGTGGAAGTAGCAACTTTTTGTAGTAAGGTAGCTGCCATAAACCATTATTGTGTGTCCAGTTGTGTTGTTTATTAAATGCCTTCCTATCACCGATTTGAAGGTTCATTTGGGCTTCTATTTCTTCTCCCGTCAACTTCCTTGGGGGTTCATCCAACACTATTGTATCCTTTCTAAATGCATTACTTTGGGTTCTAAATTCATGGTCCATGGGAAGAAAACATCTATGACAATCAAACCAGCACGCCTTACCACCCTTAGTGAGTGTGAATGATTTGGTGTCACCTAAACACCGATGGCATGCCAACAACCCATGGGTGCTCCAACCAGCAAACATCCCGAGGGCAGGAAAATCATGTATTGACATTTGATATGCTGCTTTCATGGTGAATCTTTTCTTTATCGATGCATCCCATGTTAGAACTCCATCCTTCAAAGTTTGCAATTCATCTATTAAAGGTTGCATCATGACACCAAATTTTTTTCTAGGATGTTCTGGACCAGGGATAACAAGGGAAAGAAAGATGTATTCCGGCCTCATGGCTACACCAGGTGGAAGATTATATGGGAAAACAAACACCGGCCAGCAAGAATATGATGCAGCCATAGAGCCATATGGTGTGAAACCATCAGTTGCAATGCCTAGCCGCACGTTCCTTGCGTCTTCTACAAACTCTGGAAAATCAGCATTAAACTGTTGCCAAGCTTCACCATCACGTGGGTGGTCCATTCTACCAGACCTGGAGCGAGGAGTTTCTTTGTGCCATCGCATCATTTTCACTGTTGCCTCATGTGCATAGAGCCGTTGTAACCTAGGTGTTATTGGCATATAGCGCAAGACTTTGCACGGGACCTTATTTGAGCCATCCACATAGCGTGGGGTTTCACAAAAGTCACATTTCTCTTTATGCTTGTTATCATCTCCATAATAAAGCATGCAAAAATTGTAACATACATGAATTTTTTCATATGGCATGCCCAGACCCTTCAGCAATTTTTTTGGAAGGTAGAAATCCTTAGGCATGTTACTATCAGCTGGTATGAGTTCATGGATCAGTGCCAGAATGTCATTATAACAAGCAATAGAGAGGTTGTGTTGTGCCTTTATGGATATCAACCTAGAAGTGCCTGACAATGTTGAGTGGGTTGTTTTGTCGTGAACTAATTGTTCTGCACTATCAACCATCCTATAAAAAGCTTGAGCATCTTCTGTTGGTTCCTCATTACCTAGTGATGGTGCAGCTGCAGCTAACTCTGCCAACATATCATCCATTCTATCCGTATCACCGAAACCCTCAATTTCTGGCTCCTGAAAGCGCCTCTCACCATGTGCAGTCCATGTTTTATAGTTGGATTTATACCCATTTTGACATAGATGCAGCTCTACCTTGCCCCTTTTGTGCCAAAAATAATTCCTACACACTGCACAAGGGCATTTTATGGTACCCTCTTGCACTACAGACTGATTAGAGAATGCAAGATCCAGGAACTGTTTTGTATGCTGAACCCAATCACATGTTGGTCTACCACGCTTCCAACCACTATACATCCAATCACGCTCATCCATAATTTAGTATTGCTGTCAACATTCACAAAGTGCTATATTAGGTGCAAAATACTATTCCCCAAATATATGGATATAGTTTCATACCTATATATATGGATATAGTATAGCTCATATCCAACAATACGCAGTATGGGTAATTTTGTATTAAATCAGTTTGTTTATATATACATAATCATTAGTATATATATAGGTCATCAAGCACATACCTGATACTAGCTAAGCATCATAATCGACAAGATTGCATAATAGCTTTAATTTGTATGTAAATATACCAATTCACGCCAATGATTCAGTATCTAAAAAAAATTGCAAGGGAAGAATAAAATCACCTTTCTCCCACTCTTGTAGCAGCAAATCCCCTCCCCTCTTGTAGCAGCAAATCTGCTCCTCTTGCAGGATCTGACGCGCTGTTCTTGGGGCCGTGGAGATGCGCTCGTGAAGCAGGGTATCCATGGGCAGGGCACGGACGGTGGTGAAATCCACGGACGGAGAGTGACGGGCGGAGCACGGCCGAGGCGACGGCCACAGCAGGGGACGGGCGGACCTCGGGCGGACCTCGGGCGGATCTTCGCGCAGCGGGTACGGCGGACGGCGGGAGCTGCGGCCTTGGGGGCCGTGACGGGGAAGGGCTGCGCGGCCTTGGGGGCCGCGACAGGGAGGGGATGCGGGCGGCCTTGGTGGCCGCGGCGAGCGCGCTCGCGCGAGCGCGAGTAGAAGGCGAGCGCCGCGCTGCGTGCGAGAGGCGGGTTGGGCCGCGCTGCGTGCGAGAGGACGGGAGTGTGTGGGTGGCGGCGGGGTGTTAGGGTTTGGGTTTCCATTTTATATTTCCCCAAATCTGAAAGTGGGCCAAAAGAAAAATAGCGGGATAGAAGCCAGCCATTTCCATTTTCTCCCGTGCGCTGCGTTTTCTCGGCCGGGAAACAAGGTTTCCCATCGGTTTATAGGTCCCGACAGGAATCCAGGTGGTATTCCTGACGGTTAACCAGATTCCCGACGGTTTTGTAAAACCGACAGAAATATTTACGGATTCCCGTCGGTTCCGTACACCCGTCAGGAATTAATCCAAATTCCCGTCGGTTTTCCAGATCCCATCGCGAATTAAATTGGCCGACGGGAAAAGTCCCTATTCTGGTAGTGAAAACTTGTGGCAACACACAAGCGTCACAAAACGGTCTAAAACAGGGCTCCCAAGGGACGATTGTAGCACTCGTGACAAAAAGGTCTAAAACAGGGCTCTCAAGGGACGATTGTAGCATTCGTGATGCTTTGACTGAACATTATGTGACACACATCAACGTCATAAAATAAACTATTTAAGACGACTAGGACCAACCGTCACAAAAGGTCCACACATTTTGTGACGGTCCTCCAGCTTTTCGTCACCCGTTAAATTTACCGACGATTGTTATATATAACAACTGTCGTGACGGTGGTATTTCGTCTTAAAACATTTTTTATGACCAATTCTGAACTTTACATGACAATATTTGTTTGTCATACAAACCCACAAATCTTGTAGTGACTTGCCAAGTCACTCCGCGCCGCGCAGACTATCTCCAACGTAATCCATGTTCGTTCCACAGAATAATAGATACATGCATGTATGAATACAATGGCCGTCGGCTCACGTTTTATGCACGCAGCACGCGTACATATACAAGCGTCGCACACAAGGCCAGCTACGCAGCCACGATGGCCCTGTTTCTTTCCCATGCATGCACGTGACGAGCACATACATTTTCTATGTAATTTTTGAGGAATTTTTTTTATGTAATTTTCCTTTGTTTTGCATGCTCGATCGAATGATACAAGCGAGTACGGGCATACCCTTATATATACAAGGCGGATTTAAATTTGACAAAAAACGATCAAACTGTCATGAACTTATTTACCCTTAGGGCCCTAGCCTAAATGGGAACACACACTAACCATATGGAGAACACCTCAAAAGTGCCCAACAACGACCAAGTTGGATGTCCAATCCGTATCAAGTTCGAGTCCATATCATAGTCTAGGAGCAACCTGTAGTAAAACGCCTAGAACACATATTGACTCTGTTTCTCACGATATACCTACGAATGTATAGATAATTTCATAAGTTAACCAATGACACTGGTTCCATGTAAAAGTTCAATAGGGTCAATGAAAATTGTCGAAACAAATTCAACATCCAGAAAATGTCAGGTCCTACACCATTGTCTTTTGGGTCGTTTGGGCCTCATAGCATGTTGATACTCCTTAGGGATGTGATAGGGGGCCTTTGGACACCCCTTAGACTAGCTGTGTCAGATGTTAAGAAGTGGATTTTGCTTTAGATCAATCTGTCTTTGAACAATCGTTGTACATCAGTATGTGAAACCGCACATTCCAGAGCTTAATCTTATCCACAATTGTCACTTTGCTTGAGTTGCATTTTATCTTGTTATTGCTTGCACTATTCAATTCATTTTGGAATTGTTTTTGAAGGCGGGCAACACTGAAAACCGCCCCAGTTAATGCCTCGATTAACAGAAGCAGTCTCTTTTTATTAACCAAGGCGGTTACAAGAAACTATCTCGCAAAATCAATCAACGAAGGCGGTTGTTACAAAAGAGCCCGCCTCTTGAAATAGGCCTATTAACCATGACAGACCACTTATAAAGCCCGCCTCGGTTAATATGGCCGAGGCTTAGGAGGTCCAGATGATGCCTAATATACGTGACAAGTATAGAATGACTGAAACCCTAGGGTTCACTCAGCTCTCTCTCTCTCTCTCTCTCTCTCTCTCTCTCTCTCTCTCTCTCTCTCACTTACTCTCACTTACTCACTCAGTGACTCACTCACTCCCCACATTTCACCAGCGGCGGGCGCCCCTACCTCTCCCTCCTAGTGCCCTATCCCCTTCCCATCTCGATGCCCATCCTCTCCTCATCGCAGCGCACCTCCCCTTCATCGCCGATGCCTCTCCTCTCCTTGACATTAGCGGCGCCCCTCCTCTCCCCAACAAGCAACAACGGTGGCGCCCCTTACCCTAGAAACCCTAGCGACACCCCCTTATTTTTCCTCCGACGTGGCGGCAACCCGTGGGCGTGCGTGGAGGTATAAACTCCATATACCCTCACGGCCTAGTTTGGGCCGACATGCTATCACCAGGCCGGCCCATCAAGCTTCAAGACCGATCGGCTCAGCCGGGCCTGGACACCCTAAAACAGCAAGAATATCGAAGACCGACAAGGAGGACAAGACCTAGCCGAGATAGGAAAGTTTAGACTTGTAAAGTATGTAAACTTAGTACCGAGATAGGCTAGTTCCGACTTGTAACCTTGCTCCCCCGATATATAAGGAGAGCAAGGACCCCCGTGCGACGGAGGAGAGAATCCGGCATAACGCACGAACTCATACATCCACATCATAATCGAAAGGAGAGAGCGGGACTAGGGTTTTACGCATCCTTGCGGCCCGAACTCGGGGTAAACCTCATGTGATTGCTCCCCGTTTACGTCTTGCTCGCAATCTCGTGCGCCTTCCGCCAATCCATTACCGGTCGGGGCATCCCCCGGGTCGGACTATCGCCGATATTTCGTCGACAGTGGCGCGCCCGGGTAGGGGGTGCGCACCGAGATTTCACGTCGATCAAGATGGTTTCCTTCCCGGCTTCCATGACCTTCGAAGCCGGCCTCACCTTCAACTTCGGAACGTTCACTGGACTTCCAACTCAAGAATCGCTACTACAACTCTCACGCCTCCGGCTATCACGCCGACAATGGCACCAACAATGGTGGCTGCGCCAAACCAGATCCAACTCATCCCGGTAACCACCATTGCGGTCCCAACCAATCCACTCTCGATAGTTGACGGCACGGCGTCAACACCTCCGACCGGTCCTAACCAAAGGAGGCATGTCGGCCAACACGGATCTACTCCGTTTGATCCATCAACAAGACATGAGGTTGACAGAAACCCATGCCAACTTTGAGTCGCTCCGACGACGTGTCAGTCGCGATCTACAAATCGCGCGACAAATTCCTAATCTATTGACACGAAGGCAGAACAACAATCGTAGAGTCACTTTTGGGCGCTCCGAGCGGCCACGTTTGCAGCCGGTGAATCTACAACGACGCGTTCCAACAAATCCTCGTGGCAACCATACACGGCCAGATGGCGGCAGAAACTCACAGCAGCTCCGACCACGGCCGATCATCGTACGCGGTGGTCGGAGAGGCCGCCCAAGCAACATACGGCGAGAGAATCCTGGCCGATATCCAAGATCTAAGAACGAGGACTTCACAAGCCTCACGGAACAACAGTAGTCCAGTTCAGACGACACAAACTACCCGACACGATGTACCTAGTCGGAGTTGCGTGTCAACAAGATAGCCTATGCAGTAAACGCCCGTCGCAACGAACGACGGCGACGTCGCCGGAAATCCGACGAACCGGTCGAACCCGCCAACGCACCTACCGCGGCAACGCAGAAGAACGATCCCCACAAAACAACACATCTAACGCCGGTTGTTCGCGAACGCACCGAGCTAGCCGCCGCCCTTCGTCGTGATGAACAACGGAGGGAAAGGCGACAAAGAAGAGATATTAACCGCCATGACAACATCGGGTGCCACGGAGCAAAGAGCGAACGACCACAAGCACGATCAACTCGTCTCCCTCAATGACAAGTGCGCGCACACAGGCCAGGGCACTTGCCGACCGACACCAAGACATAGAAAGAAAACGAAGGGAAGAGCGCCAAAAACACATGGCAGCAACCGAGAAAGAATCGCCCAGCTGCATAAGCCCATTAAGGGACGACACAAGGGATTCACCTAACACGGATGAGCCTTGTTGTTGTACCCAACCCATACTGGACGACTATCGTATACAAACGTGCTCGGAGCCCTACTCCTAGACGAATGGTTCCGTCTGCTCAAACAAACCGTAATGGTTTTATCACTCCCTTCTTGGACAATTTGCGCCAGAGAACCAAACCTGCAGGCTCCCAGTCCAACTCCTCCCGAGGACGGCATACCTCCGCACATCGAGCACATATTCCCTAATCCAATAAACCTGCCAATCTTCGGCGCATCGAATAGTTCGATCACTGGGCGCAAAACATCCGAAGGCATGTTCATAAACGGCGAGTGGTATGAAGTAGTACAACAAGGAAGCCGGTTGAGAAGAACTCAAGCTCCTTAGATTCTTTTACGATGTACCTTTTCCAAAAAGGACAATCTTAATACTACTCGGAACGGATAAGTATATCCGACCATGCCCGACGCCGAGACGATCAAGTCTTGGACGATGACGACCTACTACTCTGCACCGAAGAAGACCCAGTCATGGTCCACAACTTGGAAGAAGGCGAAGTAGAGCCGGAAAATTGAAACAACAAGAGATGAAATCTTCTCTCTTATCAGCACAAGTTTTTCTTTTCTAGGCTATTTTCCTTTCAAAGTTAAAATTAGCGTCAGTCGTACACATCATTGTAAGTCATTCTGATGACAAAAAAGCAATCTAATGTGTACTATTTTATAATGAGAAATCAAGTTCTTCGTGTCAAACACTTGAGCACATGAATTTTTCTTGTCATTTAAAGGAAAATCATCCCTCGATCCGACGCGTTACAACATTCTCTAAACAAGAGGATTCCAAATCCTGAAACAAAATCCTACGGCATAAACATGACAAAGTCATAAAACAGGATCTAAACAAAGGGATAAATAAAAGGAATCTCGAAGGATTCTGGCACAAGACACATCTCAAAAGATCCAATTCCTTCATTAAAAATATATAAAAATTTTTAACGGGGGACTGATTGCATCTAAGCAATCTAGTCATCCCCGAAAAGCTTGCCGACCACCAGGTCGACAGGAGTCGCGGCAACGACGGCCTCCGCTGCCCCGGCGAACTCGACGGCGCCGCGCCTCCATGGCGTCATGCGCGCCACCGACAGCTCCATGCCGCGGACGTCGACACCGGAGATGGCATCGACGGTAGCATAGGCGGCGGAGGCACCATGGCGGACGCCATGAAGCGCCACGCGCCACCCGGCCGGGGATCGCCGCGGCCGCGCGACCACGCCGCCACCTTGGGCGTTCACCGCGTCCGCCGCGGCATGCGCGGCCTCCCGCAGCTGCCCAGCCCTGCTCCGTCGCCCGTAAAAACAGTAAATGATTAAAGCGCCAAGGCAAGCACAATTCGAGAATATGAACAATAAAGAACACGATACTTACCGCCGACCTTGATGTCGGGGCCTCGCGGCGCCGAAGCAGCGTATCCACTTGGACCTTGCGGGCTAGCCTCTCGTCCGCCACCTCATTGACGGCGGCGGCGTTAGCATCGGCGTCGGTCGGCGGCCCGCTGCTTCTCCGTCTCCAGCTCCTCCTGGGCGGAGGAGAGCGCCTTCAGGAACAGGTCCATGTTCGCCTCCGCCTGCCCCAGTTGCTTGGTGGCCTCGGAATAGAGATCCCGGACGTGCTCCAGCTCCGCCCTACAGCGGTTGAGCGCAGACGCCAGGGAGTTCGCTGAAACACTGCTCAGTGAACGCGGCGTGGAGACACTGGCGGCCACCGCCGCCTCTTCCGCCGCCGCCTGCTCCGCCGCAGCAACGGCAGCTCCGGCTTCCACAACCGGAGCCACCTGCTCGGGGGTCGCAGCCTCCGGCACATCCCACGGCTCCTCCGCCGCCCTCCTCGCCGCTTCGGCGGCGCTGCCGCGCAGGAGGTGCCCGCCGCACCTCCAATGGTCGGGAGCGTGTACCTACATTGCATCCAAAAGAACTACGGTTACACCAAAAGAAGAAAACCCCAAGATCAATCAAAGGAAAAATCCCTTTCAAAACTCACCTCCTCCGCGGCCTCACCTCCCGAGGGAGTTCACCGACTCCTCCTCCTCCACGGACGCTTACCATGACGGCGGTCCATCGCAGGTGGTGGCGGCGAGCAAGTGGGGATCTAAAACCCTAGGTTTTGAGAGCAGGAGGAGAAGAGCAGGAATAGAGAATGCGCTGCGTGTACAAAACTCCCAGCGCAGGCCGTAATTTATAGAAGAGCCCGGAGGACTCGAGAAGGCAACCGATGAGATCGTGGGTAATCAAAACCTCGCGGCCCTCTCGTTTCCCAAGAGCACGAAGCGACGAAAACCGCTCCACTCAAGCGACGTGCATTTATACGTTCTCCTCGCATCGGAACCCCGTGCGCGCGACGTCGGGAGGTGGAGCGATTGAGACACCGACACAATGGACCCACCACATCGCAAGAATTGACTTGACCAAAGACTAAAAACCGTACGCCGGTTGGACGCGACAGTCGGTTGCGATGTACGGTTGCATCAGCAAGCGAATATTTTTTGCTCCACACGCGATCATGACGTGCCACGACGGACAAAAGATAAGTACCCAACATTTCTAACAAATTTTCTATTTTATTCGGTTCACCCATTTCAAAAGACCACACTTTGAAAAAACCAGTTCGCACAAATTTCTTTCCTCAAACACGAAGCCAACCAGGAATGCACTGTCTCTGGTCTCACTCGCTACGTGTTCACAGCTCCAACGCTATACAACACAGAGTGCGCCAGCGGTCGCTCCCAAAGGAAAAGGGCTCCAAACATTCCGGCACCGTGCTGTTTGTTTAGGATCATCTAATCACTAAGGACTGGTCGGCTCTTGAATGAGAAAGAGAAGAGTGCTTGGCCGGCAATTTTTTCTTCCAAACTTGCAATAAGCATGACTTACCCTTCGCATAACAGAATTTTACACACCATATCACTATTCTTTCAGGAACAAAGGCATGATCAAAGCCCGTCACGGGAAGACTGTGGCCTACAGAAAAATACAGATAAGTGCTTTCTCAACATTAACATTCATGCCTCTACCAATCTTTTCTCACAAAGGATTACCTTACATGAGCTACTTCAAAGTACGTTCGAAAAACTTTTTCACAAAGTGACAAAACACTTCTTTTTTAACGAATGGCAGAGTACGTCACCCCTCCAACAGAAAACAATCAGCATGCACTGTCTCTGATCAATCCCGCTACGTGTTCACAGCTCCAACGCTATACAACACAGGGATGACAGCGGTCGCTTCCAACGGAAATAGGGCCCTAAGTGATTCGGCAACGCGCTATTCACTATAGGTCACCTACACACCTGCGGACTGATTAACTCTAAGGAGAGGCGATTACTAAAAACCATTCTCAAACAACACATCCTGATACAACTTCGTGTCATAGATTATATCAAATCAATACGATTCAGAATACCTCATCAAAACATTCACTCATACCAAATTTTCTCTTTGCAGCAACAACTCGAAGAAGCGTTCCAATCCGCTGTAACAAAATGACAGTATAGCATCAACATTTCAACCAACACAATCCGACAGCTGAGCTGGGATTTTTTCGCCAATGATACCGGTTATTCTGGCACGTAAATAGCAAAGCTATTTTCATGGGTTTAGATTCAAAACCATGGTCTCACAGCCACGTTCGGGGACCGAGTTAAGTAGCAAAGCTGCCTTAACTTAATCATGACAAAGTCATGGCATGGTTCAAACCGACTAGCCCAAATGAAATTTGGCCTGCTCGGTCTCACTCAAAGAGTGGTCGGAAATCTTTCGGTCAAAACCGAAAACGTCAACCAAGTGTAAGCAAAGTGTGGTCGGAAGCATTAGACGGTCCTCCACTGCTCGGACCACATGTCGAACGTGTGTCCGACCACCCTTTCTCACTCAACCAAGCAAGACGGTGTTTTTTCCTTCAAGATCTATGATGCTCGGGGACTAGCCGTGGAGGTATAAACTCCATATACCCTCACGGCCTAGTTTGGGCCGACATGCTATCACCAGGCCGGCCCATCAAGCTTCAAGACCGATCGCTCAGCTGGTCGGATGGCCTAAAAACAGCAAGAATATCGAAGACCGACAAGGAGGACAAGACCTAGCCGAGATAGGAAAGTTTAGACTTGTAAAGTATGTAAACTTAGTACCGAGATAGGCTAGTTCCGACTTGTAACCTTGCTCCCCCCGATATATAAGGAGAGCAAGGACCCCGTGCCGAGGACGGAATCCGGCATAACGCACGGGACTCATACATCCACATCATAATCGAAACAGAGAGCAGGACTAGGGTTTTACGCATCCTTGCGGCCTGAACCTGGGTAAACCTCGTGTGATTGCTCCCTGTTTACGTCTTGCTCGCAATCTCGTGCGCCTTCCGCCAATCCATTACCGGTCAGGGCATACCCCTGGTCGGACTATCGCCGATATTTCGTCGACAGCGTGCCCTCGGCCATCTCCTCCCTCTCCACCGGATCTGGGCGGCGCACTCTGTCCCCTATGCAGCAACGGCGACTCCCTACCTCGCTCTCGAGCAGCGACGACAGCTCCTTCTTTCCCACCGACGCCCCAGCCTCCGATGAGCTCCCTCCGATGGACGGGTGGTGGATCCGGTGAGATCTACCACCTCAAGCTCTCGATCCGGCGAACTGATGGTGGATCTGACGAGCTCGACCACCTCAAGCTCTAGATCCAACGTTAACGTGCGGGTGGCGGATCCGGTGACCTACACCACCGGCGAGGGACGACGACAACATCAGTGGCGGCTTGATGATGGGCTCGTCAGGCTTATCCATGGATTTTTTTTATTTGGTTTACGAGGCGAGCACCAAACTGCCGTAGAAAATAGGCCATTGACTGTGACATTTGATTTAAGGTAGTTAGCCTGCCCGCCTTGGTTATTTTTTGTGTAGTAGTGTTGTATTCTTTGATTTGCAACAGAGATTACTAGCCTTTTCGATGGGGTCAACCTAAATTGTAACATGACTGATAACTAGATGAGATGTGGTGCTAAGGTTGCAGGGCCGGGTTCGGGTCTATCGATCTAGTCGTATTAGTGTGTCGCATCTCCACTAAATCAATAGTTATCTCCACCTGAGGGAAGAAGGGGACCCCGTCCTATCAATTAGTCCACTACCGTGTTTTCATTCACTTAGTTTTCGAAAGATTAGGCCTTACAAGACGTGCATTTCAATGTACTTGATAAAAATTCTAGCTTATTCACCAAACTTTCTTGACCAGAAATTGATATATTACAAAGATAATTATAATGCACCTCCAATCCAAGGTACAATCGAAATGGATTCCTCTAACAAGAACACCAATTTTGAAAGAAAACAACACATGGATAAGGAAAATTTCGTAGAGTTTGAACTTTGAAGGAAACAAATAATAAATCTCAGCAAGCTGAAGCCACTGAATGAACAAACCATCCAACTAGGGGAGCGGAGACATAATAATAAGCAAATGGAAGCACTCGGCCAAGGTTGTCACTTGCCGTTGAGCCAATCGACCGATCAGCTGTGGTTAACCCTCCTGCAGTTCTTCCTGATCTCGCCGTTGGCCCCGGTGAGCGGCGAGATGTTGCCCATCTTGACCATGGACTGCGCGAAGTGCTGGAAGAAGATATCCTGGTTGGCAGCATAGAGCTTGACAAGGTCGGCAGTGGCGGGGCTGCCAGTGAAGAGCACCTCATCGGAGCTGAGGAGACCGCGGTAGGCGAGGATGTTCTTGTAGTACTGGTTGTCAAACTTGAAGGGCGTGATGGGGTCGAGGAAGAACAGGTTCTGGTCACCCCCCGAGCGCGGGCAGCGCGAGCGCAGCGTCGCCGCGTAGGACGCGTCTAGGCTGAAGTCTGGGAGGCCGTTGCCCGTCTGGTTGTACAGGCGCTGCCGGAAGCTGGTGCACCGGGAGTCGCCGATGGTGTGGCTACCTGCCAGAGTAAAAATTCAGTAGAGCATGTGTCATGTACTGAACACTATATATTGAGGATGTAATCCTTAATATAATTACTAATTGATTTGCTTCTGCTGCTACTACTAACTATTATATGTGTGATCCTTTTGCATCACCATGAATACGCAATGCTTCTGCAAAGTCATGCAAACTAATTAACCGGGCCCGGCTAGTTTGGAAACTTCGCCATAACTAATCATTTGTATATATATGTGCACCCATGCACGACCTGAATCTTGTTTGATACTGCAACTTTGCGAGGGTACGTGTTCGACCAAGGTGCTTTTGGGGTATCCACAATGTGGTAAAAAGGTAATACTAAGCAATAAATGCAGCTGTAGAAATTGACCTCAAACATTGTGAGTACCAGCCTCAAGCTAAGACGCACCACAAGCTTGCGGTCGACCTTAGCGAATAAAAAAATATTTAGTCTGTCTCATCATTCTCTCTCCAACGTCGTTACGGGCTCCCAGCATGGTTGAGATGAATAAAAAATTAGTGAACAGGCTCATCTACAACCCTTCACATGCCGTATACATTGCTGGGCTTGGCCATAGTTATTGCCAACTGCAGTGGATCCCACACTTATGGTGCATATTGTGCATGCACATTGCAGCTGCCCGTCCTACAGCTTTGTGCAATAATTGGTGTGTATGATGAGACTACTTGTTTTCCTCCTAGCTCCTACCATGTTAGGGTTTAATTTTTTACTATATCGGTGGGGTTGGTGACACATACCTGCTCCCACGTGTATGTTTATTTCTTCATATATATACTAAGCTAAGCAAGATTTGACGTACTACAGTCAGAACACTATTCATGAACTATACTGGCTTGCATCGTCAAACTTCAACAACGTGTGGCGATTGAAGACGACATATATACATTTCAATACCAATTAGGCTAGTCTTATCGTCATATGCTCACGTCCGGCTTTCGACCATCAGTCAGCTAGAACACTAGCTATTCACGGTAGAGCTAGCTAAATGTAGATGAATCGTGAGATCGAAGACTAGCTAGCAGCGAGGCAGGTACGTACCGAGGAGTGCGACGAGGTCGACGATGTCGAGGCCCTGGAGCTTGAACTTGGTGATGATGGTGGGCAGAGTGTTGTTGGGAGCCGGGATGTCGTTGTTGGAGCCCTGCACGCTGGCGCCACGGGAGTCCCTCCGCCCCAGCGGCACGATCCACCCAGGGCCGCCAGTCTGCGTGCATCAATGCCACGTAATACGGTACAACAATTATATTCGTGCAGCAGATTATGTATTGAAATTAAAATGCATGGTCATGTTAGTTTCATGGTCAATAAAATTGGTGGTTATTTTGCATTGGTTCCAATTCATTATTCACAAATCACAATGAAGAAGATATAAGTCAGGGACGATAGTTTATTGACAGTCATGAAAAACACAACAGCCTCCTCTCGTCGTATCGATCATACCTACACGGTTTCAATTTACTTGTACCACACCGATCCAGAGCCTTTGCTTTCATGTGAACCCAACTATGTACCACATATATATTGGCTACTACGGGGTCTAAAATTAATGTAGAGATGGTACACTAACATACCTCTTTCAATCTTACCACAGTGTACATATTAGTATTAATTTGACCGTCTTTATCCCGTGACATGGGATGCCATCACTTTGAAACAGCGAGCCCCCGCTTTACTGAGCACCGTGCCCCCCTCACCTCACATGACCTTTGTCTCTCGTCTTTACACGCACGGTGGTGACACGAAAGCATCATCAGCTAGCATTATATTCAGCAGTGACGATTGGGTATGTTATCTAGAGGACACATCATATCAGTAGTGCAGGGCCCAGCAGAGAGCAATATACTATACATATATATAGCTACGTACGGAGTATGCTCCTACACAACAAATTTAAAAGGGGTTTTGCATGTGCTTTGTGGTACACAGATAAGATGACATGCGATGCGATGGCATGGAAATGTCGGACTCCTTGCAAAAAGTCCAGGCATATGTTTTCCTTCTTTTCAGGTGCGTGCATGCAGTGTTTGCTCACCGACACTACAGTATGACGACGATCGATTCTGCTCTGTATCTGCTGCTAGCTAAGCGATATGGACAGGACAGGTAGCTACTCTTCATGACTATATACAGTCAAGAAAACAATGACACATTAAAGAAGCTAATGCTCTAGATAGAACTAGAAGTTGATTGATACTACATGAAAAATTGATGCATAACCATACCATGACGGTGGAGTCGCGGGCAACAAGCGCGATGATGTCGGCGCAGGAGACTGTGCCCGGGCAGGCAGCCTCGAGGGCGGCCTTGATCTCGTCGATGACCTCGAAGCCCCTGGCAGAGTCCTTGTTGGGGTTGGACCTCTTCTCGCTCACGATGGACCCGCTGCTGTCCAGCAGCAGCGACGCATCGCAGCCCTGCACATGTTACAGGTTCAGCATATATGCAGCATCGTCGACGACGACGTCAGCGTCACCAACAGCAACAGCAGGAGACAACAAGACGCATGGCAATGGCACGGGCCGGGTCGGTACCTTGACAAAGCAGTCGTGGAAGTGGAGGCGGAGGAGGGAGGCGGCCATGCGCGGGTCCTTGTAGTGCGCCTTCCCCACGATGGACGCCACGATGTGCTGCGCGTGAGGGCACGACTCGTCGTAGAAGTGCGGGTCCAGCTTCCCCGACTGCACAGCAGCGCCGGATGCCGCCATTGCCAACGACGACGAGAGGAGCGCAACAAACAGAGGAACCAACAAGAAGGCCATCGCGCCCTTCTTCATATCTCACTCGACCGACCTCACAGGCTCACACCGAGATATATAACTATAGGTTGCTCGCTTGCTGCTGAGCAAGCTGTATATCAAGCACTGCTGCAACTAGCTATTCGGCTTGCTTTGTTTGTGCTTTGCTTCACTGCTTGCAGCAATGATGGTGGTGAGGATATCCTCTAGGGCAGGAGAGAGGCTGGGTTTATAAAAGCCGGGCGGCCAGGGCAAGAACCATATACCCCTGCATCAGGGGCGCGTGGTTCTGTTCTTGCCATCAAGCTCTGCTGGCCTCAGCAACATTCGTGTGAGCTACTTCCTGGGAAAAATATTTGTGGGACAAGCATTGGTATGTATGGTGGTGGCCATCTCCTTGAAGCTTCTTTGCCTTTTTTTCGACTTTTTCCATCACCGAGGAGGGGTGCATATATTATGATAATATAAACTCCCGGAGCATATGCAGGTGTAGACACGCAACTGGCCTGCTGTATAGGTAGCTGTTTTCTTGCCACCGTCTGCGCTGCAGCGACCGGTAGAGTATGTATGGGGGCTTTCATATGGGCCTTATTTCCCGGTGGCCAAGTTATTCTAACAGCATCTATCTGCTTTTGTGTTCAACTAGTAGATTTATTTGTGCATGGATGTAAAGGTAAAGGAGCATCCAAAGGCAGAAAGGAAAAAAGAAGAAGAAAAGATAGGCCTTGGCATATAAACTGGCCACGGCGTGTGTGCAGCAGAATCAGTATTTCATTGTGGCAATCATTCAGCTCTTGTGATACTTATCTTCTTTTCTCGACTTCTTTGACAAAAGCACGCGCACAAGAATGGTGATAACCTATTCAACAACATTTATATTGCAAAACAAGCAGTATATTTCTAGCTGTACTTGAACATTCTGAAGACACCATTTCAACTCAACATACGAGGACACCTTTTGTTTAAATCAATTAGGTATCATTCATCATACTTCCAAATCCTTCAGTATCCAGTCCATAGAATTTTAATCTTTCAAGAGGCAAAAACACATCCAGAGTTAAGCAAACTAGTAGAATAGTTAATGCTAGATGAGATAAGATATTTTATTATGCCCCAGGGCTTGCTCTATAATTTCTAGGCAATAAACATTTTAATTTGAATAGACTTCTAGATTCCCAGAGAAAAAGTACTTATTACCCAGCAGCATGAGGTCAGTTTTTCCTTGCGAAATGACAAGATAATATTAGTTGGGTTACAGTTCTTTACCCACTCAAACCTAACGGTATGGGCATATATATATTCGTGGGCTGGGTTTCACTATCGGCCAAATTATTCATATGCCATCGATCAAGCAGTTTCTTTCCTTGCACCTACAGTTATTCCAAATTCCAAACCATGTTTACGAGCTAAGAGCAAGCTAAGTCAACTGAACCTTATCTTCTCCAGATCAAGCATGCATGTACGTAGTTAGCTGGTAACCTATAAGAAGAATTGCTTTCAGCTGAGGCAAGACGCCTAGTCGTAGCCTCGTAGGTAGCTATGAGCAGAATTGTGTACGGTTAATCGGGAGAACAATGAACAGAAAATGATTCATATGCCTATGCATGATTCCAGAATACTCCATGAAGCAAAGCTCTCATCTGCTCATCCTCCTTTTTATGGAAAGGATGCCACACGTAACGAATTACTTGCTGGCCTTGGCGCCGCGTGGCGCCGTATAGATGAAAAACTTGATCTGACGACTGTTCCTTGAATTAAAATGCAACCAGTTCCACTGATTAACTATATTATATATGAGTTGCTAATTACTAGTCAAACAATGAGCTAGCACTACTCTTTATTACTTTAGCTCGTGTAGGAGACTACGAAAATATTGAACTAGGAACACATGAAAGTGTGTTCTAACCTTCATTAGAATCAGACAAATGCATGTGAAAAAAAGTAGTTGGAGAAAATATTCATACCAATGTAGTAGTTTAGATGACCCTTGGCTTGCTTTTGGTTTAGGTGAATGGATACTTCTTAAATTAATTAAGAATTGAAGGATATTGTAACACCTCCAGTGTTAAGCACTAATTAATCATTTCTAAGCATGTCATCATTTGCATAAGCATGATTTACATCATTTGATTGTGTGATTATTTGCTCAGCCTGATAGGGAATTGATTGCCTGATAGATGCCTGCAAATGATGTGAGTTAGTCTAGGTCTATTCGGAAAATATGATTGAGAATCCTCCTGTAGGACCTAAAATTATCTTTCCAAATAGTTGTGATTAGTTTTGCTTAAAGATTGCAATTAGTGGATTTAAGTGGCATAAATGTGCTAGCTTAGATTTGCCTAGAAGTGCTTGATAACTTGCTTGTTGGAATTTGGGCCTTTGGGAAGAATTATGTAGAAAAATATTTCAAGAAAACTTTATGTTTTGACCAAATTATAAAAATGGGTTTTTGGGCTTCAAAACAGCCAAAAACAGTGTCTAGGGATTTTAAAAGTATTATTTTATAATTCATTTTCAAACCAATTTTACATATTTTAAACTAGGCCGAATTAGCCAAAGTGGTAGTTTAAGAAAAGATTCATCTTCCAATTTGGAGAAACTTTCATGTTGAAAGTTTTGTCTAATTCGGAATAGTTTAGGAGATATGGGGTTTTGAAATTCAAATTCAAATTGAGTGACGTGGCGCCTTTTCATTGGTCGAATCCGGTGTTTGCTGTTCTGCCGTCCGGATCCCGTGCGGCTGCCACATGCCGGACCACACGGACCCGCCCCGTGTCGACTTCGCCCACGCGCCGACACGCGCCCCGCGGGACCCACCTGGAAGTGGCGGTGGCTGCTACACCCCGCCACGCGCCACGCCCACAGGCGCCTACCCGAATGGGAAAGGGGGGAACCCCCATCCCGTCCCCATTACGGCGTCGTCCTCTTCATTCCACCTCTCTCTCTCCTCCGACGCCGACGCCATGGCCGCCGCTCCCGCCGCCGCCTAGCTCGCCATCCCACCGGCCAAACTCGAAGCTAAGGGCGGAAAATGACTCGCCGTCCTCCGCTTCATCATTGCCACCCTTCACGCGCCGAAAGACGGCGAGGTAGAGCCGCATTACCCTCTTCTCTCTCTCACCGGGCATGGCCGCCGCCGAACTCCGGCGAGCCATTGCTCCCTCCTCTCTCCGCGACGCCGCGTCCTCTTGCACGGGTTAGGAGCGCGTGTAGACGTAGATGCCGCGGCTCGAGCTAATGGAGAGCTCGGGCTCGCCTAGGACCGAGTGCGCGCCACGCCGGCGAACTCGCCGCCGCCGCTCCGGCGAGCTCGTGCAGTGGCTAAGGCCACCATTTCTTGGTTTTCTTGGGTGCGCTTCATGTAGCAAGTCGAGGTGCAGCTCGTAGGAATGACCATGAGCTCCGCTGAGGCCTCGACGGCCTTCCCACCGTCGGGCGCCGCCGCCGAGCCGCCATGCATGCCGCCGACGTCGTTTCCGGCCACTAGGGCCTGC
Organism: Themeda triandra; assembly: GCA_018135685.1. Classification (NCBI taxonomy): domain Eukaryota; kingdom Viridiplantae; phylum Streptophyta; class Magnoliopsida; order Poales; family Poaceae; genus Themeda; species Themeda triandra. The sequence continues at coordinate 1,604,797 of JAENPR010000044.1, forward strand.
TTGGCTTGGTCCGTTGGATGCGCCGCACAGCGAGGAGTCCGTAGGTGACCTCGGTTGGGCCAGGGAGCCACCGCCGGCGAGGGGCTGCCGTGCGCCACCGTCACCCTCCACCGCGGAGGTGATGACAGGTGGGGCCCGGTCGTCGGCCGGTCCAGCCCGAGCGCTAGGACTGGGTGTACGGGGTCGGGTGCACCTAGCGCGCCGGATCTGGCCCGTGTGCACACCGTGGTGTGCATAGCAATTAGGGCCGAATTTCTGGAAATAGAAAAATAGGTTTTAGATTTAATTTTAAATCTTTGGAAATTCATATCTCCCTCATTTTTAGTCCAAATGAGGTGATTCAAGTTGGGTTATTTTTCTTATGGGATGAACTATGCAGTAAAATTATGTGATGCCACTTTTAGCATACTTTTATGTATTGTTTTATTTAATTTTAGGAAATGCATTTATCTTGATAAATACATAAGTAATTCTCAGTTGCTTGGAAAATTATGATTCTTGTTTTGTTAGTCTAATTAGGACTTGCCCTGTCTATAGGAGGTGAAATATTTCCATGTGCAGTGAGAAAATAATGAGTTGTAGTACAAGTGCACTTTTTGGCACTTTGCTTGATTAATTCATAGGAAAATAATGGATAGGGCTATGGCCATGAAACTTCTTGTGACAGGTTTACATACTGTTTGGAAGGTCCACATGCCATTGGTGCTGATGTTGGACTACTTTGGTAGTGCAAAGTATTTTCAGGGCCAATTATGGCAGTTGTCTTGTGATTTTTGTGTAGGTCATTGTTTTTGGAGTTTTGAGGTGAATTTTCTATGGTAGCTTACTTTAGGTAGGCACTTGCTGCTGTAATTTTTGTAGAATTTTAAGAGTAGCAGAAATAGTACTTGCTGTAGAGGCTCAGCCTCTTTGTCATCAGTTTCCGACAAAAGTATGAGAGGGGCTCGATGTTCTTGAGTAGATTGAGATGATTATTTATGGTAGCTTGCTGCTGTAGTTTCATTCTATTGTTAAGCATTTCATCATGACATCATTTACTCAACAACTGCGATTCATTTGCACGTTATTTATATGCTTGCACTGCATCATACAGGATCGCAGGACGTGAACCCGCAAGCAGTTCCCGAGGAGCCGGACGTGGAGGTGCAGCAGGAGCAGGAGCTGCAGGAGGTAGCCGAAGGAGAGGAGCTAGAAGCTGACCTGCCCGAGTGTCCTAACCACGTACCTAGCTCCTTCGTCAAAGGCAAGCCCCGGAGCATTCTCCTACGGTTTGCAAATATTTACTTGAGTCCTTTATATGATATGATGCATTACGTTATAGGAGTTGCTCGGAAACGTAGTTGCATTAGGACTACTTACCACAAAAGCTATCCTACAGTAGGTACAGGGCTACATAATGCTTAGGCCTGCTACTTAATCGGTAGAAGACAGGTGATCGACCATCATCTGCGCGGATAGGAGGTTACTATCCCTTGGATTGAGATTGGTGTAGAATGTTAGTGAACATAACCATGAGGCCTTCTAAATCACCTATTAAAGAAATATGGCTTCGTACATCCTCGATCATGTTGAACAATGCCTCACAGATAGCTGGAAAAGGGCGTGTGGGGCCTATTCCGCGAAGCCAAGAATCTACTTGGGCTGGGTTTCAACGGCAAGGTATCCATGATGGCGATGGGGGAGGGGTAAACAAGGGCCCGGTTGTGAGACCTTAAGATGGGGCGTTGTCATTTGATGGGCACGCTTACCTGTTGGCTGCCGGGAGTTGCCTTGGTCATGGTGGTGTGAAGTTGATCCCGCGTCTTTACCCGAGTAGATCATGGTGACTAAGGCTACTTTCGAGGAGTACGCCTGGTTTGTGTGAGGAATACCCCGCCAGCTGGTTAGCAATCGATTATAATCGCCATCATTCCTGGATAGCGAATACTTGAGAGAGACAGCGGCGCGGTCGCAAACAATATTCTTTGTGCGAGGTGGTTATGTTCGTCCATGCTGGTTAATGATTACTCAATCAATGCGTTACTTGATAAATGTTGATTGCTTCTACTAAAAGTGAAGTAGTGCATGTGCTAACATAGCTGGTAGCCCCCAACTTAATTGGATAAGCTAGAGAGTCTTTTTTATCACTAAATGATTATTTAATAAGCTCATCCTTTTGCCAAATAAGGAGTCAGCTACCCCACATACAGCCTGGCATCCACAAAAGAGTCTTTTCCTTATTTTCTCTTTTGTCGGGTAAGTCTTGTTGAGTACTTAGTACTCAGGGTGCAATTCCCAATGTTGTTGCAGATGGAGAGATGTTCTATGGCTACTGCCCGACATGCTTCCATCCGGCAATGGGAGATGAATAGATCGTGGGCTCGATCAATCCTTCCTTCGTACCTTTTGCTGTAGTAGATCTTGATGGAGAACCTGGCACTATTTGGTGAAAAACTTGTGTGTGTTTGAGAACTTGGTTTAAATTTGCTTCCGCACTTTGAATTTGAAAACTGGTTTGTAATAACTTAATTTGAGCGCTTATATAATATTTAATTTGGAACCTGTTGTAATGATCTGAGATGGCATATGTTGGAAAACGATCCGAGATGTATGTGACGTTGGTGAAATCCTTCGAGATTTCCAGACTACCGGGCTGGTATAATTGCGGTTTACTACTTAAGCTGCCACGGTGGCTTGATTAGTGCACAGTAATTATATTAGTTAGTCGGTTCTGTTACAGATATTGTCAAGAGGCTTCTTCTCTTATTAGGTCAACATACAACATCTAACTACTGCATGTTTGAAAGTTGAAACGCGTCGGAATCAAGCTCTGCCACGGAAAGGGAGGCAGTGACAAACTAAAACTGACAGAATAGGGCCTTGTTCTCTTCCCAAATTTACCCCCGAATTTCACTATGCAGAATTCCTATTCCCTGTCACATTAAAATGTCATCATATGCATGGAGTACTAAATGTAGATGAAATCATAAACTAATTACACAGTTTTATTGTACTTTGCGAGACGAACATTTTGAGACTAATTAGTCAATATTTAGACAATTTTTACCAAATACAAACGAAATGCTACAGTGCGCTGCAGTGCAACACAGTGCAATTTGGCGTGTCCAGAATCTGGATCTAAACAAGGCCTAGGTAGTTTGCACTTTTGAGTTTTCGAGATGTGCACACATCTAGTCAATGATGACAATTTAGTGGTAATCTACAATAACCTCCTAGACTCTTGTATTATCTCGTTTTCGACTGGCGGGTCTTCCCTTGTTTCACGGTTCTGTTTGTTTATTACAAGATAGCTACTGTTTTTGGATTGTGCATACATTTTAATCTCAACTGTGTGAATCCCTACATTATTTTTACAAACTCTATTGTATTGGATGCTTTATTCACTCACACCGCAAGTACATCGCATTGTACAACGTACAGAACTTTGTTGTTATTCATCTGACAAAAAAATTATATCAACGCTTCTTCCTTTTTTGCTATCATTTCATTAGAGTAAAAAAGCTCGTCTATGCTTTTGAATCAATAATTAGTCCAATATATATATGTGCAAAGAGATGCATGATTGGGTTAAAAAAGTAAAGTGGCAAGTATACGTGTTTTCTGCTCTTGTCTGTCACGATCTTTGCGCTAAGAGCATGAGTTGCATGCACATTAATTAGTGCTGTCATGGCTTTGATATATATACAGAAAATTGGTGTCGGCTACAACATTAACTATTTATTTACTCCTCCCGTTTCTATTTGACCCTGCGACGACATCAGATGGGTAAATAGTAAACTAGGTTCCAGAACGATGTTATTTATCTTTTACGGAAAGATATATAAAAAATACAGAGGTCATATCATAGTCAAAATGTATTGCAAACCACCCCCTACACGGCTACACCTGCTCATGTCAAGGTGGACAAGTGCTGCTTGATTTCAACCTGTAATGACACATGCATGCCAAATAAACTCATGCTGATGCCGTGTTTAGTTATCCAGAGATATATAAATAAACTCCGATTCAGGTTTGTTAAATGAACCTGTAGATCTGCCAATTGTCGGTACGTAGAACCGTTGGTTTGTGACCGACAATGCAATCGGATGATTGTGCTAGACTAGCTAGGTGATGAGAGCTACTGGACACCGGAATCTGATGGACAAAGCCACAAAGACGATAGTAAAGAACAAAGACGAGCAGAACCGGATGACCTGCTTTATTAGCTAGGACGCTACCACGGCCGGCACTGTCGATTGCAATGCATAGCATGCATATGCTTCCGATCCTCCATCTTTCCCGTTCTTTTCGAGCTTGGCGCAATTAATATATACCATATTCTGGGTAAGTATATATTATATTTTCAGACGACCGACAATGCAACGTGCCGTTCTTTTCGAGCTTGATGTATATGTACTATAGAGAGTAGATCGTTCCTAGAGGACAGTTAACCTGGAGCCCAGTGAGATATAGACAGGTGTTGGGCGCAGAGCTTTACATACATATAATCATGTACTGCATACATATGCACGTCTGAACCATGGTCTCTAAAGCTTACATACATATAATCATGTACGTCAGCTTTGACATATTTTTATTCCAAAGTAAAATTGAACATCTCTAAGCATGGTAAACCACTTGCACCTTTTCATTTTGGACAAAAAGCAAGCAGCACTACTATTGGCAAAGAAAAGATATAGGTCACCTTTTGAATCCATGGCCCGGCCCATGCGCTCATGAGTAGAGCATATATACAGGTTCAAAGTTCTGTTAATAAAAATATGCAGGTACAAAGTTTGTTTTCAGATTCCCTAAAAAAAATGTTTGTTTTCAGATGATCCGGGGCATTGGCGGCAGAAAGAGGATATACAAAGTGGAGCTAGTCCATGATTCTGTTCTCTCGCTCGCGCTCCCGGCCGCATCATTGCTGAATCCCGACGATGGAAAATTTGTTTCTGTCCAAGCTTAGCCCACTAATCATTTCATTACGGATCAGAACAAGCGATAGGGGTACATGTGTTCTGTGGGCCTTGGACCTTTTTTTTTAATGAACGGACTTGGACCTTTGAGAATTGAGATGCTCTGGAGATCGAATCGCCACCCGTCCCGACGATTTCCGGCCACAAAGCGGGAACATATGCTTATTCGATCAGCAACACAACATACAACAAGCGAAATGAATTTCAGACTGGGTGTCCGTGTGGGCCGGCGGGGTCAAATACTCTAATGATCCATCGACCCCAAGCATACATATACAAACATATTTTTTTAGAATCTTACAGCCATATGTTATGGTTTGTGCCTCTAATGAGCCTGTTGATGCTATTTTTTGAAAGAAAAACACTAGTCATAGTTGATAAGCAGCGCTCATAAGTTTAAACGAACAGGTGTTTTTTTTTTCATTTTTGCTAGCATCAATACTTGCAATGTCCTTCCTTATGTCTCATAGCAACTCCAAAGATTACGCACTATACTAGAAAAAGATATATTACTTTCCAAAAAAGAAAAAGATATATTACTGTTGATTAAAACCATGAACTAGTAATGTTGCCCCCGCAAATTCTAATTCCTTATTCTATTTAAAAAAAAATAGCCAACAAATTAAACTAATCTAACAACTACAGCAACTATATTGTCATTTTTCATATTCAAGCCTGCCACGTCATCACCACATTTTCTTAATCCAACGGATTGCCTAAGGCTTTCTTGTAACACCTCTAGTGTTAAGCACTAATTAAGTATCTCTAAGCATGTCATCATTTGCATAAGCATCACTTGCATAAATTGATTGATTGATTGGATGTGCTAGTCTAGGTCTGCCTGAAAGTGCTAGATAGGTTGCTCGTTTAAATTTGGTGTTTTGGGAAGAAATGTGCAGAAAAACATTTCACAAAAACTTTGTGTTTTGACCAAATTGTGAAAATGGGTTTAAGGGCTTCAAAATAGCTAAAAACAGCCTTAGGGGGAATTTTAAAAGTATTATTTATACTCCATTTTCAGAACTAATTTTAGATCTTTTTATCTGGGCCGAATTAGCCAAAGTGGTAGTTGAATGAAATATTCATCTTCCAATTTGGAGAAACTTTCATGTTGAAAGTTTTGTCTAATTCGAAATCGTTTGAGAGTTATGGCAGTTTGAAATTCAAACTTGAAATAAGGCGACGTGGCACTTCCTGATTGGCTGGAACCGGTGTTTCCTGTTCTGCCGTCCCGGATCCCGTGCGGACGCCACACACCGGGCCACACAGATCGCCTACGCCGCGTCGACACGCGCACGCGCGCCACGCGCCCCAGCGGGGCCCGCCTGTCAGCCACCATGGCCGCCACACGCCGCCACGCGCCGCGCGGGCGTCGCCCTGCCCGAACGGGAAGGGGAGGGACTCCCGTCCCGTCCCATTACTCCCTGTCCAACCCATCTTCCGCCTCCCTCTCTCCTCCGACGCCGACGCCATGGCCGCCACCTTCACCTCCGCGTAGCGCCGCCGTCCACCAGTGAAAACCGACGCCAAGGGCAGCATCGTGACCGCCGTCCTCGACTCCACCACTTGCCACCCTTCGTTCGTCCTTTCCGGTGAGCGCCGGGCCGCATTGCGGTCGTCCTCCTCCGCCACGGCCGCCGCGCCATTCACGCCGGCGAGCTCGTGCCGCTCCCCCTCTTCTCTTCTTCTTTCGCAGGTCGTGCGCGCCTTCGAGCCGCACTCGCGCGTAGGGCTTAGGGCAAGCTCGAGACGGAGCTTGGAGCCGCGTAGCGCCGCTCGTGCGCCGCGCCGGCGAGCTCGACGCCGTCGCTCCGGCGGGGCATAGCCGCCACTAGCACCGCCATCTTCTTAGTTTCTTGGGCCCAACGCACTCGCGCAGCCGAGGCGAGGCCCGTAGGCATGACCATGAGCTCCACCGAGGCCTCGACGGCATTTCCCGCCATCGACCGCCGCCGCGAGCCGCCATGCACGCCGCCACCGTCGATTTAGGCCACTAGGGCCCGCTTGGTTAGGGTCGTGGGGTGCGTCGCGCCGAGCCGCGTCCAACGGCGCCCTTAGTTGGGCCGGAGGACCGCTGCCGGCGGGCCGCCGTCGCGCACCGTCGTCGCCCTCCGCTCGGGAAGGTGATGACAGGTGGGGCCCGGTCGTCAGCCAGTCCAGCCCGCGGGCATGGCCTGGGTACGCGAGGCCGGGTACACCTAGCGCAGCAGATCGGGTCTGGGTGCACCTTGGGGTACGCCTAGCGATTTAGATCCTTTTTTCTGAAAATGATAAATAGGTTTAGGCTTGGGAAATTCATATCTCCCTCATTATTTGGCCAAATGAGATGAATCAAGTTGGGTTATTTTTCTTATGGGATGAACTATGCTAGAAAATTATGAGATGCCAGATTTGGCATACTTTTATGTACTGTTTTATTTAATTTTGGAAAATGCCTAAATCTTGTAAAATTCATAAGTAATTCTTAGAGGCTCAGAAAAATGTGAGGGTTGCTTTGCTAGCTTAGTTGGGTTATGCTCTGTCTATGTGAGGTAAAACATTGGCTTGCGCAATAGAGATTTTTGGGGTTATAGTACAAGTGCATTGGTTGGCACTTTGCTAGATTAATTCATAGGAATTTATGGGATGATGGTATGGCCATGAAACTTCATTAAACATGTTTATATGCTGATTGGAAGGTCCACATGCCATTGGTGCTGATGTTGGACTACTTTGGTAATACAAAGTATTTTCTAGATCATGTATGGCAGCTGGCTTGTGAATTTTGTGTAGGCTTGTATACTAGGAGTTTTGAGGTGAAATTTCTATGGTAGCTTAGTTTAGCTATGGATGTGCTGCTGTAATTTTTGTAGAATTTTATGAGCAGCAGAGGTAGGACTTGCTGTAGGAGCATAGTGTTGCTGTGCCGGTTTTCGACAAGTTTGATAGTGGGATGGTTGATCGTTTTGGTTGGATCATGAGGTGATCCTGATTTGATTAATGTGGTGTTTCCATTCAATTGCTAATCACATACATCATGACATCATTACAATACTACTTCACTTCATATGCACGTTATTTATATACTTGCATCGCATCATACAGGATCGCAGGAGAGCAACCATCAAGCCGTGCCCGAGGAGCTGAACGTGGAGGAGCAGCAGGAGCAGGAGCTGCAGGGGGCAGCCGAAGGAGAGGATCCAGAAGCTGAGCTGCCCGAGTGTCCTAACCAAATCCCTAGCTCCTTCGTCAAAGGCAAGCCCCGGAGCATATTCTCCTGTGGTTTGCAAATGTTTATTGAGTCCTTTACTATCTATGATGCATTTACGTTATAGGAGTTGCATTAGGACTACTTACCACAGAAGTTATCCTATAGTAGGTACAGGGCTACGTAGAGCTTAGGCCGCTACTTAATCGGTAGAAGACAGGTGATCGACCATCATCTGCGCGGATAGGTGGTTACTATCCCTTGGATTGAGATTGTGTAGGTTGGTAGTGAACATAACCATGAAGCCTTCTAAATCACTTCATCAAGAAATATGGCTTTGTACGTCCCCGATCATGTTGAATGCCGCCTCACAGATAGCTGGAAAAGGTCGTGTAGGGACTATTCTGCGAAGCCAAGAATCTACTTGGGCCAGGTTTCAACGGCCAGGTATCCATGCCGGCGATGGGGGTGGGGTAAACAAGGGCCCGGTTTGTGAGACCTTAAGATGGGGCGGTGTCATTTGATGGGCACGCTTACCTGTTGGCTGCCGGGAGTTTCCTTTGTCATGGTGATGAGCCATTGATCCTGCGTCTTTTCCCGAGTAGATCATGGTGACTAAGGCTACTTTCGAGGAGCATGCCTGGTTTGTGTGAGGAATACCCCCTCAGCTGAGTAGTAATCGATTATAATCGCCATCGTTCCTGGACAGTGAACACTTGAGACGGACAGTGGCATGGTCGCAAACAAGAATTCTTTGTGCTAGTTGGTTATGTTCATACATGCTGGTTAATGATTACTCAATCAACGCGCTATATGATTATTATTGATTGCTTCTACCTAAAATGATGAAGTAGTGCAGGTGCTAACATAGCTGGTAGGTCCCAACTTAATTGGATAAGCTAGAGAGTCCTTTTATCACTAAATGATTACTTAATAAGCTCATCTTTTGGCAAAGAAAATGTCGGCTACCCCACATAAAGCCTGGCATCCACCAAAGAGTCTTTTCCTTATTTTCCTTTTGTTGGGTAAGTCTTGTTGAGTACCAAGTACTCGGGTGCAATTCCCAATGTTGTTGCGAGATGGTGAGATGTTCTACGGCTATTGCCCGACATGCTTCCATCCGGCGGTTGGAGATGAGTAGATCGTGGGCTCGATCATTCCTTTCCTCGTACCTTTTCTTTGTAGTAGTGGATCTCGACGGAAATCGGCACTATTTGTGGAAAAACTTCATGGGTGTGTTTGAGAACAGAGTTTAAATTTGCTTTCGCACTTTGAATTTGAGAACTGGTTTGTAATAACTAAATTTGAGCACTTTATGAAATAATTTGTGAACCTGTTGTAATGGTCTGAGATGGCATGCGTTGGAAAACGATCCAAGATGTATGTGACGTTGGTGAAACCCATCGAGGTTTCCAGACTACCGGGCTAGTATAATTGTCGTTTACTGCTTAAGCTGCTAACGTGGCTTGATTAGTGAACAGTAATTATGTTAGTTGGTCGGTTCTGTTACATTTCTCACTGCTATAGGATCCAATTTGCGCAGTGTCACCCCGCGGCCTCTGTGGGGGATGTCTATTTTTGCCCCGCCACGGTAAATACCCCACGATTTACTGTGGTGGGTGTCTTAAGGCGTCTGGCGGGCATATCCTATAAGGTCCGCCACAGTAAAAGGCCAAGACCCCAAAGCCAAGGCGAGGCCCGATAAATGGATTAAGTATAAAAACACATCCACTCCCTCTCCGCCACGCATCGCACCTCTCGTCTCCCTCTCTCTTCCTCTTCACTCTCTCTCTATCTCCCTCGCCCCACATCTCCCTCTCCCTTGCCGCGTCTCCCTCTCCATCCAAAACCCTAGCCCCACCCTCTGGCATCTCAATGCCCCTCCCCACAACATCCCCAGACAACGTCCTCCCTATGGCCCGGAGAAGAGGTGTGGGCTGGCCGCATAGGGAAGCATCAGAGAGGAGGCTCCCCACGCGAAAGGTACATGGTGTGGGTCGGTTGCACGGGGACACAAGACTGGAGCTCATCCTCTTCCTTGAAGACGGTCGTGAGAGGCTAGGGTTTCGGATCCGGTGGGCCAGCGGTGCAGAGGACGTTGATCCAAGGTAGGTGAGTTCATCTCCCTCTTCATCTCCATCTCCCACTTCCTCTCTGCATCTCTGTCACTCCTCCCTCTTCTTCTTTCCACATCTGGCTGTGGCGAGCTCTTCCGACTCCACCCTGGTGGAGAGGAGGGTGCGGCGGTGGAGGGTTCCTCCACCTCCACCTTGGTGGATATAGTTGAGGGCGAGTTCGGCGGCGCCTCCATCTACACTTCAGCTCCAGTGGCGCCTTCACCTCTATTTCAACTACGACTGCGGTGGGGAGGCGGTGAGGAGGCCAGATTTGCCTCCACCATGGCAGATCCGCGGCTAGCAAGACTACATCCGCCTCCACCTCGGCAGATCTGCAGTCGGCAAGGCTAGTTCCATTGGTAGGGAGGCAGATCCAGCGAGTGAGGCCGGTGGCTGAGGCTAGATCGGTGAGTGGCGGTGGCACAATCCAGGTCCAAGCGACCCACATCCAAGCCCATGTGGGTTTTTTTTCCTTTTTTTATTTTTGCGAAGAATTTACCATGGCAAGGTACCTTATGTGCCTGTTGATGTCTATTAAGTGCAACTGAAATAAGGAGGGTTCCGCAAGCGCACAGAATATATCATCGTAGCATTTTAACCAGGAGTAATCCAGGTATCGTTATTTATAATTTTACCACTGGGAAGGAAATGCACTGGATAATGAGTGATAAGCAATGCACATGCGATAATGGAGAGCTTAACCTTGTCTGTATCAATCATCTCATACGGGGTAAGTGTCACATAAAATATAGGAATGAATGATAAATGACGTAAGATAAATGAGAGCATTTAGAGACATAAAATGATAGTAACAGCCATCTCAACTTAGCACTCTAAGCTTATAACACTAGCATGGACTAGGACGATCTAGGGTATAATCCTATGTTATTCTAACTATAAAGTTGTCGGTGTTTCGTACCCCGGGGGGTGTCACACCAACGAGTAAATTTCTAAGCGTGCTCCCTAATCCGGATGGTGATGCAAGAAGGACACAAGATTTTTATCCTGGTTCGGGCAAAAGAAAGCCCTATGTCCAGCGGGGGAAAGAGACTTGTATTATCTTGCACCTAGGTGCTCGTACAGGGGTGAGTACAAGGCAATTCTGAGACTTTGCGAGTGAGAGTATGTGTGTGCTTGGGGAATCTGGGAACCTGCCCTAAACTAGGCCCTGGCATCCCCTTTTATAGGCCAAGGGGAGGCTCAGGAGTACAAGAGTTGGTAGGGCAAGCGCACGCGTGACGTCGAGGTATGGTCGTCCCGTCGAATCGTTGAGACTGTGGATGCTCCCTTTGGCCCGGTCCGAGCCTGTGGATCCAGGCTTATACCCGGTTCGAGCCTGTAGCAGTATGGTCGATGATGGCCTGTCAGTCTTCCCTCGACATGGGCTGACGTGGTCGATGCTGGCGTGATGATGACCCGCTCGTTCTTGCTGTCATGGGCAGTCGTGTCGAGGTGCGGCATGGGCGTTCGTCTCCGGGAATTCCATCGTCTGTCTATCAAGGTGGGGTAGATAGGTCACTGCCCGTGCCATGCTGGGGTTACGTCGCTCGTGATTCCTCGAGCTGGTGATGATTGCTTCGAGGGGTAGGCGGTCCGAGCGACGGGACTGAGCAGCAGCTTCAGTGGTACGAGGAGCTGACAATCGCGCTCTGAGGGGTCCTCGCACGTGTCACAGTGCGAGGCGTGGCGTAACAGTGGTGCCTGCCATCCTCGAATCCGGGGGATGGGCAGCGTAATGGTGGAAGCGACCCGCGTACGGTCCACTGTTACGAACCCCTGTAGCCATGGAGTCAGGTGGAGTCAGTGTACTGTGGGACTGTTCAATCCCTGTAGCCATGTGCGTGCTCTGGATCGGCAATTATTGTAGACCGACTCGAGCGGTCACTCGCTCGAGCGCTCTCCGCCACCGCTCGAGCGGTTGCTCGCTCGAGCAGTTTCCGTCGCTTTCCGTACTTCCTTCTCGAGCGGGCGGGCGGCCACTGCTCGAGACGGTGGGCTTTGTGGCTTTGTGGGCCTGATTTGAGTGTCGGCCCAGTTCGAGGAGGATCGGGGGTTTCTCTAGTTAACTCTTTTAGGACCCTTTTTTGATTAGAGGGAAGTAAAGCTATTTTGCTTTCCCCTGAGTCTCCTAGTTTAGGACCCCCTAATCTAGATACCCGACAGTAGCCCCCGAGCCCTTGCTTGATTGTGGAACTTCAAGCAAGGGATCATGAAGTGGAGTTGAAGTACCTAGACTTGGGGTTAAGTCGTTTTGTCTCGAGGGTTTGGTTTCTCGTTTCTCCGTGGGGGCGCGCGGCGTCCCCGCGGGGTAGCCTCGAGGCCCCGGAGGAATGAGGCATTCCTCTGGGGGCTTTGAGATGAACTGTTTTGAGCAAGAAGGTCATTAACTGGGGTTGTAGCAGCTCGGGTTAGAGGATTCAATTACTCTTCGAGCCCCCACGCATCTCCTGCTTTTCCCCCGTCGATGGGGGCCGTTTAGGTGACTCGAGCCCCCGAGCCTCGAATGGCTGAGCTAGAGTCGCGACCCAGTTCCTCGCTGGATCTCTTGGATCAGATCCAAGTGGTAAGAGGTCTGATACTACTCACGACCGAGCGAGCGCCATGCCTCCTGGTGAGCTAATAGCGGGTGGTCCAAGTGAGAGCTCGCTTCCTTTCGAGGGGAGACGGCATCGAGGCCCAGAGGCACTCTCATTAGAGCTGGGTACTTAGTTTCTAGAGGACCGGCCCCGCTCGAGGGGACCGGTGGCTCGAACGCCTCCCGTCGACGGGATCTCTTGGAAGCTTAGTGCCCTGCCTTGGACACGCCACCGGGGTTCGAGTGACCGTTCTCGAGCGGAACCTTTCGAGGGTTCCTTCCCCTAGGCGCCCCTAACTCAGGTGCTCGAGGGCGGCTGTTTGAACCCATTCGTGGGTCAGCCTCCGCTCCCTCGAGACTTACTTGTGGGACCGGGATCCCGGGTTTTCTTACCGTGTAAGGAACCGTCAATCGAGACGTCCCATCGTGGCGCCTGTTCGAGGAGCATCCGTCCGTTGCAGGCGGCGCGCCTTTTTAGGCGAAAACCGGCGCGTCATGACGATCGTGGCTTGGCGACGGTTCCGCTCCGTCTCGCGACGCGTGCGCTCTGTGAGTGGAGGTAGGTGGCGGTTTGTTAGGGGCAATAAATGCGGTTACCGTTTCTTGTCGAGTCCGCCGGGGGCACGCGGCCGTTGGATGGTGCGATCTGGGCCGTCGAATGCGATCCACGCGGGTCGGCTCGGGCTCTATAAATTTGGAGGAGTGGGCTCCCGGTTATTCTTCTCCGCATTCTCGCCCTTCCTGCCATTCCGTCGCCAGTTGCGCCCCGCTTTAGATCCAGTCCGCCGCCGCCATCATCCGCAACCGCTGCCGCCGCCGCCGGTGACCGCCGGTGCCGTATTCGCCTGCGACCGCGCCTGCTCTCCGCGCCACCGCTCCCCGCTCCGTCGTTCTTCGTGCTCCGCCGCCGTCGCTGCTCCACCATCCCACCCCCGTCGACGATATGGGGAGGTCAAGCAGGAAGATGGGCCAGAGCTCCGGCCAGGGTGCTGGTGGCAAAGGCAAAGGCAAGGAGGCCGCCAAGCCTCCCACGCCGGTGGTGATGCACGAGGCGCTTCCGTGGCCTCGGTCCACGGTGACTGAGGTGACGCTGTTGAACCTTGTCAACGGCGGGCTGCTTCTGCCCAATCCGGTGGAGGGGACGCCGGAGTGGCAGGTGCCCGACGACGACCACTTCGAGCCCAGGGTCCCGCCGGGCTATGTCCCGAGTTTTGTCGGGTTCCACCGGCGGGGACTTGGCGCGCGGCCGAGCCGCTTCATGCGGGCGCTCCCCATCACTTTGGGGTCGAGCTCCGGCATTTCAATCCCAACTCCATCTCACACGCGGCCGGTTCGCCGCCGTGTGTGAGGGGTACGGGCATGGCGCCGCGGTGGGACTTGTTCACCCACGTTTTCAAGGCAACGCTCTTCACCAAGGCGGTGAACGACAAGGGAGGCGACGACAACGACGACGATGATGGTGACGAAGAGGCGGAAGAGGAGAAGGAGGAGGAGAAGAAGAAACCAAAGGCCCGTCGCTACGTTCGAGCGGGCTCTGCTCGATCGGCCGAAGAGGAAGGAGTCTTGGTTGTCCGGCACGTGGGCGTCAAACAACGCCGGGTTTGGGACGCGGAGTGGTTCTACCTCCGCAATGAGGGAACCTCTTCCCGGAGTACACCGGCGCCGTGCCGACCGCGCCGGTGACAAGCTGGATTTATGGTCGGCCGAAGGTGCGCCGCGCCCCGCATCAACCCCCTGCTCGACGCCATCTCGAGCCTCCGCAACCGGAGGGCCGGCAACCTGTTCTTCAACCTCGCTCACGTCGTCGCCGAGTTCCACGGCCGCCGGGTGCTTCCGCTCGCCGAGCGCCCGCTACGGCTGGACCAGATGACGGAGGACGCCGACCCTGTGGCGCTCGAGGCCGCGGGATGTCAAACACGCCCCTTCCGCCCGCCACGATCGTGGCTCGAGTGCGTGATGCGATTGATGGCGGGAGGAATTTTGGGGAGAACCAAGTCGGCCTCTTCCGCATGCGCCTGGACACAACCTTTGGGCTATGTAAGTTTTCCTGAGGCTTTTTCTCGTCGTTCTTTTTACTTGAGTCATCCTCATCGTGGCCCCCGGTGAAGGAGGATGCGCCCGACCGCGAGGTAAGACGTTTGAAAGGCGAACGAGAGCACGCGGCGGCGGTCTCGAGGAAGGATGAGAGGGCGAGAAAGGCCCGTGAGCTGGAGGAGAGGGAGAAGCGTAAATCTAGGCGACGCCGGGCGCGCCAACTGCGTCTGGATGCGGACCCGACCGACTGGAGCTCCAGTCTCGAGTCGACCGACGAGGACGAGGGGGAGGATGATGACGACGAGGCGACCGACAGCGACGACGCCATCGTCACTCGAGCCCTGACGCCTCCTCGCTCTCGCGTGCAGGAGTTGTTTCTGGCGCCGGGCCTTCGCGTGGCGACTCGTCGCCGGTTCAAGCGGACCGGCAAGAGGGTCGTCACGCCACTCCCGCCCACGGCGCTCGGACGCCGTCGCCGACCCAGGCGGGACGGGGGGGGGGACGTCTCACCGCTCCAGCCACCGCGCCCGTTCTCCGTCACCGGCTCGAACGGGGCGGTGGGAGGAGTCGCCCCGCCGTTCCAGCCACAGCGGGCGGCGGCCTCTCCGACGCGGCGGGACTCTTCCTCCGTCGCCATCCATCTTCAACGGGCGCGCACCCGGCAGCATCGGCGCAAATGTGCGCACATCATCTTCTGCGCGCCCGGCGAGCAACATGTGGAGCGCCGGGCTCCTTCCAGCGACCGTCGAGCCGAGCGGACCTCGACCCGCAGGACCCAAGATCCCACAAGGGACTCCGTTCCCGACCCGGCCAAGGAGTCGGCTGGAACGGGGGCGGCCGCCAAGGTCTCGAAGCCCCCGAGCGGCGCAAGCGGCGGGCTCGAGGCCCCCAAGTCCTCGAGCGACTCGAGGGGGGCGACTGAGGCTCGAAAGCCTCCGAGCGCCTTGAGCAAGCCGGGTGGCTCGAGCAGCGCCACCTCGACCGCGGGGTAAGCCTTTCGATCGTCTTACCCCCTATTGTCTTTTTTGCTTACGTGTGAACGTCTCATTATGGTAAATTTTCTGTTTTTCTCTTTCTTTTAGGACCAAGCGCCCCCTGCAGACGTTACCGTCCCTCCCCCCATGCTGCCTACTAAAAGGCTGAAAACCACAGGAGGGTCGAGCGGCACCCCGTCAATGCCCGGTGGAGTGACCCTTCCTCATTCTACTCCAATTTGGTTAGAGCAGGCCAAGGATGCAATTAGGCGTGGCAAGCTGATGCCGGCTGCGTCTCGTGCAGGTGCCGGGGCCGTGACCAAGGCAGCGGGGGAGAAGGATACCACCACCACCACGGCCTCGTCTGTCCTCCCGCTCGAGACCCCGTTGTTGTCAGCCGTGCTGGGCGACGCGGCGGCGGGTGACAAGGAGGTGATGGCGCCGGAGCCGACGGCCTCTGCTCCGGCGATGGGGGCTGGGTCAGAGAAGCAGCCCATCGAGCTTGAAGACGAGAGCCCGAGCTCGGGCTCCAAGACCTCCTGGCCGACCGGCCTGCGCCAGCTCGAGGAGGAGAGCGAGGAGAAGGAGGGGGAGGAGAAGACGCCGTCAGCCACCGACCGGCTGGTGGAGGACGTGGAGATGCAAGAGGCGGGCCCAGCGCCCGAGCCTCAGCCGAGCCGGGCCCCAACCCCCCTCGGGATATGGAGGCCGACCTTTCTGCTGGGCGGCGGGTCGAGCAGGGGGAGGCCCAGGCTACAGTTCTAGCGGGGGCGCCCGAGGAGCACCCCGCTGCTACGCAAGATGGGAAGGCGGAGGAGCCCATGGAGCAGCGGGCGGAGCTGGCGGACTAGCAGCTGCACTTGGGGCAGTGAGAGGAGCGGGTCGAGCTGGTGGAGCAGCAAGTGGAGGAGCCCGCCGTCGTGGGCGGCGGCGAGCATCAGGATGCCGAGCGGGAGCTCCGCCTGGTGCCGTACCAGGCGCCGCCGCAGCCTCTGCAGTGGCTGGGGACCCTTGTGCCCCACCTCGTGCCCAATTCGGAGACGGGCGAGGCGTGGTTCGAGGACATGGCCAACGCCGACCAATGGGAGGAAGCCCAAAGGAAATTGACGGCGTCCGCCCTTGTCGACAGCCACATGCGGGCGGTCGGCCTCGGGCCCACCGAGCCTACTGACGTCTCCATCGAGGAGCGAAGGCGGGTCGAGGCCCGGGCGCTCGCTCAAGAGGCGTCCTCCTCCTGGAGTCAGCCAGAACGCCCGACGACCTTGGCCGAGCGGGTGGTGACGGTGGATGTTGACTTGGAGGCGGTGAGGAGGCTCCACTTCTCCGTCGACAAGGAGATGCAGGAGGAGTTCCCCTTGTGGGAAAGGCCGCCGTTGGTGCTCCCCGACCCCCTCAACCACGAGGCTCCTCCGATCGTGATGAACGATCAGAAGGAGCTCGAGGCGCACACGGAGGCCGAGGAGCACCGGCAATGGCTCGAGAACGCCTTGAAGACCGCCTTGTCACTCATCTCCGAGGACCTGCCCCGGCTTCTCTCTCGTGAGTACCCTCGAATTTAGTTGCCTTTCTTCTCAGTCTGTCGTAACTTTGTGTTCTAATGCTTCCCCCTCGTGGTTCAGGCGACGCAGAGCCGCTCATACGCCAAGTCTGCACATATCCGTGCCACTCGAGAGAGCGAGCACGAAATCCGTAGGTATGTGCGGATGGGGCGAGACGCCGAGGGCGAGCGGCACCGCTTTGCTCGGCTCCTTCGAGAGGCCAACGCCGCCCTGAACGCCGCCAAGGAGGATGCCAAGAAAGCTCAAGATGAGCTCGCTCGAGTGGCACAGGAGGCCGAGGCAGCTCAGCGGGAGGCAGGCGAGCCAAGCCGCGCAGGAGGCCGAGACCGCTCGTCAGAAGTACGCGCAGCTGCATGAACTCTTCGAGCAGCTCAAGAAGGACGCAGCCACGGCGATGCAAAGCTACACGGCCAAGTGCCGGGACATGGAGCAACTCCAAAAGGACAAGGCCGGCGTCGAGGCGTATACGAAGGATCTGCAGGCGGCGGTCGCCCGGGAGACCGCCGAGAAGGAGGCCCTTGCCAGCGCGCTCGAAGCAGAGAAG
The DNA here is from genome assembly GCA_018135685.1 of Themeda triandra. Taxonomy (NCBI): domain Eukaryota; kingdom Viridiplantae; phylum Streptophyta; class Magnoliopsida; order Poales; family Poaceae; genus Themeda; species Themeda triandra. The sequence goes on from JAENPR010000044.1 coordinate 1,622,745, forward strand.
AAGCGGGCCGGAGGTGGTCAACTTCCGTCAGGTGGTGACGGACAAGGACCTCGCCATCCAGGGCGCCGGCAAGGCATATGAGGAGCTGCGGACGGAAAAGCGCGACGTTGAGCGCGCCCTTCAGAGGAAGGACACCGAGCTCGCGCGGGGAACTCGAACGCGAGCAAGGGCTCTCGACCCGCTGCACCCGTAAGTAGTCTGAGCCCTCTAACCTTTTTTCTTACGCGGTTCTTGCGCATTGCTCGAGTATTTCATTTTCATCGTTCTTTCTCAGGTTTGGAGGCGGACCTGGTGGAGGCGCGTGAGGACACAAAGTCAGCCCATGCGCTGGCTGACGGCGAGCTCTCAGCTAAGGCCCGCATCACCGGCGCTATCGACACCCTTAGCGCCAACTGGAGTTTCTCACCGGTGGTGGACATCGAGGGGCCAGACGCCGGCCATGGCTACGCCAGCCGGGTCCATGAGTTCGGCGCCTCTCTGCGGGGCCGTATCCATGACGCCCTTGTCTTCGCCGCACGCCGGACAATGGCCATCTTCTACTCCGGGTTCGCCACCTCGAGTGAGGACGCCCGGGCTGGGATGGAGGCCGTTGCGGGCGGCTTCACCTATGCCGAGGGCGAGCAAGAAGGAGGGGTCAACCCCCGGATCGAGCAGCTCAAGGCCGAGGCTGAGGAGCCGGGTGCCCGTCTTGGTGACAGCCTGCTGCAAGAGGTCCTCCCCGCTGACGAAGAATAGTTTCCAACCGGCCCGCGAGCCGAGATTTGGGCAACAAGGCCCCTGTAAGAAAACAAGTATTTTGGTCATGGAAGTGGCCCAAGTGGCCTTGAATCATAATGCTCAGATGTTTATTATTGTTCTAGTTTTTCCCTTGTGCTCCATATTACTTTTCGCTTCCTGCCTTTATTTCTCTTTAACTAAGTGCTAGCGTTGCGCTCGAACCACTTCGAGGGGAGATGAGTTGGGGTCCCGTAGCTCGGAAGCATGGGAAGCCCTGTGCTCGATCATCTTGACTCGAAGAGCTCGAGGTGACGCTGATGCTTAGCTTATGAAAAATTCCGAGGCGAGGAGGAGAAAGGTTGCATCGAGCGTCTTTTTGGGAAAAAAACTAGGTGCATTTTTTCGAGGACTCCAGGGGGGTCCCCCCCCTGGTCTAGCCCCCGAGGGGGGCTTGGCTTTGTGAAAACAAAGTCGAGCCCACCTTGCATACGAACAAACAAAAAGTAGGAAACTGGTTTGCAGGGTTTTTATTCATTCATACTAGCGGTACATTTGGAACGAAAAAAATGTACAAGGCATCGAGGCCTAGGGGAAGAAGCGACGTAGCTGTTCGATGTTCCATGCGTTGGTGAGGGTCGAGTCGTCCTCGTCGGCTAGCTTGTACGTTCCTGGCTTCAGCACCTCGACCACGATGAACGGGCCTTCCCAAGGAGGAGTGAGCTTGTGGCGCCCCTTGTTATCTTGGCGTCGACGGAGTACGAGATCGCCGACCTCGAAATCCCTCTTGCGCACGTTCTTCTTGTGATACTGCCGCAGCTTTTGCTGGTAGCGCACAGAGTGTAGGAGCACCGTGTCTCGAGCCTCTTCAGCCTGGTCGACGGCGTTAGCCAGTCTTTCTTCGTTAGTTTGCTCGTTGTAGGCCTTAAGTCGAGGGGACCCGTACTCGAGATCGGTGGGGAGGACGGTCTCAGACCCATAGACCAGGAAGAACGGGGTGAACCCAGTGGCTCGACTTTCGGTCGTTCGTAGACTCCACAGGACAGATGGGAGCTCGGCTACCCACTTCTTACCGTGCTTGTTGAGGCGGTCGAAAATCCTTGGCTTTAGCCCCTGCAAAATCATGCCGTTGGCACGCTCGACTTGGCCATTAGTTCGAGGGTGGGCGACTGCCGACCAGTTCACACGGATGTGGTGCCGATCGCAGAAGTCCAAGAACTTTTTGCCTGTGAACTGGGTGCCATTGTCAGTGATGATGACGTTAGGGACTCCAAAGCGATGGATGATGTCGGTGAAGAACTCGACCGCTCGCTCCGAGCGGATGTTAGTGATGGGCTTGGCCTCGATCCACTTGGTGAACTTATCGATGGCCACGAGCAAGTGGGTGTAGCCTCCCGTCGTCTTTTTGAGGGGTCCAACCAGATCGAGCCCCGGACCGCAAATGGCCACATGAGGGGGATCATCGGAGTGCGTGTGTCTTTGGAAGATGCGTTTGCTTGGCGTAGAAGCGGCATCCTTCACACGCTCGAACAAGCTTGATGGCGTCAGCAGTTGCAATGGGCCAGTAGAAGCCTTGATGGAATGCGTTCCCGACAAGGGTTCTTGGCGCAGCGTGGTGGCCACAAGCCCCCGAGTGCATGTCTCTAAGCAATTTCCTGCCCTCTTCGATCGAGATACACCGTTGAAGTATGCCGGTCGGGCTGCGGCGGTAGAGCTCTCTGTCCTCCCCGTAAAGGACGTAAGTTTTGGCTCGACGAGCTAGTCGCCTCGCCTCCGTTCGATCCTCTGGCAACTCCCCTCGAACAAGGTATTCGAGGAAGGGCGCACGCCAATCGCCGGTGGGCCGGATCCCGATCGATCTCCATGACTTCGCCTCCTTCGAGGGGAATCGGTCGGCCGGAGCGGGCTCGATGGACCGGTTCCGCTCCGGCCCCGAGTCCCACTTCACGGATGGCTCGTGAAGATCTTTCGAGAAGACGTTTGGGAGCGGCGCTCGGGGACGACGCGATCTTGGCCAACTCGTCTGCGTCTTCATTGAAGCATCTCGGGATGTGGTTGAGCTCGAGGCCATGAAAGTTTGCTTCCAGTTTGCGTACTTCGTTGCAATATGCTTCCATCTTCTCGTCATGGCAGCTCGAGGCTTTCATCACCTGGTCGATGACGAGTTGTGAGTCGCCTCGAGCATCGAGGCATCGTATCCCGAGCTCGATGGCGATACGCAACCCAGTGACGAGCGCCTCATATTCGGCCATATTGTTCGAGGCGGCAAAGTGGATCCGCAGTACGTAGCGCATATGTTCTCCGAGGGGTGAAATGAAGAGCAGGCCCGCACCCGCTCCTGTCTTCATGAGCGACCCGTCGAAGTACATGGTCCACAGCTCGGCTTGAATCTATACTGGGGGAAGTTGGACATCGGTCCATTCGGCCACAAAGTCGGCCGTACTTGGGATTTGATAGCTTTTCGTGGGCGTAAGTGATGGTCTCGCCCATGAGCTCGACCGACCACTTAGCGATTCGACCCACTACTTCCCGGTTTTGGATGATTTCCCCGAGCGGGAATGAGGACACCACGGTTCCGGGTGGCTAAGAAAGTAGTGTTGGAGTTTTCGACGCGTGAGTACGATTGCGTAGAGCAATTTTTGGATTTGAGGATACCGAGTTTTGGCATCCGAGAGTACCTCCGACAAAGTATACCGGCCGCCGGACGGGGAGCGCATGCCCCTCCTCCGTCTCTCGACCACTATGGCGCGGCGACCACACGAGTGGTTGCGGCAACATAGAGGAGGAGGGACTCGGCTGGTATGCCATCTCGAGCCGGTCGGGGTGGCACGAGCACAGGAGGAGAGGTGAGCATGCTTTTCAGCTTCGAGAGGGCTTCCTCTGCCTCGGGTGTCCAGGCAAAGTGCTCGGATTTCTTGAGGAGTCGGTACAGAGGCAGGGCTTTTTCTCCCAGACGTGCAATGAACCGACTGAGAGCGGCTAAGCACCCAGTGATCTTTTGCACCCCTTTCAGGTCTCGAATCGGCCCCATTCTCATGATGGCCGCGACCTTCTCGGGATTGGCCTCGATGCCACGCTGGGAGACGATGTACCCCAACAACATGCCACGAGGTACGCCAAAGACGCACTTTTCGGGATTCAACTTGATGTTTTTAGCTCGGAGGCATCCAAACGTCAACTCGAGGTCCGCGACAAGGTTCTCTACTTTTCGAGTTTTGACAACGATGTCATCGACGTAGGCCTCGACAGTCTCCCCTATGTGTTTTTGAAAACATGAAGCATGCATCGATATGTTGCCCCGGCATTTCGAAGGCCGAAAGGCATCGTGACATAACAAGTACATGCCCATGGGAGTGATGAATGAGGTCGCGAGCTGGTCGGACTCTTTCATTTTGATTTGGTGATAGCCGGAGTAGGCGTCGAGAAAGGAAAGTACTTCACAACCCGCAGTGGAATCAACGATTTGATCTATTCGAGGCAAAGGAAATGGAACCTTGGGACATGCTTTATTTAAACTAGTGTAATCTACACACATCCTCATCTTTCCATTCTTTTTCTCTACTAGTACAGGATTAGCTAACCACTCGGGATGATGTACCTCCTTGATGAATCCGGCCTTCTCGAGCTTCTCGACCTCCTCGCGGAGCGGCGCAGGCGCTGCTTGACAGGTCTCGAACCGGGACGGATCTCCAAGGCGTGCTCGGCGACATCCCTCGGTATGCCAGGCATGTCCGAGGGACTCCACGCAAACATATCAGCGTTTGCGCTGAGAAAGTCGACGAGCATGATTTCCTATGCACTATCGAGGGAGGCGCTGATGATCAGCGTCTTCTCCCCCGAGGAGCTCGGGTCGAGCGGGATCTTCTTGGTGTCTTCAGCTGGCTCGAAGTTGCCAGCCTGTCGCTTGGGTGCTGGTGCAGAGGCCTCAGCCGCCATGCGGTCGAGCGTCTTGGCCAGGTCCTTGGACGCGGCTAGGGATTCGCCGTACTCGACGCATTCCACGTCGCAGCAATACCCGTGCTCATACGTGGACTCGACGGTGATGACTCCCTTTGGTCCTGGCATCTTGAGCTTGAGGTAGGCGTAGTTGGGGATCGCCATGAACTGGGTGTAGCAAGGTCTGCCCAGAATGGCGTGATAGGTCCCCTCGAAGCCTGGCACGTCGAAAGTGAGGATCTCTCTGCGGAAGTTCGAGCATGTGCCGAAGACGACGGGGAGGTCGATGCGGCCGATCGTGAGCGCCTTCTTGCCGGGGACAACTCCGTGAAAGCCCCCGGCGCTCGGCTTGAGCTAAGCCCTCGTGATGCCAAGCAGAGTGAGGGTCTCCATGTAGATGATGTTGAGGCTGCTGCCTCCATCCATGAGGACCTTGGTGAAGCGGGCGTTGAGGATGACCGGGTCGACGACGAGGGGGTACGCGCCGGGGTTGGTGACATGTTCTGGATGATCATCACGATCGAACGTGATGGGAGCATCCGACCAGTCGAGGAACTGAGTCGTGGCAGGCTTCACAGAGAAGACCTCCCTGCGCTCGTTCTTCTGCTCCCGACGCATCATCTCTGTGGTAGGGCCGCCATAGATCATGTAGCAGTTGGCAATGGGCGGGTACCCGTTGTCGTCATTGTCGTTGGCTCGATCTTCGCCACCCTTATCCTTCTTGTCGTCGTCCTTGTCAATCCCGAACCGCTTGAAGTAGCCTCGAAGCATCCGACAGTCCTCGAGGTTGTGCTTGACCGGTTCCTTGTGGTACGGGCAGGGCTGCTTCAGCATCTTGTCGAAGACGGCCCCATCTGGAGGGGGTCGAGGCTTCTTGCGGTCGGCTGCGGCCACCTCGTCTTCCGCGACCACGCGCTTGCCTTGCTGGCTGCCCTTCTTCTTCTTCTGATTCTTCTTCTTACCCTTGCTCGAGCCCTCACCGTCCTCCGGGGGCGGCGCGGGCTTGTTCCCAGCTCCACCAAAGAAGGCTCCCACGGCCTCGTCACCGGCAGCGTAGTCGGCGACAACGTCCATGAGCTCGTCGACCGTCTTCGGACGATTGCGCCCGAGCTCCCGCACAAGCTCTTTGCATGTGGTGCCCGAGACGAACGCCAGGATGACGTCGTGATCGGGAATGTGCGGCAGCTCGGTGCGCAGCTTGGAGAAATGTCGAGCAAAGTCTCTGAGGGACTCCGTGGTGTTTTGCTTAAGTTGCGGAGATCCCACGAGTTGCCCGGTCGGATGTATGTGCCCTTGAAGTTTCCCTCGAAAATCTGGACCAGGTCGGTCCAATCGTAGATCTGATTGGGGGGAAGCTCCTCGAGCCACCGTCGAGTGGTGTCAGAGAGAAACAAAGGAAGCTGGCGTATGATTGCTCTATCCTCTCGAGCCCCTCCCAGCTGGCAGGCCAGCCGGAAGTCAGCCAGCCAGAGCTCCGGCTTGGTCTCCCCTTGTATTTGACCACGCTCGTAGGGGGTCGAAACGGGTTAGGCAACGGCGTGTTGCGGATAGCTCGACTGAAGACTCGAGGGCCCGGCGGCTCGGGGGCCTGCCGGTCCTCGTCGCTGTCGTAGCGCCCCCTAGATGGGCCTTGTAGCCACGGTCCTCGGCACCCGCCGCCTTGCGTCGTCGGTTGTCGTTAATGTCATGACGCGCATCTTGAGGCGCGCGGTTGTCGAGGATGCGCTCTCGAGCGGGGGCTCTACCACCTTGAGGGGGTGCCTCTTGGTGGACGGAACCCTCCCGCTCGTGCCGTGGTTGTTCTGGGGCTGCCTCGCGCTGTCTTGAAGCCGAGCTCTCGGCCTGCTGGACGGCCGCGACTTGGAGGAGTCCCTGGACCCCATCCCGTATCCGTAGCGCGTGCGGATTCGAGGGAGCCGGCATGTCCCACAGCAGCATAGCTGCTGCAAGGACATTTTGGCTCGCTCGAGGGAAATGGGCTGGCTCGAGCGGCGCCTCTGGTCGCCCATCATTGACGATGCGGTTGAGGACACCCCGTGCCTTTCCTCGAGCGCCCAGAGCTCGAGGAGGAGGAGGTTGGTTCAGCTCGAAGGCGCGTTTGAGCAGCTCCAGATTTGCGCGATCTGCGTCCATCTTGGACTCGATCTCCCGGAGCTGTGCCCATTGGGCCGCTCGAGCATCATCTTCAGGCTGTGGATGGTTCTGCCCCTGCGGTGGCCCCTCGCGAGGCTCGATCACCTGCAAGACTCCAGCCGCCGGTGTTCCGAGGACCGGCATTCCGTCGGGGCGGTTGGCTGCCGCGGCGGCCACGGCGGCATCGTCTCTGGTGTCATCGTCCGACGGAACATCGTTCTCGAGGCGGAAACACTCACGAGCTGGGTCATAGCACCCTGAATCCGAGTCATCGGAGTCGGGGTCAGCGTCGGACGGAGTCCAGGGCCTTCCCGTGCTCTCCTCCTCGACCCAGCGGCGCATGTTCCCGACCGTGGTGCGGCGTTGTGAGCCGGGCGCTCTATCGAACCCGCGGTCCACCGATGCTGGCCACACGATTTCCAAGCGCATGGCGGCGCGCAAGAGGGGGCCGGGGGTCTCCTCTTGTGGCCCCATTGCTGACTGGATCTCATTGGGATACGTGGTGGCGGTGTTGGTGAGGCCGAACGGGAGCCTGCGACGGGCTCGATAGAGCCCGTGCGGCAAGAAGTTGGGTGACGTCGGCCGCGCGCCCGCTCGAGGCGCCGCGCCGGGCTCTCTCGGCGAACGCATGGTGAACGTGAAGCCAGGGTCCTCGTCGAGGACTCCCTGCCAACGTGCCACTCCCTGCCGCGCGGTCGGCACCCCTGCTGGGTACGTCGCGGCGTCCGGTTGGGAGGGCACACGAGCAAGGTGCTCAAGGCCCTGTGCCTGTTGGCGGTGACGCTAGTGCTGGTGGCGTCGGTGCCGCGGCGGCGAGCCGTGGTGACGCGGTCGGCGCGTGGCTCCCCCGGCGCGTGGGGGTGTCGAGCGTCCCCCTCCTGGTTCACCGATCGAGAGCAGAGCCATGTCGTGGCCGGGGCCGAGCGACATGAACTCTAAGCTCCCAAACCAGATCACCGTGGCGAACGGAAGCGAGGAAGTGGGTGATGCCATCATGAAAAATGGCGGGATTCGGGCGAAACACGCAGTCCCCCTACCTGGCGCGCCAACTGTCGGTGTTTCGTACCCCGGGGGGTGTCACACCAACGAGTAAATTTCTAAGCGTGCTCCCTAATCCGGATGGTGATGCAAGAAGGACACAAGATTTTTATCCTGGTTCGGGCAAAAGAAAGCCCTACGTCTAGCGGAGGAAAGAGACTTGTATTATCTTGCACCTAGGTGCTCGTACAGGGGTGAGTACAAGGCAATTCCCGAGACTTTGCGAGTGAGAGTATGTGTGTGCTTGGGGAATGCGGGAACCTGCCCTAAACTAGGCCCCGGCATCCCCTTTTATAGGCCAAGGGAGGCTCGGGAGTACAAGAGTTGGTAGGGCAAGCGCACGCGTGACGTCGAGGTATGGTCGTCCCGTCGAATCGTTGAGACTGTGGATGCTCCCTTTGGCCCGGTCCGAGCCTGTGGATCCAGGCTTATACCCGGTTCAAGCCTGTAGCAAGTATGGTCGATGATGGCCTGGCCTTTGGCGTGATGGTCTTCTCTCGACGTGGGCCGACGTGGTGGTCGATCGTGATTCCTGCGTGATGATGACCCGCTCGTTCTTCTTTGTCATGGGCGGTCGTGTCGAGGTGCGGCATGGGCGTTCGTCTCGGAATCCCGTCGTCATGTCTATCAAGGCGGGGTAGACAGGTCACTACCCGTGCCATGGGGTTGGGGTTACGCCTAATGAGCAAGCGCTATACGATCCTATGCATCCATCATCTTGCCTTGGTTTAACACTAACTCTCTCAAAGGCGGGCGATTGTAATTATTGTAGGAGGAGTTGTTACCTTGATAGTTGCGAATATATAGCCCCCTCAAACCGAATAATTTCCCGAGTAGTTAGGCCTCGATGTTGATTCCATCCTTGATTCTAGACAATCGCCAAAACGAGGATGATAGTAATTGTTGTTGTTGTTGTTGAGGTAGTTCACGTCCTCCTTCACTGGCGCTTAGCACTTGAGTGTGTGCCCGCCATGTCTCTCCACACTCTTCACATGTCATGCGAGCATGCCTTCTCTCTCACCCTACTTTCTAATAGGCTTATGTGGAGCTCATAGGTGGGGAGACACTCAAACTCACTTGCTTTAAGACATGGATCCAATTCATATGTCATGTGAATGAGGAAATGGAATGGATGAGATGATGATAGGATGATGATGGAATGATGGTGATAAGGAAATGATTATATGGCTCTCTCATCGAGCCTCTTCATTAACATAAGGGTATCTTTGGGAAGCGCAGCACTTTGTTCTTGAAGAAGAAGGTTTCTCTCTTGCCCTTGATGTTGAAGATGATCTTGACAGTGTTGGCATACATGATGGCTCCAGCAGTGTTTAGGAATGGTCGTCCTAGAATGATGGGGACCTTTCGTCACTGCCTGTATCCACTACCACGAAGTCTGCAGGGACATAAGAGTTGCCCACTCGTACACATATATCTTCTAGTATTCCCAAAGGAACACGGAGTGACTGATCTGCAAGCTGCAAACACATGGTTGTGTATGCTAAGGGCATCTGAATAGCTTCTCATATATCACTCTTGGCATGATGTTGATGCTTGCACCGAAATCGCAGATTGCTTCATTGAAGTTGGTACTTCCAATGGAGATCGGAATGACTGGTCTCCCTGGATCGCCCTTCTTGATTGGCGAGTTGAGTCAATCCATGACCCCCGATGGATCACTCCGGCTGTCTTCTACATTGAATATATCAACAAGATTTGCGGTTTCGAGCTCTTCGGGTTGTCCCGGTTTACCTTGGCCGTGTCCATCATCTTGCCTTGGTTTAACACTAACTCTCTCAAAGGCGGCGATTGTAATTATTGTAGGAGGAGTTGTTACCTTGATAGTTGCCGAATAATTTCTGAGTAGTTAGGCCTCGATGTTGATTCCATCCTTGATTCTCTGCGAGGATGATAGTAATTGTTGTTGTTGTTGTTGAGGTAGTTCACGTCCTCCTTCAGCTCTGGGCAGTTAGCACCTGTGTGCCCAGTCTCTCCACACTCTTCACATGTCATGCGAGCATCATGTATATGCATGACTTCTTTCTTCTCTATGGCTCTCTCATCGAGCCTCTTCATTAACAGGTCCATTTTGGCAGACAGCATGTCCACCTCCATCAGCTGGTGCATTCCTCCACCTCTCTTGCGGGTCTGAGTTCTTTCTTCACTCCAACCTTGGTTGGACGCCATCTTCTCCACAAGAGTTGTGGCTTGAGGAATAGTAAGTGATAAGAATGCACCTCCGGCAGCGGCATCCATCGTCTCACGTGTCTTTGTTGCGAGCCCATGGTAGAATGTGCGCATAAGCAGCCAATTCTCCATGCCATGATGAGGACACTCGAGGATGTAATCTTGAAAGCGCTCCCAAGCTTCGGGGACGGTCTCATCATGATGTTTTGAAAGCTTGATATCTTCCCACGAAGAGCATTTGTCTTGCCCATGGGGAAGAACTTCGCCAAGAAATTGGTGGAACATAGTGCTCACGTAGTATTCTTCTCCTTATTGGCGTAGAACCACGCTTCGCTCTCCCCAAGAGTGAGAATGGGAAGAGGCGAAGTAGTATAGCATCTCGTGGGGACATCCTTGATAGTGAATGTGCTACAAATCTCCGGGAAGTGTTGGAGATGAACACTAGCATCTTCATGGGTCTTCCCATGTAACCGGCTTGCTTGCACCATGTTGATCAGCGCAGGCTTAAGCTCAAAAGCTCTGTCGATGTCCGCAGCTGGTCCAGTACGAATGTTGTCCGTAGTGGGAGCTGAGAACTCACGGAGTGGCTTGTTCGCCATGGCTTCAAACGCTGGTGTCAAGTCTCGAACGAAAGATCGACTTTCTGCTTCCGACAAACTTTCAAGTTGAGTTGATGATGATGATTGATTGGTCTTCTTCAACTTGCTTCTGGCCTTCCTGAATAAAGCTTCACGGATTGTCAATATAATTATCAGGAAGAGTTGTCTTGATAACCCTGCATAAGATACACAAGTAGACAAAACAAGGGTAATCCTGTAGAGATGGGTTAGTATGACAAAGACAACTCAATCACATTATCTAGTGCAATGCAGCTCATTATCCATTGGCTTTCAACCTTCCCGGCAACGGCGCCAAAAATGCTTGTTGATGTCTATTAAGTGCAACTGAAATAAGGAGGGTTCCGCAAGTTTACGTAATATATCATCGTAGCATTTTAACCAGGAGTAATCCAGGTATCATTATTTATAATTTTACCCTTTGGGAAGGGAATGCACTTTGGATAATGAGTGATGAGCAATGCACATGCGATAATGGAGAGCTTAACCTTGTCTGTATCGATCATCTCATACAGGGTAAGTGTCACATAAAATATAGGAATGAATGATAAATGACGTAAGATAAATGAGAGCATTTAGCCACATAAAATGATAGTAACAGCCATCTCAACTTAGCACTCTAAGCTTATAACACTAGCATGGACTAGGACGATCTAGGGTATAATCCTATGTTATTCTAACTATAAAGTCAAAGCATACAAAGATTAGTGCAAGAACATCTAGCAATCATGGCGGGAAAAGGTTACATCTATGCATAGTGATATTACCAGAGAAGACTAGAGACATAGCAATGACTTCAATGTAATAGGGGTATTCTGCTAGACCTATACTCGGGAGAAGGGCTACAAAGGACTCAACAGACTGTCACTCCCGCGATCTACCTCACGATCCGGAATATAGGGTGCAATCGCGAGATAAATACGGTCCAGGCACCATGCCCACACAATATCTATCACTCACCCATTGGCCTAATGAGCAAGCGCTATACGATCCTATGCATAAACATAATTCTAGTCCAACTATGCTAAACATATAATCAAAGTAGACTAAGAACAATATAATTGAGAACATAATCAAATAGAGCAAAGTCAAATATGGTATAATAGAATAGAATAAAGTACTACTCATAGTATCACGAACAATAATGAATATTACAAGAATGTAGAGGGGAATTACCAAGAACTCCGACAGATCCGGACTCCAAGCTAGGCTTGATTCCCTCTAGATCTATTCCTATGTAGCTATGCTACTAAACTATGGAGCTCTAATTGAGATGGTGGCTCTGGCTTCTCTGAATCCTCTCAGATGAATGAAGAGAGAATGAATTAGGGTTTCACCCAGGGGCCAGGGGCTCTGAATATATAGCCCCCTAGGATGAACCACAGCCCTCGGATCAAACCGACCTAAATGGACGATAATTATTCATCCTCAAAGGCGGTGGAGGCAGGATCCGCGAGACTCCACCTCATTGGCTGAGGTGGGGAGTCGGCCGCCCAAGGGGGGGAGTCGGCCGACCCTGGAGGCTGCCAGGTGGGGCCCAGCTTCCAGGGGTCGCCTTCTGGAGTCTTCTAGAGTATACAATTTCACCCGTTCGGTCTTTATCTCTATGTAATCATGACATGTGGGCCTCCTTTGGTTCTCTTTCTGATAACCCCCTGAAGAAATAGATAATCACCAAAACTCGTGGAATTCTGTCAGTGTAACCCCTATATCTAACAGGTGAACTCATATTAGTCCTTTCTCTTGCTGCGTTGACGGTATGAAATTGATACTTAACGACCGTCAACAGTGCCCGCCACGGTTAATGATTTACCGTGACGGGGCACTAGCGCTCACTGCGGTGTAGTCAAGATTATTTTTTACCGTGACCTTTCCACAGAAGTGGATGTGTTTGCCCACCAGGCCACCACAGAATCCAAAATGTTCGCTGCACTAAATGAGTACAGTAGTAGCAGTGTCTTTGCCGCGAGGCATTAGGTTGTTGCACTCCAGCACAGCGTAAGGAACATCATCTTAAACTCGTACAAAGTTAATGCTCACTACCTATTTCTCTAGAATGTGGTGAAGCCACTTCATCCTAGAAGCCCATAGCCACGTCATAATCCACCCATAAGTCCACTATCATTAACTTAAAAATGCTAATAAATATCCTCTCCATTCCTCCATCCACTTTTTTTGGTGATTTAAGTTTGATCCTTTCTCATTCCACTACTACATACATGCAACATACAATTTTGTCATAACACTCAAATTCTCATCAAATCTATAGTTCATACCCACTAAACAATTAATTCTCCTAAAGCTCAAATCTCATGCTGCCACGTCACTTCTATTTGCGAACCATTTGATCTACAAAAGGTACCTTGATTTTATTAGCATTTGATCTACAACCCACATTGCAACACTAAATAAAAGTTGTGGTAAGTCTTGATTTTCTACTGAAATAGTTCCAAAAACCATAGTACATTGTTATATTGAAATACAAGAATTACGATATCCACTCAGGCTATGACAACAATTAAGAAAGTACTCATTAATTATTCCCTTTTCGAATCCCTTAACATACTGCAGTTTATCAATATTTTGCCATTACGACAATGAAAAATTGAAGTTGGAGCATATATCATCACAAAACGAGAAACAAAGTCTTAAGGTACATATATTACATCAATTCTTCATTCTATGCACTCATATGTGTTTCTTATCATATATATTCCCATGCCATACACATTATTCTCCTAACAATGCTACTGTTCTTTGTCTCTTTGTCTCTACTTCTCATTTTCCCTTTGGACAGCTTCTTTGATCCTGTGTTTTTATAAAATTGATGTGCACAAATTTCCACAGCAATGCACGGTGAATTCAACTAGTTTATATATATTCGTATCATTCACACAAGATATTATTTTTTTAAAATTCTCACAGCAATGCGGGGGAGGGGCGGGGGGGGGGGGGGGTATTTACCTAGTTATACTACACATAATTTTGTTTCTTGTTTCGAAACATGCATATGAATTCTCTGTTTGGTCTGATTTAAATTATTAGCACTTAACTTGAAACATGAGAATCATGTTGGAATAAGTTAGCAAAATATTGCAAATCAATTTTGTTGAAGTCGCTCAGCTAGAGTTTAACTATGAGGTGGTTAAATGATACCATATGTGTTGTCATTGTAGTCATTCGAATCTTACGTACTACACATAATAATTATAATAATAAAAGAGATATATTAGTAAATAATTAAAAAACAAGACAATATAAGATCCAAATACACCCTAATAATACAGAGCATGATTTAGAAAATATCTGAAACTGGATTCTTACTTTCCCTAAGAGAAAATAAATTTTCTTAGATTAAACTAAATTTAGTTTTCATAATTTTTATTTATTTCCTTTTTAGGAATTAATTCTTTTTTATTCCAAGTAGACGTTTCACGTCCTATTTGGGCTGTCATTTGTTGACCTACTCAGCCCATTACACGTAGGTATAAGGTATCCACTCTCCCATCCGAGTTCGCCCACAAGATTCATTCATTCATTCGTATATCGCAGCAGGCAGCCGCCACCACCATCTCTGATCGTCCACCTCGCCGAGTTCCGCAGCGGCGCAGCCAGAGATTCTTCCCTCCGGCCATCAAATCATGTGAAGGACTTGCAAAATTGTTCATCCATGTCCTCTTCATATGTCAGGTTTAGATCCCATCAAAATTTTAAAGTTTTTTCACTCTTTCTCTATCATATCAATTTTTAAACCCATGCATTGAGCACTAAACGTATGCAAAAAATAACTAATTATATAGTTTGTCTATAATTTATGAGATGGATCTTTTGAGTCTGGTAGTTCATGATTAGATACAAATTGTCAAATACAAACGAAATTACTACAGTAGCAAAGTTAAAAAATTTTTTGCAATCTAACAAAAGGCCTTGCAATCTTTTCTATAGAAAACATTCATCCATGTCCTCTTCATCTGTCAGGTACTTGCAATTTTTGTAGAAACATTCTCTGGAGATCCGACTAATCCGTTGTTTCGATCGAGTGATATATGGAAGAAGGCGGCGGCGGCGGCCATGGCGCGGGCGACCGCATCAGCAGCCTCCCCGATGACATCCTGTTCTCCATCCTCCTAGGCACCGGATCGACTCGCGCCGCCGCGCGCACCAGCGTGCTCTCCAGCCGCTGGCGCCACGTTTGGACCGGCCTGCCTGAGCTCCGCCTCGGCACCTGCGACGTGCAGCCGGGGGCGACGCGCCTGGACTCCGTCGACGCCGCCCTCGACGCGTGCTCTGCCCCGGCCGTCCAGCGCCTCGAGGTGTCCATGCGCAGCAATGGCCTCCGAGTCCATGCGCGCCGCGTCGCTCCATGGCTACGCTTCGCCTCGCGACGCCGGGTGCGAGAAATCTATATCCAAGTGCCATCCCAGGCGGATTTCTTCAAGGTTACTAGGCCCAAGAAAGAGACTCTCCAGCTTCCTGTGTGCGATGGAGCGACGAGAATCACTCTGTCGCTTGAACGACAATGGAGGCTCCGCCTGCTTCCGGTGGGCTCGTTCACGTCGCTGACCGACCTGCACATAAGCTGCACCACCATGAAAGGCAGGGAGCTTGGCGCCTTTGTGTCCAAGCAGTGCCCGCGCCTGAGGAATCTCTACCTTTCCGTCAGGCTGGTTGCTGCCTCCAACGTATCCATACGCTCCGACTCGCTTGACTCCCTGTCATTCGACGTCAAAAACACCAAGAAGCTCGAAGTCATCGCCCCTAAGCTTGAGGTGCTGAAAGTACGTAATGTCACTAGGTCTAATATCTCGGCCCCAGAGCTGGCCGACATTAGTTGGGACGGTGATGGCTATGACCCTCAAAGCCACCGCTTTGTCAATGCTGGCCGTCACCTCCGGCTGCTAGAGTGTCTTGTCGCTTCGCTGATGCATCAATTCGACAAAGTTGACGTGCTGAAACTGAACCTGAACCTCGGCAATTTTATGGTGCGTTGGTAGCAGTCATATTTTTTCCTGAAAAATAACTGTTTCACCTTCATTCTGATCCTGTGATCAGTTGATCCCATTGTTTCTCATCCTGGCAGGGAACAAAGGAATACAAAAATTTCTTGAGCGCAACGATTGCACTATACAAGTGTGAGAAATTAAAGTTGCGAGCATCATTGCGAGCACCATTAAGGCATTACTATTACCACAGCTTCGCGTCAAGCATGTTTCATCTTTTGAGGGGCTGCAACAGTACAAGGAAGGTTTCAATAAAGGTCGATTCTGGCCCCTTGAAGGTAATCTCCTTGCTTCTGCAAATTAAATGTGCCGTTTATTTGATGACTTGGTTCAAAGCACAACTTTAGTCTTTCTGATTTCCTTGAGATGGGGGTGGCAACCTTTCAAAAACTGATCATATGCTGCCATCCTTCATTCTTACTAGCTACTCCTAAGTAAAGGTTTCTAATAGCCAAAGTTTTCTTCTTCTTTCGTGCTGGATTACGGTTCACCTTTGTGTAGCTATAAAGTTTGTGTGATTATAGATACTAGGTCGGATTGAGACCATAGGTTAACTTCAATGTGAGTGGCAAAAGTTAGTATAGGCCAAGCAGACACTGATCGACAAGAGAGGGATCATAGTTGTTTGGTGGTGCAGTGACCTTGCTGTGCTAAGAGTGGTGTCAACAAAGAACCATGGAACAATGGGTAGTGTGTTAAACATTTGGGAAAAGAGAATGTGTGCCATTGGATCTTACATTGTTTGGCAAAGAAAAGTGATGATTACTTGTGCATGGAAACTAGCACATACCAGTTTCATAAAATATGTCCTTCTGGACAATGACATGGTCTTCATGAAGGCGCCAAGCTTAACTTCTTATTTTTATAAAAATATTTATTGAAAGGTGATATATATGTGTACTTTTATGAAAATATTTTTTTAAGACAAATCTATTCATGTGGTTTATACATTTTCAAACTCAACAAACGAAAAGTGATTTATGATTTATTTTCCTAATGTTTGACCCAAGCCTTGTCCAAAACGATATCTTTTAGGAAACATCCTTTAGCAGATATTCTTTCAATGTAAGATACAATTACACATAATTTGAGCGGACATAACATCACATCTGTATCCATTGTTCACTAATAGATTCATATTTGATTTTTTTTCATATCTTAATTACAGGGGTATCCTTGTCCATCCTCTTGCTATTGTCGCTGGCCGGAGAGCTAGTTGCAGGACTGATGGCATTACTCTTGAGTCCCTTGAAGAGGTGAAACTCACTTTCATGAGAGATTCCTACGGACAAGTGCAGTTCGTGGAGGAGCTTGCCGGATGCCATGCACCAAGCCTGAAAAAGTTGGTCATCAACTGTTCTCTATGGAGCGACTGTTCAACAAAAGAGCAACTAGAAGAGAAGGTCAGCAGAATGTTTGATCGAGATGTCATAGTCGAATGCAATGTTATTTATGGCCAGAGGTGTTTATCTTTTGATCGATGGAAAGCTTAGAGCCTGTAAAAAATACAGGACAGTAAGTCAGTAATGGTCTTGGATTGTTTAATTTCGCACTCCTAGGAGGTGACCATTTGAGAAGCTTTTGGGATAGGGTGTTTCGGTTCAAATTGAGACTTCCGACATTTATCCATATTATTATCATTACATATTCCAAGAAAGACACTTAGCCTGTGTCGTGCTCATGTGACTGGAGACAACTCTTGTGCATTGAACTTGATCATGCATACTCCTATCACCACCACCACCACCACTTATGTGATCTCTCTTATTGTTTTCCATTTTTAGCACTAGTCCCTCCATCCCCTAACAAAATTCAATTTTTGTTACACAATTATAAATAAATATATCATTAGATAATCATAAAATATATTTTTATAGTATATCTATTTAGAGTATAGACGTTATTGGTTTTTTTCATAAACTTAGTCAATTAAAAAAAGTTGATTCAATGTATACTTAAAATTACATCCCTTTTTAGATAGAGATAGTATGAATAAAACTACACATGGGCAACAGTTTATGACACATTTGTCATCCTCAACATGCCTATCTTGTGGAAAAAAATATCTTGTAAACCATCTCTAGGCGTGGTTGCATACATTTATATCAGTTATAGTCCACACTACTAGAATCGACAAGTTCCCCTAGGGTTAATATCCTAGGGAAATCCCTGTAAAACGGTAGGGAAACAGTTTCCCTAGGGTAGTTCGTAGGAAAAGGCCCCTAGGGAGGAATTCGACGGGAAAGAAATCGTTTTCCTAGAGTTTTCGCTAATACCGTAGGGAAACATTCTTTCCCTAGGGGTTACATCCCGTAGGAAAACTTCCTTGCAGGGTATAGCCAAAGTGACGTGTAAAGGTGGTGCTAGTTTTCTAAGGAATCTTTCCTTAGGAATGACAATTCTAGGGAAATTATATCATGTAGAATTTGATATTTGAATTCAAATATAAATTTATATTCAAATTCAAATATACAAATATTTCAAATTCAAATTCACACAAGTACCATAATTAAGCACTCATTTCATCCAATCCATAACCACAAATCCATACATTTAGAGTTATAATATTATCACAAATCCACAAATGCATAACCATAAATCCAAAATTCAAAAGCGGCTGTCTAGCAGCAGGCTACAACTCTACAGGAGGAGAGTATGGCCTCCAGCACTCGCAGTTCCATTCACTCCACTTGCAGTCTCATTCACTCCAGCACTTGTCCTACTCGGATGGCCACAAAATACTCTACAAGCAATCCTACTTATTGTTTCATCCGGAGTTTCCGCTTGAACAGATGAGCCAAAGGTACCAGCCTGTGAGATTAAGCAAGTCTAAGCAAGCCAGTGATCACCCAAAATTGAACATGTAACAGCCGACAAATCATGGTTTCTACAAAAGCTCCTTTTTTTCTACAACAGCAGCAAACCAATAACAAATGCAAATGTTCAGATCCCTGAACTACAAGTAGTCTACGAACCTTTGTATTCCTTCTCACCTTCAAGATTTGCTTGCACAACACAAATGCAAATAATCTGATCACTGCCTTTTTTTTATCCCCCTTAAGTCTTCCTTACAAAAATCAAAATAAATAAGATCAGAAAAAAATATCAGATTGAGATCCAAGTACCTACAAATCTGGAGAAATCGTTTGGGGCGAGAGATCGTACTTACAAATCTGGAGAAATCGTTTGGGGCGAGAGATCTGTGCAGCGCGCCCTAGGGAGACCTGTGCAGCGAGAGGGGAGGCAGATGAGGTCGGAGGGAGGTGCCGCAGTGTGCTCCACGAGGAGGGAGCGGCGTGTGGACGGAGCGGCGGCGTGCGGAGGGAGCGGCAACGCGAGGAGGGAGCGGTGGCACAGCACGAGGCATGGAGGGAGCTGCCCTCGGTGACCACGGAGGGATCGGCCCGCAGCGAGCACGGAGGGAGCCTGCATCCCACGGCGAGGCCGGGTGCCGGCGGCGAGGTCCGCGCGGCACGTAGGGTTCGGAGAGGGAGCAGAAAGGTGAGGGCACGGAGGGCTCAAGGGTGTCGGCGGCGTGTTCTGAGAAGAAAAGGTGACGGAAAATTTGTATAGGAGATAAGGTATGGCTTGGTTTGGCTTCATCAAAGGAATACTATTTTGGTAGGGTAACGAGACACGTAGAAGCCAACTTGGCTCTTTAGCCTATTTCCTTGGATCCGTCCCGACGAAAATGCGAGTTTCCTAGGGAAAGGTAGGTTTCCCTACGGTTTTACTATTCAACCCTAGGGAAACATTTCTTTACCTAGAGTTCTTGAAAACGGTAGGGAAAAAAAAAAAACCCTAGGGGAACTCGTCGATTCTAGTAGTGCCACGTGTATTTATATTAGATGGATTGAGGTGAATACTGAGTCTCAAACAATAGTAGACAAAATTATTTGGATACAAAGGCGCTCATCGTAAGTTTTCTTCCTAGACCGGTGAAAATAAATGCAAATATTACATGATGACTCAAGCATTGAAACCACTCGGTACTCAACTATAGTGGATGAAAATTTGCTCACGAAAAAGGATGAACTGTTCTCCGGATTGCTAAACTGAAATGACGCAAGAAACATCATGTCACGCCCCAAAAATTTCAATTTTGGGATGGTAAATTCAAAACACTAAATAAAATAAATGGTTTAAATATTGTAAAAAACTTGACAAGACAGATTTATTTTTCCCGATTTAGATAAAAAAAAGTGTGGTTTCCATAGTTTCTAAATTAATTTGATGGCTTTTTTAATTTAGTTGATGTGATATTTTGTATGTTGCTTGATTTTGTGTTGTGAGTAAGTATATGTTTCATAACGCTTTTAGTACGTCGCTTATCTTTCTGTTACCAAATTTCTTGTCTTTCGATTTTACCTTTTGTTTGGAGTTTCCCAAGAATACTTTTCCTTTTATCCATTCTTTGTATTCATGATTCATCAATCTATATCTCTATAAACTTCTCGAAGATTTTTCTAGCTTTTTTTCTCAAAAGAATAATTCTTTTCCTAAGAAAAAATAATTTTTTGTAGATTAAACTAATTTTTTAGGATTTTAGTTTTCACAATTTTTTATTTATGTTTTGTTTGCGAGCCTTTTTTATAAAGTTTATTTGCCTTCTCCGTGGCTGATGTGGCACCAAGCAGACGTTTCACGTGGTATTTGGGCTGTCATTTGTTGGCCTACTCAGCCCATTACACGCAAGTGTCTACTCGCCCTAGGCCCATCCGAGTTCGCTCACGGATTCATATCGCAGGCAGCCGCCGCCGCCCGCCACCGTCTCCGATCGTCCACCTCGCCGACTTCCGCCGCGGCGCAGCCGAAGAGATCCTTCCCTCCGGCGATCAAATCATGTGAAGGACCTGCAAAATTGTTCATCCATGTCCTCTTCATCTGTCAGGTACTTGCAAATTTTTTGTTTTTGTAGAAACATTCTCTGGAGATCCGACTGCACCGTCATCTTGTCCTGGTGCTGGTCCATTCCCGTCTCGGATGGCGACCGGCAGGCGGCAGCGCCCCAACCAGGCAACCATTCTCCATCTCTGATGACTAGGTCGTCGATTCCGATCTGATAGGTACGCCTTCGCGCGCGTGATCCCTCCGCGGCACGGATGACCTACTAATCCGTCGATTCCGTCGATCGAGTCGTCGTATGGAAGAAGGCGGCGGCGGCGGCGGCCATGGCGCGGTCGACCGCATCAGCAGCCTCCCCGACGACATCCTGTACTCCATCCTCCTCCGCATGGGATCCACTCGCGCCGCCGCGCGCACCAGCGTGCTCTCCCGCCGCTGGCGCCACGTCTGGGCGGGCCTGCCCGAGCTCCGCCTCGGCACCTGCGACGACGGGCGGCCGGGGGCGGCGCTGCTGGACTCCGTAGACACCGCCCTCGACGCGTGCTCCGCCCCGGCCGTCCAGCGCTTCGAGGTGGCCGTGTACTGCCACGGCCTCCGAGTCCATGCGCGCCGCGTCGCGCCGTGGCTGCGCTTCGCGTCGCAGCGCCGGGTGCGAGACCTCTTCGTCGAAGTGCCATCCCAGATGAAATTCTTCGTGTCCACTACGAAGCCCAAGAAAGAGGAGCTCGAGCTTCCTGTGTGGGATGAGGCGACGAGAATCACTCTGTCGCTCGAACGACAATGGCGGCTCCGCCTGCGTCCGGCGGGCTCGTTCATGGCGCTCACCGACCTGCACATAAGCTGCGCCACCATGGAAGGCAGCGAGCTTGGCGCCATTGTGTCCAAACAATGCCCGCGCCTGAGGAATCTCTACCTTTTCATCAGGCTGGCTGCTGCCTCCAACGTGTCCATACGCTCCAGCTCGCTTGAGTCCCTGTCATTCGACGTCGAAAACACCGACAAGCTAGAAGTCATCGCCCCCAAGCTTGAAGTGCTGACAGTTTGTGATGCCACTAAGGCACATATCTCTGCCCCAAAGCTGGCCGAGGTCAGTTGGGACGGTGACACTGGCTACGACCCTCTGTGCCACCGCTTTGCCGATGCTGGCCGACACCTCCGGCTGCTAGACTTGGGCCCAAAGTGTGTTGTGGCTTCCCTGATGCATCGTTTCGACAAGGTTGATGTGCTCAAACTGAACGTGAACCTCTGCAATTTTAAGGTGTGTTGGGAGCAGTCATATTTTTTCCTCAAAAATAATTGTTTTGCCTTCTGGTCTTGTGAACTGTGATGACATCATTTCTCATCCTGGCATGCAGAGAACAGAGGCATACGCAGATTTCTTGAATGAAACGACTGCACTGCCCAAGTGTGACAAGTTGAAGTTACGAGTATCATTAAGGGATTATGACCACAGCTTCGCGTCTTGTCAACTGCACATGCTGTTTCATCTCTTGAGGAGCTGCAACAGTACAAGGAAGGTTTCCATAAAGGTCGATTCTGGCCACCTGACGGTAATCTCCATGTTCTGCAAATGTGTCCTTTTATTGATGGCTTGGTTCATTCAAAGCAACTTTAGTCTTTTCTGATTTCCTTGAGGGGCTGGGGGCAGACCTTAGTAGGTATTCAAAAAAATGATCATATGCCATAGGCAACCTTCTGTTTACTACCTAAGTGAAGATTCCTGATAGCCAAGTTTTCTTCTTCTTTGGTGCTGTATTATGGTTCGCCTTTGTGCACCTGCAAACGGAGAGTGATAACATACACTCTGTTTTTGGTATGTCGGAGTGAGACCCCAATGCTGAGTGGCAAAAGTTAGTATAGGCCAAGCAGACACTGATCGACAAGAAGGGATCACAGTTTCGTGGTTCAGTGGCTTCTGCTGTGCTAAGATTGGTGTCAAATGACCATCAAACCATGGGTAGTGTGTTAAACAGTTGGGGAGAGAGAATGTGTGCCATTGGATCTTCAATTTGGTTGGCAGAGAAAAGTGATGATTACTTGTGCGTGGAAAATTAGTAGCATGATGAGCAGAGACTATTTGAATAAAAAATAGAACTGTACATAATTCGAGCAAACAACATTCCATTTGTATCCACTGTTCACTAATAGATTCATATTGATTTTGTTTCTTATCTTAATTCCAGGGGTATCCTTCTTGCCCATTCTCTTGCTATTGTTGCCGGCCAGAGAGTTGCAAGGCTGATGGCATTACTCTTGAGTCCCTTGAAGAGTTGAAAATCACTTTCATTAGGGATTCCTACGGACAAGTGAAGTTCGTGGAGGAGCTTGCCGGATGCCACGCACCAAGCCTGAAAAAGTTGGTCATCAATTGTGTTCTATGGCGCAACGGTTCAACCAAAGAGCAACTACAAGCGAAGGTCGGCAGAATGTTTGATCGAGATGTCATTGTCGAATGCAATGTTATTTAGCGCCAGGGTGTTTTATCCTTTGATCGATGGAAAGCTTAGAGCTTGTAAGAAATACAGGGCAATGGTCTTGGATTGTTTTTGCACACCTACTAGGAGGTGACTATTTGAGAAGTTTTTGGGATAGGGTTACAGTTCAAATTTAGACTTCCGACATTTATCCATATTATTATTGTTATTACATTTTCCAAGAAGACAATTAGCTTGCGTCATGTTCCATGCTTTTCTTTGCTAGGAACAGTTAACAGTGATGTGTTGGATATGTATATCCTCCCACCACATCCTGATCACGTAGCAAACAAATAGTAGTATCCCTTGTCTGAAAGCCCGTGTGGTTGCCTGCAGCGTCAGTCAATGAACTGTACGGTTCCGAAGCCCAAATCAGTGAGCCCTTTTTTTTTTTCCTTCTTGATCGAAAATGTAAATAATCATCACGCGCCTCAAATAAAGCAACTGTGGCCATGTTTGGTTCGACTTTTGCTGATCACGCGGTGTGGTAGGCCAGCTGTGGTGCGTAAAATCACACTCAATATTCAATCTCAGAGTGGATCAATATTCAATCTTTTCTGGTGATGCTCGATGTGAAAGCAAGTTGGGTCCGAGTTGCTAAATCTCGATGATCAGTGCAAAGCATATGTGTATCCATGTAGCATCTTAGAATAAAGAAACAGTGCTTCCAGAGTGACGATTGTGCGCCAGAGGAAAGAAAATCCATAGTAGCTAGATTTTGTTCTCGATGTGGCTGTCTTTCAGAGAACTGGTCAAGGAAAAAGTTAGGATACGTTTGGATGAACAGCGATCTTTTGTCTGGCCTTGCTTAGCCAGGTAAGGCTTAACCTATCCCCTCAAGTTTTTCTAACAGCGAAGAAGAGCTCGCTCGTGCAGCAATCGAGGAGGCAGGTCAAGGAGTCCAAATACGTTCTTTATCTTTCATTTCTCGCTGGGCGAGGTGAGGTAAGTCATCTAAAAAGACTAGAACTGGAAGCCAAAACGCGGCCTGGCAGTATCCACGGTAGCAAAAAATTTTCACGGCGCCGGATGGACATCCAACGATGGCCAACCTCTCCTTGCCATCTGTACGGTACACTGAGTTGTTGTCGATCTCTGATTGGATGAGTAAAAAATATCTGCCTCCACCTCTTTATTCGGTTCCCACTCCTCTCCTCTCCCTCCTCTCTCGGTTTCTCCCTCTCTCTCTCTTGCGAGGCACAGGGCAAGGGCGTCCATGCCGCCGCCGCACCGCACCGGCTAGGGCAGGCCCGCCGCTGGACGCAGGTACGGGCACGGCGCGTCCGGCGAGCGCACCGCGCGGCGCCCGACGAGGAGGCCGCCAGCGTGGGCAGGTTCAGGCGCCGAGGCCGCCGACACCCCGGCGCGGGCAAGCCCAAACGGCGTGCTCAGGCACGGGTGGCCGTTGAGGACTCCGCACGGCGTCTCAGGCATGGGTGGTCGTCGAGGATTCCGGCCAGGTGAAGACACCCTCTCTCTCACTTGCTCATCCTCTCCTTCAATCGCCGGTGCCTGGGTCAACCATCGGTCTGTGCTTGCCTGCTACTTTTCCTGGGTCAATCCGCGGCCTCCATGACTGGATCCAAGGCCTCCATGGCCAGGTCTGTTCATTCGGTCAACGGATCTGGCCTGGTGGCGTCCCGTTGAGGCGGGGCAAGCGTGCAGGGGACGCGGTGGCGCCAGGCGTGCGGATCCCCGGCATGGGGACGCCGCGGTGGTGCGGGGCGAGCAAGCACTGAGCAGCGTCCTGCGTCGTGGCCTCTGCAAGAGTGGGCCCCCACGGGGAGACGACACGGCGGTGTTGGGCGAGTGCTTTCCCTTGTACGGGATCTCAAGCAGATGCCCTTGGTGGCGTCCATTCAGGTGCCGCTCGCTAGGGTTCGGTGGTGACCGCACACAGGAGCTGGATCATCCCCTCCTCGGCCATCCTCCAGGTGCAGCGCTGCCACCCTTCCTTCTACCTCCAAATATCAACTTTTCTGCAGTTTGTTTTTTTGTACAGTTGGTTGTTCATTTTGTTCTTACTTCTTACTAAACGTAAAGCTTATTTCTGTTGGAATGCAGATTCTACACGCAGATGCAAGTGGCAGACTTCAAAATAGGTTCGGTGCTCCGTTTCTGTGCCCGCCCAACAATACATTGATTTATGAGCTTCACAACTACTATGTTGGCCTGCTGGGTACCCAACGAATTGTGCATGAAGAGAGTTGTATTGTACTCCATTCTATTTGGTATATCCATGTCTTTCATCTGAACCATTTTCCCCTTCCTCCACTGTCAGAAATCTTAGTTTTTGCTGCTATGAATTTCTTAGGTAATTAACTGGTTAAAACGGAGAAAACATTGGCTTCAGATCTGCAGATAATCTAAATGTGGAAAAAATTGTGTGTATATGGACTGCAACTCCCTTTAGATGGCCAGGCATTTTAATACAGGGTTACAGAATAAAGAAAGTACACTATTTACATGTTTGAGGAAGAAGAAAGTGACATGGTAAGTTTAACATCGACTATTTACCCTTCTATAGATTGGTGGAACACTGAAATATGACTAAAAACTGAACTTTTTTTTACTTCTGTGCGACTATGCCTTGATGGTGTCGGCTCCAAGCTTAGAATTAAAAATTTTACATTGCTAAGAAGCAAATAGATGGTGTATACACATTTAGGGGCTTAAATATGTCATTGTTTATTTTTTTTCTTCATTTCATCTGTGATGCGATTATTCTCGAGGCCCCTTGCGTGCAAAGCTTGGCATACCTGAATTGCTTGGTTTTTAATCGGTTGCTAAGAGTTGAATGGTTCCAATGGTTTGCTGCATTTTTTGCACAGGGTGGGGGCTGAGAAATTGGGGCAAGGAAGATTTTAATGGAGAAGCTGGATAACCAGATTGAGATAACAAATTGTCTGAAAGAAGGCTATGCTGCTTTGACCATGGTAATATGCCCCTTCCTCAAGTGATGCAAAGAATTATTTCTTTACAACATGGTATGTTGTGTGCTTCTGCAGCTTATTGCTTAGTCAAATAGGATTGTTTTCATCTGTGTGATTTATTTAGTTAAATTAGCTAACCAATATTCACTTATAATTTTTTATGTAGATCATTCATACATACTGAATATATTCCAATGCCTCCACTGGCACTGCCATCACAGAATGGATCATCTCGTCAGATTTGTACAGTTTGAACCATGTGATCTTTCTTCTAAAAATGAAGGCACATATGGAGGATCAAATGTAGAATGGTATCCTATCGAACTGCATGCCAGATTAGAGTCTGTGTACCTGAACAATTTAGTGCTAATTTAGAAATCTGGAATATTTGTCATGCCTTTTTTGTGACGCAACATCCAGGATATATATTCTTAGTAAAGCTAGCGAAAGTTTCCTGGTTTAGGTCAGTTGCTTGCCTTGCTTTGTTTGTTTGGGTCGCATATAGCTGAAGCTTTTAGTTCATGATATACAAAGAAACAAGAATTAGGATGCTGGTGCTTGATTTTCAACAATCGACATTATGAATGTAGGAGATATCTATAAAAAATAGTAAAATTAGGTGGGAGATTACAAGTCTATTTGTTTAGCTTGGCATCTAGCCCTACATGTTTCCTAGATTTATAATTCGACCATAACTGAAATAGCTGAAATGAAATTATGAAGTTTGTCACTTGCATCAGCTGGTTAGGTACTGTAAATTGGGTTCAAGTTAGCTTTTGTTTGCAGTGGGAAATAGTTAAAATTGGATGGATTTGGTCATTTTTATGCCAATCAGTTTTATTCTGAGCTTCTATTGGTAAATTTACCACTAAGCTTTGCGGAGTTGCACACTGTGACTTGATGCTTTGGTGTTTCAGTTCCCCCAGGGCATCTAGGCTTGGTCTGTGTGACTTGATGCTTTCTATAATATGTCTGCTATCTTCTGTGAGCTTCAAGAAGAGTTATCAGTATGTAGTGTTGCTCTTTTTCTGCCACTGCTTGTTTGATGATAAGTTTCCATTTGCAGGTACCTGTATTTGAGAAATTTAGTGACAAAATCAGTGGGGTATTTGATCAGGTCCGCATTTTTCCTTCACCCCCTTGCAACCCCGATGATAGATTTATAGCCATAAACTTTGCTTCCATATCCTGCAGTTTTTTTTTTTTTTTTTGTCAATTGTTACTTCAGTGGGACATCAGATGTTGTATTTTTATGGCAACATCTTGGTGTTAAATTTAAGTGTCCCCTTCCATGACCAAGCCATTGCTGCAGGTTTCCTCGGTTGTTGAACAAACTGTATTTTGCAGCTCCATGTGAATATTTTTGAACGAGGTGCATATACCACCATATCTCAACATTGGTAATATACAGCCTATGACAAGGAAACAAAAGAACAAAGCAAAAGATGCAGCACGTGATGCCTTTCTGACCTTCTTATTCAGTGATTCAGGAAAGTTCGCCCGCTCTTCCACTGCTTACTATCGCTGAAAACCACATTAGAAAACCATTTATGTTGCCAGCAAACCAGATGCCCCCATCGATTCTCTGCAGGATATCACAGTCCTTGCCTCCTTGGTGAACCTCTGTGGTATGCTGTTGTCTCTTCTTGAAGATCCAGTCTTGGAAATGCTTACTAAACAAAAGCAGACATCGACCAAGAGAACATATGCCCCAGTGACTACTGAAGAGCGTAGGTTATTCTTTTGTTGCCACTCTATAGCTAACTATGAATGTACTTTTTCTTGTTTTTTGTTACTATCCCCTAGAGAAATGGCTGCAAGCCAAGCAACCGTGTACGCTGTTCTTCAGATGTCTTATCTGTGTGTTTTAGAAAAAAAAACATCGTTGTGTATATGTCCTTTTTATAACACGTATTATTCTATTTGCCACGGCCATCACTCGCGCGCATGGGCGCGCGCAAATCACTAGTGGAAACGAGGCGTGCAATGTTCTGGAGGCTTCACACGCTCATGGTTCAGTTTCAATAACAAAGACTCAAAACCAAAAACCCTATAATCACGGCACCACATACATTTTGGTTCTCAACTATGCACTATGTGGTTGACCTCAGCACCAAGGCTAATCTTTGCAGGTGAACCAAAAAATACAAGTAAGAACAAGGAAAATACAGTCCGAAACATTACAGACGTAACATTACAGACGTATGTATGATTAAGCTCATAAGTTAAAGTTTCACGAACCGGTTAACCAAAAGATGGGAACACTTCAGTATGCCTTTGCCTTGCTCTTCTGTATATACAAGACTAATAATTAGTGGAACTTAGTGGGTGTAATGGACTCTTAGCTCATCATTGTTTCTTGGAGTAATTAGCTAGATTTACTTTTTTTTCACCTTACCACGTAACACATCATAAGCCACGAATAGAAAAACTGCCCACTTCTTGGCTGTCGTATCATGGTAAAGATTGTTGGGCGCATCATATTTACCTCCTAAAAGACGTACGATATCTGCTAGTAACCACTGACACCCAGCATATTCCCTTCGCTCGGGACAAAATTGTATGTTGATACCAAAGATGAAAGCAACTTCGTCGATCACCATTATTAGTATGTACATGTGTGCCAACTTTAATCCAGTGCTACTGCTTTTTTTCACTATTCATACTTTTCGCAAAGATTTTGTTGAAATGTGCAATAATGCTGCATTGCTTACTGTGACATCAATAATGAATATAACTTCAACATTTTTCAGCAAGGAGATGCAGAATCCAAATAATGGATATATTGCTAGTATTATTATGTTTTTACTCTGGTACACTTTAGCTTGTTTCTGAGTTCTCAACCTTGGCCTTCAAGAAACCAACTTTGTATACGGGGTGGCAAAAATAAAACATCATCTGAACCTTCCACTGCAGCAAGTACTCTCTTACGTCCTGGTGGGTTCATCATACCGAATAAATATCTGACCAATTATATTTCTTAGTTCTGATCTGTTGGCACACACATCCAGCTTTATTTTTCTTCAGCAATTAAAACACACGTGAACATCAATAAAAGGTGTACCTGCTATATAGCAGTCACAGATACATGTGTTGTGGAATTTGACATCAGATTTTAGGTATTATGCGTGAACTTTAGTTATAGTCGTAATAAAGGTGTGTGTCGGCTAAGTTGCCCAATCATAGCAAAATTTATATCAGAGTCGCATCAGAAGGTGTAGTCATTTTAACTGTTAGCCACATTTTACCTAACACAAACTCTAATACGCAACGGATCACGCAATGGGGACTGGGGAGCATGCGATCCGTCACCCTCCTCAGGCTCGTCTCCTCCCCATGTCGCCGCGTCCTTCTCCTTCCTCCCCAGGCTCTTCCTCCCACTTGTGCCCGCCCTGCACCTGTGTCCATGCTAGAGAGGGAGTAGAAGCTGCTTAGGGTTCCAGTGAGGAGCTCATCGGAGACGGTGAGGTCCTCAAAGACGGCCAACTATAGCGGCTATAAAAGGGACTGGTCGAGAGGGGGAGGCAGGCAGGCCACACGATGGGGATGGTGACCAAGCTAGATTAGAGGACCTGGCAGTGGTAGTGGTGGTTGGGCCAGGGTGGGGCGACGACACCATGGCTGGAGCTCAGAACTCGGTGTCGCCGGTGAGCATGGACATGGTGGAGTCCTGCAAGAGAGGGGAGGGGAAGAAGGCGGTCGCCATGGCCCTAGCTTGATGGAGCTTCGGCAAACTACTCTAGCATCCGGGCGGGGCGGGAGCTAGCAGCAAGGGCGAGGACGAGGACGAGGAAAAGGTCGGTTTTGAGGATGATGTTGATAGAGGAGGAGGGCAGGCTCGATGGCAAGGGATGTGGCGGCAGAGGACAGAGGATGTGCGCATGGAGGAAAGAAAGGAGCCGGCGAGGAGACTGATGTGAGGCTTAATGTCGTCCTTTACCTAATTAGGAACCATGTTTTGTAAATTACCCTACGTACGTGCTTGCGACATATGGGTTCATCATTGAGTAATTTAACTTCACCCCTTTTTCCAAAAGCAACCATTCGTAACTAAAGATGGAGGACGGAGCCATTTAAGTTGTACTTGCTGCTGACATATTCACGGTAATGGTGGTGAATCATGTGTATAGTATTTTGAACAAGGCTAGTGAATACAAGCAATGGGGATGAGGTTCTCGGATCTTGTGAGACTAGAGATATCTATCGCGACTTGGTCGAAGAGCGACACATCGATCTGGCTTCAGATCATAAGACCCGAACCCTACAACTTTAGCACCATGTGTTACTCTATCAACCGTGTCACAATCTGGTTGACCTCGCCGAATAGGCTAATCCATGCTGTGAATTGAAGAACACAAGAAAGAACAAGATAAATGCAACTCAAGTACATTGGTAATTGTCGATACTAGATGAAGCTCACAAGTTTGAGTTTCACAAACCTAAAGGGACCATAATGTCTAAAAGGGGGTAAATCAGGCAACTTAAAAACTCCTTCTAATTATGGCCTCTAATTTTATCCTAGTCAAAACCTATGTAAAAAATTAAGGCTTTTCTAAGTGTAACACTATCTCTACTGCAAAAGAGTTATGTAACCTAGATTTCAGTCTTGTATCAACTAGCCTATGAAAATAGGCTAGGAAAGTAAGCACTAAACCAAGGTACTTATTGATATAAATGTGGGAGCCAAAGAGATGTACAGATTGAGAACTCATGTCAATGACTCCATATGTTTCCAAGGTATGGAGAAGTTTAGCGATGGTGTTTGGCACACCTAGCTTATCCTGTTTGGTCATCGGCCATTGGCACCATACCACCCCACTATTACGTCCTCCTCCTCCATCCACTGCCACATGCCGAGCCATCCTTGCACGCACTGGTGACGATGTATGCGGCACTACAGATAAAATCAGTGCCTTGTGTGAAGGTGATGAGAGGAGTAGATGAGGGAGTTTGGTTGCAGAGCCTAGGTGGAGCGAGGGGTGATGATGGAGGGTGTGCCAAAGGACAATTGGCAGGGAGGGTGACAGAGAGGTAGAGCCCACTAGGGAGTGAGGAGAGGCGGAGGATGCAGGGGAGGTGGATGTCACGGTGGGAATGAAGGTTGGGGGAGTTGAGAAGCCGTGGTAGGCTTCACAACTCAGGTTTTGTGTTGAATGGATAGAAGTGCTTCTAGAAAAAGCTACTCATAAGCTATGTGTTTGGATCTGGTTTATCTGTCTTTTTACCACTAAAGCAAATAAGATATGCTCCTTCTTCTTGGAAAGAAAGTCCCACTATGCTTTTTTTTTAATTCAAACATGTCAACCAAATTTATAAAGTAGTGTATCAACATCTATAATACCAGATACTTATTTGATATTATAAAAACCTCAGTATTGCTCATAAACTTGATCAAATTTAAGGAGGTTTGACTTATATAAGATTACTTAAAACTATAATGACTTTCATTTTGAGATGGGGAGTACCTTAGTCTCTATGCTATGCTTGCTTCTAGTCGTACACTTGTCGCCAAACAAAGAGGGAAAAGTCTAAATATAAGACCAAAATAGACTCATTTCTTTATGAAAAATGAAAACTAGCTTATACCTGTATGGTGGTGGTCCTTCGTCGTACACTTGTCGCCAGATGAGATCATAGAATATAAAACAAGTCTCAGTTTTGTTCTTTTACATTCACTTTAATAATATTTTAGTTGTCCTTGGTATAGAGAAAGATACATGAATCCACCAATAAAACCACTACAAGTTCACTTGTGTGCTTATATTATCCCTAGTCATTAGACACACATATCACCAAATGATCGATATAAACAATCTCATAAGACGTACGATATCCAAACAAATTCAATCCTATAATATTTAAAATCTTGGTTATAGTATCTCAGTTCAATTCAGTACGTATGTACGTATAGCTCATATACTGGTGTCTACACCCACAGCCAACCCCGTTCACCTTTTTGTGGAATTCTTAAAAGCTAAGCATGGAAGGACGGCAGCGAGGCTTTTGTTTTGAGGACCCTTTGTTTTGTCCCCTTTAGCTAAAGCGTCATTGATCACGTCGTCCGTCCCTTGCTAAATTTTTCGCCCCAGAGTTTGCAAATGATTCGCCGCTTTCCACAGATCTCATCGTTGCCCCACCAAGCTTAGAAAGGAATCTCACAGACAGCCACAGCTTTTAAGCTGCTGATGGTGCCTGCCTCCTGGTAGTTGTTCACTCGTGCATACCACTTCATTGCACAGCTGCAAGCCTAGCTTCTCATCTCTGGTCTTAAGTATTCTTTCGTGGCATTAATCAGTCCATAAGCTAGTATTATCAGACATGGCATGTGGGCCATATCATATATACTTTTGTGGTGCATATGCATGCTCACAAGCTAGAGAGGGAGTAAATTCTCTGTATGGCCAACCTTTTGCACCGTACCTTTAGAGCTCATGACACGTCATACAAAACGAAATAAGACATGGGTAAAGCAAAGACAACGTATATATATTAGTATGAAGAAAATCTTATTACAAGATATTAGCCACATATCATCCAACAGTACTGGAAGATGGGCCACGATTTTGTACACTCAATCTTGTACTTTGGGTCATATTTATACAAGAAAAATCTAGATAGATGTGATGGTCGAATCTTTCATAGAACCGCAGAAGAATTCGTGTTCATATTTTCAACTCCCTCCATTATGAAATGAAATACAAGGTATTCTAGAAATCCTATGATAGATTATGGGGTCATGCAAATGACACGTCTAACCCTTTAAATTATGACTTTGCTATTGTTACTACATTTTAAGCCTGGTGGTGCAAAAGTACATATGTGATTGGGACTTTAGAGGGAGTTAATTCACATAACATACCTGATAACTTAGGATAAATTAAATTATGAATGTTCCAGTATCTCATATTTTAGGGCGGATGGAGCAACATTATATGGTCCTACGAGACGAGACATGTGTGAAATTCTAGAAGCCGCCTATCAGACAACATAGACCACAATTATTAAGAATCTTGGAACTAATCCTTTTGGACACGATCGATGATCAATCATTCAATTTGTGGTCACCCATCTTTTTCACGGTATTAGTTCTTTGCTCACCCATCTTTTTCGTGGTATTGGTTCTTTCCTCACCACCAGCTAGAGAGAAAAATAGTTGCAAGTGTGAAAGATTTGACAGAATGGTACTAGCTAGCATTGTATGCATGATATATTTAGGGTTGTTGCTTG
The DNA here is from genome assembly GCA_018135685.1 of Themeda triandra. Taxonomy (NCBI): domain Eukaryota; kingdom Viridiplantae; phylum Streptophyta; class Magnoliopsida; order Poales; family Poaceae; genus Themeda; species Themeda triandra. The sequence goes on from JAENPR010000044.1 coordinate 1,655,849, forward strand.
GTCCACAAGGGCATCCCAATTTACCACATATACTTTGCCTTTGCCGTCCTTGTCACGCTATATATATAAAGTGACACACAGCATGCACACCACCACAAAATTAAACCCTACTTTGGCCTTACCAATGGCCACCCAATAACAACACGACACAGGGAGTAGACAAAGCAACACACGCACACACAGCTAGCTAATTACTTCATTCATTGGCAACACAGCACTAGCTAGCAGTAGTAGTCGAAGATGCAGGCGTCGACCAGAGGCAGCTGCAGCTGCTGCTGGTGCTGCTGGTACATGCTGCTGGCGCCTTCCATGCACTGGATGAGGTCGGTGAGGGACTGCAGGCGCGCGCTGAGCTCCATGGTCCGGGCATGCAGCAGCGCGTTCTCGGCCTGCACGGCGGCGCACCGGCGCGCGGCGTCGCGGGCAGCCGCGTCCATGGCGCCGTTCCGGGCGCGCTGCGCGGCCACCTGCGCCGTGAGGTCGTCCAGCTGCCGCTGCTTGCGTGCGCGGGACCGCTGCGCGGACAGCCGGTTCGACTCCTTGCGCTTGCGCTTCCTCTCCGCGGTCACCGCGGCCAGGTGCAGGTCAGCAGGCCGCCCCTCGGAGCCGGTCGACGGCGTCGGCGACGGCGACGTGGTCACAGTAGACACCATGCCGGGAGATGCCATCATGCACTACTGTTGTTTTTTCTTGTTATATATGTCTCACCAGCTGATTAATTACCTGGTTAACGATCGATCGATGGATCGGAGCAGTTTGTTGCTATATTTTACTAGGGACTAGATAGAAGTTTTTGGCAGGAATATATATAATCAGAGCTTAAATCTCGAAGAGCAGCAGTCGATATGGGTGGTTAGTTATGAGAAGACATAGAACCAGTAGAGGAAGACGAGGGAGAAGGACTGCACGAGCACGGTGGATGTTATCATAAACACGGCGACAGCGGCACCATCAAAAGGTTGGTTGGTTGCACAAGACACAAGCAAGTCTGCTGCGAAACAAAAATCCAGCAGAGTTTTGCCTTGAACAGGCAAGGCAATGAATCCCCGGCCGGTGAAAATTTTGGCAGGGTACCGCCCTGGACAAGCAGGTTTTGGATCTGGAAATTTCGGCAGAGTGACGCCCTGGACAGCAAGGTTTGTGGTGAAAAATTTCGGCAGAGTGACGGCCTAGACTGCAGGGTTTCTGGCGGAAAATTTTGGCAGAGTGACGGCCTGAACAGCTAATGATCGAGGTTTTTCTTGTAAAAAATTCGGCAGAGTGTTGCCTTGACCCTGACGATGATCAGCAAGGTTTGTGACGGCAGGGTTTTGTTTTGGCTGGACAGACAGTTGCTAACTCCTGACAATCGAAGGTCGATTCAGTCGGGAACAGAATCTCCCAGGCACAGGGAGCAAAAGGTGCAGTAGGTCTGCAGGCAAATCAGGGCAGTGGTGGGTAGGTGAGTGGTCAGCATGCAGCTACTCCTGCTTGCAGTTGGTTGCAGCGGGACAGCATGCGGCTGCAAGGAAACCTAGAGAGGCGAGTCGAGAAGAAGGGGAAAAGGGAATTGGGGCTTGGAAGGGGGCCTGAATTTATAGCCGCGGCCAGGCGCAGGGGGGAGCCTTGGCTTGCTTAGGCGTTAAGTGGGGTGGGGAAAAACTAAGCGAAAGGTGTGCGGTGGTGGAGGGGGAGAAAGCGACCACGGGGGAAAAGCAGGCAAAGGAAAAACAAAGCAGCCTTGGAATCTCAGGTTAGGTGTCCCTCCTCATGGATTCCAATTCCATTGGCTCTGCCTTGGTTGATTGGGTTGGGTACCTGAAGGTTTGAGTATGGGTGCTGGCTGCTGCTGCCTGCTGCACCTGGCACCCTGCACTGCATGGAGAATATTGGAGATGGTTAGACCTAACCAGGGTTAAGGAACCTCAGGTTAGCTTGGTCAGTCAATTTTTTTTCTTTTTCCTTTTTTGAGAAAAGTCAAGGTTGGGGGCTGGTTGTGACAGTGAGATGCATACGCGAGCGACTGAGTTCGATTCGTTCAAGTGGGTGTGATGGGCTCTCTGTCAAGAACACGTTGCTCGGGCTGGCCTAGAACTTCCCTGTTAAAATGCGTTTAATTTTTTCAATCCATTTGTGGTCTCACATATGAAATTACAATATTATTCATTAAACTGAATACAAAATGAATGTATGAGTCACTTGGTCACAAATAACCTTGGAGCGCAAAGTACTCCCTCCGTCTTAAATTGTAAATCGTTTCATTTTTTTATCCCAAGTTTGACTGGTCATCTTTTTTTAAAACAATATACAAATATAGTTAAATTTAAGCCATTCTAATAGAACTTTTATAATAAAGCAAGCCACGACAAAAGAAATAATATTGAACATGACACGTGTTGAAAGTTCAACTTTTATAAGTCAATATTATTCATTTTAATACAAGTTTTGTATTATGTTGTATTGATCGTGTTTACAAGGGGTACCCTTAGCAGCCCTTTATATATAGTCCAGAAGTCATAGAGGGTTCTTTAACTTTTAGTCGGATACAAAAGATAGAATCTGAAATTAAGTTTTGGACACATTTCCGTATACAATCCGTTTAATAGTTCTAATCTTACACGTAGCTTTGCTTCATGTCTTCTTGAATCAGGGTTGTGGGTCCTTGAAAAAGGCCCACCACCCTGTAGTGCCTCCTGTAGGGAACCCCATGGGCCCCCTATCGACAATGACCAACTACTATACCATAGCACACTATCTAAATCCACCAAACCAAACTCATTCACATCTCCTACTATACCATAGCATACTATCTAAATCCACCAAACCACCACAACTAAATCCTCCATGCATCAAGTAAGCACGTACATGCAATACGTAGTTTATGGAAAATCAACGGGCACAATATATCCTAAACCGATTGTACACATCAAATTATATCAAGAAACAATTCAATCATGCACAATCTCTACATTTCCAACCCTAACCAACAAGAACATGTAGCCAAATCACAAATCGAGTAGGGGGGAGAGGGAGGAGTACCTTGAAGCTGGGAGGAGGCTAAGAGAGGTGGGAAGGAGGCCGAGGGCCACAGCGACACCACCCCTCACCAGAGCAGTAGGTGGCCGCCTTGCCGCCGCGCTCCTCCCGCGAGCTGGCTGGCGGACCCTTGACGCGCTCCTCTGGGCCGTCGGGGAGCAGGAGAGGTGCAGTGGGGGCATCCTACGACGGGGAAACAACGGGGAGGGGCGGCGCCAACGATCGGGTGGAGGCGGCGGGGGGAGGTGGTGGAGTCGCGGGCGCCCAAAGGGGGAAGAGAGTGGAGATAGGGAAGAAGAAAAGAAATGGGCCGGCTCGGCCGTGACCTAATTCGACCTGTCGTGCCAAACCTTTTGGCGCGATGGGGTGGGGCCCCGCCACCGAAATGAAAATGGGTTGGGCCGGTCGAAACCCTAATTTTGCCTTGTCGCGCCAAACCCTAGGACCCAGGCTCGCCATGTCCGCAGTGGCCAACCATGGTTGCCACGATGGCAAACCCTGTCACGCCATCGCATGTGGCACGATATTATGATTTGGTTGCGCCATGAGGTTTGGCTCGACCAAAAGGGACATAGAGTGCAAATATTTTTGTAGAGTAGTTATTTTTAAAATATTGATTAAAAAGGTTAAAAATAAAAAAATCTCTGCCGCCTGGCTCGCCTCCTGCTGTCTTGCATCTTCTCCTCGCCTTGTGTCGGCCGCCGGCTGCCGCCCTTTCGCCGTTCGTTGCGATGGCACGGCGGCCCCCTTCCCAGCCGACGACATGGATGGGCCCAGAATCCAGCCCATACATACAGGCTCTCACTTGGAAATCATTGAGAGGGAAGCATCCTGTCCTGTGACGTGGTGTTTTGGCCCGGGTTGGAGCGATTGGGCCGCTGGACCGTGTTGTAGGGACGGATTTTTGGCAGCTTCCGCACTTCACGCTTATTTCTCTCTCAAGAAAAATCTCCAACTTTTTTTTTTTGATGCAACTAGAGGGGTTTGCAACCCCTACATAAATTTATTAAATCAAACTGAATACAAAGCAACCGAAGAAGCAGGAGCAGGAGTTCAATCAAGAAACAGAGAGAGAGAGGGAGAGGGGGGGGGGGGGGGGAGCCTTGACTCTACCATCCAACGAAATTATCCCACCTAAAATTGCGATGAAATAAGCGACACATTTGGTGGAAATAAGATTATTGAGAGCAGTAGCATTCAGAGTTTCATGATTGGACAGATCATGGAACACCGGTGATCACCTCCATCTCTTAGTAGTAAGGATTCAGAGTCTGGATGGAACCAGCGAACGAACCAACACCTGAATGAAAACACAAAAGCGCCGCAATCTTGACAGGAGGAACAACTTTGACCATGCTGACCAGGCAGCTATACCGATTTCTTTCGGATGATGTGGACGTCCATGGTCAACGTCTTGGTGTTCTTCACCAGGTTGAAGAGGCAGATGTCGTCCCGTTTCAGCTTGTTGTCAGTCACAAACTTCTTCCAGCCTTTACCAAGGATCTGCTGCCTCCCGTGCTTGATCTGGAATTCAGGTTCCCATGCATCGTCCTTGCGTCGAAGCCTCATCCTCATACTCAGTTGCTTCTCGCCACCGCCGCTGCAGCCTAGAAGATACTCTCTTGCATACGCCTTACTGATTCCCTGATGACATATATATATTATGAGAAATTTTACATATATTATATATGTGGAGGATATGAAAGAATTCAGTGACAAAAATACAGGCACAGAAATAGGCTGTGCTTGTTTTTCTTCTTCCGGGCAATTTGCAGTGAACTCATAATCTCAAATGAAAAGAAACCTTCCCAACTTTACTCACAAAAAAGAATTAACAATTTAACATGGTGAGTGTGAATTGACTTTACTCATTTTTTTTTTAGAAAATAGGCACCCAAATTCGCTTCCGACAGGATTCGAACCTGTATGGCTAGGTGTAGTGCCACGTTTAGTCACCTAGCCAAGTGAGCCATGCTCACTTTCCTGTTTTCTTGCTCCTTGCTGGTTGAAAAATGCAGATATCCCCTTCTCCCAACTTATTGTCGTGAATGAACTCCAGCCAGCCAGTAGAAACAGTGTACCCACCATCAGTGGCTATGTACAAATTGATGGTCCATACTTACCATCAAATTGATAGATTTGGATGGTCCCATTTTCGTTTGTGAGATGTTCCATGACATATTTCTTGGAGATGGACTAGCACAAATGGTTTAGAACAATATTATTTTACTTACAAACTTGATTTGATCAGTGTAGATGAAGGCTCAATACTCAAAAATGGATGATGCACAAGTGAAGCATATCTTAAATGCATGAGCACCTACTCACCCGAATTCCAGAAGCCTTGTACATTGTCGTGATGTAAAAAGGAATTCGGGTTGGATTTTCTGCTCAAGAGTGATAACTTTAGCTTTTTGCTCACTTGTCATACTGCATACAGTCCATGACTTGATGAGCTTCTGGGAAACACCTGAATTGATGGGCTCCTGAGGACATGTTCAGTTGTGTAATGTCAAGGTGCCAACCAGGAAAAAAATAGTAGTACACACAGAATGCAAGAAAATTCTGAAACTATATGTACATTGAAGGAGAGTCTGTTAGGTTCATCTTGGGAGTCTCTGACTGGACAGCTCCAACTTTCTCTTCTACTGGGAGCATGTTTGCAGGCTTAGCAACTCCATGCCTCTTAGTTGGAGAAACATGTCCTGCAGAGAAACCCAGTCACAAACATGCATGGTCATCAGATTCAGAAACATTAGTAGTAGTAGTACACAAAGACTGCAAGAATGCTGAAACTTTTTGTACATTACACACATCAGGTTCTTACTTTTCTTCTGGGATGGAGTCTCTGTTGGGTACATCTTGGGAGCTTCCGACTGGACAGCTCCAACTTTCTCTTCAACTTTACTCCTCTGTTCATCAGGAGATGTGTGCCATGGGAGCATGTACGGAGGCTTAGCAACTCCATGCCTCTTAGTAGGCGACACATGTCCTGCAGGGAGATTCAGAAACCTTATTAGCAGGCTAGTAGTAAACAAAGACTACAACAAAATGCTGAAACTTTATCTACATTACACACATCAAATTCTTACTTTTCTTCTGTGATGGAGAGTCATTTGGGTTCATCTTCAGAGTCTTTCTGCTGCCACTTGGGCTGCCAACTGCCAACCTTTTGCCTGTTGGTGACTGCATTTGCTTACCATGAGAACCTTTCCTTTCTTGCATACAAGGGATGCTGTCTAGCAGAACACAGAGAGCTCTTTCTCGCAACCACTTCGATCGAAGATTCGGACTTTCAAGTGTGAGTTCCCACAGTTTTTGAACATTAAAAGATCAAATTCTTCAAGTTCGTAAGCACTCGCAAATTCTGCCCATCCATACCGAAGGACCAGCTCGCTCTGTTGTTCCCCAGCAACCTCAACGGTGTATGTCTTGCCATCTGGCACCTTGAGCATGACTTGTTCAGACATTTGTTCTCTGATGTTGGCCACAAACTTCTTCGGTATGGTCTGCATGAGTTAGCGAATAAAGTGAAAAAAATGGGCCAGGAACCACCATAGCTACTAATCAGTACTGAATTCTTTTAGATAAAGGAAAACAAACATTCCGGACTCTGCACTTAGAGATAAGTGCATAAGCCAATCGAAACAAAACCAGTGACTAAGAACATGTAAAATAAGCATATTCATAATCACACCTATAATTTTCTAAAAGCCAGATTGATAGTTTGGTCGCCTTTCCTACATCATTAATTTCAAGGAATCATTTCCCACATCATTAATTAAGGGAACTGGGACTGGGACTCTGGGAGCACATGTGATTAGAGGATAAAGTGTTCACCTTTGGACTCAGAAATGGATGTGTTGGTTTCCCACCAAAATAAAAGGTATTTTTTGCGAAAATAAAAGATATATATCTGTGCACAAGATTGCAATGAACAGGGTCATGGAGAATGTCTTACCACTCCATTTTTGAAATCACCAACCATAATCTTGAAAAAACGCTTTGGGTCATCCATGTGGTGCCAATAATGATATGCAATGCACGCTTTGAAGACTGTCCCAGATTTGTTCATCCTACCTGTAATTTGAGATGAAGCTATTAGGGGAACATTAAATCAAATGCATACACCTAATCATACACGACCTGAGTAAGTATATAAGAGAAATAACTCAAATATATCAGCCATTTTTTTCAGAATTTTAATGATAGCCACAGCAAGTGTGTTGCAAATATAGCGTGATAAGTAGTTGGTCGGTCATTATAACAAATTTGTGAGGATGTAAATCAAATATTTTTACGACCCACAGATGAGTGGCTCGACAATAACTATTTTTTTTTAGTTTGTAGGGTAATGCAATTGCAACAAAACAAAACATCTTTTTGTGCTCCTGACTAACATTCAAATTTTTTAGGCCAAACAAAAAAAATGGAAAATGGAAAATGGAGACTATATTCCATAAATAATCTCAGATTTCGATGGAAAATGGAGACTATATTCCATAAATAATGATAGGAAAAAGTCTAAATCCCCCCTGAAGTATGATCATCGGCTAACATAACACCCTGGAGTATAAAACCGTCTGTTTAGCACCCCGAAGTACGTTTATGGGTCTAAAAAACCCCCTGGGCGGTATTGGAGGGTGGTTTTTGCTTACGTGGCCAGCTTGCCCCACCTGTCATCCTCTTCTTCTATTGATGGCTCCGTGCACGACGCCGTCTCCCTCTTCTTCGCCCCGAGCACTAGCCTGCGGATGGGCGCCGGCTCGCGGCGTCGAACGCCACGGCGAGCAGCGTCCTCGTCGCGGCGCGCACGCGGGGCGAGCTCGCCGCTGCGGTCCGCGAGCGCCGCCAGGAGCGGCGGCACGACGCCCAGCACGCCGATGGCGACGCGGTTGCCCTCGTCCAGGGCGAGCGCAAAGAGCGCCCCCGTCCGCTCGGGCCTCCTCTGCCTCCGTCCGTCCAGATGCGAGCTCGCCCGTTCGCGCGGGCCTCCTCTGCCTCCGTCGCGCGGGCCTCCGCCGGGCGCGGTGGGGAGCAAAGGAGTTCCAGGGCGCTGGCATCGGAGGTAGGGGTCCGCGCGGCGCCATGGCCGTGGACCTCCACCTCCCGCACGAGCAGAGTAGCCGGAGGAAGCAGAGCCGCGCCCGCGCCCGGCGTCGCGCTAGCGCCCGTGACCGTCGCGCGGAGCCGCGCTCGAGCCTAGCGGCGCTCCAATGGCCATCGCGCCCGCCCGCCCGCGCTCCAGCTCCGATTCGACTCGCCAGAGCAGAACACGGCCACCTCGCGCGGCGCGGATGGTGGACCCCGGCGGCTGCCTGGAGATGCGGCTCTTCTACGTGTAGCTCGCGCTCGAGCTCCGCCCCGCGGCCTGCGGCGACGGCGGCGAGGCCACGGCCCCCGCCTCCGCCATCCAGCGCCGCCGCGTATCCCGTCGCGTCGCAGCTGGAGGAGCGCGCGACGGGCGTGGCCGGGGCGGGGGATGGGGATGGGGACGCGGCTGGGGCGGGCGAGCGCCGGGGACGGCCAGCGGGGGCGCGCGGCGACGGCGACGATGGAGGAGTGGTGGTGGTGGCGGTCAGAGGAAGAAGAAGCAAATCCGGCCTCAGCTTGCCACGTTGGAAGGCCACGTCAGCAAAACCACCAGCCCAAACCACCGAGGGGGTAAAATAGACGGTATCTTATACTTCAGGGGCCAAACAAACGGTTTTGTACTTCAGGGTGTTATGTTAGCCGATGCTCATACTCCAGGGGGGATTTAGACTTTTTCCAATAATGATAAGTAGATGAAGACAGTTACACCAATGTAGTATTTTCAAGGTAATTCGGTAAGCTAATAAGCAAATACATCCTCAGTATTTTCAAACTTCATTGGTTAATGTTTGAGTGCCACAGAATGGCTAACTGACATTATAAACTCAATAGAAGGAACCAACACCAGAAGAGATTGGTAGTAAATAGCTCAAACAACATACAATTCCCAACTAAATTCTTCCAGAAAGAAAACAACCGTGAGCTCATCATATAGGTCACCTGGGCATCTGTGGGTGAGCCGGCTGCTGGCTGGTGAAAGCCCTGGCTGATGAGGGCTTCTTGTCCAGCAGGATCAAACAAGAATGAACCTGAGATAACACACAAAATTACTGAAATTTGTAGCTGCACGTATCGCGTACAATCATAATAAAGGTACGGTAGTAAGCTATTAGCAAGCAAATTACTTAACAGTAAAAGGGAAGCTTTAGATTGATAATTTGTGGGTGACACACTGAAGGTATAGGTTGATAACTTGATAATTTTGAATTATCTTCCATTTTGCAGAACTTGGTCAGTGGCTTGCCACTTCCAGGGTTTGGTGATGGAGACATCTGCACCACAACTCTGGTTGCCAAGCCTTTTCTTTGAAGCATAAAAGCAATTGGCATGATTTACAGGTTCGCTCAGCTGCACCACAACTGAATGGTACCACTAAGATCATTAAGACCACTAAGATGACTAAGACAATTACATAGGAATATTGATCTTCCTATACTTCATCCAGTCTATTTAGTTTTTTTAATACTTAATGGATTCCAACATCACAACTAACACTGATTCAGTTATTCATTAACCTAATCGCCAAAGCCGAGTGACAGTTGAGGTAACAAATTTTATGTGCTTTAGACAAAGCAAGAATTCTATAAACCATTTTGAGGATCATTAACAGGTATTCCAGAATTGGATCAACATTTCTGATGTTGTGCTTACTGTTAGAATGTATTACTGTATTGCCATTCACTGTGTAACCCTAGAAGGGTATATAGTTGCATACATGGGCCTTATGGGTTTTGCCTCATGGGCCTATACTCCAACACTCCCCCGCAGTCTGAACTACCGGCGCAGCGGAGTTTCAAGACTGGGCATCTAAAAGAAAGAGCACACACACACACATGCCCCCCACAGCCACAACTAGCCACTGGTGATGTTGAGGCTGGAGCGGAAGTCGGTGAAGGTCGACGACGGGAGGCCCTTGGTGAAGATGTCGGCGAACTGGGAGGTGGTCGGTACATGGAGGACCCGCACCTCGCCGATGGCCACCCGATCACGAACGAAGTGAAGGTCGATCTCCACATGCTTCGTGCGCTGATGCTGAACGGGGTTGGTGGAGAGGTAGACCGCGCTGACGTTGTCGCAGTAGACGAGCGTGGCCCGGCGAAGGGGCTATGGAGCTCGGCCAGGAGCTGCCGGAGCCAGGAAGCCTCAGCCACACCGTTGGCGATGGCGCGGTACTCGGACTCAGCACTGGAGCGGGAGGCCACCTGCTGGCGCTTGGAGGACCAGGACACCAGGTTGCCTCCGAGAAAGACGGCGTAGCCAGAGGTGAACCGGCGAGTGTCTGGACAGCCGGCCCAGTCGACGTCAGTGTAGACAACCATCTCTGTAGAGGATGTCCGCCGGTGCAGGAGCAGGCCATAATCAGCAGTGCCGCGGAGGTACCGGAGGAGTCGCTTGAGAGCGGTGAGATGAGGCTCCCGAGGATCATGCATATGAAGGCATAACTGCTGCACTGCATAGGTGATGTCAGGCCGAGTGAAGGTGAGGTACTGAAGAGCACCAGCAAGGCTGCGGTACGCCGTAGGATCGGGCCATCGGGGGCCCTCGGCCTCGACGGCTTGCTCGAGTGTCAACTGGAGTGGCGCAGGGGTTGCAATCTGTCATCCCAGCCCGCTCAAGTATGTCCAGAGTATACTGACGCTGGTGAAGAAGAAGCCCAGCAGGATGAGGCTCAACAGTGACCCCAAGAAAGTGGTGAAGCACACCCAAATCCTTCATCACAAACTCCTGCTGAAGAGAGGTGATGATCCGGCGAAGAAGTGACTCGCTGAAGGCTGAAAGGACTATGTCATCCACATAGAGTAGCAGATACGCAGTCTCGGCCCCATGGTGATAGATGTACAGAGACGTGTCTGACCTGGCCTCCACGAAACCCAGTGTCAGGAGGAAAGCGGCGAACCTGTGGTTCCATGCCCGGGGAGCCTGCTTGAGGCCGTATAGAGACTTGTTGAGCTGGCAGACCATCTCAGAACTGGAGGAGTCAACAAACCCAGCTGGCTGACTGCAGTAGACTGTCTCAGTGAGAAGACCATGCAGAAAAGCATTCTTCACATCCAGCTGGTGTACACGGGCCAGGAGCGGGTGAGAGCCAGGGAGAGCACGGTGCGGACAGTAGCAGGCTTCACCACCGGATCGAAGGTCTCATCACGGTCCAACCCGTGGCGCGAGTGAAACCCCGGAGCACCCACCGAGCCTTGTACCTCTCAAGTGTACCATCGGCCCGGCGCTTGTGGGTCCAGATCCACTTGCCGGTGACGACGTTGGCACCTCGCGGACGGGGCACCAGATCCCAGGTCTGGTTGGCGAGGAGGGCCGCGTACTCCTCTTCCATCGCACGGCGCCAGTGAGGGTCCGCTAAGGCCTCGCGGACGGAAGAGGGTACTGGAGAGATCCCCGTCTCGCAGGCAGTGGCGGAGAGGGCCTGCGGGCGGGACGCCTGCCTCGTCACCATAGGGTGAGTGTGACGAGGGTCCCGGTGAAGCAGCGGCGGGTGGTAGACCGGTGTTGTGACACGGGCACCCGGCGGCGGAGGCGGCGGCGATGGTGTCCCCGGCGGAGAGGAGGACACCACCGGCGGTGCAGGTGGTGGCGGCTCAGGCCGGGCACGACGGTGGTAGACGTGCACCGGCTGGGCGAAGCGAGTCGGTGGCTCCGGAGGTGGCGCACGTGGCGCCGGAGACGCCGCAGGTGGCACCTGAGGTAACTCCTGGGGCGGCGGCTCTAGACCCCCACCCCCACTCGGCCCCTCCATGGTCGAGCAGGGAGCAGGGTCAGGTGAGACACTGGCCGCCGGTGAGCTGGGGCACGGCTCCAGCGAGGAGCACGGTGCTGGAGTACCTGCAGGAGACAACTGGAAAGGTGGCTCGACCACCGCGTCAGTGGGAAACACAGAGAAAATGTCAAGCTCCTGTGGAGGGGAAGTGGTAGGAGGAGGGGTGGAGAAGGGGAAAACAGACTCGTCGAACACCACATGGCGTGAAATGAGAACCCGACGAGAGGTGAGGTCATAGCACCGGTAGCCCTTGTGATCTGGGGAGTACCCAAGGAAGACACACAAGGTGGACCGAGGAGCCAGCTTGTGGGGAGCGGTGGCAGTGGTGTTCCGGTAGCACGCACACCCGAAGACCCTAAGGTGATCGTACCGAGGAGGGGTACTGAAGAGGGCGTGGTGTAGTGTAGGAGCGGGACAGGCAGCGGAAGGAAGGCGGTTAAGGAGGTAGGTGGACGTGTGCAGGCACTCAGCCTAGAAGCGAGCAGGAAGTGAGGCCTGGAGAAGAAGCGTGCGCATGGTGTCGTTGATGGTACGAATCATGCGCTCAGCCTTGCCGTTCTGTGAGGAGGTGTACGGGCAAGACATGCGCAACTGGACACCATGAGAGAGGAAGAACGCACGCGAGGTGGAGTTATCAAACTCACAACCATTGTCACACTGGACGGCCTTGATGGTGAGGCCGAACTGCGTAGACACCCAAGCGAAGAAGTGATGAATCGCAGGGAAAGCATCAGACTTGGCACGCAAGGGAAAAGTCCACAAGTAATGAGAAAAATCATCAACCACCACAAGATAGTATTTATAGCCAGAAATACTGAGTACAGGCGATGTCCACACGTCGCAGTGTACAAGATCAAAAATGTGAGCCGCATGAGAAGAGGAACTAGAAAAAGGAAGACGAACATGACGGCCCAACTGGCACGCATGACACAACTGCTCATCATGAACTCGAGTACAACGAATGTCGGAGCTATGACTGAGCTGCGTCAGGGCATCACGTCCAGGGTGTCCGAGACGCCGGTGCCAAGTAGAGGAGGTAGTGGTGGCGAAAGCAGCTGACGAAGATGGCGAAGAGGCCGGAAAGCGAAGAGTGTAAAGGGGGCCCGAGCTGTCACATCGGAGCAGAGGACGCCGGGTAGCCAAATCCTTCACAGTAAGACCAGAAGAGTCAAACTCCACAGAACAAGAGTTGTCAGCTGTAAAACGACGAATAGAAAGAAGATTGTGGACCATCGTGGGTGCAATAAGAACATCAGGAAGGCGAAAAGAGCCATGGGTACCGGCGGTACCCACGGACGTGACAGGAAGACACGAGCCATTGGCGACCATGATAGACGAAGGGTGTGAGGAAGAAGGAGGAGAAGCAGACGAGAGTATACCGGAGTCCGGGGTGGTGTGGTAGGTGGCATCCGAGTCGGCGATCCACTCTGGGCCGACAGGAGGTGTCAAGCCCAAGGTGGAGAAGGAGCGCGCCAGGGCCTCCTGACTCCAACCGGCCGGCCCCGGCGAGGCGCCAGAAGGTGTGCCCCACGGGGTCGCCGGTGGGTAGAACGTCGGAGGAGCTCCCGCGAACATGGCGGCCGGTGGACGAGGCTCGCCACCCGGAGACTGGAAAGGCCACATGGCGATGCGCCCGGACCAGGGGTTGTTGTAGGGGGCCGGGCGGGGTGGTGGACGTGGCGGCACGCGCCACGCCCCCCCACCACCACCACCCCCGCCTGCCCTTCTTCTTCTTGCCACCCCACCGTGGCCACCCCAAAGACTGCCGCGACCCCCTCCACCCCCGCTTGGCCCGGTGGGAAGAGGGGCCAAAGGTGGGGTGTACGGGGCAGTGGACGGGGCGGTGGAGTGGCGGCGAGAGCCGTGGAGGAGGCCGAAGACCCTGCAGCAGTAGAGAGAGACCCGGCGGAGCTGGATCCGCCTGGGCCCCCCAGAGTGATCTCCTCCATGAGGAGGTCGTCAAGAACCTGCAGGTAGGTGGGGAAAGGCTTCTGGCGAACGATCAACGACCTGAGGTGGGCGTAGCGGTCGCTGACCCCGCGGAGGATCTGGAGGACGAGGGCGCGGTCCTCCACGGGCCAGCCGAGGTCGCCGAGGGAGTCCGCCATCGCCTTCATCTTGCGACAGTACTCCCCAACCGCAAGGTCACCCGCTCGAAGGTGCGGAAACGCACGTCGAGCCGCGGGGCCCGGCCTCGCATTGCCGAAACCGGCGGCCCTCGAGTGCCGGCCCGGGGGCGAGCGGAGGGGGTGTTGCGGAGCACGTCCTGGAGCTCGGAGTTGATCGTGTTGAGGATCCAGGACAGGACGATGCTGTCGAGGCGGAGCCACGACGAAGTCTGGACGACAGGTGGCTCGTCGAGGACGTGGTCGTCCAAGGCGTAGCGGCGGAGGACGAGGACTATCTGGTCCCTCCAGCAGGCATAGGAGGTCGACGCGGGGTCGAGGACGACCCGGATGAGCAGCCCAATGTTCTGGACACCCCCAGCCTGGTAGTGGAGGTGCTGGACGAGGGGGTCGGCCGGGTTGTGTCGGAGCACCACGGTGGTGGAGGTGCGGTGCCCCGTCGAGCCGGAGCCGGAGGAGGTGGCCCCGGGCAAGGTGCCGGTAGTGCCGGACGCCTGCGCGAGGAGCTTCTCTGCCTCTGCGATCTGGCGGGTCAGGGTGTCGTTGTCGTCCCGCTCACGCTGCCACGCGAGGGCAGCCGCGCGGACACGCTCCTGCCCCGCTGCGGCCGCTGCCCGAGCAGAGGCGAGCGCGGCAGCGAGGGCGGAGGTGGGCGGAGGAGCAGCTTAGAGGTTGAGCGGCGGAGGAGCAGCAGTGAGGGCAGCGCTGGACGGAGTGGTGGACGAGACCGGCATCCCCAACCCTGCTGCGACGGCGGCGGCAGCAGCTGTGGCGTAGGAAGCTGCTGCAGTCGGGTCCCGGCCGGCCGCGATAGCAGCAGCAAGGGTGGCGGCGTAGATGGCGGCCTCAGTCGCGTCCTCAGGGGCACTCGGAACGGGAAGAGTGGGGTGGGGCGCGCTGGCGTCGGGATCAGGATCCTCCGCCCCTTCGACGCCCGCCCCCTCGACGCCCGGAACAAGGTTCCCGGAGCCCAGACCGGTGCCATCCCCCGCGGCCGTGAAGGCCAGCGCCGGGCGCGAGCCGTTGGCCCCGGCGTCGCGCATCGGGAGGCCAAGGTCGGGGGGGACGAGGCCGCCCAGCTGGAAGCCGAATCCCTGGGTCGCGGCGGCGCCATGTCCTCCGCCCGAGACGGGAAGAGCGGCCGCGGCGGCGGGGTCGCGCGATGGGAAAAGTGGCGGCCCATGCGCCCAGGCGGAGAAGGGGTGAGGGGGGAAGGGAGAGGGGTATCCCGGAGGTGGTGGGCGGCCGCTCATGGCCGCGCCGGCGGCGGGAGGGAGCCGGCGATGGCCCTGGCGACGCTGGCGGCGCGCAGGATCGGGAGAGGGAGGAACGAATCAGACTGATACCATGTTAGAATGTATTACTGTATTGCCATTCACTGTGTAACCCTAGAAGGGTATATAGTTGCATACATGGGCCTTATGGGCTTTGCCTCATGGGCCTATACTCCAACACTTACATATAGTAAACAAAACCGAGGACTGCATTAATATTTCGTCCGTGAAACACTTCCAAAGCTAAACCCAAGGAACACTCCTCTGAGGTACTTTCTAAACTATGGTTTGAGTAAAAATTTTATGACCATCTCACTTCCTGTTTTTTGTACTAAACCGAGAACATCCCTAGCAATAGCAACATACAGAACTGCTTCTCATAGACACTTCCAAATGTGTGATAACAGTGGTTCCCAATCCATGTATTTTCCATAACCAAATGCCCCCACCCCCCACCCCACATCAACTGGGGCCAATTCCTGAACAAATCAAATTTGGACGCGCACCAGACTCTGAATTCAGGAAGCAAGCAAAGCAAATGCAACATTTCTAGAGTTTCACAGCACACGCAAGGCGCTGAGTGCACACAAGAAGAAAAATGTTGTGTATCATATCTTGGGCACTTATTAGTCTCAGTAATCGTAAGAAATATTGGACCTGAGTTCAGCAAAACAGGCTGGCTGTATACATGCATAGAATACATTTATCCTGCAGATTACAGTTGAATGAGTTCATTTTAGAGTTTAATATATATAATGCGTATTTTTTGTTTTCGACACAGTCAATGGTGGCATACAATTTAGAAAAGTTAGAACATCATTGCCCTTTATAACCACTCAATTCATAGATTTGCACACCATGTCAACATGTATACACTATACTGCTGAATGGCATGCAATGCATGGAAGGGTTCAGTAGCCGATACATATCCTCTTTTGCTAACCATGAATTTCAAAACAAAAGAAAGATTAAAGTGCAGAATACTAACCTTGCTACTCTGATTTCACTGTTTCGCAACCTTAGGGAAAATGGACCTGCATATGAATATCATCTCTTAGTAAATGTACTACAAACTTATACTGGCTCAAGGAGTTGAAGCTCTTAGATTCAGAACAGCAGGCTTGACATTGGACTTCTCTGATTGCTATAACTATAAACGTCAAACTCAGCTCATATTGATACAACAGGGATCTGCCAGCTATTGCTATTAGTGTAGCCTGATCATTTTTAAATAGGCCACATTTGTCAAAAGGCATTTAGTTGAAAGACATTGATATCACATTTGTCAAAGTTGATAACTGGACATGCATTTACTGGACAAGAGTACTACATGTTTTCAAAAATCTGAAACCGCAGTGACTCTGAAACTACTAATTGCAGGGAACTGAAAGCGTTTGGGGTTTCGACTGCTCACCGGTGGCAATGAACGATAACTCGATCAATTTGATGGTATCCTCAGATGCGTCATAGTCAACCTCCAGAACTTTACAGTATCCCTATAATCATAATTAAGTTCATAAAACAAATAAATATAGTATACGAGCTCTGAATAAGAACTATTTTGCTGCACCTATGATGAGCACTGAATTTTAAAGCTTGCAAATACTTTAAAGACGGTTGAACTGAAAACCAATGGACATGTACTTGCATGATGGCCACAAACTGGAATGGTACCTACATTTCAGGAATAAATAGGCCATTCAAACTATCTTGCACGGAACCAGGCACATTCCTAATCCTGTTGGATCTCCCTAGCCGTACAAATGTCAAGTACAAGCACAGTTTTGGCCACTTTTAAACAACCATACACACTGCTGGAAAGAAATAAATAGGCCATTCAAACTATCGCAAGGAACCAGGCATTGTCCAGACTCTAGGTACTGTCCTCAATTTGTTGAATGGTGGATCACGGTACTTTTCTCTTGATGGTGTCTGAGTGAATACCAAACTGGAGCCTAGTACACTTATTCAGAAACGACTAAGCACAAACATGGACAATTGCAGTTGGAGGATTCCATGACTAAGGAATGACCATTGGAAACTAACTACACACAAGAACCAGTTAGGCGTTCTATCGAGCAGGTTATGAGCACAAAATCGATCCTTTTTCTCTCCATATAAACAGGCAAAGGCAGGCATTCTAACGAGCAGGTTACGAGCAGGCGTGGTCGAAGGTTTAGCTACTCCGTTTCGCACAGCAGGAAGGGAAGAGAAGGGGTTGGCACACCTGCTGGTTCTCCTTGGCTCCTTGCAGCGGGGAGGAGGCGGCCAGATGCCGGGATCAGCGTCGTGGCCGTAGCACTCGTCGTCAAATCGGCCTTGGGGGGCGTCGCGGCAGCGGGCGGTGGCGCCCAGATGTGCCGGGTGGACGTCGCGGATGCGGCCAAGGGCCGGGTCGCCGGCGATGGTATCGTCGGGCAGAGTGGCGGGTTCGGGGGTGGCGGTGGCGCGTGGTGATGCTGCGGCGACTTGGGGACCGCCGGACCGGGTTGTCGAGCTCCTTTGCGTGGGAGCGACCTAGTTGCGCCCAACGCCGATGATCTTTGTGCTCGCCGCAGAGGAGACTCTGCGCCTCCACAGGAAGCCATGGCCGGCGGGGTTGGTGGTGTCGGGGAGGGAGCGGAGGTGGCGGAGTGAGCCGTTGTCGCAACGGCTACGATGCAACGGTACAGCCGGCGCTACGGCTAGTTGCGAGCGAGCCGTTGGCGCAACGGCTAGCACGTAACGGTACAGCCGACTCTACGGCTAGTTGCGAGTGAGCCGTTGTCGTGTCGCAACGGCTAGCAGGCAACGGGTCAGCGGGCGTTACGGCTAGCTGCGAATGAGCCGTTATCGCAACGGCTATCAGGCAACGGCTTGGCGGAGATGACGGTCCACCTCTCCTCAGTCTGACTGTGGGCCGCTGGTCAGACCGTCGCCCGCGCCCGCTCGTCCTCGGGTGCCCCGGTCGGTGATCTCCCTGACCACGGCGATGGCCGCCGCCGCCCTCCGCACCCCCGCCGCACGCCGGCTCCTGCACCTCGCCCCGGCGGCCTCGTCAGCTCTGTCCGCTGTTTCCCGGAGCACCGCCGCCGGGGTTGCGCCGCTCTCGCGCCCCATCGCCGTGCTATCAGGTACTCCTCCCCGCTCTCTTTGACTGCATGTTGATTTTACCGTGTGCGGGTGTGGCTGGATCAGACTGATACCTCTATCGGGTGCTTCCGGGTTGATGATTCCTGGTTAGAAATCTGCTAGGTTGATGCTAGTGGGGAGGATTTATTGCAATGCCAGAAGTTACTACATGAAGATAGAGAGTTGCTGGACTGGACACCTGCTCAGACGTGAAATGAGTGGTGCTTGAGTGTTTCTTTCTAGGCTAATGTCTAATCAAACTTATGTATGGACTCACTATTTATAGAACATGAGTGGAGTGATGTTGCTTGAAAGCTAGCACATCGGTTGCTTGACAGCAGGGCCTTGGCTTCTGAAGCAACTAGACGAAAGGTTGTCTAGCATTTGTCTGAGTACATGGGCTTCAGGAAATCAGCAACAAAACAAATATCATTATTTATGTTTTTTATGCATGGGGTCAGGGGCCGCATGAGATTATTACTACTTAGGGTTGGCCCATCCTATGCTGATGCCTGTAAAGAGAGTTGGCTTTGAGAGAAGGTGGATCAGGAAGAAGGGACATGGTTTTCAGAGAGGATGGAAGGGAATAAGGGACATCGTGTGTTGTTGCACACCACATTTAGGTGGTGCTTTTATGTAACCCAACTGTTGTATTCCAATATATTGTGTTATTAACCATGAAGTTAGGGGTGCTGTCATTAACTAAAAGGGGATACACAAAGGTTGCCTTTTCCCTGTTTTCCATGTTAGTTTGCAATGAAAATTCTTGGTTGGATAATACGAATCTTTCACTATAATTCGATATATGCTGGTTTCTGTGAGAGAAATGGTTAAAGGGTATTCAAAGTGATTAAACTTCCTTTAACGAGATTGAATTATTTTATGTGAAATCCTTGGAGTTGTGGATTTCTTTTTCTGAATTGTGTATATATATTTGGGGGGAAATGCTAGAAGAGTCAATGGTACCTTATTTGATTTCATTTGATGTAATTCTAATATTGCACTTAAAACTTCTCATTCTTAATTAGCTTGTTCATGCTATAATATAAACTCTGGTGGCAACAATCCTACCTCATGGAAACTGAGACACTTCTTCAGTTCAAATGCAAAGCACTTGCCTGCAGTATCTGATCCAGAGATAGAATCTGCATTTAAATATTTTTTGGCTGCTAGATGGAATGAACTTCCAGGTTCTCTCGTAGTGGAAGCAAAGAAAGCAGCATATAAAGCCACCGGTGATAATGCTGGTAAAGAGGCTTTGAAAATGTATTTCGTGCAGCTAAGGCGTGTGAAGAATTTAGTGGAACCTTGGCTACCCTAAGAATGGCTCTTGATGATGATCTTTGTGGCCTGGCTGGCGAAGTCAGTACTTGTTATCTTTGTTTCCTCATATATTTTTTTTGGGGTGCTTTTATCAGTTTGATTTGATCAAGACAAAACTTTTGCAAAATGTGGGTCCCTTACCTGGTTATATTGAAGATGCTGTTAAAGATGCATATCATTGCTACATGACATATCTGGAATCCTTTGGCCTTGAGGAAAATTATGTAAGAAAGAAGGTGGAGACTGAGTTGGGGACAAAAAATGATACACCTCAAAATGAGATGCAGTGGCATAGGCTCTAAGTGGGGAAAGGTAATGTCTTCTGAATGTTACTTATCCCTGTGGTACAGTTTTACTTCAGTATTGTCTTATGCTTGTAAAAAATTAGAAATATGTTGGCTGATACTTTTGTGATTCTTGATGTTTGTAAGTTTCTCTGCTTCTAACTGTGCCATAGTTCCTTTTAAGATCATGTTCAGTTTTTGTTCCATATGTAGTGTTACTGCATTTTAATAGAATTTTATCTTGTTTATTGCTTGACTGATTTTGTTTTGTTCATCGAATTTCCCTGTTTGGTCTTATCTGAAGAAAATCTATTAAATACTTGAATCTGTTTTTTCTACAACATAGGCTATGTTGTTGTTGTAATTTCTGCAAACATCCATCCATCCATTATTTTCTATACCAGGTGGAAGCCCATGATTTCCATAAACTGGTGTTAATTGTTCAGTTGCCAGTGGGATCCTAAACCTTGAGATTGATTGTATTTCACTTGGTACCGAAAAAAGGGTAACTTGAAGTGGGTATATGTACTTCAGGCTTCTCAAATAGTTTCATTTCTTCATTTTTGCCATTTGTTTTTTTTTTAAATCAAATTATGCATAACAACTGACCATAGCAGGCTAGCTGGCTTTGCTGTAAGTGTTCATGCACTGAGTGTCATAGCAAGATGTGGCAAGGATTGTTAAATTGGTTTGTCATGTATGTCAGAGAACTCATGGTACTGGAATTGCATCCAACTGCACTTTTCATGTGAAATCCTAAGTACCAAATATGGCTCCCCTTGTGTCTGCGGCAAGGTGGCAGCAACCGGTTGTTTTGTTACCACCGGGGATAAGCTCATGTCAATCCTCTCCGCGGGTAGGATTTTGAGAAAAAGTGTATTGGACATTTTGGAATTAGTGATATGTGAATGTGAGTTAGACTTTGCTTTATTGGTTCAGGGTAATTTTATTATTTCCAAATTGGTAAATATGTTCCCATTTCTCCAACTTTAACCATAAACCAGCAAAACAAGCATGCATTCAGGCAGATTCCTGGCCAATATTGTCTTGTCTTCCTCCATGATATTTTGCTCATGGCACTGCTAGCAGGCAAGCAGCTTTATAAGAATCGCATAGTTGTGCTTTTTGAAACACCTGGTAGACATAATTATAGTGTACCATTTATGGGGAAAGGATGTTCTGGTCCCATGTCATTATTGCTATGAAAATTTACCTTCTCCTTTAGTTTTTTTTATCGGATTATTTCCTGGTGATGAAAATGAATTATGTCCTGCTCAACCTCATAGCATACATGGAATTATGTTCTCAGTTCGATACACATCGAGCCTAGCAGCCTGCTTGTTGTGTCAGGACTGAAGCTAGTGAAATATCATATTTATTTAGGACTCCTTACTCATAATTTAACTGTTATACGTGCTGATCTCCCTGATTGGCACCTTAGGGATCTCAGGCCTATGTTGAGCTAAGGGCATGATGGGAAGTCTGCAGATCAGAAGGATGGAAATCATTGATGAACTGATGAAGTCTGTAGATCAGAATATGTCTTTCTGCATTTTCCTTTCTCCTTTGTAGCTACCATGGCAATAACAATGAGATCATCAAACATCTGTGCATTTTAAGTAACTCCGTCTTTGTGTCTGTAATAAGAACGTGTTTCATGTGAATTCTGTTATTTTTTGGCATGTGCCTGACTTCTCGTTCGACTGTTGTGAATTGTATACCATTTTTTGGACAACATTGTATACTTTGTTCATGACGAAGCACTGATCATATGCCTTCACTCATAACTCAACTTCCGCATTGCAAAAATACATTATGTCATTTTTTTTATGCAACAATTTAACAATCTCAATATGTGATTTCTATTCACTAACTAGTGGATTGTAGCATGTTAAATCATCAGTTAAAATACAAAATGTATTATATATTATTAAAATGATGTGAAAAATGAGATTTAATGTTTACTTATTGTACTAATAATCTGAGTTTCTAGGTTCAAAAAAAAACTGAGTTTCTTTAGACCTTTTGTTTAAATCCCAAGGTCCACAATAAATAATAGATGTAATAAAGTATTGATTCTGCATAGAAATTTAACTAAATATCGATTGAGCTGAAATAGATCTACTTGCTATGAGGTTGACGAAGGAGAAAAAACGGGCCATACCGAGTTGCAAGGAACGTCGACATGGGTGGTGCATATAAGGGAAACAGCTAGCTAGATACAATATTCTAGGTGAAAAAAAAAGATTGTTCATTTTAATAGTAGGTTTAGATATAGATTGTACACCCTTCGCCCTGAAAATAGCGTGTTATAACTGTCATGTGGGGACGCGTCTACACGCGCTGTACGCGGGCGCGAGATGTGCGTCGCGCACGGGAGCGCGCAGAGCGCGGCGCTGGGTGTGGACCGTGCACGCCAGATCGCGAGACACCGGGAGAAGACCAAGCAGAGCCATCCGAGAGTGGCTAAGTATAGGAAGGAGATTTCTAGTTTCTTCTGTTTTGATTTACTTTGAATTGATGTATTGGTGTTCCTTGATTTTAGGGAGCGGATGCTCCAGTCGTTGAGCCCGTGAGGCTATAAACATTTTGTAATCAGCACTGTTATGGTCAAGCAAGATCAATTACCCCAAACTCTCTTTTCCTCCCTCCTGTGTTCTCAAGCCCAGAAGCCGAGAGGGGCATAACCTCCGTTCTGGAAGACACGCCACGAGACTACGAACTATATAGTCGATGGCCAGCTACCCTAGATCACCAGGCCCTTGACAACTTGGTATCCAGCTTCCGACGATCCTCATCCGCCGCCTCCAGCCAAGCTTCCACCGCCGACGCAGCAGCCGCCCCACCACAGCCCCAACTCCCCATCGTCTCCCACCTTTGCGGCATCCATCAACATGACGGAGCCCACCCAGCCCACCCTCGCCGACCTTCTGAAGGCCATGGAGAAGCTCACCTCGGACATGTCCGCGCTTAAGACCGACGTGGCGTCCATGAAGGAAAAGTCCTCGTTGTCGTCCGGCAGCGGCGGCGATCGCCGCGCAGAGGGACCGCGCGAACTGGAGTACCACCCGAAGCACAAGAAGTGGGACTTCCCCCGCTACGATGGCACGGGCGATCCGATGCTTTTCATCAACAAGTGTGACGCCTACTTCCGCCAACACCAAAACCATGGCGGAGGAGCGCGTGCTCATGGCGTCGTACCATCTGGACGACGTCGCGCAGTTGTGGTTCACCCAGCTGCAGGACGACGACGGCACGCCGCCGTGGGGTCGTTTCAAGGACCTTCTCAACCTGCGATCCGGTCCCCACTTCGATCCGCTCCGATGTTCGAGCTCGCCGAATGTCGGCGCACAGGAACGGTGGAAGAGTACTCCAACCGCTTCCAGGCTCTTCTACCGCGCGCGGGCCGTCTCGAGGAGGAGCAGCGCATCCAGCTCTACACGGGGGGGGGGGGGCTCCTCCCGCCGCTCAACCACGCCATTCGCCTTCACCATCCGGAGACACTTGCCGCTGCCATGAGCCTGGCGCGCCAGGTGGAGTTGATGGAGTCCGAGCGGCCGGTGCCACCTCCAGCGCGGGCACCCCCACGCGGTTCTCCTCCACCCGCGCCCCGGGCAGCTCTTCCGGCGCCTCAGTCCGTTCTGGCGCTGCCCGCTCCTCCGGTGGCTTCCCAGCAAGGCCGCGGCGAGGGAGGCCAACGTCGCCTAACACCGGCTAAGATGGCGGAACGCCGCCGACAAGGTCTGTGCTTCAATTGCAATGAGCAATACTCCCATGGCCATAATAGGTTTTGCCGCCGCATCTTCTTCCTGGACGGCGTGCACATCGACGACGACGACGGTGGCGCTGCTGCCGCAGCGGATGACGGGGCAGCGGAGGCCCCCGTCTTCTCCCTCCATGCGGTCGCCGGTGTGGCCATCGGCAAGACCATGCAGGTTCGTGTCCGGGTGGGCACGACGTCGCTCCTTGCCTTCCTCGACACGGGGTCAACCCACAGCTTCATTGCGGAGGAGGCAGTGCGCCGCACGGGGTGGCCCATCCAACCCCGCCCGCGCATGACGGCCACGGTTGCCAACGGCAAGAAGGTGTCATGCCCGGGCGTCCTCCGTCAAGCTCCACTCACCATCGATGGCCTCAGTTTCGCCGTCGATTTGTTTGTGATGCCCCTCGTAGGTTATGACATCGTCTTGGGGACCTAGTGGATGGCAACGTTGGGCAAGCTTGTGTGGGACCTCGTGGCCGCCACCGTCACATTCCAGCGGGACGGCCGCACGATCTGCTGGGAAGGCGTTCCAGCACCGGGCATTCCTGGACCGTGCGCCGCCACAGCCAGCGAGTCCCTGCTGGAGGAGCTGCTGGCGGGGTTTGCGAACGTTTTCGCCGAGCCCACCGGTCTTCCGCCACCACGCGGGCGCGAGCACAGCATCACCCTCAAGCCAGGCGTGCAGCCGGTGGCCGTCCGCCGGTACCGGTACCCAGCGGCCCACAAGGACGAGCTCGAACGACAATGCGCGAACATGATGGCGCAGGGCATCGTCCGCCGCAGCGATTCGGCGTTCTCATCCCCGGTGCTCCTCATCAAGAAACCGGACGACACATGGCGGTTCTGCGTTGACTACAGGGCGTTGAACGCGCTCATCGTGAAGGACACGTTCCCCATCCCGGTCGTGGACGAGCTCCTCGACGAGCTCCATGGTGCGCGGTTCTTCACCAAGCTGGATCTGCGCTCCGGGTATCACCAAGTCCGGATGCGCGCCGCGGATGTCCACAAGACGACGTTCCGTGCACATGATGGGCTCTACGAGTTCCTCGTTATGCCTTTCGGCCTCTGCAACGCGCCGCCGACGTTCCAGTCCATCATGAACGATGTCCTCCGGCCATACCTCCGCCGGTTTGTACTTGTCTTTTTTGATGACATTCTCATCTACAGTGAGACATGGGCGGATCACCTTCGCCACCTACGCGTCGTCCTCTCCGAGTTAGCACGCCAACGGCTCTTCGTCAAGCGCTCCAAGTGCTCCTTCGGCGCGTCGCCCGTCGCGTACTTGGGCCACACCATCTCGGCGTTCGGCGTCGCCATGGACCCAGCAAAGGTTCAGGCCATTCGCGACTGGCCTGTACCTCGTTCCGCCCGGGCCGTACGCGGCTTCCTCGGCTTGGCGGGCTACTATCGCAAAATCGTCCACAACTACGGCGCCATCGCGGCACCGCTAACCGCGCTCCTCAAGAAGGAGGGGTTCTCCTGGAACGACACCGCGGCCACCGCCTTCAACGACCTCAAGGCCGCGGTCACTTCAGCGCCCGTCCTCACCATGCCCGACTTCACCAAGCCGTTCACCGTCGAGTGTGACGCATCCTCCTACGGATTTGACGCGGTTCTCATACAGGAAGGGCACCCTATTTCTTTTTTCAGCAGGCCGGTCGCGCCCCGCCACCGGGCTCTCGCGGCCTATGAGCGCGAGCTTATCGGCCTCATCCACGCCGTGCGACATTGGAGGCCGTACCTGTGGGGACGCCGTTTTCTCGTGAAGATGGACCATTATAGCCTCAAGTACCTGCTTGATCAGAAGCTCTCGATGATCCCCCAGCACCATTGGGTGGGGAAGCTCTGGGCTTCGACTTCGCGGTGGAATACAAGCCGGGCACGGCGAACGCGGTCGCCGACGTGCTCTCACGCCGCGATACGGAGGAGGAGGCGGGTGCCATCCTTGCCCTCTCGGGCCCCTACTTCGACTTCATCGCGCGCCTCTGCCGGGAACAGGAGGTGGCCCCGGCCATGATGGCACTCCGTGACGAGATCACGGCCGGCTCGCGTGGCGCTCCGTGGACCCTGGTGGACGGCATGGTCCAGTTCCATGGCCGCCTCTACATTCCGCCGGGCTCGCCGCTCGTCCAGGAGATCATGCGGGCTATACACGACGATGGGCACGAGGGCGTTCAACGCACGCTGCACAGGTTGAGGCATGACTTTCATTTTCCTAATATGAAACAGCTGGTACAGGAGCTCGTCCGGGTGTGCGTTGTCCGCCAGCGGTACAAGTCCGAACACCTGCAGACGGCGGGACTTCTGCTGCCGCTCCCGGTCCCCAAGGGTGTGTGGACGGACATCGCGCTGGACTTCGTCGAGGCGCTGCCCCGTGTGCGCGGCAAGACTGTCATCCTTACGGTGGTTGATCGCTTCAGCAAATACTGCCACTTCATCCCTCTGGCGCACCCGTACACAGCCGAGTCCGTCGCTGAGGCGTTCTTCACTGACATCGTGCGCCTGCACGGCGTGCCCCAATCCATGGTGTCGGATCGCGACCCGGTCTTCACCTCGACGTTCTGGCGCGAACTCATGCGTCTCACCGGCACCAAGCTCCAGATGACCACCGTGTTCCACCCTCAATCGGATGGGCAGTCCGAGGCGGCTAACCGTGTTATCACCATGTACTTACGGTGTCTCACAGGTGACAGTCCAAAGCAGTGGCTGCGCTGGCTTCCATGGGCGGAGTTCGTCTTCAACACCGCCTACCAGTCCTAGTTGCGCGACCCCCCGTTCCAGGTGGTCTATGGCCGAGACCCTCCATCCATCCGGTCATATGAGCCGGGCGAGACGAGGGTGGCTGCCGTCACGCGGACCATCGAGGAGCGCGAAGAGTTTCTGGCTGACATTCGCTATCATCTCGAGCAGGCGCAAGCTGTACACAAGTGGCACTACGACAACAATCATCGCCAAGTGTCCTATCAAGTGGGTGACTGGGCCCTACTCCGGTTGCGGCAGCGCTGGGCGACATCCCTGTCGCAGGCTACGACGGGGAAGCTCAAGCCGTGCTATTATGGCCCGTACCGGGTCACGGAGATGATCAATGAGGTGGTCGTCCGCCTCGCCTTGCCACCCCAGGCGCGCCTCCATGATGTATTCCATGTCGGGCTGCTCAAGAAATTCCAGGGGCCCCCGCCGGCAGAGCCGTCGCCTCTGCCCGCGCTGCACCACGGCGCAGTTGCACCTGAGCCGGAGCAGGCTGTGCGTTTTCGCCTGGCCCGAGGTGTTCGTCAGGTTCTGATCAAATGGAGAGGTGAACCGGCATCATCATCAACCTCGGAGGACGTCGACACGGTCCGCGACAAGTAGCCCACTCTCCAGCTCGAGGACGAGCTGACTCTCCACGGGCGGGGAGATGTCATGTGGGGACGCGTCTACACGCGCCGTACGCGGGCGCGAGATGTGCGTCGCGCACGGGAGCGCGCAGAGCGCGGCGCTGGGCGTGGACCGCGCACGCCAGATCGCGAGACACCGGGAGAAGACCAAGCAGAGCCATCCGAGAGTGGCTAAGTATAGGAAGGAGATTTCTAGTTTCTTCTCTTTTGATTTACTTTGAATTGATGTATTGGTGTTCCTTGATTTTAGGGAGCGGATGCTCCAGTCGTTGAGCCCGTGAGGCTATAAACATTTTGTAATCAGCACTGTTATAGTCAAGCAAGATCAATTACCCCAAACTCTCTCTTCCTCCCTCCTGTGTTCTCAAGCCCAGAAGCCGAGAGGGGCATAACCTCCATTCTGGAAGACACGGCACGAGACTACGAACTACGTAGTCGAGGGCCAGCTACCCTAGATGACCAGGCCCTTGACAATAACATCAGGTTTATTAAAAATCAAACTATAATTTGAAGAGAAACTTCTTAATTGGGTTCAATCTATGGGTACATATGTCATCTGCGTGTTTTGTTAAGTCGTCTTCAAAATTTTAGAATTTTTTTATTACAGTACAAAGAGAGTATTATGTCATAAATGTTAGGGAAATTATTTGTTCATTGACAAGGAGCCTTCTCACAGTAAGTGACAAGACAGGTGGCATCTAAAGCGAGATAATTAACAAGTGGCCTGAAATTATTTGCTACGGTTTATAAAACCCTGAAAAAGAAAAGCTCACTGATTTTATTTTACACAGTAATGTATCACCCGTACAAGTATACTGCATTGTCCAGCTGGTATTTTGCTTACAGCCTCTGCTCCTCATAAACATCTACAATTTGAGGCCGAAGCTCAAGCGGCTGGCTTGCAAAGACTAGCAGCATTTTGATTTGATCTAGCCATCATCGGCAGCTATATGACATTCTCTGACTTTGTCAGTGATAGAGCTCATGATGTTTGAGGCAATGGCGCTGCAGCTCGTGATCACTGCCAGGATTATCATCGTTGCACCCATAAACATCCATGCAGAAAAGTTATTCCATGAACATCCCTGCAGAAACATTTGAGCGTTAGACTCTAAGCTAACGTTTTTTTTTATAGAGGACACTTACCCATTTCCATTTATGATAAACGAAAATACATTGTCAGAATTTGACAAAGAACAGAAACAGAGCTAATAGGAGGTTGAACCCCAACACAGTTTGAAAACTAACAAAAGCAAGCCTCAGACTAAAGGCCAAGAGACTAGAACTCGGCTTCTGGGAGGCTTCCATTGGGACAAGCATCAAGATCACCATTTTTGTAGCCGCCAACTTCTCACTGGTCTTGATCAGCAGCATTCTCCAGTTGCAGTTGCTCCACCTTTTTCTTCTTCTTCGACACCAGTCCTGTACTCTTGTTGCAATCGCCAGCAATATGCTGACACCTTCCATCAAGGTTTCCTTATCATCATCAAGGAAAAGCCCTGCCCAGTAACCCGTTAATGCACATGCATAACAAGCAATACTTGCAGGACCAGTTATATTTTTCCTTCAAAACACACAGAGTTTCTTGTTTTCCACAAAGCCCAAAGAATGGCAACAATGCCAAGAGTATGGAATTTTGAACCAGCTGGTATCCAAAGCTCACACCAGCTCCAACATTTCTTTAAACTTTTAGGAATTACCAGCACCGAGTGCATGCGCAGTAATAGCCCACACAGCCTTGGCAGTACTGCACTCAAAGAAAAGATAAAGAACTTTAGTCAAAATGACATTGTTCATCATCAGCCAAAGAAAGAACTTTATCTTTGGAGGAACCTTTCCTTTCCAAATCATTTTATGATAAGAACCAGCCTCATTCCTAGTCATGGCATTATAGGTGGATTTAACAGAAAATGTAATATTCTTACCGAATTTCCACACTACTTGATCCTTTCCATTACTCAACTGTAATTTCACTAGATTGCTTTTAATAAGATCCCAGGAGTGTTTAAGCTCACCAAACAAACATCTAGTGAAAGTCACACTTTGAGGATCAGCCTTGGCCTGATAGGTTGTTCACAAAGTTTAAAAAGATCAGGCATCACACTATTCAGAGGTTTGTCAAATAACCAAGGGTCTTTCCAAAGCAAAGTATTTCTTCCATCTTTAATAATGACTTGTTATTGGCGCGCGCCCATGCGCGCGGTTGATGACCATGGTTGGATCAACCAGTAAATAAAATAACAGCTGACATAGAACACATTGGGCCGAGAGATGGACACATGAGTTGAAAACAGAACGCAATGTAGACCTTATATGGCTAGATATTAGGTAAATATTACAATATATTAGATGGCTAGATGGATGAATTCCAGCCAATATTAGAGAAGAACGGCCAGCATCATCTATCTCGCGATGTTCAGGTCCCACATCGATCGTAGCATACACAAACATCATCTACAGGCACCATATTTAGGTTGTACGACAGGTGTGCAGATACATAGCAGATTGCACATGGCAAAAGTCAAAACAGCACACGCTCAGTTATAATAGCGAACGAAAGCGATGTCAGGTCCTGAGCTTTGAGAGGCTGTCATGGCTTCAGTATAGATGCCAGCTCCGGTCCTATCTGAAGATGCGGGCGGGCGAGAAATCTGCTAAGGTCATATATAAAAAAAATCAAAGTGTTTGATATTAGTGTTAGTGTGCTGTTAGTATGACAAAGTTGAGGCTACTGATATACCTCTGGGCAGGTAGAAAGGCTCACGGAAGAAGCGGTGTAGTCAAGCTAACATGCATTTCAGAAGTACCATGTGGAGAGCATCTTACTGTGCAATATGACCAACTTGATATCATTGATCTGGAGAAAGGCCCACTGAATTTCCTAATGAGAATTGTTGTCTAGGGGATGGCCTAGAAAATGTTGATCATATTTTTTTCAATTGTAGAATGGCCAGACTGGTCTGGGCAGTGCTGAAAGAAATCTTTAACTGGGACAGACTGCCTAGATCGATACAGGAACTTTCTGAAATGTGGATTCTGGGCAGGGGGCCTTTGCCATCTAACTTGATGCTATTTTGTTTTGCTGCTTTTGCTTGGTCTATCTGGACTAATCGAAACAAGATGGCTATCCATCACTTGTTCCCGAAAGCTCCTCTGGAGGTGATGTTCACTGCTATTTCTTTTCTCCAGAAGTGGAGCTCACTCTTGAAGGACGCGGATGAAGAGAAGGTCTCGGCGCTGAAGGATGCAATAATGGATTGGCTGAAGAAATTCTCTCCATTAGAGACTAGTGCAACAGATGTGTTTGAACTGTAATTTTCTTTCTGTTTGCTTCTAGTAGACTCTGTGTGGGCTTGAGATGTAACACTGGTATCCCCGGTGTCAAAACTCGGTTACCTTGGCTTTCTTAAAAGTCGAGGTCAATAAAGGCTTCTTTAAAAAAAAAAATCCTAATGAGCTTCTTGTTGTCCCGAGCTGAAAGAGCACTGAAAAATGGACTATGAAGTATAACAATGAAGTAGGCATCAATGCATAAGTCATGAAAATGAATCCCATTTTTCATCGGAAACCAGCAAGGGATGTTTACAGTTTTTTACAAATACTAATGTAAGGATGTGCACTCTTTTATGTGCATTCTTAGATTATTCATTGCCATAAATTACTAGGTCATCACATATTCAGAGGCATGCCATAGAATGTTTGAAAATAATGTCATCAGCAGAGAATAAACCTTGGGTTGCCTCAAACACGAAAAAATAGCAAATCTGCAGCCATATCCAAGCTTTTCTCTCATGTGCTATTTTTATACACTGATTTCATATTGATTAATGCTGCAGGAGCTGACATGCTTCCCATTATAATCAATCTATGAAACACATTCATGGGACAGTACTAAAATGCATGGTGAATTTATGAAAAGAGCAAATAGCAAAAGAACTTCCATGCACAGTGCTGAACATGAAACCTAAAGGAAACGACCAAAGCATCACTTTCAAACTTGCAGGACAGTAAAATAACAACAAATGGAACTACTGATACTTCTGTGATCTCAAACTTCTAATAGTGTAGCTAAATATGTACCAGGGATTAGTAAGCTAATATATAGTAGGTAACTCAACTAAGTACCTGAGTAGGGGTCATGATGTTTGTTGCAGACCAGAGAATGCTTTTTTCCAAGTGGTTGACTTGTTCTGAGATTCTACAATGTGCATATAAACTGTATCAAACTACAAATTCAAGGTTTAATCTATATATGGAAACTTTAGCACATGGTAGAAGGAAATTGATAAAAGCAATGGATCAGGAACACCTTGATGTCGTTACACTTGCTGATAGCCCTCAAAATGTACCAATGGAATGGAGCTGTCTCGAAACAAAATTCTTGCAGAAGAATAAAAATCATTCTGAGAAACCTGGGCAAGCATCAATAATAAATAATTTACCTAAAACTCGATGGAAAACATGCTGGTGAGCTGGTCTTCCTTTTTAACTCTACAGTTTTCCATAGTAAAAGACCATGTGTAATCTATTGAGTAGAGGAAATAAGCATCAAAATGGCCAGCCTGCAACTGTGCAGATATCTGAATATATATATCCAGATGGGCGATGGCCCTGTGCTTATACCTAAATGGTTCTCAATTTTTTAGGGACTTCTTTTTCTTTGGCAAAATATCATCTTGCTAGCAATACCTGGCAGGCTAGCAAATGTCAGCCAGGAGGATAATTCCAGATAATCTGATGAACTATCAGAAAGCAAGGTTTCTAAAGTTGAACAAAAAAATGATCTTGCAAAGACATGAAAAGGCAGCAAACCACTGCAACCATCCACCGAAAACTAAATTTGGTTATTACCTGTCCCTTTAGAACTGTCATGGGCTTCCAATTGTTTTGGTATAACTGTAGCTGGAACCTCTTAAGGGCAACATATTTACGCATCCCTAGGGTAGTAATCCATGCATCAGATAAGTATTTCTGGCGAAAGGCCAAAGAAGGGGGGTTACTAATAAGAAGTAATGAAGTAGAAAAATGCAATCCTAGCTACACAAATAAAATGGTTGAGAGCCTAGCATTTTATAATTGAAAGAGATAGTAATACTTTCAGTTAACCAATAGGATAATAAAAATGGGTAGCCACAGACTTCCATTTGGCAACGAACAGGAGTATACAAACTTCCATTCTAAAAAGTAATGAACACGACATATTTTATCATGCCAACTGATACTTCTCGAGCAGATATGTATTAGTTTTGTTTACAGTTATCAAACCGATGGAAAAAATATGACAAAAGGAAGGGAAGCAAAACACCTTGATGTTGTCGCACCTGATGATATTCCTCAAATTTGGCCTACGAAATGAAGTGGGTTGAATTCCTGTGCCAAACCAAAATCGCGCACAGCCTGCTGCTCCGTCGGGCTCGCTCTAGCAAATGGAGAAAATCGATGAACACCAAGAAAACAAAATCCATCACAGCACCCACACGGCCACGCACCAGAACTACATGTCGCTACATGTTGGGCCCCCACGGCCGCGCTCCACCGCCGGCACAGCGCCCCAAATCTGTGCCCCGCCTGCCGCCGCAGCACCAAGGGGGTCGTGCCTTGCCGTCGGAGCAGCACCTCGCAGCCATGGCCGCCGCCCCCGCAGCCAGCAAATCCGCCGGTGTGGACCTCTGCCAGCAAGGAAGGCCGCCGCCGCTGCAGCTGGCCCTCGCTTCTTCGCCACCACGCCAGGCCTCGCACCACCGAGAGAGGAAGAGGGAGGGCGAGCTCGCCCGCATCTGCCGCCGCCGCCGCCGGGGCGTGCCTGCTGCTGTGGCCGCAGCCGAAGCCATGGCCGGCGGGGGATTGGTGGACCGGAGCTGTCGAGGAGGGAGCGGAGGTGGCGGAGTGAGCCGTTGTCGTGGCAACGGCTAGCTCGCAACGGTATAGCCGGCGCTACGGCTAGTTGCCAGTGAGCCGTTGGCGCAACGGCTAGTACAGCAGGCGCTACGGCTAGTTGCGACTTGCGACTTGCGAGTGAGCCGTTGCACAGCGGGCGCTACGGCTAGCTGCGAATGAGCCGTTATCGCAACGGCTAGTTGCGAGTGAGCCGTTGGCGCTACGGCTAGCACGTAACGGCACCGCAGCGGCTCCGTGTACTTTCTGCGGAATCCGGTGGCGAGTAGCGGGGATTCCGGCGTGTGGGCGGCGGTGTGCGACGGCGGTGCTGGGCGGTAGGGTTGGAGCGGTGGCGTACTGGTGTTGGCGACGCTCGACGGCCGGCCAGCTTCCACTCGAGGCACTCTGACGGCTGGCGACAACGACCACCGTGCGACATCGGCGACTTCCGAGGGGCAGCGGCCAGCAGGGTGTTGCCGTGTTGGGAGCCGATCTACTCGGATTGGAGACTCGTTCCTTTGCAGCCAATCAAGGTTCGTGCTCTGGACATGCAGTGGGCAGAGGTGCATTCACTCGATCTGGTGTCCAAGGTGGTGAGCAGCAAAGGCAGTGTGAGTACCCACAACATGTTTGATGAAATGTTTCCTTTGAATGTGGTCTGGGATGATGGGTTACTGCATGGACTTGACTGCCTTGAGGAATTAGTGCAGCATGAAGTTCTTAAATGGGGACAGCATGACAGCAGTTGATCTGCTCACCTTGCTCACTCATGGCAGTGAAACCTTTCTCAAAGAAGTTGTTTGGGATGAGGAGTTGCTACAAGGCGTCGAGTCATACAACAGTATACTGAAGCTATCAGCTCATGGAGAGTGCCTGGTTGATGTGGCTAACAAACCAAATGTTGAGTTGGTCCCTTTCAAGGTTCCAATGGCGACAAAGGATGGGGGATAGGCGCTCTTCGATGGAATGCATTGTACAGATATCATCTCGGATGAGGAGCCACATCATGACTTTGATTCTCATGGCTTATTGCAAGACCATGTTGTAGGGATAGATGACCAAATGCAATGTTGTATGCAGATCAATTTTCAGGCATCTGTATTGTCAGATGCCATCAGAGTGTTCATTGAAAACCTTTGGTCAGATGTGGTATGGGATGATGAGAAAAACAATCTGATTGTTTGGCTGGGTGATAATAAGGTGCTTACTCATGCTGGTGAGGATATCCGGAGGTTGGTCGGGTTGCTGCAAAGCATGGGTTCGATAAGTTGCTGAAACATAGCATGATGGATAGTGACAACTTATACAATGCAACATTGTTCAAAGCTAATAGCAACTTGCAACTAGAAAAAGTTGGTGCTGGTTTTGGCAGCATGCTGCCATCTGCGGAGTGTGTGGCAGTTCACTTCTCCTCCCAATATCTTAATCAGGACAGTAAGAATGCTTTCTTCCTTGTACTTGATGAAGAATGGGCTGGTCAAGTATTTGCTTGTAACATGGTTGAGCTCAATGCTAGTGAGGTTCTTAGCCATGTTGGGGATAAGATGCACGCCAATCTTGGCATGGATGGGGACTGTACATCTGGACTTGACACATGTCCTAATTTATTGTAGCATTTGGCTTGGGGTAGAGTGGTCTGTGATTCTGAAACAGGACAGTCTGAGCTGGTCTGTGAAGAGCTTCTCACCAATTTTTGCAGTTCAACTGTCAGCATTCATTCTGACTTGCAGCTTAGCAACCAAGGTTGCAAATTGGAGTTCTTTGTTGATGCTTATCTAATGGGCATTAAACACGAGAAAGGCACTATTTTTTCTAGCCAAGAGTTGAACAATTTAGTCATCTGGAAACAAAGGCAAGGGTATGATGAACTGACACCTTGGAGGCTTAATTTCTTACTCCCTCGACATTACAGAATTGCAATTTGGAGATGGTTTAGTCTATGGAGCAAAGTTACTGCCTATGAGCCACAACAACTTGAGATATATAGGATCTTTGATAGACAATGAGATCCAGGTAGCCTTAAATGGCTCAGGAATCTTTTTGAGCTGACATTTTCAATGTATTGCCTGCTGGCCATGAGTTGAATTTTGGCATTGTGACCTTGGTCATTTATGAAGGATGGCAAGGAGCCATTGGCCTGCAGAAATTAGAAACAATACAGTCATGGAGGATTAATGGTTTTAGTGAAGGAAGCCGTGAGCTCAACAGACAATCTATACTTGTTGCTACTAACTTGCAGTTCACTTATACAACTTTCAAGTTTGTATCCTTTATGGATACTTATCAGATGGATTTTCGATACAAGAACACATGCATTTGTATTGGAGAATGGGACGTCATATAACTGACCATAAGTTTCCGGATCATATTGCCATGTAGAACAACAAAGTCTCGTAACTATTCTGAAGTGCTGCTGTACACCATCTCTAGAGCTGAACAGATTTGTATTCGAATGTGACATTTTCTCAGAACGATCATGGTCTGAATTAGATTTCCATGGACTGAAATGTTCCTGACACCACTTTGTTGCAGCTAGCACCATTTGACAAGCTGGTTCGTCACTACAAAGTCTAGAGGGGCGGTAATGTCACACCCAGGATGGAGAGCAAGGAGTCCAGTGCATTGAGTGACAAGCGGGTCCACCATCCATGGGACCCAGGTGGAAAGGGGATGAAGAGAAAAGATATTTCAGAAATAGGACTGAGATCAGGAAGCCGTGCTTCTCCTCGTTCTCGAGATCCTCGACCTCGATTTCCTCTGTGATATGCTCACGTCGCCGGCTCGATCTCACCGGCAGCCACGGGTTGTTACGTCCTTGCCACCACTCGCCTGCCCTGCTTATACAATTTAGTAGTTGGATTGGACGGTTCTACAGTAGAGATTAGATCTTGTCTAGGTGGGGATTTAATGTTACTGCTCCTTGGTTTACATTATTTGGAACCTGTAGAGACAGCAGGTTAGTGCATAAATTGCCGAGTTATATAGTTGATGAGCGTGTGTGGGAATCTGCCTGGGGAAAGGACGCGGTACTCCTGTGGCTTTTGCAGAATCCAGAGCATATTTCTAACGTCTCGTTAAGTTCATTATTTGTCCCTGTTGGTAAAATGGGAGTCTGGTGTAGATTCATTTAAATGTTATAAATAGATCTTTCTAGCATTTATTTTGGATGCTTTGTAAAATATATAAATCATGCAACCTCACTTTCTCTGTTTGTTCTAAGTTTTTTTTATTTTTTTTCCATGCCTTTCATCAATTTGATTTCATTTCTCCTACAAATCTGTTTAGCTGATGCTATTTAGAACTGATCGATACTCTTAAAAGTAAGAATTTTCTAACTATGGATTGTTATTTTAAATGGATTCCTACATTTCACTTCAGCTGACAGCTCTTCCCTTCCGTAATCAGGATCATCATTATTATGAAAATTGAAATTCTGCAAACTGCATGTCCCCTAATTAAGAACCCCAAAAACTACATGGCACAAAGTCTAGAGAAGGTACAAGATCCCAACTTATTGGCTACTGCTGCTCAAAATTCTGGTGACCCAAGCATACTAGCTGTTGTTCTAAGAGCAGATCAAGCTTTTTTTTTTTTTTCTGGAATACATAGGAGAGTTGCGTATCATTGTATTAAGATAGGAGAAAAAGAAGGCTCAAGAAAGCCAGTACAAAAAACTCACACCACACCCCACAAAACAACACAACTAAAAAGAGAGCCGCTAAACACCACGACTACCAGCAACTAGCCCTCTGAGACCCTTGGAGCTAGCTAGCATCCAGTGATCGGCCTCATCCTGTGCAAGGAGAAGCGCGCTATCCAATCTAGGCGTGACGCTATTAAACAATGCGTTGTTCCTTTCCTTCCGAAGGATCCAAGCACCTAACATGACCAGCGAGTTAAAACCTCGCCCCACCTCTTGTTGCCACCAATCAAAGAACCTTGTTGTGCTTGGATGAGGTGCTACATCTGGTAGTTCAAAATGATGGAGCAGCTGGTGCCAAAATTGTCGTGAGAAGACACAAGAACATAATAGATGCTCAATTGTTTCATCCTCCTGGTCGCAAAATGTGTAATGCTCTGGATGGGGTAGACCACGTTGAGCAAGTCTATCAGCCGTCCAGCAACGGTTATGAGCCACCAACCAAAGGAAAAATTTACACTTCCTGGGAGCCCAGTTACTCCAAATCAATTTGCTTGGTTCAAAGGGGATTGCTCCAAAGAGTAAAGCCTCATACGCCGATTTGGTAGAGAATTCTCCCGAAGTCTCCAATTTCCATTTGTGAACATCATTCACCTCTGGTTGAAGTACTACTTCCTGGACCAAGTCCCAAATATATAGAAATTCGTCCAAGATTGCAACAGGGTAGTGGCTTTGAATATCTTGCATCCAACTACTATCCATCAGCGCTTCCCTAATAGTGAGCCTTCTTGCCTTCCTTTTTGGAACACATGCAAATAAAAGAGGGGCCAGTAATTCAATAGAACACCCATTTAGCCATTTATCAGTCCAGAACTTGGTGTGCGCACCATTGCCAATTGTTGTGGTCACGGCCAAGCCAAAAAGAGCTTGGGCATTACCATGAACTGTGACTGGGAAGGTTGCTCATGGCTTATCTGGTTCAGTTTTACTTAACCATAGCCATCGAACCCTGAGAGCCCAACTAAATTTTTGTAGGTCCAAAATACCCAATCCTCCTAATTCCTTGGGACGACTAACCTTGGGCCATGCAATCAAGCAATGTCCTCCATTTGTTTCTTTCCTGCCTCTCCATTGAAAATTACGTCGAATTTTGTCTGGTGCCTTGAAACACCATGGAGGAAGCTCCTGCAGTGGCAAAATAGATCAGTACAGAAGTGAGAATCGATTGCACATATGTAGCTCGACTAGCCCTGTTTAACAAATCAGCCTTCCACCCTGGCAAATGATCGGCCACTTTCTCAGTCAAAGGCTGCAACTGTGCTCGAGTTAATTTCTTGAGAGAAAGAGGAAGTCCGAGATATTTGCAGGGAAAATCTTGGATTTCACATGGAAAATGAGTCTGCACAACAGCCAAGTCATCCTCAGAACATTGAATAGGTGAGACGCAAGGTTTTTTGATATTGGTTCTAAGCCCCGTAGCAGTACCGAACAACTGTAACAATGCATCTACCATTTGCAGGTCTGTAGCAACCAGACGAACAAACAATACCACATCATCGGCATAAAAGGAGACACGATGATGGATACTTCGTGTAGAAAGGGGCTGTAACAGACCTTCAGTGCTGGCCTTTTCAATCAGGCTATTCAGGACGTCCATTACCAGAATAAAAGGCATTGGAGATAATGGGTCACCTTGCCGTAGCCCTCACCAGTGATAAAAGACCTCCCCGGGAACCCCATTTAGCAGCACCCTGGAAGAACATATATATGCTGGACCCTATAATGATGCTCAAGACATGGTGGGTTTTTCTATTAGCCGGGCAGTAGAACCTGATCATAGCAATGTGTTTCTTATGGTACATTGTCAGCACAAAACACAATAAATGCAAATATGGTGGAGCCAAGATTTCAGCAGCTGTCTCTGATCTCTCATAAAAAACCAAGCGTCTACAGTTACTGGCACAGGTGAGACCTTGACTCCTCCAGGCAATACTCATGGG
Organism: Themeda triandra; assembly: GCA_018135685.1. Lineage (NCBI taxonomy): Eukaryota > Viridiplantae > Streptophyta > Magnoliopsida > Poales > Poaceae > Themeda > Themeda triandra. Next base: position 1,694,502 of record JAENPR010000044.1, read on the forward strand.
TGCCATGAGCATTCATATGAGCAGCTACCTTCAGGACGTCCATTTTCAAAGAACAAGGTAAGAACAAAGGAGACTACATATCTGTAAGCTTTTACTTCACTAATGGTGAAGAGAACAGAATACAAAGAGTTTCCAGTCAGGCCATGAAACCACAAATCCACAACTGTACAATAAAACATAGTTGAATTCATCGTTAATCATCCCAGGTCCTAACATTTCAGTGAGAACACATAGCGTGAACATATCTCACGAAGACGAAGGCTCTGCATCGTTGTGACGCAATTCTCAAATTACCTCCGACGAAGTATATGGCGGACACCTCAGGCATGTCGCGCACACGCCGGGAGATGACGACGGCGAGCTCGACCTCGTGGTGTAGCGACTCGAGCGGCTCCGGGATCTCGACGAGGTCGGCTTCAGGAACAGGACGAGCTCCTGCAACACGTCCAAACACACATGCGAGATCAATCCAGACTCCAGAGGCAGCGCGGGGAAGGAGGGAGGAGGGAAAGGTGGAAGCGCGTCAGCCGGCAGCGTTTTGGGATCGAGGAAGGAGGCGCGCGGACCGCGCCTTGGGGACCGCCGGACCGGGTTGTCGAGCTCCTTTGCGTGGGCGGCGTAGTTGCACCCAACGCCAATAAGGCGAGGGCGGGCAAGGCCTCAGAATCTAGCATGAAACCAACCACTGCAAGAAGAGTGACACAATGTAAAATTGTAATGCAAGACAGGAAGTTACTGTTCACCAAGTGAAATTGAACAAACAAGAGTAACACTGATCAGCATTTTTCATAACCATGCAAGTTCAATGAGAAAAGTGTTGCCATCCAATCCAACACTAAGAAAGCAAGAACCCAGCATATACAAGTTCTTTCAGCACAGCAGATCTAGTGCTAGCTGCCGTCAGAGTTACTACCCTTCCTCTAACTAGTAATTAACACAGAACCTCAACAGTTTCAGACATAGCTGATTTCTTTAGAACGGCACACTGTAAACATTCCAAACTGATATTATTGATCCAATAGAACATTTCTGTCAACCAACAATAAGTATCATGTTTGCAGAAACAATTTCAAGAATAGCAATGACAGTATTCAACGCATCACCAACTGATTCAGAAGAGCGACACAATGATGTAGGCCAGGGACTTACTGTTCACTAAGTGAAATTGAACAAACAAGAGTAGCAGCCACTCGAGCCAGCCCGTGAACCACTCGAGCTCGGAGACCGCCTCCGCCGTCCGCATCCACCGCTCCAGCCCCGCGAGATCGAGCAGCCGCCGGTTGACGACGAGCTCGGTCTTGATCGCTTCGGTCCTGGGCCCGGTGTTGGCGCCCATGGCGGCATCCAGAAGCTCGGCCGCAGCCTTGCCCGCCCAACGCCTTATCTTCGTGCTCGCCGCGGGGAGTCTCTGCGCCTCCGCAGCCGAAGCCATGGCCGGCGGGTTTGGTGGACCGGAGTCGTCGAGGAGGAGTGGAGGTGGCGGACTGAGCCGTTGTCACAACGGTATAGCCGGCGCTACGGCTAGCAGGCAACGGCTCAGCGGACGCTACGGCTACTGAATAGTTGCGATGGGCTAAAAGAACACTTTATAGTTTGACCATCCCAAGCAGAAATGGTCTTACCATACGGCAAAACAGGGTTAGCAGGTGCCCGACCTTTTGCCCATTGGCAAATTTGGCTGCATTGACAGCCCACATAAAACCCTTAAAGAATCTAGAAGCATGAGTAGGTTTTGTAGCTAGAATGTTAGGTTTAAGAGTTTTGTATTTGTAATCTATCAGCTCTTTCCAGAGCTTATCTCTATCCTTATTATATCTTTTTAGCCAAGAAGCTAACAAACAGAGACATTCAGATCTCTTAAGCTAGTGACCCCTAAACCACCAAACTCTTTTGACAAAGACACCAATTCCCAATTAGCTAAATGGTACTTATGCTTATTTTCTTCATCATTCCACAAGAAATTTGAGCCGTTGTGGGAAACTTAATAAAAGAAAGCAACGGCTCATGCGAAGCTTGAGCCGTTCTTCCCTGTTTTCTCTTCTCCCGTTCATCTCTCGATATTGTGGCGACGACTGGGCGACTGCCGACGGCCGCCGCCCTAGGCCAGGTGACCAGCTCATCGCCGGGCCCTTTGCTGGAGACGAGCGCTCAACGGGTATGCCCACCCCTTCTCTTCTCTTTCTGTTCCTGCTCTGTAAGACCGAGCACCCAAACCCTAACTGAACTATTTGCTATTTGTATTCGATCCGATGTTTTTTTGAGAGAATATTTGATCCGATTTCGATGTAATGATAAAGTGTAGTGTACAATGTAGTATTATGCCTACTAAATTTTGCTTTTGTTGTTGCAAAAATTGTCGGCAACATTTGTATATTCATATCCGTCATGAATCAGGCCCTGAATCAGCTGAATCCCTATGCACCAAGGGAAGTCGGACCCTCATTGCTGGTACAGTGAGCAGGCTGAATACTCGCAGCAAGAACAAGAGGCCTCACGCTGATGAATCCAATAGCCTATCTGTGGCTGTTTTCAAGCATGCATTGCCTTATTTCTTTGGCAGAACCTGAATGGTATACATTGATCTTATTGCTCATGTTGCTCTTTCTTTTTGCCTACAAATTTTGTAGGAAGATACATTCCACTGGTGATATCTCAAAAAGCGATGTCCGTCAGGTTTACATGGTGTGGAAACCGCTTTGCCATGGTAACTCCAAGGACTCCCCAATTTTTTTCTGCGGGTTCAGTAAATTATTCGTGGTTTTGGTCCTAATCCGTCTAGCGATCTTCGTGATTCTATCAACACATCTGCTGGGTTGACTAACCTGGGCGGAACCTGAATAGCATTCTGCAGTGCCTTTACATGAACACCTCCTTCTGATCTGGTATTTTCTCATTGGGCCTGGATATTTTGAAGAAGCATCCTGTTCTAGATCACCTGGCTCAGTTGTTTGCACAGCTACACTCTAGCAAAATGGTTTTCATTGATTCAACACCTTTCATTAAGGCGTTGGAATTAGACAACGGTGTCCAGCAGGATAGCCATGAACTTCTCACCTTGTTTGTGTCTCTCCTCGGGCAATCACTAAGTCACCCCAAGGTCCCTGGAGCTGAGCAATAGTGCAACATCTGTTTCATGCCAGTGTATCTCATATAACAAGGTGACTATGCATATGAAGTTGGTTGTGTTTCCTTTGCTGTGTTTAGGGTTGGATTTTGTATTGTTAGAGAGCTAAGCTATGATCTGCTAGAACAGTTTAATTAGTCGTTAGTAAATTCTAGCGTAATGTTGTTTGTAGTCCTATAACTACACTCTGCTTTTAGCCATTCTATAATATAATGCTCTGCCACTACAAAGCTATTTCTGAAGATGCTATTTCTATGAATCTAGTTCGTAGAAATTGGATCTTATCTAGGTGGGGATTTAATGTTACTTTTCCTTGGTTAGTGCATAAATTGCCGAGTTATATAGTTGATGAGTGTGTGTGTGTGTGTGGTGGGGGGGGGGGGGGGTTCTGCCTGGGAAAAGGACGCGGTACTCCTGTGTCATTTGCAGAATCCAGAGCATATTTCTGACGCCTCGTTAAGTTCATTAGTTGTCCCTGTTGGTAAAATGGGAGTTTGGTGTAGATTCATATGTTATAAATAGATCTTTCTAGCATTTATTGTGGATGCTTTGTAAAATATATAAATCATGCAACCTCGTCTTCTCTGTATGTTCTAAGTTTTTTTTATTTTTTTCCATGTCTTTCATCAATTTGATTTCATTTCTCCTACAAATCTGTTTAGCTGATGCTATTTACAACTGATCGATTCTCTTAAAAGTATGAATTTCCTAACTATGGATTGTTATTTTAAATGGATTCCTACTTCAGCTGACTGCTCTTCCCTTCCGTAATCAGGATCATCATTATTGTGAAAATTGAAATTCTGCAAACTGCATGTCCCCTAATGGGGAACCCCAAAAACTACATGGCACAAAGTCTAGAGAAGATACAAGATCCCAACTTATTGGCTACTGCTGCTCAAAATTCTGGTGACCCAGGCATGCTGGAGTCTTCTGTTGCTCTAAGAGCAGATCAAGCTTCTAACAATTTATCATATGGTGGACCCTATAATGATGCTCAAGGCATGGTGGGTTTTTCTATTGGCCGGGCAGTAGAACCTGATCATAGCAATGTGTTTCTTATGGTACATTGTCAGCACAAAACACAATAAATGCAAATATGGTGGAGCCAAGATTTCAGCAGCTGTCTCTGATCTCTCATAAAAAACCAAGCGTCTACAGTTACTGTCACAGGTCAATACTCATGGGTGCCATGAGCTTTCATATGAGCAGCTACCTTCAGGGTATATCAATAGAGCCCCAATTGCTAGTGAACTGACATCCCATGTTGTCCCAATTTCTTCATTGAAAGTTTACCAGACTAGATGGACAATCAAGGCCAGGGTGACTGCTAAGATTGTTGTCAAGCATTGGAACAATGAAAAAGGTACATGCAAACTTTTCTCATTTGATCTCCTTGATGGAGAAGGTGGACAAATTCGTGCAGTATGCTTCAAAGAAGTGGTTGATCAGTTTTATTATCTAACTGAGGTTGATAAGGTGTACTTGATATCTAGAGGAGCAGTGAAACCTTCACAGAAGTGGTTTAATCCTTTGAATAATGATCTTGAAATAACTTTGGACGCCTTAATGTCATCTGTGGAGATTTGTTCTAGTCATGATTTCGATATTCCCAAGGTGCAGTACAATTTTCGGCAGATCAGTGAAATAGAGAATATGTATAATCATACTGTGGTAGATTTACTTGGTGTTATTACATCAGTTGGTCCCTCTGTTACATTAGTTGGTTTCTTTGGCTCTAAGGGAGCAGGTGGGTCCCAATTTGGAAAGGTTTACACAGTGTTAAACATCTAATAAATTGGGGATCTGCCTTTCAAGTGAAGGATGGAGATCACTGTAGGTTCTAGGAAGATTGTTGGGCTAAAAATGTCCCTTTGAAAATATACTATAGAGATCTCTACAAACTGGTGAGAGAACCTTCAGCTTTTGTTAGTGATTGCAGGATGGGGGATTCCTTGTTTGTGGATTTTAAAAGATCCTTAACAATACAAGAGCATGACAGGTGGTTGGGTTTGCTTGATGACTTGAAAGACATAACTCTAACAGATAACAAAGCTGACAGAATGTTGTGGGAGCTGGAGATTAAGAAAAACTTTTCTACTAAATCCTTATATCGGTTTCTTTCTGATAGGGGTACTACTAGTAGGGTGGCTAAATACATTTGGAAAAGCAAGGTTCCTCTAAAAATTAAAGTGCTCTTATGGAAAATTGTGAATGATAACCTCCAAACTGCGCAAAATCTTGTAGAGATGTTGGGAAGGGGAAGAAAACTGTTGCCTGTGTGGATTAGTTGAATCTGTAACTCATGTTCTCTTTGATTGTCCAATGGCCAAGTTTATCTGGAGCTTTGTGATGGGAGTATTTAAACTGAATGCTTATCCAAGATCACTGGAGGATTTCTGTCAGACTTGGCTTAGGGGAGAAGTTAACCTTCCAAACAAAATGGTTATTTTCATCTTTTGCAGGGATTGCTTGGGCGCTCTAGCTGTCTAGGAACAAGATGGCTATCTCCAAGATTATGCCAAGAGCCACTACTGATATTATCTACCATGCTATATCACATATGCAGAACTGGAGTGCAGCACTCAGTGAGAAGGACCAAGGTAGATTCCAGAAGCTGAAGACGGTGGCAATGGATGGCCTGAAGAATTTCAAACCAACTGGTGTGAGTCTGTCTTCAGTAGTGGAAATCTGAAGATGAGAAGTTATCAAACTGTGATGTATTTCTGTTATGGTGGTCCTGGTAGTTATCGTCGCAAAATAGTGGGGAGTTGCTGGGAGTTTGTTAGAGGGTTGGTCATTTACCTGTACGCTGGTATCCCCATCTTTAAAATTCTGTATCAGACTTCTGACTTTCAATAAAAGTCGAGGCTTCTCTCTTAAAAAAAAGAACCCAGAAAAGAACCCTTCAACTGAGGGACATGTCTGGTCGGGGTGTGGGGGAGAAATAGGACACGGAGGCTTCCTTCGAGGGAGAAGAGCAAACGTCCTGATAGGCACGTGAACAAGCGTCCTGATAGTTCTTCGCGCAGGGTTGCTAGCATCCGAAACGTAGGATTGGAAGACCAACTAACTGGCTTCATCATGGACATGGTGTGCGTAGAGAGTACACACCGTTCCACGTTATATAGACATTATTGATCTATTCATTTGTGTTGTGTAACTTGAATCCAAATCTTGATAACGTTACAATTTTTGGTTGCGTTATATAGGCCTGATGCATTATATATAATATCTGTTGCGATCGTTAGTATACTCACTGTCGGCTGTGGTATTGAGTCTGGTCATGGACTGTTAGTGGGTCATCGAGTCCTTAATGACTCGGATCAGTCACTGGTTAAGTCGAGATCATTCCAACAGCTTCATGTGTTTCTTTTCATTGTCTGTGTGTGGGGTGAAGGAGGATAATTTAAGAGAAAAACGAGACTCCCTATTCATCTCCCCTGTTGCCTATGATCTACAATTCGCTAGCTCTCAAGTAGTGCTTCAATGGATCTATTGTTTGGCTCTCTTGGACATTTCATCGCATTTTGATGTTTCACTCAAGCTGCTTGTATGCATTGCCAGACATGAGCTCCACCTAGTCAAAAATGTCTACTCTGTTTTTACTTTGATCTTTTTCCATGTGCATGGAAGTAGAAATGAAAAGAGAAACGGACAACTTTTTGGGAAATTCAGTCCACCAGAAGGGGTTTAAAGAGCAAAAGGAGTAGTTTGTTATCTGAACTCGATGGGTTCAGATGGATCTGAATTCGAAGCCGGTTCCGCTAGGTAAATGCTAGTAGACGATTATTTGTTCATATATGTCACATGTGACATTCTTTGTATCTGAATTCAAATAATTGTTGCCTCTCTCGGTTTACACATGGCGATTACTCGCAGACTAAATCTCCTAGATGCGCGCCCTGTCTCTATCCAAAGGTCGGCGATTTGTTTCGTACAAAAAGCTTACGGAGTACGGTTGTGCCTAGTTTGGCACACATATAAAAATTCAAGGTTTGATGATAAAGAAGTTTTAGAACTCCAACGGCAGCTTATGAGACGATGAAAACAGTCCTCCTCTATACAAAAAAGTGCCCTGTACCAAGGCCTTATGTTGTAATAATGGCTATAATGTAAGCTAGCTATCGGGTACCTAAATTATGGGGTATCTAATCTAGGAGCTTAAAGACAAACAAAACCACCATCATCTCCCGTAATCCCAAAACTAACTGGCCAAAGAAAGTCCTGAAACGTCCTCTCGAGCCACGCAGGGCCAGCTTACGAACAGGCTCGAGGCCCGGCGCGTGGATCAAGTGTCTCGAGCCCCTGTCGACCAACCGCTCGAAACAGTGACGGAAACCCCTCGAGCGAATGAGGGCTCGAGATGATGACGGAAACTCCTCGAACGAACGGGGGCTCGAATAGGCCCCTCGAAATTTCCCTTCCCACCTGGCCATGTGGCTACAGGGCTCGTAACAGTGAAAAGTACACCTGCCCCGCCTAACTGCATGGCCACAGTGCGGGAAATAGTGAGAAGTACGCCGGTCACTTCTCCTATTTTCACCGCCCATACCCGAGATTCGGGCGCGTCAGGCGGCACTATTACACCATGCCGAGCACTATGCCGCGTACGGCACCCCCTCGGAAACGCTCAAGTCAGCTCTCTGCACCACTAAACCCGTCGTTCAATCCCATCGCTCGTGCCACCTACCACTCGAGGCAATCATTACCCGCTCGAGGAATGATGGCCGCCGCGACCTGAGCATGGCACGCGCGGCGCCCTGTCTTTCCCTCCTCGACGACCATACGACGGAGTTCCCGGACACACGTGCTCGCCCATGCCTACGTCGTACCTCGACTACGTCAGCCCACGACAGAGAAGGACGAGCAGGTCATCATCGCCCACGCTGCTACAGGCTCGAACCGGGTAAGAGCAGGAGTCCACAGGCTCGAACCGGTACAAAGCAGGCATCCACATTCTCGACGACGTGATCCACGCCTATGCCTCGACGTCATCACCACGTTAGCCCTATCCACTGTGTGTACCCGAGCCTCCCCTTGGCCTATAAAAGGGGACGTCGGGGCTAGAGCAGGGCAGGTTCTCACACTCACAACTCATAGCACACACCCACAAACCGCTAAGTCTTTCGACTCGCTTGTAACCGCCCCTGTACAAGCACCACGGTGCAAGATAATACAAGACCCATCTCACTGCTGGACGTAGGGCATTCCTTGCCTGAACCAGGATAAAACCGAATGTGTTCTTCTTGCATCACCATCCGGATTAGGGAGCACGCATAGAAATTTACTTGTTGGTGTGATACCCCCTGGGTACAAAACACCGACAGTTGGCGCGCCAGGTAGGGGCCTGCGTGTTGCACGCGATTTCCCGCCATTTTTCCAGATGGCCACTCCCGTTTCCTCGCTTCCGCCTGACACGGTGATCTGGTTCGGGAGCCTGGAGTTCATGTCGCTCGGTACGGGCCACGACATGACCCTGCTCTCGGTCGGGGAACCGGGCGGAGGCCGCACTTCACCAGGACGCACCACCACGGCTCACCGCCCAAGCGCAGGCGCCATCGGCACCATCGCCAGACCACGCCAGGACGTGAGCCCACCGCTTACACGTTGTTCCCGTCGGACGCAACGGTACACCCAAACGGGGCACCAGGCGTACGATGGGGCATGGCGCGTGGGCGAGAGGCGTCCGGCACGGACTCTGACTTCACTTTCGCGATGCACTCACCGCGGGAGCCCAGCGCGGCTCCTCAAGTGCGCGCACCGCCATCACCACCCAACCTGCTGCCATACGGGCTCTATCGAGCTCGTCGCCGGCTCCCGTTTGGGCTCACCAACGCCGCCGTCACATATGCCGACGGGATACGCTCTAGCATGGGAGCGCAGGAGGAGAGCCCTGGCCTCCTCTTGCACGCTACCATGAACCTAAAGGCCGTGTGGCTGGCGTCCGTAGACCTCGGCTTCAACAGGGCGCCAGGTCCCCGACGTAACGTCACGCTCGGCAACCTGCGCCGCTGGGTCGAGGAGGAGAGCACAAGAGGGCCATGGACACCGTCCTACGCCGACCCCGACTTCGATGATTCCGATTCGGGTTGTTACGACCACACTTGCGAGTGTTTCCGCCTCGAGGGTGACATCTCGCCAAATGCGGAAACTCATGACGACAACGCCGATGCAGCCAACCGGCCAGCCGGGGCGGTCACGGCAGGAGCAATCCTGGTAACACCACCTTGAGAGGAGCCGCCACAGGATCTCGCCAACGTGCGGCCCATGGATGACGCCCGGGCAGCGTAGTTGGCCCAACTCCAGGAGCTGGAAGCAAGAATGGAGGCAGACCGCGCAAACCTGGAGTTGCTCAAGCGCGCCGTCGGGCTAAACCAACCCCCCTCCCTCGAGCTACCGGTGCTCGAGGAAAAGCGCGGGACGTTTTCCAGCGCATCATCAACGACGGAGTGCCCGAGGCGCCGGCCCACTTCCCTCGAGCGAGCCAGAACGTCCTTGCGGCCGCAATGCTGCTGCAGGACATGCCTACGCCCTCGAACCCGCAGGCTCAACGGATACGGGAAGAGCTTCAGGGGCTCCTCCAAATCACGGCCGCCCAGCAAGCCGAGAGCTCGGCCTCGAGGCGACGTGGGGCGGCCTCAGAACAGCCGGTCGAGCCTCAGCGGCACGAGCGTGAGGGCTCAGTCCACCAAGAGGCACCCCCTCGAGGCGGCAAGACCCTAATCTGCAACCGTCTCGTCGACAACCGCGAGCCCCAAGACGCCCGCCACGACATCAACGACAATCGGCGGCGCAAGAATGGGGGCGCTGAGGAGCGCGGCTACAACGCCCATCGAGGAGGGCGCTACGATAGCGACGAGGACCGATAGGCTCCCGAGCTGCCGGATCCTCGAGTCTTCAGCAGAGCCATCCACGGCACGCCGCTACCCAATCCTTTTTGACCCTCCACAAGCCTGACCAAGTACAACGGCGAGACCAAGCCAGAACTCTGGCTGGCTGACTTCCGGCTGGCCTGCCAGCTGGGAGGGGCTCGAGAGGATAAGGCCATCATACGGTAGCTCCCTCTGTTTCTCTCTGACACTGCCCGGCGATGGCTCGAGGAGCTTCCCCCCGATCAGATCTATGACTGGACTGATCTGGTGCGGATTTTCGAGGGGAACTTCAAGGGCACTTACATCCGCCAGGGCAACTCGTGGGATCTCTGCAACTGCAAGCAGTAGGCCGGGGAGTCCCTTCGAGACTTTGCTCGACGCTTCTCCAAGCAACGCACCGAGCTACCACACATCCCAGACCACGACGTCATCCTAGCGTTCGTCTCGGGCACCTCGTGCAAGGATCTTGTGCGGGAGCTCGGGCGTAACCGCTCGAAAACCGTCGACGAGCTCATGGACGTCGTCGCCGACTACGCAGCCGGTGACGAGGCCGTGGGATCTTTCTTCGGCGAAGACAGGGGCAAATCCAAGCAGTCCTCTGGCAATGGTGAGGGCTCAAGCAAGGGCCAGAAGAAGAATGGCAAGAAAAAGAAGGGCGGGCAGCAAGGCAAGCGCGACATGGCTGACGATGGCGAGGTCGCTGCGGCTGAGCTCAAGAAGCCTCGACCCCCACCGGATGGGGCCGTCTTTGACAAAATGTTGAAGGAGTCGTGCCCATATCACCGCGAGCCGGCCAAACACACCCTCGAGAATTGCCGCATGCTTCAAGGCTATTTCAAAAGCCTGGGCATCGGCAAGGACGAGCAGAAGAAGGACAAGGGCGACGACGGGGCCGGCGAAAGAGACGACAACGGGTTTCCTCCCGTTGTCAATTGCTTCATGATCTATGGCGGCCTTACGACCTAGCTGACGCCTCGACAGCGGAAGCAGGAGCGTAGGGAGGTGTTCTCGATGCGAGTAGCCACCCCACGGTTCCTCGACTGGTCCGATGCGCCCATCACGTTCGACCGTGATGACCATCCAGAGCACGTTGTGAACCCGGGCGCCTACCCGCTAGTTGTCGACCCGATCATCATGAACACACGCTTCACCAAGGTGCTCATGGACGGGGGCAGCAGCCTCAACGTCATCTACATGGAGACCCTCACGCTGCTCGGCATCACCAAGGCGTAGCTCAAGCCGAGCGCTAGGGGCTTCCACGGAATCGTCCCCGGCAAGAAAGCACTCCCCATCGGCCGCATCGACCTCCCTGTCTGTTTTGGCACGCGCTCGAACTATAGGAGGGAGACTCTCACTTTCGACGTGGTCGGGTTCTACGGAACCTACCACGCGATCCTCGGCCGTCTGTGCTACGCCCAGTTCATGGCAATCCCTAACTACGCTTACCTCAAGCTCAAGATGCCGGGACCAAATGGGGTCATCACCGTCGATTCCTCGTACGAGCATGCGTACTCCTACGATGTTGAGTGCGTCGAGTACGGGGAGACGTTGGTCGAGACCAAGAAGATGGCCAAGACGCTCGACTGCCTTGCGGCCGAGGCAGCCCTCCCCGTGCCCAAGCGACAGGCCAGAAGCTTCGAGCCTGCCGAGGACACCAAGAAGATCCCGCTCGATCCGAGCACCTCCGGCGAGAAGGCGCTGATCATCAGTGCCACCCTCGACAGCAAATAGGAAGCAATCCTCGTCGACTTTCTCCGCGCAAACGCTGACATGTTTGCGTGGAGTCCCTCGGACATGCTTGGCATACCGAGGGATGTCGCCGAGCATGCCTTGGAGATCCGTTCCGGCTCGAGACCTGTGAAGCAACGCCTGCACCGCTTCGACGAGAAGAAGTGTAGGATCATTCGAGAGGAGGTCGACAAGCTCGAGAAGGCCGGATTCATCAAGGAGGTACATCACCCCGAGTGGCTAGCTAATCCTATACTAGTTGCAAAAAAGAATGGAAAAATAAATATATGTGTAGATTATACTAGTTTAAATAAAGCATGTCCTAAAGTTCCATTTCCTTTACCTCGAATTGATCAAATTGTTAATTCCACTGTGGGTTGTGAAGTACTTTCTTTTCTCGACGCCTATTCTGGTTACCACCAAATAAAAATGAAGGAGTCCGACCAACTCGCGACTTCATTCATCACCCCCATGGGCATGTACTGTTATGTCACGATGCCCTTCGGCCTTCGAAATGCCGGGGCTACGTACCAACGTTGCATGCTGCATGTTTTCGGGAAACACATAGGAGAAACGGTCGAGGCGTACGTTGACGATATAGTAGTCAAAACCAAGAAAGTAGAGAATCTCATCGAGGACCTCACAGTGACGTTCGAGTGCCTCTGGGCCAAGAACATCAAGCTGAATCCTGAGAAATGCGTCTTCGGTGTGCCTCGAGGCATGCTGCTAGGGTATATCGTCTCCCAGCGCGGGATCGAGGCCAACCCCAAAAAGATCACGACCATCATGAGAATGGGGCCGATTCGACACCTAAAGGGGGTGCAGAAGGTCACGGGCTGTCTGGCAGCCCTCAGTCATTTTATCTCGCACCTGGGAGAAAAAGCCTTGCCACTATATCGACTCCTGAAGAAATCCGAGCACTTTGCATGGACGCCCGAGGCGGAGGAAGCCCTCTCGAGGCTGAAGAGCATGCTCACCTCCCCTCCGGTGCTCGTGCCGCCCAGACCCGCTCAACACGATGAGCCGGCCGAGCCGCTCCTCCTCTATGTTGCCACGACCACCCAGGTGGTCAGCGCGGTCATAGTGGTCGAAAGACAGGAAGAGGGGCACGCACTCCCCGTCCAACGACCGGTTTACTTCGTCAGTGAGGTACTCTCGAACGCCAAGGTCCGGTACCCCCAGATCCAAAAGTTGCTCTACGCGATCGTGCTTACATGTCGAAAGCTTCAACACTACTTCCTCAGCCATCCTGTGATAGTCGTATCATCATTCCCGCTCGGGGAGATCATACAGAACCGGGAGGTAGTGGGACGAATCGCTAAGTGGTCGGTCAAGCTCATGGGCGAGACCATCACTTACGCACCACGAAAAGCCATCAAATCCCAGGTGTTGGCGAATTTCATCGCTGAGTGGACCGACACCCAGCTCCCCCAGCACAGATACAAGCCGAGCCGTGGACTATGTATTTCGACGGGTCGCTCATGAAAACGGGGGCAGGCGCAGGCCTGCTCTTCATTTCACCCCTCGGAGTGCATATGCGCTATGTAATTTGAATCCACTTTGCGGCCTCCAACAACGTGGCAGAGTACGAGGCATTCGTGACTGGCTTACGCATCGCCATCGAGCTCGGGGTTCGTCGCCTCGACGCTCGAGGCGACTCGCAGCTTGTCATCGACCAAGTGTTGAAGGTCTCGATCTGCCACGATGAGAAGATGGAGGCGTACTGCAACGAGGTACGCAAGCTGGAGGACAAATTCCAAGGCCTCGAGCTCAACCACGTCCCCAGACGCTTCAATGAGGCGGCGGATGAGCTCGCCAAGATCGCGTCCTCTCGAGCACCCGTCCCCCCAAACGTTTTCTCGAGGGATCTCCACGAGCCATCCGTAAGTGGGACTCGGGGGCTGACCCCACGCATGCCGTCGAGCCCTCTCCTACGACTGAATCTCCCTCGACCGGGGCTGAGGTCATGGAGATCGACGGGCCATCTGCGGATTGGCGGGCACCCTTCCTCGAATACCTGATTCAAGGAGAGCTTCCTGAGGACCGAACAGAAGCACGACGCCTAGCCCGACGGGCCAAGACATACGTCTACGGCGACGACAATGAGCTCTACCGCCGTAGCCCGACGGACATACTCCAGCGCTACATCCCCGTCGAGGAGGGAAGAAAACTGCTCAAGGACATGCACTCGGGGGCTTGCGGCCGCCAAGAACCCTTGTCAGGAACGCTTTCTGACGAGGCTTCTACTGGCCAACCGCGATCGCCGACGCCTTCAAGCTGGTCTGGTCATGCGAGGGGTGCCAGTTCTACACCAAGCAAATGCACCTCCCCGCTCATGCACTCCAGATAATCCCCCTCACGTGGCCATTCGCGGTCTGGGGGCTCGACCTGGGCGGGCCTCTCAAGAAGACAACAGGGGGATACACGCACCTGCTCATCGCCATCGACAAGTTCACCAAGTGGATCGAGGCCAAGCCCATCACTAACATCCGCTCGGAACGAGCGGTCGAGTTCTTCACCAACATCATCCACCGCTTTGGGGTCCCCAACGTCATCATCACCGACAACGGCACCCAGTTCACGGGGAAAAGTTCCTGGACTTCTGCGATCGTCACCATATTCGGGTGAACTGGTCGGCAATTGCCCATCCTCGAACCAATGGCCAAGTCGAGCGCGCCAACGGGATGATCCTTCAAGGACTAAAGCCGAGAATCTTCGACCGCCTCAACAAGCACAGCAAGAGATGGATGACCGAGCTCCCATCAGTTTTATGGAGCCTACGGACGATCGAGAGTCGAGCCACGGGGTTCACCCCATTCTTCTTGGTCTATGGGTCTGAGGCCATCCTCCCCACCGACCTCGAATATGGGTCCCCTCGACTCAAAGCCTACAACGAGCAAACCAACGAGGAGGCTCTGGCCAACGCCGTTGACCAGCTCGAGGAGACTCGAGACATGGCACTCCTACACTCTGCGCACTACCAGCAGAAGCTACGGCGCTACCACGACAAGAACGTGCGCAAGCGAGATTTCCAGGTCGGCGACCTCGTGCTCCGACGACGGCAAGACAACAAGGGACGCCACAAGCTTACACCACCATGGGAGGGCCCCTTCATTGTCGTCGAAGTGTTGAAGCCCGGGACGTACAAGCTGGTAGATGACGACGGCTCGATCCTCACCAACGCATGGAACATTGAACAGCTACGTCGCTTTTACCCTTAGGCCTCGAGGCCTTGTACATTTCTCGTATTATGTACTTCTCGCATGAATGAATAAAAGGCTCTCGAAGTTCAGCTCTTATTTTTCGTTCATAAACAAGGTGGGCTTGACTCTGTCCCCACAGAGCCAAGCCCCCCTCGGGGGCTAGATCAGGGGGGGAACCCCCTGGGTCCTCAAAAAATAACTCATGTTTTTTCAAAAACGCTCGACGCACTCTCTATTTTTATGCCTCAAACGCTCTCTCTCAAACACTAGGTAAACGCACCGCCTCGAACCCCCAGAGCCGGGATGGTCGAGACTAGGACTTCCTACGCTTCCGAGCTATGGAACCTAAACTCACCTCCCCTCGAGGGGGTCAGAGCGCAACGCTTACACTTAGTATAAAAGAAGCAAATTCAGGCAGAAAATAGTAAAGTACAAAGCATCAAATTATATGTCATCATAAGATATTCAAAAGGCCACCCGAGCCACTTCATACCAAAGTTATTATTTACTTGGGCCTTCATGCCCAAATCTTGGCTCGCAGGCCGGCTCCACCTACATCTACGCATCGGTCGGAAGGACCAGAGGCTCGATCTTCTGCGCCAACCACGCCCCGGGAACCTCAGTGTCGTGTATAAGCTGGTCGTGCCGCTGTTGCTCGGACTCCTTGGACGCCATGTCTGAGGAGACAAAACCTCCCGAGACGACCTCCATCCCCTGGCGTATCTCCTCCCTCGAGAGGGCGAAGCCGGAGTAGAAGACCGCGAGCGCCCGCTGCATGCTGAATCGAAGAGCTCCCCGGATACAGTCCCACAGAACGGCGCCAAACTCGAGGACCCGGTCGGCGTAGCCTCGACCCGCCTCCGACCCCTCAGGCTCCACCACGGGCTCGAGCCCTCAGCGAGCGCTGAGGGAGTTGATGGCGTTGGTGATCCACGCGGTCGCACCTAGCTCAGCCTGCAGTAGCTCCCGGGTCAATTTAGCATCGCCCTGCGCCGTCGCCAAGTTGGCCTCGAGGGCTGAAAAGGGAAGACAAGATCAGTCGTCATTCACCAGATCTAAAGGAACCACAAGTTCAAGAGAAGGTGCTCGAGAAGCTTACTGGCGCAACGGGCTCCCAGCCCCTGCTCGCGCTCGATGTTGACGGTTGTTAATGATCAATTTTATATGTCAATCAGAGAGAGAAAGAGGGGTATAATCTGTTCACCACCATAGACTTAGGGTTTAAACTGATAGATTCCACAAGTTTTGGTGAATATGTGTTTTCGCAGGGGATTATCAGGAAAACATCCAAGGAGGCCCACATGTCATGATTACATAGAGAGAAAGATCGAACGGGTAAAATTGTATATTCTAGAAGACTCCAGAAGGCAAACCCTGGAAGCGGGGACCCACCTGGCAGGGTGGTGGGTCAGCCGACTCCCTTCTTGGGTCGGCCGACTGGCCACCTCCACCAATCAGGTGGAGGCTCGCGGATCCTGCCTCCACCGACCTTGAGGAGCAATAATTGTCGTCCGTTTAGGTCGGTTTGATCGATGGCCGTGGTGCATCCTAGGGGGCTATATATTGAGCCCCGGCCCCTGGCTGAACAGACGAATTCATTCAAGAATTCATTATTCGAGGTAGCCATCGGCAAAGCTAGGGTTTAGAGAGAGATCTCCACCGAGAGAATTAGAATAGATACTCTAGATCTTCAAGTTCTACATAGGTTTAGACTAGATAGAGGAAGAATCGGGCGCTGTGCTCGGAATTCCGGATCTTCATCATCGAATTGGTATTATCTTGTATCTATTCTTGTGACTTTATTCTAATTATCATTATGTTTCTATTTATTATGTTCCTAGTTTATTCTAGTTCTACATTTGATATGGTTATGATTGGTAATAAGTTTATGTATATGTTTGCAAAGCGCTTAGCTCTCTTCCGGGGGTTAGGTGGTAGATTTCATGTAAGCATGGTGCTTAGATGCCGTTTACTGCAAATGCACCCTATTGGCCGGGTCGTGTGGTAGATCGCGGAAGTGACGGTTCCGTTGAGTCCTTTGTATTCCATCCCCGTTGGTAGGTCTAGCGAGAACCAAAGTTGCGTAGTAAGTCTGCTATGTCTTGGCTTGTTATAGCAATGATCCTTATACATAGATGAAAAGTCTTTTGTGTCTTGTATATGATAGTGTAGTGTTGGAGTAGATGAATGACTTAGTAGATTAGAACCTACATAGGATTTCTATTTCTTGTACTAATCGATGTCAACCTACCTTTGTGAGTAGTCTATATCTAATCTCTCGTGTGATTTATACCCGAGCTTATTACTTTATATTCCCTTATTTATCATGGTTTACCCTCTGCCAAAGTATGTGATTTGTGCAATCAATCACTCATAAGTAGTCGTGTTTAGCAAGTTCATCTCATAGTTTAAGTCCGTAGTTCTTTCCTTTGAGATAAATATAAATAACGATACGGAATACTTCCGGTAAAATGCTACGATGGTGTATTATCGTTCGCTTGCGGATCCCATATTTTTCTTGATTAGAGGAGCGGTTTCTATACCAACACTTCTCGGCGCCATGCTAGGGATGACAACTTAGCGTGAGTGGTGTTAGAGGTGTCAACAAGCATTTTGGCGCCGTTCGGGAACGGAATAAACTTTTAGAGAAAAATTGCTTAAGCGAGATACTTAGAAAATGAGTGATTGTCACTAGTCACCTCTACTTTGGCGGGTTCACCCCTGTTGTTTTTCTTTGTCTATATTTTATACGGGGTATTAGCGGGATTGAATCGATTCATTCAAAACTCTCGATCATCGAGTCGGTTCAATTAAGAAGGAAGCTCGTCACCAATCAAGATGGCCGAGAAGACCTTACTTGGAGTTCTCTGCTCCAACTATAGAGAACATCCTTGGTCCAAACCCAATACACAATAATATGGAGTTTGAGATCAAGCCAAGTCTCATCAATATGGTGCAAGCTATCCAATTCGGTGGAAAGGTACATGAAGATGCAAGTACACATCTACGGGACTTCATGGAGATTGGGAACACCATCGCCATAGATGGAGTTAAAGAAGACCTCATACTTCTTCGTCTCTTTCCATTCTCACTAGTGGGAAGAGCGAAGCGGTGGTTCTATGCAAATAAAGAAGATATCAATACATGGGCGAAGTGTTCCAAGGCCTTTCTAGCAAAATTCTTCCCAATAGGCAAAACCAATGCCTTAAGAGGAAAGATTACCAATTTCCAACAACGGAGAAGACGGAGACCATGTCGGAAGCATGGGAGCGTTTGCAAGGATATATCCAAGATTGTCCCCATCATGGAATGGAAGAATGGTTACTCATGCAAGGTTTCTATCACGGATTAACTCCGAAGACGCGTGAGCACCTAGATGCAAGCTGTTTGAAGGATCATTCTTATCACTCACTCTTGGGAGAGCTAAAAGACTCATGGAGAAGATAGCAGATAATCAAAGCTGGTCCCAAGACAACATTCAAGATTATCACCGAGTGAAGAAGCAATAGAAGAAGTGAATGCATTATCAACCAAGATGGATACCTTACTCCATTGGCTTGACCAGAGGGCCAAGTACAAGGAAGATCAAAGAGCAATTGAAGCAACATATAAGCAGAATTCAAGTCCCATCGTGAGAAAGGTTCCACATTGGGTGCAACCATCCATTAATCAAGGTACTCAATCAGGTAATTATGCAAAGCAACCTACTTTAAGAGAGTTGGTTCTACAACAGTCCAAGATCAACTCATCTATGGAGGATAGGTTTTTGCTAATAACAAAATCTTGGAAAACTTAAGTATTAAAATGGATAGTTTCTCTTCGCCATTAATGACCAATTAGAGTTCAATAAAAAGATAGAAGAAAGGTTAGCAAAATTGGCCATTGCTTTGCTGTTGCCACTAACCCCGGCGGAGGTGAGATCTATTACTACAAGAAGAGGGAGTTCTACCGAGAGATCCTCCCTACCCAAAAGGAGCAAAAAGGCCAACCATGCTACCACCGGTGGCGAGAAGAAGAAGACTTCCAACCCGAGCTAGAAGTATTACCACAAGAATCGATACGAAGCCAGTACAAGATCGGGAAGCAAGACAACAATTTCGAGATACAAACTACCTACCATTCCCTAGGAGGAAGAGAGGACCACAACAGTCAGATGAGCAGTTTGGTAAGTTCGTGGAGGTAATTCAAAAGTTATATGTCAATATACCTCTGCTGGATGCCATACAGGTCCCCACTTATGCCAAGTATATAAGAGATATTCTTAACAAGAAGAGACCACTGCCATCCAATGAAGTGATCAAGCTAACCGAAGAATGTAGTGCGGCCATCCTCAACCAACTACCAGAAAAGAAGAAAGATCCAGGATGTCCCACTATCGATCGCACAATTGGAGATCAACATTTCAATAACGCACTCGTGATCTTGGAGCAAGTGTCGGTGTGATGCCCAGACTAGTCTACTACAAGCTCAACCACACCGCACTTGAGCCAACATCAATGTGTCTACAACTAGCCGACCAATCGGTTCGCTATCCGTTGGGCATTCTTTGAAAACATCCCGATCAAGATAAGAGAGTTCTTCGTGCCGGTAGACTTTGTAGTCTTGGATATGCATCCGAGACTCAAAGGTGTCACTTATACTTGGAAGACCCTTCTTAAGCACCGCCAATGCACATATTGATGTCGGGAAAGGAGAAATCAAGTTCACTATAAATGGGCAAGAAGAGCAATTCTCATTCAAGTCGAAACAAGAGCTCAATAAATCCGCGAAGATGGTAAAAGAAGATCAGACAGTACAACCACCAGAGATAGAGGATGCATCTCTGGGAACACCAGCGAAATAAATATTTTGGAAGGTCCAATTCGGAGGACTTTTAAAACACCGAATCCTCGCCGGAAGGTAACTCGGTATTTATCCGCGTTTTAAATTGCATCTCTTATAGTTTTCTTAGGCATATTTATTTCCAGCATTGCATTATAAAATTCTACGCCCCATATAAATAATTTTACGGTGTGTGACAACCCGTCGAAAATATTTTATCATGGTGGCACAAAAATCTATCATTTCATGCATTTAAATTAGTTTACCTTCATTTAAAATTCTGCATTGTTTATAATATTTATATGGCATTTAGTGCATGGTGGGTCCCTCACCATGGGTCCCACATGTCATAGACTACACCTCACATACATCAAATCACATAATTTCATCCGCTTCCACTCACCTCCACTATCCTCTCTTTTCCACAGACAAAACCACTCAACCGACCAAAATTTCTGGATTGACAAAAGATCACGCAATAGCATGTGAAGTGGCAGCCACATTGGCCGACCTGGTGGGGCGGCCGACCCCACCATTGGGTCGGCCGACTCCCCCCTTCCTCCTCTATAAATAGGCCTCCTCCCATGGCTTCCTTGCACCACCCACACTCCAGAATTTTAGCCAAACCTTCTGCTCTCGACTTCGTGTTTTCTGGAGAGAGTTAGAGAGAAGAGGAGAAGAGTAGGAAGAGAGAATAAGTGAGAGAGTGAGCAAGAGTTTAGTAGCAAGTGAAGGGAAGGGATAGTGCTGAGTAGATCATCACAAAATTAGTGGAGATGCTGTCCAAATAGGATAAGGAAAATCTAAAATCAAGGGGAGGTTTGTCAAAATCAAGACCGAAGTTTAAACTTTTTGTCATGAAGAACGACTAACCCCCGGACCGCCGACTACGGACGGCTAACCACTAACCTTGTGCTAATCCTTCTCTCCACTAGTGTTTGTTTTTGTTTGTTTTGAGCAACTTGCAGAATGAAGAGTGCCATGAAGGGACTCGTTGGAGCTGTCCGGAACATCAGGAAAAGAAGTGCCTCTCGCCAGGGCTCGGTGGCTGGTTCCGACATGAGTGTCGACCCACAACCAGAAGCACCAGAAGCACCGAAGTACCTGCAGCAGCACCTGCACCACCACCAGCATCTCAGAGATTTCTCATGAGAACATCCGACCTCGCCCTGAGAACCGCCCAGGAGAAGGATGTATACAAGAAGCTCAAGAACAAGCATTTCATCCACACGCCGTCATCGATCCGACACTTCGCTAGCGACGGTATGGCTCAAGAATTCGACACAATTTTTCCACTAGTTGGTTGGACTTCCTTTGCAAATCTCTCGAGAAGGGGATTAGGCTTTTGACCATAGAATTCCTTAGCACCCTTCGATACACGGACAATGGAGTTTATTTTAGAATGTTTGCTCTAGAATATTTGTCTCTTGGAGAAACCTTAGTGACCTCCTAGGTTTCCCTCAAGATGCCCTCATAGATTTAAATGCAGCACTAGGTGATTTTGATGCACATAGGTTTTGGAGCAAAGCATTTCTAGAGCACCGTACCACTTAGCACACCGCACCGCAGCCATAGAGAATCCTACGCTTAGATTTTTGCACCGTTGGATAGGAGCCACCTTTTTCCCACGATTTGATGAAAGCAAGATCGAGTAGCCGACTTGCGGTTGCTATACGGTTGTCAAGAAAGAAAGTGTCTCTGTCCATCTCCTAGTAAATCATTGGATGAGTGTCCCCGGTTACAAAGTAGGAAGTGTGGCCATTTGCTCGCTTATCACTCGCATTGCCACAAGCTTGAAGTTATTAGAGGGAGCTACTTTTGAGTACATTGAACATCATAGAGAATTTTATGACCTCTATACTTTTGGCCAAGGCCACTTATCGAAGAAAGTAAATGATGTTTATTATGCAAAATATGGTGATGTTTGCGATCCGGTTACCTAACCCGGAAGCGGCTTTGTATCATGTGCAAAACTATCATGTTGAGTTGCGAGCGCGAGAACCGGTGAATGAGAGAGCACCTCGAAGAGTTCGCTCGGAGAGGGTGACGGAAATCGTGAACCAGTTTGGCGTGGTGCCGAAACCGCCCGAGAAGAACCAAGCACATGCCGGTTTCAATGAGTGGAATGTACCTCGGCGCCACTCACTAAACTCCACCACAAAGCCAACCACATCAACCATTCTATGGTTACTACCCACCATACAACACCCCAGGAACATCAGAGCCAGGACCTTCACAGCCACCAAGATACTCTTATGACCCCTTTGGTACCACCGATGAAGAAGAAGAACCCCACCATGACTTTGAGCCACGTCGCCACTCCGATGCCACCGGTTTCATTTTCACCCAAGAAGCACTATGATGAACAAGTAGCCTTCCAGCACAACACCACTGCCACTCGAATCGTCATGATTAGAGGTGGAATGACCGGCTCCGGTGGAACGAACACCACCCGGACATCGGGTACCATTCAAGAGAGCCGGGAAGAAGCCGCTTCCATGCCGCATGGCTTGGTGGACTGTTGCACATCCACTATCCACCGCCACCGCCGCAAGGCTAGCTTGGGGGAGGACCCCCATTATCAAGATAAGTATTTCTTTCCTTTTGTTTCAGTTTGTTTGTTTTCAGTTTGTTTATTTTTCTTTGGTTTGTTTTATGCATTGAAGAAAAAAAAAATAGAAAAACTAGAAAAAACCCAATAAAAATTTGCTTGCTAAGTTTGTCTAGTTTACTTTCTTTAAGTGTGCTTGTTTACATTTTAAAGTTTGCCTTAAGATGAAAACCAAATAAAAAGAGTGTGCAAGTTTGTTTTCAATTCAGTTTGCTATAAATAAAAATGTGTAGACTTGAGGATTGCATGATGGAAATGATGAATAGTTGCTCGCCCTAATTCTTTGCAAGTACCTAGCTTTAAATTTGAGTTCTCCCAAGATTTGGATACCTTTGTTTGACAACTGGATTTACTCTACACCTGAAATCTATGGGAGCATATGCTTAAACTAAGTCTAGGTAGTTGACGGGCATGATATGATAATAGTATGAGCTGCTTTGTTCATTGTGTTCCAAAGTGCCACTAAATTCGGAGATTTGTTTGTGAAAATTATAAATGATTCATGATGAGTTCCTTATATGACAGAGAGTTAAAATTCCTACCATGACCAAACTTGATCATTAGAATAGGAAGCCTCCTCATTTGTTTAGGGCTCGTCTTTGGCGGGCGTGTTGTATCCTTATGAACTCATCATACGGCTAAATCCTGGTTTCACACACTCACATGCACCCCCTGCTATTTCTACCCTGGAAGTACGCACCACATAAAGCCTATTATCATCCATTGAAATTGTTCTACTCTTACACTGAGAGTGAACACCCAAAAATATTCCCCTGTTCATTTCTGCTAGCCATTTATCCAAGATCAATGCTCCAAGTATCATTTGTTATCCCCGATATGAAGTTGTCACGATTGAGAAGTGTTCCATTCAAGAAGTATTTCATTCCTTTTTGGGCTGCAAGAATTGTAAAAAAAAAAAGAGAGAAGAAGAAGAGAAAAGAAAAAGAAAGAAAGATTTATGAGCCCAGTCTTTGTCAAGTTTTCAAGTTCAAGTTCCAAGAAGATTCAAGTGTTGAAGTAGTTCCAAGTTTCATCCCAAATAAAGGAGCATTGATAATTCCTTTGTGCACCCCTTCTCCTCCCACAAATATTTCTTTCTATTTTATACATATCGTCCACATATAAAACCACACATGCACACACCGATTGGTTGTATGTTGAGTTCCTTCGGATCCATGGTTCGATTATGCCAATGCATTAGTTCTCCACACCTATGAGCTCCACATAAACCTTTATTAGAGTAGGGTGAGAGAGAGAGAGTGAAGGCTCATCTATAAATGCCTTGAACCACAAATACTACATATTACGAGAGTAAGAGAGAAGGCATGTCTCCTTTCAATGCCTTAGAGAGGATCCAAAAATACCACATATTGAGAGACTTGAAAGGGTTGTATTAAGGAACTCGAGTTTTATTGAAAATCTTGTAAAAACTCGAGCGAGAGGTGGAACAACGAGCATGAGACAACGGTGCTTGACTTAATTGTTCTATCTTTCAACTACTCAAGATCCAAGTGCGGGTAAAAGCCCCATGGTTGAAAGAAACATGAGTAAGTTTGGGAGTTATGATAGTTCACACTAGTCCGGGGGATGAATTCTTGTTTAGAGCATGTGTGTTTGTTAAGAATGAAAGCATTGCGGCAACTCCTGATCCATCTTCTGTAGCTATTTGCTCAGGGACGAGCAAAGGGTAAGCTTGGGGAGTTTGTTGACGGTTGTTAATGATCAATTTTATATGTCAATCAGAGAGAGAAAGAGGGGTATAATCTGTTCACCACCATAGACTTAGGGTTTAAACTGACAGATTCCACAAGTTTTGGTGAATATGTGTTTTCGCAGGGGATTATCAGGAAAACATCCAAGGAGGCCCACATGTCATGATTACATAGAGAGAAAGACCGAACGGGTAAAATTGTATATTCTAGAAGACTCCGAAGGCAAACCACGGAAGCGGGGACCCACAGCGGGGTGGTGGGTCGGCCGACTCCTTCTTGGGTCGGCCGATCGGCCACCTCCACCAATCGAGGTGGAGGCTCGCGGATCTCCGCCTCCACCGACCTTGAGGAGCAATAATTATCGTCCGTTTAGGTCGGTTTGATCCGATGGTTTGTGGTGCATCCTAGGGGGCTATATATTGAGCCCCTGGCCTCGGTCGAATAGCGAATTCATTCAAGAATTCATTATTCGAGGTAGCCATCGGCAAAGCTAGGGTTTAGAGAGAGATCTCCACCGAGAATTAGAATAGATACTCTAGATCTTCAAGTTCTACATAGGTTTAGACTAGATAGAGGAAGAATCGGGCGCCTATGCTCGGAATTCCGGATCTTCATCATCGAATTGGTATTATCTTGTATCTATTCTTGTGACTTTATTCTAATTATCATTATGTTTCTATTTATTATGTTCCTAGTTTATTCTAGTTCTACATTTGATATGGTTATGATTGGTAATAAGTTTATGTATATGTTTGCAAAGCGCTTAGCTCTCTTCTAGGGGGGTTAGGTGGTAGATTTCATGTAAGCATGGTGCTTAGATGCCGTTTACGCAAATGCACCCTATTGGCCGGGTCGTGTGGTAGATCGCGGAAGTGACGGTTCCGTTGAGTCCTTTGTATTCCATCCCCGTTGGTAGGTCTAGAGAACCAAAGTTGCGTAGTAAGTCCTGCTATGTCTTGGCTTGTTATAGCAATGATCCTTATACATAGATGAAAAGTCTTTTGTCTTGTATATGATAGTGTAGAGTTGGAGTAGATGAATGACTTAGTAGATTAGAACCTACATAGGATTTCTATTTCTTGTACTAATCGGATGTCAACCTACCTTTGTGAGTAGTCTATATCTAATCTCTGTGTGATTTATACCCCGAGCTTATTACTTTATATTCCCTTATTTATCATGGTTTACCCCTCGCCAAAGTATGTGATTGTGCAATCAATCACTCATAAGTAGTCGTGTTTAGCAAGTTCATCTCATAGTTTAAGTCCGTAGTTCTTTCCTTTGAGCTAAATATAAATAACGATACCCGGAATACTTCCCGGTAAAATGCTACGATGGTGTATTATGCGTTCGCTTGCGGATCCCATATTTTTCTTGATTAGAGGAGCAGTTTCTATACCAACACTTCGGCGCCATGCTAGGGATGACAACTTAGCGTGAGTGGTGTTAGAGGTGTCAACAAGCATTTTGGCGCCGTTCTTTGGGGAACGGAATAAACTTTTAGAGAAAAATTGCTTAAGCAGATACTTAGAAAATGAGTGATTGTCACTAGTCACCTCTACTTTGGCGGGTTCACCCCCGTTGTTTTTCTTTGTCTATATTTTATACGGGGTATTAGCAGGATTGAATCGATTCATTCAAAACTCTCGATCATCGAGTCGGTTCAATCAAGAAGGAAGCTCGTCACCAATCAAGATGGTGAGAAGACCTTCGGAGTTCTCTGCTCCAACTATAGAGAACATCCGCACCGGTCCAAAGCAATACACAATAATATGGAGTTTGAGATCAAGCCAAGTCTCATCAATATGGTGCAAGCTATCCAATTCGGTGGAAAGGTACATGAAGATGCAAGTACACATCTACGGGACTTCATGGAGATTGGGAACACCATCGCCATAGATGGAGTTAAAGAAGACCTCATACTTCTTCGTCTCTTTCCATTCTCACTAGTGGGAAGAGCGAAGCAGTGGTTCTATGCAAATAAAGAAGATATCAATACATGGGCGAAGTGTTCCAAGGTCTTTCTAGCAAAATTCTTCCCAATAGGCAAAACCAATGCCTTAAGAGGAAAGATTACCAATTTCCAAACGAGAAGACGGAGACCATGTCGAAGCATGGGAGCGTTTGCAAGGATATATCCAAGATTGTCCCCATCATGGAATGGAAGAATGGTTACTCATGCAAGGTTTCTATCACGGATTAACTCCGAAGACGCGTGAGCACCTAGATGCAACTTTGAAGGATCATTCTTATCACTCACTCTTGGGAGAGCTAAAAGACTCATGGAGAAGATAGCAGAGATAATCAAAGTGGTCCCAAGACAACATTCAAGATTGTCACCGAGTGAAGAAACAATAGAAGAAGTGAATGCATTATCAACCAAGATGGATACCTTACTCCATTGGCTTGACCGAGAGGGCCAAGTACAAGGAAGATCAAAGAGCAATTGAAGCAACATATAAGCGAATTCAAGTCCCATCGTGAGAAAGGTTCCACATTGGGTGCAACCATCCATTAATCAAGGTACTCAATCAGGTAATTATGCAAAGCAACCTACTTTAAGAGAGTTGGTTCTACAACGAGTCCAAGATCAACTCATCTATGGAGGATAGGTTTGCTAATAACAAAATCTTGGAAAACTTAAGTATTAAAATGGATAGTTTCTCTTACGCCATTAATGACCAATTAGAGTTCAATAAAAAGATAGAAGAAAGGTTAGCAAAATTGGCCATTGCTTTGCACTTTGCCACTAACCCCGAGCGGGTGAGATCTATTACTACAAGAAGAGGGAGTTCTACCGGAGATCCTCCCTACCCAAAAGGAGCAAAAAGGCCAACCATGCTACCACCGGTGGCGGAAGAAGAAGACTTCCAACCCGAGCTAGAAGTATTACCACAAGAATCGATCGAAGCCGAGTACAAGATCGGGAAGCAAGACAATAATTTCGAGATACAAACTACCTACCATTCCCTAGGAGGAAAGAGGACCACAACGGTCGGATGAGCGGTTTGGTAAGTTCGTGGAGGTAATTCAAAAGTTATATGTCAATATACCTCTCTTGGATGCCATACGAGTCCCCACTTATGCCAAGTACATAAGAGATATTCTTAACAAGAAGAGACCAACGCCATCCAATGAAGTGATCAAGCTAACCGAAGAATGTAGTGCGGCCATCCTCAACCAACTACCGAGAAAAGAAGAAAGATCCGGGATGTCCCACTATCGGCGCACAATTGGAGATCAACATTTCAATAACGCACTCGTGATCTTGGAGCAAGTGTCGGTGTGATGCCCGCAGAGTCTACTACAAGCTCAACCACACCGCACTTGAGCCAACATCAATGTGTCTACAACTAGCCGACCAATCGGTTCGCTATCCGTTGGGCATTCTTGAAAACATCCCGATCAAGATAAGAGAGTTCTTCGTGCCGGTAGACTTTGTAGTACTTGGATATGCATCCGAGACTCAAAGGTGTCACTTATACTTGGAAGACCCTTCTTAAGCACCGCCAATGCACATATTGATGTCGGGAAAGGAGAAATCAAGTTCACTATAAATGGGCAAGAAGAGCAATTCTCATTCAAGTCGAAACAAGAGCTCAATAAATCCGCGAAGATGGTAAAAGAAGATCGAGACAAAGTACAACCACCGAGATAGAGGATGCATCTGCGGGAACACCCGAAATAAATATTTTGGAAGGTCCAATTCGGAGGACTTTTAAAACTCCGAATCCTCGTCGGAAGGTAACTCGGTATTTATCGCGTTTTAAATTGCATCTCTTATAGTTTTCTTAGGCATATTTATTTCCAGCATTGCATTATAAAATTCTACGCCCCATATAAATAATTTTACGGTGTGTGACAACCCGTCGAAAATATTTTATCATGGTGGCACAAAAATCTATCATTTCATGCATTTAAATTAGTTTACCTTCATTTAAAATTTTGCATTGTTTATAATTTTTATATGGCATTTAGTGCATGGTGGGTCCCTCACCATGGGTCCCACATGTCATAGACTACACCTCACATACATCAAATCACATAATTTCATCCACTTCCACTCACCTCCACTATCCTCTCTTTTCCACCGCCAAAACCACTCAACCGACCAAAATTTCGGATTGACAAAAGATCACGCAATAGCATGTGAAGTGGCAGCCACATTGGCCGACAGTGGGGCGGCCGACCCCACCATTGGGTCGGCCGACTCCCCCTTCCTCCTCTATAAATAGGCCTCCTCCCATGGCTTCCTTGCACCACCCACACTCCAGAATTTTAGCCAAACCTTTCGCTCTCGACTTCGTGTTTTACGGAGAGAGTTAGAGAGAAGAGGAGAAGAGTAGGAAGAGAGAATAAGTGAGAGAGTGAGCAAGAGTTTAGTAGCAAGTGAAGGGAAGGGATAGTGCTGAGTAGATCATCACAAAATTAGTGGAGATCTTTGTCCAAATAGGATAAGGAAAATCTAAAATCAAGGGGAGGTTTGTCAAAATCAAGACACGAAGTTTAAACTTTTTGTCATAAGAACGACTAACCCCTGGACGCGACTACGGACGGCTAACCACTAACCTTGTGCTAATCCTTCTCTCCACTAGTGTTTGTTTTTGTTTGTTTTGAGCAACTTGCGGAATGAAGAGTGCCATGAAGGGACTCGTTGGAGCCGTCCGGAACATCGGGACAAGAAGTGCCTCTCGCCGGGGCTCGGTGGCTGGTTCCGACATGAGTGTCGACCCACAACCGAAGCACCGAAGTACTGCGCAAAAAGCACCGCACCACCACCAAGCATCTCGGAGATTTCTCATGAGAACATCCGAGCCTCGCCCGAGAACCGCCCGGGAGAAGGATGTATACAAGAAGCTCAAGAACAAGCATTTCATCCACACGCCGATCATCGATCCGACACTTCGCTAGCGCAGGTATGGCTCAAGAATTCGACACAATTTTTCCACTAGTTGGTTGGACTTCCTTTGCAAATCTCGAGAAGGGGATTAGGCTTTTGACCATAGAATTCCTTAGCACCCTTCGATACACGGACAATGGAGTTTATTTTAGAATGTTTGCTCTGGAATATTCTGTCTCTTGGAGAAACCTTAGTGACCTCCTAGGTTTCCCTCAAGATGCCCTCATAGATTTAAATGCGGCACTAGGTGATTTTGATGCACATAGGTTTTGGAGCAAAGCATTTCTAGAGCACCGTACCACTTAGCACACCGCACCGCAGCCATAGAGCATCCTACGCTTAGATTTTTGCACCGTTGGATAGGAGCCACCTTTTTCCCATGATTTGATGAAAGCAAGATCGAGTAGCCGACTTGCGGTTGCTATACGTGGTGTCAAGAAACGTAAAGTGTCTCCCGTCCATCTCCTAGTAAATCATTGGATGAGTGTCCCCGGTTACAAAGTAGGAAGTGTGGCCATTTGCTCGCTTATCACTCGCATTGCCACAAGCTTGAAGTTATTAGAGGGAGCTACTTTTGAGTACATTGAACATCATAGAGAATTTTATGACCTCTATACTTTTGGCCAAGGCCACTTACCGAAGAAAGTAAATGATGTTTATTATGCAAAATATGGTGATCTTTGCGATCCGGTTACCTAACCCGAAGCGGCTTTGTATCATGTGCAAAACTATCATGTTGAGTTGCGAGGCAGAACCGGTGAATGAGAGAGCACCTCGAAGAGTTCGCTCGGAGAGGGTGACAGAAATAGTGAACCAGTTTGGTGTGGTGCCGAAACCGCCCGAGAAGAACCAGCACATGCCAGTTTCAATGAGTGGAATGTACCTCAGCGCCACTCACTAAACTCCACCACAAAGCCAACCACATCAACCATTCTATGGTTACTACCCACCATACAACACCCCAGGAACATCAGAGCCAGGACCTTCACAGCCACCAAGATACTCTTATGACCCCTTTGGTACCACCGATGAAGAAGAAGAACCCCACCATGACTTTGAGCCACGTCGCCACTCCGATGCCACCAGTTTCATTTTCACCCAGCAGCACTATGATGAACAAGTAGCCTTCCAGCACAACACCACTGCCACTCTGAATCGTCATGATCAGAGGTGGAATGACCAGCTCCAGTGGAACCAGAACACCACCCAGACACTGGGTACCATTCAAGAGAGCCAGGAAGAAGCCGCTTCCATGCTGCATGGCTTGGTGGACCTGTTGCACATCCACTATCCACCGCCACCGCCGCAAGGCTAGCTTGGGGAAGGACCCCCATTATCAAGATAAGTATTTCTTTCCTTTTGTTTCAGTTTGTTTGTTTTCAGTTTGTTTATTTTTCTTTGGTTTGTTTTATGCATTGAAGAAAAAAAATCAGAAAAACTAGAAAAAAACCCAATAAAAATTTGCTTGCTAAGTTTGTCTAGTTTACTTTCTTTAAGTGTGCTTGTTTACATTTCAAAGTTCGCCTTAAGATGAAAACCAAATAAAAAGAGTGTGCAAGTTTGTTTTCAATTCAGTTTGCTATAAATAAAAATGTGTAGACTTGAGGATTGCATGATGGAAATGATGAATAGTTGCTCGCCTAATTCTTTGCAAGTACCTAGCTTTAAATTTGAGTTCTCCCAAGATTTGGATACACTTTGTTTGACAACTGGATTTACTCTACACCACGAAATCTGTGGGAGCATATGCTTAAACTAAGTCTAGGTAGTTGACGGGCATGATATGATAATAGTATGAGCTGCTTGTTCATTGTGTTCCAAAGTGCCACTAAATTTGGAGATTTGTTTGTGAAAATTATAAATGATTCATGATGAGTTCCTTATATGATGAGAGAGTTAAAATTCCTACCATGACCAAACTTGATCATTAGAATAGGAAGCCTCCTCATTTGTTTAGGGCTCGTCTTTGTCGTTTGTGTTGTATCCTTATGAACTCATCATACGGCTAAATCCTGGTTTCACACACTCACATGCACCCCCGCTATTTCTACCCGGAAGTACGCACCACATAAAGCCTATTATCATCCATTGAAATTGTTCTACTCTTACACCGAGAGTGAACACCCAAAAATATTCCCCTGTTCATTTACGCTAGCCATTTATCCAAGATCAATGCTCCAAGTATCATTTGTTATCCCCGATATGAAGTTGTCACGATTGAGAAGTGTTCCATTCAAGAAGTATTTCATTCCTTTTTGGGCTGCAAGAATTGTAAAAAAAAAAAAAAAAAAAAGAGAGAAGAAGAAGAGAAAAGAAAAAGAAAGAAAGATTTATGAGCCATTTATGAGCATTAGTTCTCCACACCTATGAGCTCCACATAAACCTTTATTAGAGTAGGGTGAGAGAGAGAGAGTGAAGGCTCATCTATAAATGCCTTGAACCACAAATACTACATATTCGAGAGTAAGAGAGAAGGCATGTCTCCTTTCAATGCCTTAGAGAGGATCCAAAAATACCACATATTGAGAGACTTGAAAGGGTTGTATTAAGGAACTCGAGTTTTATTGAAAATCTTGTAAAAACTCGAGCGAGAGGTGGAACAACGAGCATGAGACAACGGTGCTTGACTTAATTGTTCGTCTTTCAACTACTCAAGATCCAAGTGCAGGTAAAAGCCCCATGGTTGAAAGAAACATGAGTAAGTTTGGGAGTTATGATAGTTCACACTAGTCCGGGATGAATTCTTGTTTAGAGCATGTGTGTTTATTAAGAATGAAAGCATTGCAAGCAACTCCCGATCCATCTTCGTAGCTATTTGCTCGGGGACGAGCAAAGGGTAAGCTTGGGGAGTTTGTTGACGGTTGTTAATGATCAATTTTATATGTCAATCGAGAGAGAAAGAGGGGTATAATCTGTTCACCACCATAGACTTAGGGTTTAAACGACAGATTCCACAAGTTTTGGTGAATATGTGTTTTCGCGGGGGATTATCGGGAAAACATCCAAGGAGGCCCACATGTCATGATTACATAGAGAGAAAGACCGAACGGGTAAAATTATATATTCTAGAAGACTCCGAGAGAAGGCAAACCCGGAAGCGGGGACCCACTTGGCGGGGTGGTGGGTCGGCCGACTCCCTTCTTGGGTCGGCTGACCGCCACCTCCACCAATCGGTGGAGGCTCGCGGATCTCCGCCTCCACCGACCTTGAGGAGCAATAATTATCGTCCGTTTAGGTCGGTTTGATCCGATGGCCGTGGTGCATCCTAGGGGGCTATATATTGAGCCCCGGCCCCCGGGCGAATAGCGAATTCATTCAAGAATTCATTATTCGAGGTAGCCATCGACAAAGCTAGGGTTTAGAGAGAGATCTCCACCGAGAGAATTAGAATAGATACTCTAGATCTTCAAGTTCTACATAGGTTTAGACTAGATAGAGGAAGAATCGGGCGCTGTGCTCGGAATTCCGGATCTTCATCATCGAATTGGTATTATCTTGTATCTATTCTTGTGACTTTATTCTAATTATCATTATGTTTCTATTTATTATGTTCCTAGTTTATTCTAGTTCTACATTTGATATGGTTATGATTGGTAATAAGTTTATGTATATGTTTGCAAAGCGCTTAGCTCTCTTCCGGGGGGTTAGGTGGTAGATTTCATGTAAGCATGGTGCTTAGATGCCGTTTACCGCAAATGCACCCTATTGGCCGGGTCGTGTGGTAGATCGCGGAAGTGACAGTTCCGTTGAGTCCTTTGTATTCCATCCCCGTTGGTAGGTCTAGCGGAACCAAAGTTGCGTAGTAAGTCCCGCTATGTCTTGGCTTGTTATAGCAATGATCCTTATACATAGATGAAAAGTCTTTTGTGCTGTATATGATAGTGTAGAGTTGGAGTAGATGAATGACTTAGTAGATTAGAACCTACATAGGATTTCTATTTCTTGTACTAATCGATGTCAACCTACCTTTGTGAGTAGTCTATATCTAATCTCGTGTGATTTATACCCCGAGCTTATTACTTTATATTCCCTTATTTATCATGGTTTACCCCTCTCGCCAAAGTATGTGATGTGCAATCAATCACTCATAAGTAGTCGTGTTTAGCAAGTTCATCTCATAGTTTAAGTCCGTAGTTCTTTCCTTTGAGCTAAATATAAATAACGATACCTGGAATACTTCCTGGTAAAATGCTACGATGGTGTATTATCTGTTCGCTTGCGGATCCCATATTTTTCTTGATTAGAGGAGCAGTTTCTATACCAACACTTCTGGCGCCATGCTAGGGATGACAACTTAGCGTGAGTGGTGTTAGAGGTGTCAACACTCGAGCGCCCTCTTGAGCTCCTCCTGCTTGCCTTTGAGGGCACGACCTAGCTCTATCTTCTCCGACCGCAGCTCCTTGATGGTCTTGCCGGCGGCCTGCACGGCGGCGTCCTTGTTGACCACGGTTTGCCGGAGGGTGACCACCTCCGTTTGGAGACCATCAGCCCAACTTTTCTTCGCGTCGAGCGTGGCCTGGAGGGCCTCCCGCGAGGTAGCCTCGCGCTCAGCCGCCTGCTCCAACTCCTTGTTGTAGGTGGCGGCGTGAGCCTTCTCCCGCTCGAGCTGCTCCACGAGCCGGGTCTTCTCCTTGAGGCTCGAGGACGCCGTCGCCGCGCTTTCCTTGAAATGCGCGGCAACTTCCCTCAGCCGATAGGCCTCGTTCCGAGCAACCTCGGCCTCCCGCTCGGCGCGGGCCATCTCGTCCCTCGCCAATTGGGCGTCCTCCTTGGCCGAGGCCGCCTCAGCTTGAGTGCCTCGAAGGAGTCGAGCGGCCCTAAACTTCTCGGTCTTGGCGTTCTGCCCCAGCCACACGAGCCGCCGGATCTCCTCCTCACTCTCATAGATGGTGTGGAGGTGGCAGGACTTCACGTATGACTGGGTCCATGCCGACTGAACCGTGGAGAGGAAAGTCACAACAATGACAACAACAAGAAAGAGAAAACACAGCGTAAGGAGAAAACTCACGTTGAGCAGCTGGGGCAGGTCCTCGCAGACGGTGAGCAGCGCGAGCTCCAGGGAACTCTCGAGCCAGCACCGATACTCCTCGGCCTCCTCGTGGATCCGCCGCTCCTGTTGGTCATTCACCATAGTAGCTAGGCCCTCGTGGTCGACCAGGTTCCGGAGCATGAGGGGCGCCTTCCCCTACAACAGGAACACCTCCCGCATACATTGGGCCACGGCGTCGCTCACCTGCTTTACAGCCTCTCAGCTGCCCCGGCTTGCGCCACCCGATTGGCCAACGTGGGGAAGGGCGGGGGCAGAGCGTCAGGCGGCGGAGTTGAGTGCATACCTTGAGCCTGGCTCGAAGACGCCGACGTGCATGGGAACGCCGTCTCCCCCTTGGGCTGGGGCGAGGTGGCCGGCCGTAGGCCGAGCACCTGCAGGTGACGATCGGCCGCCTCGACGTCCAGTGTCCTCTTCTGCGCCTCCTCCCAGGACTGGGTCTCAGGGATGCTAACATACTCCAGCACGTCTGATGTCGCGCCAGGCATAAGCTGGGGCACAAGAACCATCCCCTGTTGCACCGGTTGCGGCGGCTCCTAGAACACCACCATGGCCGTCTCCGGCTGCGCTTGCTTCTCCTCCACCTACTGCTTCTGCAGTACCTCGAGCTGCTGGCCCGCCTTGGGGTCGAGCTCCATGTCTAGCGGCGGGGTCGGCGCCCGCTCCAACCGAGGGTCTTGCGCCTGGCTCGACGCCAGCGCCTCCTCGCAGCTCGACGCCTGCGTCTCCTCGCCCCCCGCCGGCTGGTCGGCGGCCAGCGAGCTCACCTCTTCCTCCCCCTTCTCCCTGCGCTCCACCTCGAGCTGGTGTAGGCCCTTAGGCCACACCTTTGGCGAGCCGCTGGGACCCCGACCGAGAGAGCCCAGGCTCGACTCCTCCTCGTCATCGAGGGTGATGGGGCAGTGCTCCGTCCCGGCCGTCGTCTCCTGGTCGACGGCCGCCACCTTGGGCCCCTCTATCTCAGCCACCATCTTCTGGTCACTGGCCGCCGCCTTGGGCCCCTCCGTCTCGGCAGACAACGGTGCCCCGAGCGGAACCACAACAGAGGCGGCCGACGTTGAGACGGGCTTTTCTCCCTCCGCCGTCGTGGTGGCCCCAGCACCTGCACGAGAGGCAGCCGCCATCAGCTTCCCGCGCATCATCGCCCTATGAGCCTGCGCCGCCCAGATTAGAGCGGTAGGAGGGAGGGTCACGCCACCTGAGCCAGCGGAGGCCTCGCTCGTTCCCCCCGGCGCCTTCAATTTCTTCGAGGGGTGGACGGGGTGGAACGCCATCAAGGGGTGCTTGACCCTAGAAAAGGAAGGCGATGAGGAAAACTTAACGGCAACTCTCGAACGAACAAGAAGCTAGGAACGAGACCCAAGAAATGACTTACCCCCTCAGCGGGTCCAAACCCCCGGTGGCACCGCTCGAGCCGCTCGGGGGGCTTGGTGACCACAGCGGTCTCGCTCGAGCCACTCGGAGGCTTCGAGGCCTCGGCGGCCCTGCTCGAGCTGCTCGACTTCTTCGATCCCCCCCGTGGTGGCGTTGCGGTCGCTTGGGGCTTGGAGATCCCAACCTGGGGCTGGACGCGCCCGGTTTCCTTAGCCGGGTCCCCCGCCGGCTCCTGCACCCGGCGCGTCGAAGCCTGCCCAGGTTGACGGCCGCCGGAAGGAGCTCGGCGCATCTCGGGGCGCTCGACTCCACGAGTCGCCTTGGACATGCGCGCATCTGCAGCCGCCTACTGCCGGGTGTGCGCGCCCGTCATCGAAATCGCCTGGGAAGGGAGGCGCACCAGTGGCGGCGGCGAGAGCACCGACGTATCTCTGACCGGCTTGGCGGGAGGACTCCTCCTGCTGACCCGCTCGAGCGAGCGCCGATTCCCCTGGCTGCTCAACCTGCTGCGCCAAAGGCTCCTCCTGCACGCGAGAGCAAGGAGGCATTAGCCCTCGAGACTCGACAGCGCTGTCGCTATCGGTGGCCTCATCATCTTCATCCTCTTCCTCTTCTTCCCCCTCGTCCTCCTCGTCGCCGGACGACGCTGAGCGAGGGCCCAGATCGGACAGATCCATCATCAGTCCGTCCCTCTCAGCCCGGCGGCGCCTCCCCGCGCGCGTCTCCTTCTCTAACAGCGCGGCGGCTTTCTTTGCCTTCTCCTTTTTCTTCCTAAGGTTCTCGGCATGTTTGCGTTCGGAATCAAGGCGTCTCACCTAGCGGTCGGGTGCGTCCTCCTTCACCAGGGGCCTCGATTCCTTGTGCAGGACAATGTCCTGAAAGATAGACCTCAATGAGAAGACGTGAAATCCTGCTAAGGAAGAAAAGCAAAACAAAAAGGGCCTCGAAAGGATGTACCTCGAGGATGTAGTTGGCGTCCTGGCACATGGGGAAGAGATTGACTTGCACCTCCCCGAAATACTTGTCCTCGACCGCCTGGCGCACCCGCTCGACGATGATGGCAGGCGAAAGGGCCTCGGCCGACATGCAGCTGGCCTCGAGCCTGAGGGGGTCGGCGTCAGCGGTCATCTGGTCCAGCCGCAGCGGGCGCTCGACCAACGGGAGCGCCCGGCGGCTGTGGAACCCCGCGATCACATGGGTGGCGTTGAAGGGGATCTTGTCGACCTTTAGGCCTCGAAGCACCTCCATCGCGTCGATCAGAGGGTCGAGGTGCTTGTGGTACTCCTTGGGCTTGCCGTAGTTCCAATTGAACCCGGCGCCGGTGATGACATCCCCGGCGTACTCTGGGAAGTGTCCCCCCTCGTTGCGGAGATAGAACCACTCCGCGGACCACCCGGCGTTGTTCGTCGACATCGTGCTGGGGATCCAGTGCTCCTTCCGCTTCAGCGAGAGCATGCAGGAGCCAGCTCGAACGCAGCGGTGCGCATTCTCCCCCGCGGGAGTCTCTCCCGCCGCCAGGGTAAAGAGCTGCGCCTTGAACACGTGGATGAAGAAATTCCACTGCGGCGCCATGCCCAAATACCCCTCGCAAACGCCGACGAAGATGGCGGCGTGGGAGATGGAGTTGGGGGAGAAGTGATGTAGCTCGACCCCGAAATGGTGGGGGAGCGCCCTCATGAAGCGGCTCGGGTGCGCCCCGAGCCCACGCCAGTGGAACTTGACAAAGCTCACCACGTAGCCCGCCGGTGGGTCAGGCTCGTAATGTTCATCGTCCGGCACCTTCCACTCCGCCGGCCCCTCCGGCGGGTTGGGCAGCAGAAGCCCCTCCGCCACTAGGCGCTCGAGCTCCCCCGTGGTCATGGTCGTCCGCGCCCACGGGAGAGGGTCGAGCATCACCGTCGGCGTCGGGGGCTTGGCGACCTCCTTGCCAGCAGCCTTGCTTGTTCCCTGCCCAGCGGTCTGGCCGGTCCCCTTGCCGGCGGTCTTGCTCGATTTCTTCCCCATGGCGGCGGCGACGACGGAATCCGGCGGATTACGGCGGCGCGAGGCGGAAAAAGACGGCGGCTGCGGTAATGCTCACGAACTATCCCTCTCTCCCACTAACTCTTCTCGTCTGGTGCGGACGGGTGTGGCGGCGGCAGCGATGACTCTCAAACTCCCGGCGGCGGCGCTTAGGGTTGAGGATGCAAGCGCAATCCGGCAGCGGCTGAGCGAGAGAAAGGGCTGAGTGCAGAAGAGAAGGGCACGGCGTCCCCTTCCCCCTCAATTTATAGGCACCAGGTCCAAATGGCAACCGCGCCATCCGACGGCCCGGGTGCGTCAATCCAACGGCCACGAACGCCCGACGGACTCGTCCAGGAAACGGTAACCGCATTCAATGCGCCTGCCAACTCCCACCTAACCCCACTTTGCAGAGGCGCGCGTCGCGAGCCGAAACGGAACCGCCGCAGGCCCACCACTACCGCGCCGCGCCGCTTTTCGCCTCAAAAGGCACGCCCCCAACGGGTAGATTCCTCTCAGTAAGCAAAACGGCGCGACACCTCGGTCAGACGGTTCCTTACACGGTAAGACAACTCGGGACCCCGGTCCCACGCGTAAGTCTTGAGGGAGCGAAGACTGACCCTCGAAGGGTTTCGAACAGTCGCCCTCGAGCACCTCAGTCAGGGGCGACCTTTGGGGAGCCCACGCGAGGCCAAGCTCGAGAATGAACTCTCGAGGCCCCAAGGATGCATCCAAGGCAGGGTACCTGGCCACCAAAAGATCCCGACGATGGGAGGCATCGAGCCGCCGGTTCCTATCGAACGGAGCCGGTTCTCAGGAGGCTACGTCCCATGCTATAATGAGGACGCTTCCGAGCCACCGGTCATCCCCTCCCCGAGGAGGGGCGAGCCCCCACTTGGATTCTTCCGTTATCAACTCACTGAGGAGCTCGATGTTCGCCCAATCGAGGGTAGCACAAGTCCTCTCACCCCATAATCCAACCGAAAGGATCCGTGGGAACGCTGGAACGTGTCTACGGCCTAGCCTTACGAGGCTCGGAGGATCGAGCCACGCTAAGCACCCCTCGATGAAAGAGGATCGAAAACACTCGGGGGCTCGACGACTCGAGCAAACTCCTCGAGGAAGCGCTACAACTCCAGTTAAAGCTAGTACACCTCGAAACAACTCACTCATAGCCCCCAGAGGAATGTCCCACTCCTCTAGGGCCTCGGGGGCTACCCCCGCGAGGGACGCTCGCGCGCCCCCCACGGAAAAAAAAGAAACCAACTTCTCTCCCGTGATCAACGGTATTCTTAATCTAGGTACTTCAACTCCACTTCATAACCCCTTGCATGAGACTCCACACTCAAACAAGGGCTCGGGGGCTACTGTCGGGTACCTAGATTATGGGGTATCTAATCTAGGAGCTTAAAGACAAACAAAACCACCATCATCTCCCGTAATCCCAAAACTAACTGGCCAAAGAAAGTCCTGAAACGTCCTCTCGAGCCACGCAGGGCCAGCTTACGAACAGGCTCGAGGCTCGGCGCGTGGATCAAGTGTCTCGAGCCCCGTCGACCAACCGCTCGAAACGTGGATCGAAACCCCTCGAGCGAATGAGGGCTCCAGATGATGACGAAAACTCCTCGAACGAACGGGGGCTCGAATAGGCCCCTCGAAATTTCCCTTCCCACCTGGCTATGTGGCTACAGGGCTCGTAACAGTGAAAAGTACACCTGCCCCGCCTAACCGCATGGCCATAGTGCAGGAAATAGTGAGAAGTACGCCGGTCACTTCTCCTATTTTCACCGCCCATACCCGGGATTCGGGCGCGTCAGGCGTCACTATTACACCATGCCGAGCACTATGCCGCGTACGGCACCCCCTCGAAAACGCTCAAGTCAGCTCTCCGTACCACTAAACCCGCCGTTCAATCCCATCGCTCGTGCCACCTACCCCTCGAGGCAATCATTACCCGCTCGAGGAATGATGGCCGACGCGACCTGAGCATGGCGCGCGCGGCGCCCTATCTTTCCCTCCTCGACGACCATACGACGGAGTTCCCGGACACACGTGCTCGCCCATGCCTACGCCGTAACTCGACTATGTTAGCCCATGACAGAGAAGGACGAGCAGGTCATCATCGCCCATGCTGCTACAGGCTCGAACCTGGTAAGAGCAGGAGTCCACAGGCTCGAACCGGTACAAAACAGGCATCCACAGTCTCGACGACGTGATCCACGCCCATGCCTCGACGTCATCACCACGTTAGCCCTATCCACTGTGTATACCCGAGCCTCCCCTTGGCCTATAAAAGGGGACGCCGGGGCTAGAGCAGGGCAGGTTCTCACACTCACAACTCATAGCACACACCCACAAACCGCTAAGTCTTTCGACTCGCTTGTAACCGCCCCTGTACAAGCACCACGGTGCAAGATAATACAAGACCCATCTCACTGCTGGACGTATGGCATTTCTTGCCTGAACTAGGATAAAACCGATTGTGTTCTTTTTGCATCACCATCCGGATTAGGGAGCACGCATAGAAATTTACTTGTTGGTGTGATACCCTCTGAGTACGAAACACCGACACTAGCATTAGTGCTGAGTCTATTCCGATGTGTTAACCAAAGGGGGGAAATGCACTTAGAAGGCACAAGGCATTATGTTTCGTCAGAGCGTTTTTCTATTTACTCATAAAATGGAGTTCGTTTTACGTAATCCACAGTTGCAACTAGTAGTACAGTAAAATAAAGTCGAAACCGGAGATAGCTGACACGAGAGATGTCGATGTGTGAACTGGTAAAAAGCATGGAATATGCTCGGATAAAAGGGATGACGACTGACGAGGGCGCGTGGCATCCACGAGGAGAGCTCGCATCTAGTAGCGGGCAAAGCCGTAGAATGCAAAATTCGATGCAAAATGCCGGTAAAATTAAGCAGAGCGGCCACGCGTGCTGCACCAGTGGGGAAGGCAGGTAGATGCGGAAGCAGCTCGGCCGGTAGGCGACACGGACGGAGCAAGTGCGCCTCGTCAGCCGTCCTAATCAGTCACCAGCAGAGGCTTCCAACCGCTTGCGACATGCCAGGCCTCCAATCAATGGATCAACCCGGACTCAGAGGGAAAAGGAGGGTAGGATAGGAAGCATGCAGGCTCGTATTCCCTCTGTTTCAAATTGATTGTCGTTTTCGGTTTTCGTGTCACAAGTTTAACTCGATTTATATAAAATATGTGCAACATTTAAATTTTCAAATAAATTTGTTAAAAAACTAGCTTTAAAAATCTTTCTAATGATACTAATTATATATTATAATATTTATATTTTTAAAAATATAATTGCCGACGATTATTTCTCGGAAAGCGCAAGCGACAAACATTTTGGAACGGAGAGAGTAA
This sequence comes from Themeda triandra, assembly GCA_018135685.1. Taxonomy (NCBI): domain Eukaryota; kingdom Viridiplantae; phylum Streptophyta; class Magnoliopsida; order Poales; family Poaceae; genus Themeda; species Themeda triandra. The sequence goes on from JAENPR010000044.1 coordinate 1,735,274, forward strand.
GAAATAATTACGGCCAATACGGCAGTAGGTTAGCTTCAAATTCGTATTCATGACAGTGTCACCGAAAAAGGCACGTGGGATAATTATCTTCTCATAGTCATAGACTCAACCACACTCATTACTATATGTTTTGATCCTGTTTAGCCGGCAGATTTCGGCATATTTATGCAGGGTTCAGTACATTTTCTCTCATAAATCACAATTGAATCTACGAAAATATGCCGGTTTTTGTACAGACAGAAAATTCTGTAGATATGCCCATGATGGTTCGTCGATCGGCGGCGGCGACCTCGCGCGGGACTAGGAAGACGATCGCGAGGAAGTGCGAGATCGCGATGGGGCGGTGGCGGTGGCCTCGCGCGAAAGACGATCGCGAGAAGACAGAACTGAAACGGCGATACCTGGGTGGGGGCTCTCGGGGTGTTTTGCAAAAATAAGATTACGATGGAATGAGTGGGGGGTGGGGGGGGGGTAAGTGCTAAATTAATCCACCTTTACCTCTAGCCATTAGATTAGAAAGTTGTGATCTTGATTGGAGTTTTTTTAGTTTGCACTAAAGCCTAGTTTCCATAGCATGTGTTTCCTTTTTTAGAGGTCACAACTTATTGCAAGTAGGTGAAAGTATGTTAGGCTCTGACTGATATTCGCTTGGACTACCATCAACGCGTCCGTCTCCAGAACCACCTTCTGAATCCCCATCATTATTGCTCTCTGCAATGCCTGGAAACATGCAATGATCTCACTATGAGAAGCCTTAGACCTTGTTTAGATGGCAAAAAAATTACATGAAAAGAATCTAGCATTTTTGTTTGTATTTGGCAATTATGGTCCAACCATGATCTAATTAGGCTCAAAAGATTCGTCTCGCAAATTAGAGACGAACTAGGTTATTTCTTGTACCTATATAAATATTCGTTGCGATATGGAGAGAGTGAAAAAACTTGAAATTTTAGCTATATAATTTCCAACTTGCCATATACCGAGCAAATAACTGAACCATCACATCCACTTATAACATAGCCCCAACCACCTGACAAATCTTCTTGGGCCTTGTTCACTTCCAGAATTTGGCACCCCGAATTGGCACTGTTTCTTCAGATGTCATCTGATAAATGCCAGACCGTAGCGATTTTGTTTTATGTGGTAAAAATTGTTCAAATTTTGAATAATTAGTCTCGAAAATGTTAGATCTGCCATGGTCTGATAATAAAAGCGTACGATTAGTTTTTGATTTAAATCTACATTTGTGCTCACGACATGTCGTAATGTGGCGTTTTGATGTGATGGGGAATAAATTCTGCGTAGTGAAATTTAAGGTGTGAATTTGGGAACTAAACAAGGCCTTGGTTAAAAGCCCCATCACAATTGATCTTAATAAAGTCAATCTCAACAGGTTTCTTGCGACGATAAAACTCGGAAAAACTCGAGATCCTTCCTTCTCCCGAAACCTAAGAAGCTCGAAGAACCGAGCGGCAACAACAACCTCGTCCATGTTGGAAACGTGGAGCGGCCGGACTCATGCCGGTCCCGTCCCTCCCATCGCTGTCGTCGTCGTCGTCGCCACCTCCATGAGACGTGACGTGAGAGGGGCACTGTGGACCAGCCTCAGGCCTCCGCATGAGCCGCGAGGACTTGAGAGGATAACGATATCCGCAAAAACAAATTCCACATGTGCTGTTTGCTCGCCTACAAATGGCTGACGAGGACCCCGATCGATCGGGAAGGAAACCAGCCAAAACCAGCACGAGCGACACGCCGAGCAAAACAAGCGAATCCCCACCACCACCGCCCCACCTGGTGACAGACAGCCGCCGCGCTGCCGCTGCTGCTGAGCTGCTTGCTCGCGGCCTTGCCGCCGCGCGCGCTCCTGCTGGTCCTGCCTCCGGCGGCTGATATATATCCAAGATCCGAGCGGAGGAGCACTCCCGTGCTGCAGGCCGGCGGCGGAGCCAGTATCGTGCCTCCTCGACGTCCAGGCAGGCGCCATGGATTGGGCTGCGCCGGCATTGACGAGCTTTTCCCTCGCCGACTCGTCCATCCGCCCCCTCTGCTGCTACGGCGCCGGAATCGCAGGTTAGTACTTAGCCTTAGCCACCCAGCCGACATTCTATCAGTTCTTGTCTTCCCCTTCTTTCTCGCTCTGGGTCCTCGACTCCAAAGTTTTGCAGCTGAATTTGATTGGCGGAGTTTTCGGCACTTCCTCTCCTCGTCATCTCATATTATCGCTGATTGCTGTTTGTGATTCGCCGTTTCAGGGAACGTCTTCGCCTTCGTGCTCTTCATCTCCCCACTGTAAGTCCCTCCCCTCTCCTCTCCTCTTTCTGCTGATTGATTGAGCTGTCAGTCAGATTACTCTCATGAGAGGGAGACGACGAATTTCCCCCTTCTTTTCCGTCCCTCAATCGGTTCCAGCTGTAATGTAAATGCCCATCGCGTGCAGCCCCACATTCAAGCGGATCGTCCGCAACGGGTCCACGGAGCAGTTCTCGGCGATGCCGTACATCTACTCGCTGCTCAACTGCCTCATCTGCATGTGGTACGGCCTCCCCGTCGTCTCCTATGGCGTCGTCCTCGTCGCCACCGTCAACTCCATCGGCGCCGTCTTCCAGCTCGCATACACCGCCGTCTTCATCGCCTACGCCGACGCCAAGCAGAGGGTCTGCGTTCTTGCTTGTCTTGTCCTGTGCGAATTCATTCACAAATCACATAGATAGATAGATACTGAATTGAATGAATTCCTGTCTGTCCTTGTTGCAGCTCAAGGTCTCTGCTTTCCTGGCCGCCGTCTTTGTGGTGTTCGGGCTCATTGTGTTTGTTAGTTTGGCCTTGTTGGATCACCCGACCCGACAGATGTTCGTTGGATGTCTCAGCGTCGCATCACTCATATTCATGTTCGCGTCCCCCTTGTCAATCATAGTGAGTTCTTATTCGTACGGGTTGTGTTGTGATGAATATTTTGCATATTCTTATTACCTGACAGGCTTTGATTTGACCACGTCTTCTTTTAGGATGTTTTGATTGATGAATGATCCCTACTCATTCCCTTACTGTTTGGCAGAATCTGGTCATCAGGACGAAGAGCGTGGAATACATGCCCTTCTACTTGTCATTATCTATGTTTCTGATGAGTGCATCATTCTTCGCATACGGAGTCCTGCTGCGTGATTTCTTCATATATGTACGGTTCATGTTTCCTATTTGTTTGTTGGTTGAATCTTTTGCTTGGATTGGAAGGGTGTCTAACTGGATGGCTTCTGTTAGTTGTGCTCATCTAGTTTGTTTCTCTATTTTAGCTTCCAAATGGTATTGGAACCATGCTGGGTATCGTGCAGTTGACGCTGTATGCCTACTTCAGAAAAGGATCAAGCCAGGAAGCCAAGCTGCCGTTACTAGTCACACATACATGAGCATGCCAAAAGAACAAGGTTCGATAAACCACTTACCTGCCCATTGGCTCTCTCTCTTTCTGCTGGCCTGTGGCTACACCTGTACCACTACTTTACAACTGTTTGGTCATCCTCTAGCAGCTGGATGTTTTGTAGTTTTGCTTCAATCCTCAAATGTAAACAGGAGTACTTGGAGGGAGTGGGACCTTTGATTTGTGAACCGAAAGCTCTAGTTCTGTTCTGTCACCAACTATTCATTATGGTGATTGTTTCTCTCCTGAAAGCTGGCATTAACATAAGCAAAACTGGATTTCTTTTTGTAAATGTAAATGGTGTGTTCTCCTTGCATACGCAAGACTAAAGCAAATAAAAGAAACCACATCATACCATCACTCCTCAATTAAGCCCTGCTTATGGTCAGTCTATATATCTAATGTTTGGATAACCTGCAAGCAATCACATGTTTATTCTAAAAGTCTTTGCTGCGATAGAGACTTTAGCAAAGACATTCAAGAAGCAACTTCATTTCTACACATGTTGTTCAATTAAACACAACTGGGTGGTCAATGAAGATGTAGGTTAGCCTTTTGATTTGGTGTCACTTTCTTGCTGGATATTGCTGTCTTTTGGTACGGCTCAAATGTTTTGGTTTCTTGGACGCAAGGCTGTGAACATGGTCCCCAATCAACAAATATTGTATTGTTATTCTGATTTGAGCTCGAGAATAATCGATGTTGCTCTGGATATGAGCTGGCACTAAATCAACCTTGTCTCTCCGAATTTTCAGGTTTCCTGATGGACTTTCTCAAATTCTTTGGGCGCGTACGGTTCTCGCTATACTGTATTCTGCTGTATGCTAGGGAAAACTTGACCCGTCAGTGATCAATGGCGACCTATCCCATTCACAAAAGTCCAGGTTGCAGTGCTTGTCCGAATTGTTTTGCTCCTGTGAAAAGCACGCTGTTCTTTCGTTTTGTTTACACGCAACGGGGATCATAGTTTCGCTGTATATTCCATGATAGATGCTGCAAGTTGTTGATGGAGTCATTAGTTTATTGTGAGTGAGTGAAAAAGTTTTTTTTGTATATAGTAGTAGTGTTGTTGCGTGGACTTCATCAACGGATGGGGCCTCCTGTATACAAAAGAAAAGCAATAAAAGGATATTATCACCTGTAATGCTATTCATTATATGTTCTAATTATAGAACGCTACCATACCGGCCCGGCCCAACAGCGCCTCCGCACTTGCCCTTCCGTGGCTTGCATGCCTCCCGCACCGGATTTAGGTGTGCTGCATGCCTCCCTCCCGCCCCGGCCCTTCCGTGGCCTGCATGCAAAGTGTGTGTGCCTAGGCTATGCACGTGTGCGTGTTTTTTTTCTTTTTTCTTTTTTTTCTTTTTTTCTTTCTTCTTTTTTTAAAATATAAGTCAGCTGAACATAAAAAGAAAAATCTCTACAATGCATAGATAGTACTCTTTTAGGGTTATAGTGTATGTACAATACGTTTTTATGTGTAAATATATATTTATGGCTGTTTCATCGTATGGATTTAGTTTCAACATAGTTTTGTGAATTTTTCACAACATGTATTTCTGGTTTGTTTCAACACATGTTTACAATTTGTTTCAATATATACTTATGGATTGTTCAACATATGTTTATACAATATTTTCTAGGTTGTTTTAACATATGTTTCTAGAATGTTTCAACATATCTTTCTGGATGTTTCAACATGGTTTTACAGGTGTTGACAGTTTGTTTCAATATATGTTTCTGAATTGTTCAACATATATTTATGGATTCTCCGCAAAAATAAGGTTTCGGTTTTCTTCAATATATGTCTCTAGTGTGTTTCAACGTATGTTTTCGGGTGTTTCAATATGGTTTCTAGGTGTTTTCAATATATGGTTTTTTTTGTTATTTTAATAGGTATTTTTGGATGTTTGAACATATATCTTAAGGTTGTTTCAACAAACATCACGGGGTGTTTCAATAGCCGATTTTTTAGTGTTGTAGTAGGTATTCTGCATTGTTTCAACACATTCTTTCAGTTTGTTTCAACATACGTTTTTGGGTTGTTTGAAAAATTATTCGGCTGTACGTCTAGATGAGAAAATAATTTTTTAAAAAGTTGTCAAAATATATTCATGTGGGGTCTTGTTTTGAAGATATTATCACGAGAAACATGATGGTGCAATCGAATTTTAGTTATGACATTCGTTTCATGAGATATATATTTTTTAAAGTGTATAAACACACCTGCATATGTACATAGTATATTAGTAGCGGAGGGATGGCAGGGAGGCCGCGCCCTCCGGACGCGAGGTCCGTCCCCGCGCGCGCATGAGCATGCCGCCGGTCGAAATGCGTCGTGGGCCGTTCGAAAGCTAGATGGGCTGTTCTGTAGATAGAACGTTCGTTCGCTATTTGCTTATCACTATCAGTAATAGAAGAATTGTTTCGCCATCTTACCTTGTTTGTCCGGGCCTCTCGTGACACCACCGATGGACAAGTACTCATTTGTACGGATACTGTATTGTCGGATAAGGATAAGGATTTGCGTGTTCCACAAACCGTCCGATGAACTAGATGAAATAGAGTGATGAATTTCCACAATTTTCAAGAGAAATAGAGAAATGTCCTTAATTCCTCACCTCAAAAGCACCCAGCTAGTATACTTCAAAAAACTTAATAGAGAGTATTTATTCTGTGCTCTGCTTTTACGGCAGAAAGAAAAATTCCTGTGTATATCCATTTGGCTTGTACAGTTTACAAGAGGAGAAATGTTGCAAAAGATTGAAAAAAAATTGCAGAAGAAGCTGCTATCTGGGTATTATTTCTTCTTTCGGATTCTATATACAAACACAAGAATGAATGTATAGCTTCTTTTCTTCTGTACCGATGCAGATCGAATAAAAAATAGCGAGTCAACAGCCGAAGGCGTGCAGTATGGTTATGGCTAACTGAAGTTAATGAGAAAAAGTTTTCGGTGGCTACTCAGTATATTCGCTCAGCCGTGGAGACAGGGCGAAGAAACACAACAATGACAGTGATATTGTCTTTGCTGCCCCGCTCTGCGGCCTCCGTGGCCAACCTCTTGGAGCACATTCCAGGCTCTTTAACTGTGTCCTTGATTATTGAAAGCACATCCTCGTTGCTTACCATATCCCATAGGCCATCACTAGCCATCACCTGCATACAGGAAACTGAATGAAGTTATTGTGAACCTCAGGTACTTTATTTCAGTGAATCACTTGATATTTGCTGAATAATCAACACCAAAGTGGTGCAGGGATTCTGTGGCAATCATTTATTCTTTTCAAAAGATGACAATCATTTCTGTTGGAATTGTGTTCTCTATTGCATTGAGCCAACCCTAGGGGGTGGCTGTATAATATTCCATACATGGGCCTCATGGGCCTATACTCCAACAATTTCAAAGAGCTGTCTATGTAATGTAAGCCAGGAACAAACAATACACTTAAGAGCATGATATCCAATGAGTTTCATATGCCCCTTCAATGGATATCATGCGTTAACAAAGCTAAGTAAACAAGGCTTTAATATTTCTGAAAATTAAAAGTGCACATCCACATGCTTGGATTTGACAAGTGTTCCCCACTAGGAACGGATCCAATATAATAACACCTTTGGTCCTAGACTTTTTGCAAAACCAGCTCTAGGTAATATTTTGATAACCAATTCACAACATTGGTGTCCATTGGATTTTGGGATGATGTGAAATATCCAATACGACATTGCGTACCCTATAACTTTAGGATAAGATTAATATAGGCAAACTAGCATGATAACCAATGATCATTTGTCCTACAATTGTTTAGTCACTCAACTTCATAAAATGAATATTTAATATAGCGGTATCAAGCTGGACATCATCAGAAGTAAGCTAGTTCCTATATACTTCACGCTGAACTATGGAAAGAATGCAATCAGACCTCACCATTTTCATTATTGATAACATTTAGTATGGAAAAATAACTTACACATTATCTTAATATCCTCCATACAGCATTTTACAAGGGAGTATGAAATCTAAAGAGGTAATTCGTCCCCAATATACTCTATCGTCAGGCAACAAAAAGAGTAGGTGGCAAAATACTCGCCACTCTAAAATAAGAAAAATTTTCCTGATACAATTTAACACAAGCTAAAAAATAAAATAGCTCATTGCATCTCATTGATTTAATAATTAATTTAAGAAACTGCAGAGAGCAACTTATCAAAAGAAAATAGGACCTACCAGGAACTCAACATCAGCTGATAAAGCAGTTTCAATAACCTCGGGTTGTGCTGTGACTGCTGGCTTGAGGTCATCATCACCAATTGACCTTGTAACCTGTTACAAAAAACCTCATATAAACGAAAATTTCAATCTTTTAAGCAAGCAGAGTAGCAGACTCCAGCACAGCATCATTTATATTACTTATTACTGACTACTGCCACAAGTCACAAAAGTGATTATAAAAAAAAGATGGAACATTACCTTAGTTCCTGTAACTAGTCATCTCTAGCTTGGGGGATGCACAGAAAAAAAAAATGAATGGTAGGACTTTATTCCTAATAATGATATAATGTAACACAAAACTAGTGGAATGCTGAGGTGACAAGATTTTAAGAGATTTTGTATGGACTGTTTAAGCATAATATATTAGAGTTGAAGCCCAAGTCACCATTAAAAATTCATGTAAGCTCTAGAAAACATCCTGGAGTAAATCAAATTTCATAACTTCGCTAATCATGTGATGGAATGATATAGAAGACCAGGCAGTCAAGCACTATCTTATAAAAACTGAGAGGGGACAAGTAAATTTCCAAGAAAACTTATTAAAAAGCAATAATAGAAAAGTGACTGTTTGCAACATGGTCTCAAATGAGCACTTGTTTCATGGATGAACAATTGAATTTTTTGCCAGTTTCTTGCCGACCATTAGGCGCTGTCGATTCAGTAAAGTACATGCCAAAAGGGTCAATTTGAGCACCTGAAGAGCAGCTGAACCCACTCGCCATGTATCTATTTGCCATTTTACTTCAGTGCCTTCCTTTGTTACTCGTTCTCTTTCATTTGGACAACTAGCAACATGATCCTGTACAACAACAAAGTGAAAATAAAAAGTTTTGCAAGAGATGACATACTACCAAAAAAATGTAGTGATCATGTAGAAAGGTTAATCCCAACCTTAGTCATCAGAAATGGTTTTCCATTACGGCTCAAGATTGCTCGACAATCACCAGCATTTGCTACAAAAAGCTTGTTTCTCACTATCAAAGCTGTTATTGCCGTGCAACCAGGATGCCACTCTTTTTGGATTATCCTTTTTGACTTCCGGTGAAGAATTAGTTCTTCTCGAAATGCTATGTCAGTCCTTACAAATGCTTCTGAAAGGGCATCAGTTGGGCTGCAAAATGCCAGGACTCAGATTGATACAACATGGCAAGCATTTCAGATTGTTTGCATTCAATACAAACTGACAAACCTTGCATCCTGACCAAATTGCTTGAGAAATCCAGGGACTGCTCGGACAGAAAATTCAGCAGCTGCTGAACCTGTGAAAAGTTTTTTTATAAGAAACTAGTGCAAAGGCTAGCAAAGATTAACCAAACTATGTTTTTTTGACTAGCGAACCTCTGTGGCCATCAAAAATGCCAAAGGCAAAAACATCCTTTTCTTCGCACATATGGGGAAGCACAAAATGGGTATCTTCCATAGTTTCCCTTCGACCACATGTAGCAAAAGAGCCCCAACTTAATGTTGGATGATACTCTGATGACTGATTAGAACAATCAGACCAAATATTCTTAAGATCTGATCTACTTGATCTCTCAACAAAAAGCTCCCCTTGGTTGAACCAGTTCAATGCTTCTTGATAGTGGTGCACTTCTATGGTACCATTTTGACTCTTGCTCACAGCAGATGATGGAACGGAAGCATTTGAAAACAAATGCTTTTGAACTATATTTAGCTCATTAATTATATCTTCAAATGATGGTCTCTTTTCAGGATCAGGATCCCAGCAACGCTGGATAAGTGACAAAAGAGTTGGTGGGGCACCAGATTCAGGAAGGGCAAGTGCTGGACGCAATCCTTGAGAAACAATTGCTGCTGTAAGTTGTTGTTCGGTATATGTCATTTCAAGAACAGTGTGTGCCTAAACAAAATATTGTCAATGGTCACTTCTAGAGAACAAAGAGATGAATCTGCAATGTTAACTACAGTGAACTGTATATGAATGTATGGATAGAACCAATACATGCATAAACCCAGTAAAACACACTTGATGCTAAATATTATATAAGTTCCATAGTAAATCGAATTTCAACATATTCTGTTCACTGATTGTTATAACCATAATAAGCAAATTTCTAACTGCAGCTGAATGGAAAAGCAATTATGGTAACCTTTTCTGCTGGGGATCATGGAATACTGTTGAATTGTGTTCTCTATTGATTTGGCTAACCCTAGAAGGGTAGCTATATAGTGTAGCATACATGGGCCTCATGGGCCTAGCCTCATGGGCCTAATACATGTATATACTCCAACACTCCCCATGTCGAACTACCGGCGCAGCGGAGTTCTAGACTGGACATCTAAAAGAAAGAGCACACACACATGTCCCCCACAGACCACAACTAGCCACCGGTGATGTTGAGGCTGGAGCGGAAGTCGGTGAAAGTCGACGACGGGAGGCCCTTGGTGAAGATGTCGCGAACCGGGAGGTGGTCGGTACATGGAGGACCCGCGCCTCGCCGATGGCCACCCGATCACGGACGAAGTGAAGGTCAATCTCCACATGCTTCGTGCGCTGGTGCCGGACGGGGTTGGTGGAGAGGTAGGGGGCTATGGAGCTCGGCCGGGGCTGCCGGAGCCGGGAAGCCTCGGCCCACACCATTGGCGACGGCGCGGTACTCGGACTCGGCACTGAACGGGAGGCCACTGCGGGCGCTTGGAGGACCGGGACACCAGGTTGCCTCCGAGGAAGACGGCATAGCCCCGAGGTGGACCGTCGAGTGCGGAAGCCGGCCCGGTGATCGGCGTCGGTGTTCTTCCGTAGAGGAAGACCGTCGGTGCGGGGAGCGAGGCCATGATCGCAGTGCCTCGGAGGCGAGGAGACGCTGAAGCGGTGAGATGAGGCTCCCGAGGATCATGCATGTGAAGGCACAACTGTTGCATAGGTGATATAATGCGAAGAGCACCGGCAAGACTGCGGTATGAATTGAAGAAGAAGCCCAATGTTGGATGAGGCTCAACGGTGACTCCAAGAAAGTGGTGAAGCACACCCAAATCCTTCATGCTGAAGAGAGGTGAATGTCATCCACATAGAGTGATATGGATGGTGATAGATGTACAATGGCCTCCACAAAACCATGTGTCGGGAAAGCGGCAAACCTGTGGTTCCATGCCAGGAGCCTCGCTGAGGCCATGGGGGAGAGACTGTTGAGCCGGCGAGACCATCTCGGCCGGTGGAGGAGTCCACAAACCCAGTGTTGGGCGATGCGAGATCTCGGTGAGAAGACCATGAAGAAAAGCATTCTTCACATCCACCGGGTGCACGGGCCAAGAACGGGTGAGAGCCAGTGGAAAGCACGTGCGGACGAGCGGGCTTCACCACCGGATTTGAAGGTCTCATCATAGTCAACCCCAGGCGCGAGTGAAACCCCGAAGTACCACCGAGCCTTGTACCGCTCAAGTGTACCATCGGCCATCGCGCTTGTGGGTCCGCATCCACTTGCCGGTGACGACGTTGGCACCTCGCGGCCGAGGCACCGATCCAGTGCGGTTGGCGAGGAGGCCGCGTGCTCCTCTTCCATCGCGCGGCGCCGGTGAGGGTCCGCCAAGGCCTCGCGGACGGAAGAGGTGCCGGGAGAAGATCCCCGTCTCACGGCGGTGCGGAGAGGGCCTGCGGACGGGACGCCCTGCCCGTCACCATCGGTGAGTGTGACGAGGTCTCGGTGAAGCGGCGGCGGGTGGTAGACCGGCGGCTCCACACGGGCGGCCGGCGGCGCGGCGGCGTCGTGTCGCCGCGAGAAGGGCACCACCGGTGGCGCAGTGACCCGCGAAGAAGCGGGCCACGCGGCGACGGCGACGGGGCGGGGGGGCGGCGCGCGCCGCAGGCCGTCCACACGTGCACCGGGCCGGGCGACGAGCAGCGGCGCTGGCGACAGTGGAACCCCTGGGCGGTCCACGGCGGCGGTGTACACATGCACCGGGCCGGGCGAAGCGCGTAGGTGCGGTGGTACTGACGCGGCTCGGGACCCCCACCCCGCTCGGCCCTCTCCATGGTCGGCGGGGAGCGGGAGTGGTCGGGAGAGGGACCGCCGCCGGTGAGGGGGCACGTCCCGGCGAAGGGCACGGTGCGGTAGTACTGCGGGAGACAAGCGCAAGGTGGCTCGACCACCGCGGTGGGAAACGAGAGAAAACGTCAAGCTCCCGTGGGGGCGGAAGTGGTGGGAGGAGGAGTGGAGAAGGGGAAAACCGACTCATCGAACACCACATGGCGAGAAATGAGAACCCTACGGGAGGTGAGATCATAGCACCGGTATCCCTTGTGATCCGGGGAGTACCCAAGGAAGACACACAAGGTGGACCGAGGAGCCAGCTTGTGGGGAGCGGTGGCGGTGGTGTTGGTAGCACGCACACCCGAAGACTCTAAGGTGATCGTACCAGGGAGTGCGAAGAGCGTGGTGTGGTGTAGGTGCCGGGATGCGGCGGAAGGTAGGCGGTTGAGGAGGTATATGTGGTGGTGTGCGGGCACTCGGCCCGAAGCGAGCGGGGAAGGGAGGCTGGAGAAGAAGCGTGCGCATGGTGTCGTTGATGGTGCGAATCATGCGCTCAGCCTTGCCGTTCTGAGAGGAGGTGTACGGGCAAGACATGCGCAACTGGACACCGTGAGAGAGAAAGAACGCACGGGAGGTGGAGTTATCAAACTCGCGACCATTGTCACACCGGACGGCCTTGATAGTGAGGCCAAACTGTGTGGACACCCAAGCGAAGAAGTGGTGAATCGCGGGGAAAGCATCGGACTTCTCGCACGCAAGGGAAAAGTCCACAAGTAGTGAGAAAAATCATCAACCACCACAAGATAGTATTTATAGCCGAAATGCGAGTACGGGCGATGTCCACGGGTCGCGGTGTACAAGATCAAAACGGTGAGCCGTGTGAAGAAGAACTAGAAAAGGAAGACGAACATGACGGCCCAGCGGCACGCATGACACAACCGCTCATCATGAACTCGAGTACAACGAATGTCGAGCTATGACTAAGCGCATCGAGGGCATCACGTCCGGGGTGTCCGAGACGCCGGTGCCAAGTAGAAGAAGTAGTGGTGGCGGGCGGTGACGAAAGATGGCGAAGAGGTCGGAAAGTGGAGAGTGTAAAGGGGCCCCAAGCTGTCACATCGAGCGAGGAGGACGCCGGGTAGCCAAATCCTTCACGGTAAGACCAAAAGAGTCAAACTCCACGAGAACAAGAGTTGTCACCGTAAAACGACGAATAGAAAGAAGATTGTGGACCATCTCGTGGTGCAACAAGAACATCGGGGAAGGCGAAAAGAGCCATGGGCACCGGCGGCACCCACGAAGTGACGGAAGACACGAGCCATTGGCGACCATGATAGAGGAAGGGTGTGAGGAAGAAGGAGAGGAGGACGAGTATACCGGAGTCCGGGGTGGTGTGGTAGGTGGCACCGAGTCGGCGATCCACTCCCGGGCCGGCCGGGAGGTGTCAAGCCCGGGGGTGGAGAAGGCGCGCGAGCCTCCCGACTCCGGCCCGCCGGCCCGGCGAGGCGCCGGAAGGTGTGCCCACGGGGTCGCCGGGTGGGTAGAACGTCGAAGGAGCTCCCGCGAACATGGCCGCCGGTGGACGGGGGTCGCCACCCGGGCTGGAAGGGCCACGGCGTGCGCCGGACCGTGGGTTGTTGTAGGAGAGCGGCAGTGGACCGAGGACGGGCGGCCGAGGCGCGCGCCACGGCCTACCCCACCGCACCACCCCCTGCCTTGCTCCTTGCCCTTGCTCCTTGCCCTTGCCACCCCCGCCGTTGCCACCACGCCGCGGCCGCTCACGCTCGCCCGGTGGGAAGAGGAGCCAACGGTGGGGTGTACGGAGCGAGCGGACGTGGCGGTGGAGTGCGACGGAGCGATCGAGGACGAAGAACTGCGAACGGTAGAGAGACCGGCGGAGGTGGATCCGCGCGGGCCCCCCTGAGTGAGCTCCTCCATGATGAGATCGTCGCGGACCTGGAGGTAGGTGGGAAACGGCCGCATGCGGACGATCAGCGCGCGGAGGGAGGCGTAGTCCCGCTCGCCGGCCCCGCGGAGGAGGTTGAGGGACGAGTGCGCGGTCCGCCCGGGTACCCTGTCGCCGAGGGAGTCCGCCATGGCCTTCATCTCGCCGGCGCAAGTACTCCCCAACCGCGAGGTCCCCGCTCGAAGGTGCGGGCGGAGGTCGAGCTGCGGGGCCCGGGTCTCGGCGTTGCCCGAGAAACTTGAATCCCTCGAGGGCCAGCCGGGCGTGTCGAGCGGAGGAAGTGTTGTGGAGGAGGTCCTGCGGCTCGGAGGTGACCGTGTTGAGGATCCGAGGAGAGGGACGATGCGTCGGCGTAGCCACGACGCGCCCGGGACCCTGGACCCCGGCGGCTCGCGGAGGACGTGGTCGTCCAAGGCGTAGCGGCGCGGGTGATGACCTGGTCCCTCCAGGCCGGGCGTAGGAGGTCGACGTGGGGTCAGGACGACCCGGATGAGTTGGCCAATGTGCGGACACCCCCGACTGGTAGTGGAGCTGCGCGCCCGAAGGGTCGGCCGGGTCGTGCCGGGTCACCACGGTGGAGGTGGAGCGGTGGCCCGTCGAAGCCGGAGGAGGGGGCCCGGGCAAGGTGCCGAGGGCTGACGAGAGGAGCGCCTCCGCCTCGGCAATCTGGCGCGAGCCAAGGTGGCGGCGCGTCGTCTGCTCACGCTCGCGACCCGGCAGCGGCTGGAGACGCTCTGTCGCTGCGGCCGCTGCACGCGCGGAGACAAGTCTTTGCGGCGGGCGGAGTCGGCCGAGGCGTGGTGGTCGACGGTGGAGGCGCGGGAAGGTGAAGGAACCCACGCTGCCCCGGCCGCACCCGCAGGGGCCCGGTCGCGATCACGATAAGGCTGGACCTCGGAAGGAGGCGAGGGTCGGCTGGGCGCTCGGAGGTAGACGACGCCGTTGGTGCCGCCGGAGGGGCATCCCCGAGCCCGCAAGAGCGGCGACGCGGCGCGGTGGCGGAAGATACACAGCACCCCGCGGGTGCCGTGCCGCTGAGCTTGAGAAACCGCTGGCATATGCCCAGCCGGGCATCCAGGGCGGGAGGAGAGGAGGAGGAGGCATATCCGGCGTGGTGGCGCCATCATCGGATCCGGGCGGGAGGAGGTTCTCCAGGGAGGAGGAGCCGCCCGCATCCGGTGTGGTGGCGCCATCATCCCGGATCGAGGAGGGCTCCTTGCATGTTGAATCAGATGAACTTTTATAACAAAGCTGCATAATCTCCAACAAATACATTAGATTTTTTTTTCAGGAGAACAGTTTAACAAACCCACAAAACATAAAAGAGCAATTAAATACCTGTGCTTCTGCTCTCAGATCTGTATAAGGTACCACACCAGTAAGAAGCTCACTGCAAGTTATTGAAACAGAGAGGAAGTGTTAAAACGTCATGACTAATGATGCTAGCAGAATACTTTGATTTGTACTGAAAGAATTGTCACATGTACAAAGATGCAGCATAGTTGAATATTCTAGCATAACCTCTTGCCCATCACATCATAAATAATGGCTAAAATGGATTTACTGTTTCAAGTACACAGCTATATTAGACTACCCAGAGCATAATCAGTGCTGAAAAATGCCAGGAACTATACAAGTCAATGTTTGCATCGATGCACCTAGGTACATGGGACCAAACTTTGTCAGAATCACCCCCTTGCTTCTGGAGTCATTCGCAGCATGAGGACCTGCTGAAAATTACTTTTTTATATGTCTAGCATCAAGAAATCAAGATGACTCGAGCCTTGTGATTTTTGGTTCATCATCAGAAGATGACTCGAGCCTCGAGACTTTTAGTTTAGCATTGGTTTGCACAATGGGTGACCTTGATGCTTCAATGTTATCTCTCCACTTTCAGCATTTGTAAAAAAAAAAAGGACATTGTAGCTTCAAGCAAACTCACTGGGAGTGCAGTGGTTGGTCTCCAGGTTGTGGTACCAGCCAGTCCATGTTCAAATCCTGGGGAAACTTGTTCCCCCCAAAAAAAAATCCCTCAGAAAACTAACTGTGCCACCCCAAAAAATAGTACCAGGGGGGCTTTGGCTGATGTTTCTTCTCAGTGCAAAGCCGTGGGGTAGCCTTTTCCCCACTGGTTGATTTTTTTGTGTAGTTCAATCAGTACCATGTCCCTTCCACAGATCTCATCATCAGTGGAACTACAGAGAAGAGGCAATGATATCAATGCATGCATCCTGGATCAAGAGTCCCGGGGAAAACTAACTGTGCCACCCCAAAAAATAGTAGCAGAGGGGCTTTGGCTGTCGTTTCTTCTCAGTACAAAGCTGTGGGGTGGCCTTTTCCCCACTGGTTGATTTTTTTTTAGTCCAATCAGTACCATGTCCCTTCCACAGATCTCATCATCAGTGGAATTACATAGAAGAGGCAATGACATGGTGGCAAAGAATTTCTGGCGAAGTCGCTGATATGATAACACTGTTGTAGTTATTTATTCTGAAACACTATAGTAGCACCTGTTGTTCACATAAATTTTAGAAGTACACTTCAAAATAAAATTCGAAAATGTAGTATCACTGATCTGTATCAACATGCTAATATCACTGTAAGCTACCCCCAAACAAAAAGACGTATAATGTATGTCATGTATACAACAAGAGAATTTATCTTGTGTGTGTGAATATGGATTGATAGTGATTACACATGTCAAAGAAATGTTCTGTAGTGAATAGTGTCAAACACATGTTGCACAAGGGTTATATAACAATCCATGTACTCTAAGTCTATATGAAATAAGCCACTTCGGCTACAGATATGGCACCTCTGTCAGATCACCCATTTTCCTATAAGCAGGTGAAATTACTTCTGTTACATGACCTTGTATCAACAACAGAAACACTGCAGAAATAACATGTTGTACTATTGTGGTGAAGTTGCTCAATAGGATGATGTCACTTTACATTCAATTCTAGAGGAGAGATATCTTACTTGATAGATATTGCAAAGCTATATACATCAGACTTTTCTGTATGTATATCCTTTCTCAAAATTTCTGGTGCCATGTAAATTAGTGTCCCAACCATATTCTTTTTATGAAAACCACCAGTGGGCTTGCCAGATGATTTCCAGTTCTCAACTGAGACACGCTTAATATCCTTTTGAAACATGGCTAAGCCGAAATCTGCTAGATGTGGATGGAGGTCTTTATCTAGCTGTACAAAGTTATAAGTTTCCATAAATGTATGTAAAAAATTGGAAATCTGTTGTGCTGAGAAGTACAGGATTCTACAAAGATATAAGAAAAATGCTTGCACATACCAAAATATTTGCTGGTTTTATATCTCTGTGTACTATCCCAAGGATTTGTAGGTACTGGAGAGCCTTTGCTGCAAAGATATCATGAAAAATGGTATGAGACAGGTAATTTTCGATTGTTCAAAAAACAGATATGTAACTCAAACAATATCAAGCAGGACATTGCCACATAACAAGGATAAACAATATTCATGCATGTTCTATTATTTTCCAATTGGACAACAACTGATGCTTCTTTGAATTATCACCAATACTTGGTCCAGGAACTTTAAGCTCGCAATATCTTTTGTCTTTATATCCAAACTTTTAGGCAACACTTTTTTTCTTTAGCGATTCATTTGTCAATACAAATACACAAGATCAGTTTACTTTTATGCATCGCCATGACGTTGCTGTCTTGTTTACATTGTACCAAACCACATTAAATTAGGCAATTATAAGAGTAAAAGTTTTAGTTGACCACGATGAAGTACAAAAACTTTTGAAATATAAGGGTAGAAAGAATGTAGGTTAGATTCTGAAATTCCTGTGGATCAGAAATAACAGGTGCAACTACAGAAACTACAATTCTCCAGTTGGGTACAACAATTTGTGCATAATCAAATGAGCAAATAAAAATAAGCCTTTACAGAGAAGTGAGCAAGGTTGAAGCAGATCGAATTTCAAGAGCATGAATACAGAAACCATACCACGACAAACTATCATTGTTTCATTCCGATAACTGATTCTTAGTTAAATGCATTCTGCTTGTAGCATGTTCGAAAGTACCATTTACACAAACTTTAAATTAGATCCTCAGAAAGAACACTCTCCAGTCTCCTGTTTCAACATTATACGTCCTATAGTAACCCCTAAGGTACTCCCTCCGTCCAAATTATAAGACGTTTTGGCTTTTCTAGATTCATAGCTTTCGCTATGCACCTGGATATATGTTATATCTAGATACATAGTAAAAGCTATGGATCTCAAAATGCCAAAATGCATGTCTTATAGTTTAGGAGGGAGGAAGTATATACTTGTTTTGATATCTACGAGTATCATAAGATATGTAGCAAACACTGACCTAGATCACTGGCAATCGCAACCACTTGCTGGGTAGAAGGGATCCATTCCTCAACATGTATCTTCTCTGCAAGGTTTGGAGGCTCAAAGAAGTCAAAGAACATCAAGTAATTCGGAGGGCGTGCGTGTGCTGCGATCAGTTTTGCTAACCCAGGGTGCTCCAGCTTGCTGCATACACACAAGAAATTCCAAATTAATGAAATATAAACATAGAAGCTTTTCATTTACGCAGGATGCGAACGCCCATTCCAGCCAACAGCTCATACATCAAATACCAGTTGCCAAAATGCATAGTGTCAGAATGCAACGCATCCGGAGAACAAGCCTCCATGCTTTCCTCATGGGATCCATCGTCAATGTTTACAATAGCTGTGTGCAAGCAGCTTTACTCCAACCAAAAAACATAGTATTCACAGTTTGCTGGAGTTTCCTACTCCCTCCATTGCAAACCTATGCACTTAGACGTTTTAGCTTTTCTAGGCACATAGCTTTTTCTATGCACTTAGATATACACTATGTCTAGATACATAGTAAAAACAATATATCTATTGTAAGACATTTTAGCTTTTCTAAGTACATAGCTTTTTCTATGCACTTAGATATACACTATATGACTATATCTAGATACATAGTAAAAACAATATATCTAGAAAAGCCAAAATGTTTTGCAATTTGGAACGGAGGGAATAATACAACCTAACCAACATTCTTCTATTCAAGGTGATACCATGTTCACGAATCAAGCAAGATTTGACCTTTCCATAGAAGCATGGTCCTTACATCAACATATTGAATTTGACCTTTCCATAGAGATTATTGTCCACATATTTGTGGCAGTATTCAGATTAGTTCTGTGTATTATTACTTGCTGAAGTAAATGATGACAAACAGGCTTTTATCAGCAATCGATGAAATTTGATAGGCAAGCAAGGTTGCAAGAATAAGACCTAAATAATTTCATGCCTATTTGTTTGGAAAGGAAGCTCTGCCTGCTGTGTTATCTACTTATATCTCATGATATAAACAGATATAGAGAAAACATTTTTATAGCTAAGATGAATAGAAATTTCACTAATCATATACTTTTTTCTATGGGAACCAATTAGTACAGAAAAATAACCAGAGGTTCATGTTCATCACAGTTACTGGCCAATGAAATAGTTTAACATTAAACATCAGCTTTCTGTCCATCAATGAAACTGTTTGCATTACTATCTATTTTTCTATTTTTTTCTAAAACAAAACTCTGATGCTATTACCTGAGTACCTGACTCCACTATATCTATGTATGCGTCAGTGAAGCTTGACAGCCAACAACTGTTTTACGCAGTTACAAATCTCAAATACCTGAGTCGATAGTAAACATATATGCTTGGATTTTTTTTCTCTCTAAAGATTTGATCATCTGTTCTAATGCTTGTCTTTGAATGAGTTGTAACCAGTCAGATTACTGTTTTGGAGCAGGCTGTAAGTTACAGTAACATTCTAAAGCCACTATATCTCTGCCTCGTCATCCCAGAATCAATACAGTGTAGATAGGAAAGTGCATCTCATGAAATTACTGCTGACCACTGAGCATGTAGCACTAACCAGTCTCACCAAGCAATGCAAGTTCAGAGGTATCAGGGTGATAGCCAAAATCTTTTAGTAGACCCGTCAGTTCATCCAATACTGCATATATCAATTCTGCCTGTGGGTGTTCATTCCCTCTTGCAATGAACGTATGAACCTCCTTCATCACCTCAATCCAACTATAACCTGGCTCCTTCACCGCCCCAGCATAATCCATCCTCAGTCTTAGCTCCTGCACATCGACCCATAGCCCTTTGGAGGCATAAATATGTGACAATAATACATAAGCGCCACTGTCTGATGGATCTCCCAAGAGTGCCATTTCAGCGGCATACCTCCCAATTTCAACATTACCAAAGAGACGGCAGGCACTCAGCAAGCTCCTCCAAACAGCTGTCGCTGGTTTGATTGGCATCTTTTCAATAAACTCCTGAGCAGAATGTAATTTCCCTGAACGACCGAGGAGATTGACCACTGAAGCATAATGCTCAGTGCCCGGTTCAATACCATATTTTGATTTCATAGAGTTAAAATGGTGTAAGCCTTCGTCCACAAGACCTGCATGAGCACATGCGGATAGCACACCAACAAAAGTCACATAGTTCGGTTCTACTTTGGCCTCTCTCATCAGCTGGAAAGTACGAAGTGCTTGTTCAGCATGACCATGTTGTGCATTTGTAGTAATCATGGAGTTCCAACAGATAACATCCTTCCCACATGTTGACTCAAACAACATCCATCCTTCTTTAATGCAGCCACATTTTGCATACATGTCTATAAGAGCATTTGAAACATGAGGATTAATGTCACAACCTGCTTTGATGATCTGCGCATGAAACTGCTGCCCATGGAACATGCTTGCCAAGTTGCTTGCCACAGTTACTAGTGCTACAAATGTGAACTCATTGGGTGTCATCCCAGAGACACGAAGCTGGTTGAAGAGTTTTACTGCCTCTTCCCCTTGCTCATTCTGTGTGTGGCCAAATATCATAGCATTCCAGATGGCCATGTCCCTGTTTTGCATCATTAGAAACACAGCTTTGGCATCATCCACAAGGGAAGATTTTGAATAGGCATCAATTAGAGCACTTCCCATATATAGGTCTACTGAAGTTCCTGATTTGATGACGAGACCATGAATCTGCTTACTCCAATCAACAGATGACAGAAGTGATGACATCCCAAGTAGCGAAACAAAGGTTAGTAGGTTTGGCCTTAGGGAGCAATATCTCATTTTACGGAATATATTTACTGCTTCTGTAAGATCACCTTGCCTTGCATAGCCTTCAATCATCGCATTGTAAGAGACTACATCATCATGCGCTAAGGCATCAAATGCCACCCTTGCAGCAGCTAAATGGTCACATTTAGCGTACATGTCGATGAGAGCATTCTTGACATAGTCATCATTCTCCAGATTAGCCTTTATAGCATGGGCGTGTATTTGTGTTCCTAGCGATATAGCTCCCATTGAGCCACACGAGTTCAAGATACTTGTACAGGCAAAAGCATCTGGCTGCCATCCAGCCTGACACATCTGCCAGAACATTTCTATGGCTTCAGCATCAAGTGAATTCTGCATATACCCAGCGATCATTGTAGTCCAAGACACAAGATTATGGTTCTTCATTCCATCAAATAGCTTACGAGCCACTAACGGTCTGGAGCACTTGCAATACAAATCTATGAGCGCGTTGATCACGGAAGCATCCACTGCGGCTGCACTCCGATAAGCGTAGCCATGTATCTGCCTGCCTCCCTGTAGAAAGGCAAGCGTAGAGCAGGCACTGACAGCACTTGCCAACACAAACCTGTCAGGCTGGACACCTTGAGCCCCCATCTTCTGAAACAAGTCCAGGGCTAGTCCGCCGTGGCCACTCCGAGAGTAACCGGTGATGACTGCTGTCCAAGTAACCGGATTCTTCGCAGGGAGAGCACGGAACACCCGCATGGCCGCATCCATGCAGGCAGCCTTGGCATACAGGTTGACGAGGGCAGTGCCAACATAGAGATTACCATCCAGGCCAAGCTTAACAGCCTCGCCATGCACTTGCTCGCCAAAAGGAACAGCCCTGGACTGCACGCAGGCCCGCATGACGCTGGCAAGCAAGAACTCGTTGGGCGGCTCGTCAGAGGACCTCCTGAACGCTGCAAACAGGGCCAGGGCCTGGCCGTCGGCGCCGTGCTGCGCGTACATGGAGATGGCCGAGGACCAGGACACGAGGTTCCGGCGCGGCATTCCGTCGAACAGGCGGCGCGCGTCGTGGACGCGGCCGAGCTTGGAGTAACCGCCGAGGAGAAGGTTGGTGAGGAAGAGGCAGCCAAGGCCATCGGCGACGACGGCGCGGGCGTGGGCGGCCGGGAGAAGGCGGCGGAGGCGGCTGCCGGAGAGGCCGGAGAGCAGGGCTTGCGCGAGGCTGCGCAGGTGGGTGGGGGAGCACGAAACGGAGGAAGGTGAGGAAGACATAGGGGCCCCAAGAAGATTCATTTCTACTGGGGGTGGGGTGGGGACTGGGGTGATCAGCTTAGGGTGTTAACTAAGTATGCACAGCATCCCCAATGAGCACGATTCCAAAACAAGAGAATCAGCAGCAAAACTACCCTTGTATCATAAGTAATTGGATTGGATGGGAGAGAGGAGAATGAGACCGACCAGAGGAGCTGGAGCTGGTAGTGGAACTTGTCGAGGTCGTCGGCGGTGGCCAGCACGGGCTTCTTGGCCGCGGCGCGCTCGCCGCCCAGCAGCGCCTCGTACACGGTGCTCTCCGAGCCTGCAGCACAGCCGTTTCATTCACCGTTACCACTGCTGCGGGCAGTTCGTTCCTCTGCCTCCTCCGGAGCGCCACGACCGAGAGGGAAGCGAGGGGGCTCAGCGTGTGGGGATACTACCTCGCGCGATCGGGGAGAGGAGGGAGAAGGAGGCGGGCGGGAGGTGGAGCGGGATGGTGGCGCTGCGGCAGCACCCGCGCACGCACCGGTTCGACTCCTCCGGCGGCACCTCCAGCCCCATGTTTGCCGCCGCCGCCGCCGGGGAAGGGGACGATTGGTGCGGCCTGCGGCTTCGCTCTTGCTTGGCTGGAGGAGGGGAGGGGCCCAGGAATGAGTTGGGGGAGACGGAGACGGGCGGATGGCCGGCGGCTTCGGTGGCGACGAGCCGACGACGAGCCCAAGGCCACCGGTGGACGGTGGTGGTGTATGGTATGGATGATGGATCACGATGCACCAGAAAGGAAGGTGCGTTGACTAGTTCCTTCCTCTTTTTCTCCGTTACGAGTACCTTTGCTTACAACGTGGCGAATCACGACTTCTTCTCCGGTTTTGCCATGTCAGACACGGTCATACGGCTGATTTTGTGCCACCTTCGACCACGGCGCTACCACATCTTGCGCCATCGCCGGCGGAAGTTTGAAATAGTAGCAAAAAAAAAACATTGGCAACTAATAAATCTGTTCTCAATTGTCCTATCAAGGCGGCGCTACTAAGCAACGATTTAAAACGTTTTTTCACTTGGGTCCACATGGATATTGGTAAACTTCGCTCTATTCGCTCGACTTATGATTTCTTATAAGCTGACTGATGTTGTGAGAGAAAAACTTTATACAATGGTTGATAAGCATTATCTATAATTAACCTCATAAAAATAAAGACTGCTCTAACTTTCTCACTAGCAACTGAATCATCTCAATTGTTGATCTTCATTGTAGTGAGGATCATACCACTCCTAGGCGTTGAGCAAATATTGTCCAATAGTAAGCGGGTGTTTGGCAGGGATCCTTTGTTTTCCACTATGTAAGTGTTGATTTCACCTTTTTTATCTCTTGGCAATGGTTTTTGTTGCCAATGTCCAATATAAATGAAGAGCCAATATTGTCCAATAGTAAGTAGGTGTTTGGACGGGGGATATAGAGATTAACTATGTATAAGTGTTGACTAGCAAATTTGCCCGTGCGTTTGAAGGATCTCTGGAAGAGTAAAACGGCCTAGAGGGGGGGTGAATAGGCCTGCAACAAATTTCTTCGAACTGCTGTCAGTACAGAGGGCGCGGCACTGCCGCGCTTGACCCGCGGCACTGCCACGCTATGCAGACAGAAAGTAGTATGAAACGAAATATGAGCAGATACAACTTTACCAAGTGACTTTCCAAGCTTCCTATACCTGCAGAGATTACAGATCGAAAGCCAAACACAGCTCAACAGGTAGGAGGAAGTAGATCGACCTCAAACCCTAGAAACTCCTCAACAGCAAGTATGAATATGAAAACCGAACAGCACAAGGTGACACAAGTGTTTATCCCGTGGTTCAGCTTGCCACCAAGGCTGGCCTAAGTCCACGTTGTTGAGGGAGTCCACAGACTCGAGCTCACCACTAAGGCTAGCTTACTCCTCGGTCTCAAGTCAAGAGAGTGAACTCTTGAGATGAGGGTGATTTCTTAGTATTGGGGTGAGGTTACAAACCTCCCTAGGCGGCCACACAAATTGGCGGCTCTAGGGCGACGCCTAGCCGGCTAGGAGCAAAGCTCCAAGAGTAACAAACCCTAGGGCGCCGGCCAAACGTGCACCAAATGCTCTTTTGACGGTGGGAATCGGTGGATCCACTCTCCAATCGAAGTTTTTGCCCTTTAGCTCAAGAATCCGTGGTGGATTTGATGGGAATGAGTTGGGAGCTTGAGGGGAGCAATGGAGGGTGAGAGAGAGAGCTTACGGTTCAAGTCTAACGGATATGTCGCGAGGTAGACGAAGAGGTAAGTGATGTGGGCCGACGAGATGGGTATAAATACCCACGGGTCCCAACGGTCACTTGTAGGCGCGGCAACTGCGCGCCCCCCAAAACAAGACAAGATGAAATTGAGTTAAAGGTCGGTTTGTTTTGGTGGGTTTGGATGAGGTTGGTGTTGAAGGATTGAGCATTTGGTAACACTTTTTGACTAACAACCTTAGGATCCCTCTTGATAGTACGGCTTTTTCTAAACTCAAATTCAAACCAAAAATGAATTTAAACCTCCTTTGAGTTCGGCAAAGCCTCCTTTTAGAAACGGGGACCCCTCCAACCTGTACATCATTCTTCCGTATTTCATTACCTGCTTGTCATCTTAATAAGTCTCATTAGTTCCCTAATTTGGTGGTCATCAACGCCAAAACCCACATTAGGGCTTGATTGCACTTACAATCTCCCCCTTTTTGGTGATTGATGACAACCTAATTAGAGCTCACAAAAGATATTAAATAAACTGAGACTTTTCGAGACATGAATGTAGGGCCTCCCCCTAAATATGTGAATAGGATTTGAATTCCAAGAATTGGTATTAGAAACCAAAATTCACATTTTTAGGAAAGTGTAGGGGAGCCTCCCCCTACATTCATGCCTCCTGTGGGGTGCTAGAACCAGGTGTCACAAGTATAAAACGTGATGCATATGACAGGGCATTTTCACAACAGCAAAACTTGCTGGCAGCAGGGCGCGGCACTGCCGCGCCTGGGAGTGCGGCACTGCCGCACTGTCCTGACCAGCAAGCTAACAGCAAGCACCACACAGAGCTCTAAAACTGAAAATGACAAGCTAGATTAAATACACATAGAATACATGTCCATATCCAACATAAAGAGAGTCACAAAGGTAGCAATATCACATAAAATAGTTTTTGAACGACGCTCACATCTCACAAACTAAAGGAACTACTCTCAACTCTCAAACTAAACACTGATAGGATAGGACATGACTGCTGCAACTGAATACCATCACCACCAAGTCTCGAAAAAGTTAGACCAAGTTGGACCCCTCTAATTTTCTCCCCCTTTGTCACCAAGCATCAAAAAGGGAGAAAAGAGCTAGAAGGATCACTCCTCATCGCTGTCAACACGAGCACGACCCTGGCGGTGAGTGTGAGAAGTGAAGCGTGGAGGTCTAGCTGAAGTAGAAGGAGCTGCTGCAGGATTGAGATCATGAGCTGCCTTGCGCCTCCTCTGAAAAACTCTCTCAGCTGGTTGTTCCTCATGAATATCGTCACCATCATCATCCTCAGACTGCTGCTCAGACTGCTCCTCATCCTCCTCATCCTCCTCAGATGACTCAGTGAAATGAGGTGAGTCGGAATAGGTGGAGGAGAAGGCACCGGTGAAAGTGGTGGAAGTCCCCTTTGCTCTCTCACTGTTTGAATGGCCTCTCGCTCTGCGTTTGTCCTTGTAGTCTCTCCGGGAAGCATAAGTGCAATGAGACATCATTGACTTCAAATAGGAGCCAAGCTTCTTCCACCTAGAGGACTTCTTCCCGTGCCTATAGGCTCTGGAGGGACGAACTGGGCTATCCTCGGGAGTGTCTTCTTTGGCTGCCCTCTTCTTCTTCTTCTTCATCACTTTCCTCAACCACAGCTGCACCTGCACCCTTGTCGTCAGCGGAAGTCTTCTTTGGAGTATAGGGTGTGTGAGTGCAGTCCTTGGGAAAGTGCTTGCCTGTCACTCTCTCAATCATAAACATCAAGTAAGGAGCATATGGCAAGTTTCTTCTTCCATCATCCATGGCAGTGGCTAACTCAACCCACATAAATCTTGGCACATTGAATCTCCTGCCTCTAGGGAAACGAGCAAGCACATCTCTCACATAGCCATTCAAATCAGATGCTGCTCCATCCTTTGGATTGATGGTGTTTCTGATAATGTTGTTCACCACATAATAAATCCCGATTAGCTCATTCCTCTTGCCAACATTCTGACTATCAGGATTCTTCCACACATGCCTAAGCTCATCAGCATGTGCATCAATAGGATCTAAGTGCCGGTGTATCCTGTCATAGCCTCTGTGCTGCTCTCCAAAGCCAAGAATCTGACAGAAGGTGACGAAGTCAACTCGATAGTGCATAGGTCCAGTCATCCAATGAACAACATCTGCCTCCTGATCCCAAAAATAAGTGGTATGGAACTGAGCAAGCACCTCCCTGTTCCAGTCATACCTGAAAGCCATTATTTCTTTCATCTCAAACCTTTCACAGATCTTTTCAGCTGCATTGAATTCACCCTTCTTCTGAGCTTTCACCTTATCCCACTCAATGTACCCCATGTTGCTGATCTTCCTTCTCATGCACACAGAGCGATAGAAGTTGGAATGGAAGATATTCCAAAATCTGTAATCAATGCCATTTGCCTGTCTCTGCTCATATGGGTTTCTTTCTCTTTCAGCCTCAACCATCTTGTATTTCTTGAAGTAGTCAATCATCTGATGAGGGATAGTATCTTCAGGGGCATGCATCTCATAACTATCTGTCTCAGCCCTGATATAACTGTCATCAAACTCTTCAATGTGCTCAGGAGTACCTTGCTGTCCAGCAGGAGGAATAGTGTACCCTTCTCTAATCCTCATCTTCTCATCTCTGATCTGCTGCTCTCTTTCTTCTCTTGTCAATGGTGCAGCATGAGTAGATGAGGTTCCTGCTCCTTTGCCTCTGCGAGGTGGCTGCTTAGCAAGGGCAGCACCCTTCCTTTTTCCTTGATTTCCACCTCCTTGATCCATCTATGCAAATAGAGATATTGTGTAAGAAATTGTAAGATAGGCAAAGAAATAAGTGAATAACAATGTTAGTTGAGAATCTAACTTGATCTGTGATGCAGTGAGCAGAGTTTGCAGTGCTACTGCAGGGGGTGCGGCACTGCCGCGCCTCCCCCTGCGGCACTGCCGCACTCAGCTCACCAGA
This sequence comes from Themeda triandra, assembly GCA_018135685.1. Taxonomy (NCBI): domain Eukaryota; kingdom Viridiplantae; phylum Streptophyta; class Magnoliopsida; order Poales; family Poaceae; genus Themeda; species Themeda triandra. The sequence goes on from JAENPR010000044.1 coordinate 1,762,544, forward strand.
TCACAGGTCACTTTAGTTTCTCAACTAAATTTGCAATCCAACGACTTCTAATGCTTTCTCCTATATTTCAGAGACACAAGTAACTTGAAGATCTTGAGCATTCTCATGAATTTGAATGAGAATCACAAAGAAACTAGAGTTAGAGAAGATAGTAGTAGATTCCAATTGAGTTGGCTTCTTATCAGTTGAATGAAGGTTCAGTTCTTTTTGGCAAAGAACCAAGTGTAGTCATGCTACATGTTTAGCCACGGAACTGCCGTGCCTCCTCCTGTGGTACTGCCGCAGGGTGTCCCCTTCATTCGACCGTTAAGAGACCAAATCAATTCAAATGAACCACTAAATTCTCTCCCTATTCCTTCATTCATCCACTAGGAACTCAAATCCACGATTGATAACTCGAGATTGCATAGATCGGGCGGTTAGGGTTTCACCTTACTCGAAGAATGGAGGGACGAGATGAGCAGGGGCTTGCCAAGCCCTAGCCCGCAGCCTCCACGAGCGAGGAGGAGACAGGGGCACGAGGTGCGGCTCTGCCGCGGGTGAGGCAGGCAGCAGCTGCACGGTGACCTCCTTGGTCGCCCTAGCGCGAGAAAGAAGAGGAGCCGCGTGCTCCAGGCGACGGGAAGAGAGGAGGAAGGAGAAGGAGAGAGACTGGGGGCCGAAAGGATAAGAGAAGAAAAAGATCTGGGCCCACCAGTTAAGTTGCGGGCCAGTCAGGCACAAGGCCCATACCGCGGCACTGCCGCACCCAGGGCGCGGCACTGCAGCACTGGCAGGCAAACAGCAGAAATACTGCTTAACTCCTTTATAAAATCCTCTGTATTAGATATGGACACATAATGTTGTAAAATCATAACCAGACATAAGTCAACAATACAAGCTATGATTATGATCTTACAACTTAATATTTTTGAAATCATTTTGAAAGACATGGAAGTAATTTTGAACACTTTATCCTAGCATACTAGTATATCAAACAGAGGCATGCTAGACTTCAAACCACGTTACTAGAGTCAAGGATGTTTAGTTCACCACGCAGCTCACAGAATCTTGACTTGTCAAGAGGCTTAGTGAAGATATCGGCTAGTTGTTTTTCGTTGCTCACATAGCGAAGTTCGATATCTCCTTTGGTTTCGTGGTCTCTCAAGAAATGATGTCGGATGTCTATGTGCTTGGTCCTTGAGTGGTTTACAGGATTGTTTGCAAGCTTTATGGCACTTTCATTGTCACACAAAAGTGGGATTTTGGTGAAACGACATCCGAAATCAAGAAGGGTCTGCTTCATCCAAAGTAGTTGAGCACAACAAGCGCCGGCCGCAACATACTCGGCCTCATTTGTGGATAGGGCTACACAATTTTGCTTCTTAGAGCTCCAAGACACTAGGGACCGTCCAAGGAATTGACATGTCCCCGAAGTGCTTTTTCTCTCTACTTTGCAACCGGCATAATCGAATCCGAATAGCCAAGTAGAGTGAACTTGGAGCCCTTGGGATACCACAAGCCAAGGTTAGGTGTGTGAACTAGATATCTCAAGATTCTTTTAACAGCCGTTAAATGGCACTCTTTCGGGTCAGCTTGAAATCTAGCACACATGCACACACTAAGCATAATATCTGGCCTAGATGCACAAAGGTAAAGCAGGGATCCAATCATGGAGCGATATACCTTTATGTCTGCAGATTTCCCTTTTGTATCAAGCTCAAGATGTCCATTAGATGCCATGGGAGTATTGATAGGCTTGGCCTTATCCATGTCAAACTTCTTCTAAATATCATGGGTGTACTTGGTTTGGCTTAGGAAAGTCCCTTCCTTCAATTGCTTGATTTGAAACCCGAGGAAGAACTTCAGCTCACCCATCATGGACATCTCAAACTTTTGTGTCATAGTCCTACTAAACTCTTCAACATACACATGGTTAGTACTACCAAATATTATGTCATCGACATATATTTGGCACACAAAGATATCATTTCCAACTTTATGAGTGAAGAGAGTAGGATCAGCTTTGCCTATTTCAAAGCCTTGCTTAAGCAAGAATTCCTTAAGGCATTCATACCATGCTCTTGGAGCTTGTTTCAGCCCATAGAGCGCCTTTCGGAGTTTGTAGACATGATGTGGGAACTTGGGATCTTCAAAACCCGGTGGGCCGCTTGACATACACTTCTTCTTGTATAGGACCATTGAGGAAAGCACTCTTGACATCCATTTGATGTAGCTTGAAGTCATGATGGGCGGCAAAGGCTAAAAGCATTCGAATTGCTTCAAGCCTTGCCACCGGTGCAAAGGTCTCCTCAAAGTCCAAGCCTTCAACTTGAGTGAAGCCTTGAGCCACCAATCTTGCCTTGTTCCTTGTCACCACTCCGTTTTCATCTTGCTTGTTGCGGAAGACCCATTTGGTACCAATGATGTTTGTGTTGGGTCTTTCCACCAAAGTCCACACTTGGTTTCTTTCGAAGTTGTTGAGCTCTTCTTGCATGGTCATGACCCAATCCGGATCACCAAGTGCTTCCTTTACCTTGAGAGGCTCCAAAGAGGAAACAAACGAGTAAAATTGGCAAAAATTGACCAAGTGAGAACGAGTTGTTACCCCTCTCTTGATACTCCCAAGGATGTTGTCAACGGGATGGTCACGTTGAATTGTTTGCCTTAGCCTTGGATGCTCAATACTTTCATCTTCATTATCTTCAGAACCTTCAGCATCTACTTGCTCAAGTATAGGCTCCAAGTTGAGCCCTTGGGCGGTGAAGTAGGAGTTGGAGAAAGCCGCTGGCGAGGTGGAGGGCGCGGCACCCTAGGCGCTGCCGCTTCTTGTTCTCCAGCGGGAGAGTCTGCACCTTCTTACGAGTGTGTCGGCGGAAATTGGTGCAACGGACGGCTTGGGGATCCTCATCATCGATCCTTGTTCTTCTTGTGGTCTTACATCGCCAATGGCCATTTGCTTGATTGCCTTACAAGGTGGATCCTCCTTTCCTACAACACTTGAATCAATTTGCTCTACTTGAGAGCCGTTAGATTCATCAAATGTCACATCTACCGTGACCTCAGTTCTACCCAAGGTTTTGTTGAAGACACGGTAGGCATGCTCATTTGATCCATAGCCAATAAGAATTCCTTCATCTACCTTAGATGCAAACTTAGGGGTTTTGGGTCTTTTGTTAAGTATGAAACACTTGCACCCAAACACCCTAAAGTAAGACACCTTTGGTTTGTTACCGGTTAGAATCTCATAGGAAGTCTTGTTGAGCTTCTTGTGTAAGTAGAGGCGGTTGATGGCGTGGCAAGTTTGTCTTGACGGCATCTACCCAAAATAGATCCAAAGTCTTGTACTCATCAAGCATTGTTCTTGCCATGTCAATGAGTGTTCTATTCTTCCTCTCTAATACACCGTTCTGCTGGGGGGTGTATGGAGCTGAAAATTCATGCTTGATGCCTTCATCTTCAAGAAACTCTTCAACTTGAGTATTCTTGAACTCGGTCCCATTATCACTCCTTATCTTCTTGATTTGGAGACCAAATTCTCTTTGTGCCCTTCTAACAAAAGTCTTCACTTTGTCCTGTACCTGGCACTTATCATAGACAAAGAATACCCAAGTGAAACGAGAATAATCATCAACAATAACCAATCCATACTTATCACCCCCTAGGCTGAGATAGGCAACCGGTCCAAAGAGATCCATATGGATCAACTCCAAGGGTTGAGTAGTAGTCATGATGCTCTTTGGTGGGTGTGGTACGCCTACTTGCTTTCCTGCTTGGCATGAGCTGCATATCCTGTCTTTCTCAAATTGAACATTTGTTAGTCCAAGAATATGGTTGTCCTTTTGGAGTTTGGCCAAGTTCCTCATCCCAACATGAGCTAGTCGGCGATGCCACAACCAACCCATGCTGGATTTTGCCACTAAACAGGTCTCAAGCTTAGCTTTCCCTTTGCTGAAATCAACTAGGTAGAGCTTATTCTTGAGTTTTCCCGTAAAGACAATAGAGGAATCCTCCCTCTTAAAGACTTCCACACCCACATCAGTGAAGAGACAATTGTAGCCCATCTCACATAATTGTGAAACAGACAACAGATTGAACTTCAATGATTCAACATGAAAGACATTTAAAATTGAATGCTCAAGTGTAATAGCAACTTTACCAAGACCAACTACTCCCCCTTTAGAGTTATCAGCAAAGATGATGTTGTCAGTGACTTTTGTAGTTGGGGAGTAGGATGAAAACATACTCTTGTCTCCGGTCATATGATTTGTACATCCACTGTCAAGCACCCAACTTGACCCACCGGAGGAGTGTATGCCTGCAGTACAAGTTTAGTTGCTTGATTTAGGTCCCCAATCTTTCTTGGGGACTTCAAGGTTAGTCACAAGAACTTTAGGAACCCAAATGGAAGTATTACGAAAAACATTTCAACCATTGCCAACAAATTTGGCAAACACCTTCCCTTTAGTGTCATGCTGCAAAACAAAGTTAGAGTTCAACACTTGGAGAGGTGTCTTGACACTTGATTGATAGAATCTTTCTTTCTTAGGTGCCATGGTAGAAGCATTTGACTTCTTGGGAATCTATTTCTTCTGTGGAACTTGCTTCTTGGGCTTAACATGAGAAGCAGCAGTGCTGGTAGCCTTCCCTTTCTGTGGGGGTGCGGCACTGCCACGCCCAACCGCGGCACTGCCGCGCTTGGCAGCTGCTGCAGGCTGAGGCTGCTTCTGTGCCACACTCTGTGCAGGCTTATCTGTACTAGCCTTGCCCTTGCTCATGAATTGGACACATTCAATGCCATTTACCATCTTTCTTCCATTTGTCTTGGCACCTTTCTTGTGTCCAAGCCCATCCTTGATACGAGGATTTCTTCCATCTTTATATTGTGGCATCTTTGGTTGATTCACTTTGCCACATGTCACTTGCTTGCTGTTTTTGCCTTTTGTGTCCAGCATGCTGTTCAACCTAGCAATCTCAGCCTTCATAGCTTTCATATTGGCAAGGTTAGTGGAATAAGCATTTATATCAAGGTTATAGCACTTTCCACAACCTTCACTGGTGGAGGCCTTAGAATTGTCATTTGAGCTAGAGAGAGGTGGGGTGTTCTCACAAAGATGACTATATTGCTTCTCAAGTTTGTTGTGCTTTTCAACTAAGACACAATACTTGTCATTGAGAGCAATATTAATCTTCTTTGTAAGTGCAAGCTCTTTCCTCAAAGAGCTTGTTTCCCTTTTCTCTTGCTCAAAAGCTTCCTCACTATCAATATAGAGATTTTCAGTCTTTTCAATGACATTTTCTCTATGTTCTAGCTCAGCTTTGACATGTTCTAATTCCTCCATAAGTGCTGCAATAAAACGCTCAGTTCTAGGATCAAGATTCTTAGCGGGCTTCAAGCTTTCACTAGAATCTTCATCACTAGAATCACTTAGATCACTACTAAATATGTCACTAGGAGATGGAGAAGAGGATTTCTTGTTGGGTTACGCTGGCGCTCGGACGTCCTAAGTATAGGACGCCCGGGGCCCGGCCCACCCCCGACATCTCCCCTTGCGACACTGCACCCCGACTTCTCCTTCGCGTCGAGTGGGGAGTCGCATTCGCGTGGCTGGCGGCGTGGACTGGAGGAGCGGCCGGCGGAGCGGCGCTGCCTGGGCGGCGCGCGGCGGGCGGCCTGGAGAGGCGCGGCGTGGCTGGCCTTGGATCTCGCGCGGACGCGGGCCTAGCGGCTCCGCCCACCCGGACAGCATCCTTCACCTCCGCCTCGACCAAACCCGTTCATTGCATGACCCTCCACTCCTCAGTCCCCATCGCACGGCCTCGCTTATCCCGCCCACCCACCCTCCTCGCCGACCCCCGCACGCCTCTGCTCTTCCTCCATGATCCGGTACTCGCCACAACCGCCGCCGGATTTGAAAAAAATCATGGCATGAAAAATTGAAACAAATTAGGTCATAGGATTGAAACAAAATTGGTCGAGTTGATGAAACAAGATGATTAAATCCATTGAAACACCCCAAAACGTCGCCGGAAAAACTCGCCAGAGCCTTGTCGGTACCCTATGAAACAAGAAAAAAATATGAGTTGAAACAACCCGAAGAAGCTAAATGGAACAAAATCGAGAAACCACCGTTGAAAACACACCTCTCGGAGCTAAATGAAACAAACGAGTGACACCTAGTGCAACCACAACTACATCTAAATTGAAACATCGAAGAAAAATCTCAGAAACAACCACTGAAACAAAAAGGGGAAAGCCATTGAAACAAGCACATGAGGGGAAATTAAACAAAAAAAAGGTGGGAAAAGAAACAAAGGAGCAGCGGTTTAGAGGGGTGGAGAAGAAGAAAGCAGAAGGGGAAGGAGGAAGCTCCAGATCCGAAGGTCCTTCTGACCTACCTTGCCGAAGCATGCCGTGGAGGCCTTAGATCCGCGATGGCCCCATGCACTAGGAGGTGGTGGGCTCTCCGGGGGGACGCGGTGGGCACGGACGAGAGGCCACACCCCCGCCGGAGATCCAGGAGCGATGTGGCAGGATCAGCGTGGGGGTGCTGGTGCAGGCGAGCTTGACGCGGTAGTAGCGGCGCGGGGAGACGGCAGCACGCCGGCCCGATGGCGCACAGAGAAGGCCGGAAGAGGGAGCGTCGAGGCGAAGAGGAGCGGAGAGCAGAAGCAGGTCGGGAGGGGCGCGTCCACCTCCACCGTAGTTGGATCCCACGGATCCGCAGCGGTTACGGCTGGATCCGGCCTCCCTCGACGGATCCGGCGTCCCGCCGCCGCGTCCACCATGGCAGCGGCCAGGGGTTCGCCGTCGCTCAAGGATAGAGCTCCGGAGGAGGAAACACGGCTGAATGAGGCCGGGAGGAGGACGGGTGGGCGGCGAAGGCGGAGGAAGGGAGCACGTGCGACGCCAGCCAGAGGGGAGTAGTGGCGCGACGGCGGAGAAGACAGCAGCACGAGCGCAAGGAAGACAGAAACGGCAATGCGGACCGGACGGAGTGGAATGAGGAGAGAAAATGATTTCACACGGGCTGAACGGTCGAGGCGAGGGTGGAGCGGTGAGTCGGCCCAGTGGGCTGTTGCCACCCGTCCTAAGCTTCGGACGTTTGCACCTAAGCATTACCGTTTCTTGTTCAGTTTTACCTTTTCACCTTTTGCCATAAGGCAAATGTGATGAGAGTCATCATCATCGGACATGTTGTTGAAGAGTCTTGGTGAGGAAGATGTGTTGTGTATAGCTACTGTTGCAACCTCTCCATCTTCATCACTTGACTCTTTAGTTGAGTCCCACTCATGCCCAATGTGTGGTTCCCCGGCATTCTTGTATCTTCTCTTCCCATCTTTTCTTTCTTTCTTGTTCTTGCCTTGATTCTTCTCAAGTGGACATTCGGCAATAAAGTGTTCGGTCTTTGCCACATCGAAGCATGTCCTCTTTTTCTTGCTTGGGAACCTTCTCTTGGTGAGCTTGTAGCCATTGTTCTTGATGTCTTTGTTGTAGTTCTTTATAAACAATGACATGTCTTCTATCTTCTTGTGATCAGCCCCCATTGTCATCACTTTCACTTGATGTGGATGTTGAATCTTCTTCTTGTGGTGCTTGCTTGATCTCCTTGGGTGACTTGTTGATGCATGCTTCTTTGCCTTTATGATTGCAAGCTGAAGTGTGCTTGTGGGGCTTGCTAGCTTTGAGTGCAACTTCCTTGATCTTCATCCCATCAAGCTTGGATTGGAGCTCACCAAGCCTCTTTCTCTCATTTGCTTCTTCTCTTTGCATATCAAAGGTCAACAACCGTCCAAGCACATCATTTGGAGTGAAGTGCTCAAACTTCTTCTTGTCTCTAATCAATGTCACAACGGTTTCATTTCTTGGAGAGTAGGCTTCTAGCATCACCTTCACCACTTTGTGATCATCAAGATCCTCACAACCAAATCCTTTGATTTGTCCAACCAACACCATCAATCTATCAAACATTTCTTGTGGCCCTTCTTCACCTTTAATCACAAACCGGTTGAGCTTGGCCATCAAGACTTCAATTCTTGCCTTCCTCACTTTATCCACACCTTCATGTGCAATGATCAAGGCATCCCAAATCTCTTTTGCCACATTGACATTCATCACTCGGTTGTACTCATTGCCATCAAGAGCACTCAACAAGATGCTTGTGGCTTGACTGTTGAACTGGGCAGCCAAGAATTCTTCATTGGTTGGATCTTCGGGGTTTTGTGGCTGCTGCACTCCCTTCTCCACAATCTCCCAAAGCCCTTGATGAACACCTGAAAGATAGTTTCTCATCAAGTGCTTCCACTTGGCATAGTTAGTCCCATCAAACCGGGGTAACTTGCCCATGGGCACATTGACAATAGACTTGCGGTCACGATGAGTTAGATGAGAATAATTAAAGGATACAGCGGTGTATTTCTTCTTGTTGCTGCTGCTGCCCTTGTCCTTGATGCTCTTCTTCTCATCCTTCTTGTGGCTTCCTTTGAGATTCTTGGAAGAGTGATAAGAGACATCATCATCACCATCATCTGAGCTGCTAGAGAGCTCACTAGATGGTGACAACTCCATCTCTTGCTTCTTCTTCTTCTCCTCTTCCTTAGCAAGTGCCTTAGCTTTTCTTCTTTCTTCTCTTTGCTCTCGGATAACCCTTCTAGCTTCTTTTCTGCTCAACTTATCCTCGAGCTCTCTTCTTTTCTTGAGTGCTTCTCTTCTTTCCTTCTTTCTTCTTCTTCTCTCGGCATCACTCACATCTGTGGTCTTGCCACCATCTCGGATAGTGGCATTATCAGCAGTTGACATAGAAGCGTCACTGCTGTCCTCTGAAGAGTGCAGTTCAACACTCTTTGCCTTGGGAGCTTGCTTCGATGCTCCGGCCTCTTCCATACTTCACGCGGTTAAGCGTATACGAAGCAACCTGGAGCTCCGATACCACTTGAAGGATCTCTGGAAGAGTAAAACGGCCTAGAGGGGGGTGAATAGGCCTGCAACAAATTTCTTCGAACTGCTGTCGGACGAGAGGCGCGGCAGCTTTGCGCGCGCTTGACCCGCGGCACCTTTGCCACGCTATGCGTGAAAGTAGTATGAAACAAAATCTGAGCAGATACAACTTTACCAAGTGACTTTCCAAGCTTCCTATACCTGCAGAGATTACAGATCGAAAGCCAAACACAGCTCAACAGGTAGGAGGAAGTAGATCGACCTCAAACCCTAGAAACTCCTCAACAGCAAGTATGAATATGAAAACCGAACAGCACAAGGTGACACAAGTGTTTATCCCGTGGTTCAGCTCACCACCAAGGCTGGCCTAAGTCCACGTTGTTGAGGGAGTCCACAGACTCGAGCTCACCACTAAGGCTAGCTTACTCCTCGGTCTCAAGTCAAGAGAGTGAACTCTTGAGATGAGGGGTGATTTCTTAGTATTGGGGTGAGGTTACAAACCTCCCTAGGCAGCCACACAAATTGGCGGCTCTAGGGCGGCCGAAGCCGGCTAGGAGCAAAGCTCCAAGAGTAACAAACCCTAGGGCACCGGCCAAACGTGCACCAAATGCTCTTTTGACGGTGGGAATCGGTGGATCCACTCTCCAATCGAAGTTTGCTGCCCTTTAGCTCAAGAATCCGTGGTGGATTTGATGGGAATGAGTTGGGAGCTTGAGGGGAGCAATGAAGGGTGAGAGAGAGGGCTTCTGGTTCAAGTCTAACGGATATGTCACGAGGTAGACGAAGAGGTAAGTGATGTGGGCCGACGGATGGGTATAAATACCCCTGGGTCCCAACGGTCACTTGTAGGCGCGGCACTGCGGCGCCCCCCAAAACAGCAAGATGAAATTGAGTTAAAGGCTGGCTGTTTTGGTGGCTGGATGAGGTTGGTGTTGAAGGATTGAGCATTTGGTAACACTTTTTGACTAACAACCTTAGGATCCCTCTTGATAGTACGGCTTTTCCTAAACTCAAATTCAAACCGAAAATGAATTTAAACCTCCTTTGGGTTCGGCAAAGCCTCCTTTTAGAAACGGAGACCCCTCCAACCTGTACATCATTCTTCCGTATTTCATTGCCTGCTTGTCATCTTAATAAGTCTCATTAGTTCCCTAATTTGGTGGTCATCAACGCCAAAACCCACATTAGGGCTTGATTGCACTTACAGCGTTGCTACGGGTTACAAAATTCATAGTACTCCCTCCATTCAAAATATAAGACATTTTGATTTTTTTTACAAAGACTATTTGCTTTTAATGTATATCTAGATTTTTTGCAAAGATTGTTTCCTTTATTACCTATTTTTGCATTTTCAAATTCATTTAGGTTTAGTTTATCATATTCAAAATAATTCACGTTTATGCCAATTCTTATGTTCCAAATCAAGTACGATCCTAAAATGAGTCTCTTCCGGTCCGCACCCACTAGTTTGTATTGCTAACTTCTCGAGTCAATAATTTTTAAAACTGCCTTTGGAGTAGACTATCTATAGGGTTTTTATGCTCTTAGGCTTTTCAGGATTTTCATTTCACACGCAACGACACGGTACACTCTCTTGTCGAAAGGAATTTAGCAAAATTTGAATTATAAGTTTTGGATTTGATCTTGACTTTATATGGATTTTATAAGTTTTAGTCATTTTGTGTTTTTTTTTTTGGGAAAAGACAAGAAGCTAACAAAAAAAATTTGTATTTGGGATCCCTGAAGTTTATGTAAATCTTGACATCAACTTTTACTATATATATTTTTTACCTAGAACGCTCTAGTGTTTCGCCACCAGCTTCTTGTTGAATTAAATGACGAACTCACTTACACTCTCTTTGCACGGTCAGTATGGCCAACTAGGAATAACTTCCCCGCCGCCATTGTCCTAGATGACCGTGTCGCTTTCGTCCACTACCTCCATGGTCATGTCCATCAACCATCCAAGGTGCGAACTCCGTAGAGGTGTGCTCCAACGCAAAACAAAGTCACTTTTACCATATCATTTGTTGTATATATATTAAGATAAACTTCTACTATGTCATTTTTTTCATGTAGAACCCTCCACTTTTTTATATTCTTGGCAATAGTTCCTTGCTAAGTTAAACGACGAACTCACTCGTGTACTCTTCGGCTTGTAACATTGCATTTTTTTTATGAGTTGCAAAATTGTCATTGTTATTCTTGAGTTTGCAAAATAGCCATTGCGCCTTTTTTCCTTGTTTCTTTATTATTTTCTATTTTCCTTTTTTCCCTTTTTGTTTCCAATACAGGAGGCTGGCCTTTTTTGTTTTCCTTTTTTCCAATACGGACTGGAGCCCCATATTTTTTCCCCTGGTGGACAGATTTTCCACTCCTAATCCCCTGAAGTCACGTACACGGACGACAAAAAAAAGTTCAGGCGGACAGAATAGGCAGCGAACAGAATTTTTGGTGGAAATTTTCACGTTTAACTAATAAAATAATATCGGTATAGATTTCACTTTTTTATCTCTTGGCAAAGGTTTTTGTTGCATCTCAAATTTTACAAAAATATGGAATTTTTCATCGTCTATCCATTTATATTTTTGTTGAAGTTATTTCATATAAGTTCATTCAAGTGTGGTCTAATAATTAATTCTAGTGTGGAAGATGAGGAATGACATAATATTTGACAATGGTGAAAGAAGCTTGCTCGTGTGGAAAAGAAAATTCAAAGTTGAACTGGCCTTGGTGTGTATTAAGGCCAAACCGTCCAGGTGTGATAGATTAGAGGTGTGGAGAGATAGCCTAGTTTAATTCAGCTCTTTTTCTTTTTTGGGCTTGAAAGCCTTGTAAAAAGTCCTGTAAACTATTCTTTCATTTAATTGAAAAAACAAAAAAAAGGGTCGGGGATTCCCCGACCGGTTCGGTCAAAAAATAATTAATTTTAAAAATACTTTCTGGTTATTTTTAAAAATTTAAAGAATCATATTATTATCAACCCAATATATTTTCAAAGTATATTTAAGCATGTATGGATGACTAAAAAGGTACCACTATATGCAAAAAGAGCAAAAACAAATCATATTTGATTAACTAATCAAAATTATTTACTCATAGCTATTATTCAACTTATATGGTGATAGTGTTTGTTGTCGGGTCATGATCTTACATGTACCTCGGAGTACTTGTTCTATGGTCACTATTTTTTTTGCGACAACAACTTAGTTTTTTTCCCTAACTTGCACACATCTTTTTTTTTTAGTGCACACATTTTCCTTTTTTTTAATAACACTAAGGAATTGATGATGTCTTAGCATAAGAAGAGTGAAATCTTGATCTGATGTACTCCCTTCGTCCCAATGAATATGCAATTCTCGCCTCCCGGGAATCAACGTTTTCAAACTATCGGTAATTATATATTAAAATATATAAATATTTATGCTAAGTAATTAGTATATAAAAAAATCTTTAAATCTAGTTTTTTAATAAATTTATTTTGGAACATAAATATTAATATTTTTTGTTATAAAATTGGTCAAAGTTGATGTAGCTTTATCGGCATGTTTCCCATAGTTACATTATTAAATAAGACGGAGGGAGTACTCCTTTTATCAAAAATTAACATAATAATAATTTTAGCTTTGAACTTGGACGCTATGGTTGTCCGGATTCAAAAGTACGTACTCTCTCTATTCCAAAAAACATGCAATTCTAGAATAGTACCATGGTTTAGTATCTCAAGTTTGATTAATTATAGATAAAAAATTATTAATATTCATGTTATCAAACAAATATCATTAGATTCCTTATGAAATGTATTTTTTAATAAATTAATTTGAAGTCATAAATATAAATAGTAGATTAGAAATTTGATCAAACTTGTGAAGCCTATTTTATCCAAGACGCAACCCAGAGTTGCAAGCTTTCTGGAACGGAGGGAGTACAATTACATTTTTCTTATCGAAATTGTTGCAACCACGACTGCGTCCAGACAGAGTGACACTGACAGCTCTTTCCCGCATCCATCGATTCCATCCACCTCGTCGTTTGCTCCAAAATCTCAGTCCTCAGTCCTCACTCGCTTGACCTCCTCTCTCGCCTCCGGTCAGTTCAGTTCAGATCAACATGGCCGCCGACCGCCGCTTCAAGATCTTCGCAGCCGCCGACGGCTTCGGCCAGTCACTCAAGGACGCCGTCGTCGCGCACCTCCGCGCGCACCCCGCCGTCGCCGAGGTCGTTGACCTCGGCGTCGACAAGTACTACGCCGCCGCCGCAGCCGTCGCCCGGCACGTCTCCTCCTCCTCCGCCTCCTCCGACTCGGCGCCCGAGGTCCGCGGCGTCGTCGTCTGCGGCACGGGCGCCGGCGTCTGCATCTTCGCCAACAAGTACCCGCGCGTGTACGCCACCACCTGCGCCTCCCCCGCCGACGCCGTCAACACGCGCTCCATCAACGCCTGCAACGTCCTCGCGCTCTCCGGCACCGCCACGCCGCCCGACGCCGCCGCCGCCATAGCCGACGCCTGGCTCGCCACGCCGTTCCGCGCGCCCTGCCCGGCCTCCGGCGACGCGCCCTGGCCGGAGGACATCCAGCGGTTCTTCGACGCCGCGCCGGGCGAGATGGCCGCCATCCCGGAGCCGCCGGCGGAGGAGGGCGCTGCCCCGGGCTCGGCCTGCGCCATCTGCTGCCTCAGGAACGGGATGGAGTTCGAGCCGGTGGGGATTATGCCCGGCGGCGAGATGCGGATCGTGCGCGAGAGCCCCACCTCGGCGTACGTCCGCTTCAAGGCGGGCAGCGTGGAGCCAGCGCACCACCACACCTTTGGCCACGACCTGGTGGTCATCAAGGGCAAGAAGAAGGTCTGGAACCTCACCAAGAAGGAGAGCTACGACCTGGTGGATGGAGATTTCCTCTTCACACCTGCCGGGGATGTGCACAGGGTCAAGTACTTCGAGGACACAGAGTTCTTCATCCGTTGGGATGGCCACTGGGACATCTTTCTCGATGAGGATCTTGACACTGCACGCACTGCCATTGATGCGGAGCTTGCAGCTGCCAGCAAGTGAGGTCATGCCATCTACCTATGCGGGGTGATGGTAATGCTTCTGAAGGTGCTATATGCTCACATATCCTCTTTTGTGCTTGATGGTCTCGCACTCTTGCTTCCATAGTAATGTTTGTTGTTGAACTGTGTATGTGGCACCCCTCCTCATCGTCTTGTCTTGTGATTTTTTGGCATTATGGTTATGACGGCAACAGTGATAGTACAATCTGGTTACTGAATCAAATTTCATATGTACATGGAGGTTGTTGCTCTTTGTTCTTGGAACTAATTTCATGTTTATGGTACCTCCAGTTTATGCCCGTTTTGTTGAGTTACACTTGATATATCCACTAACTGCATTAGCTGTGTTGTTTTGTGAGTTTCAACATCCAAAATGTGTTGAATACTGATGATTCAGTTCAGTCCACATCCACTAACTGCATTAGCTGTGTTGTTTTGTGAGTTTAACATCCAAAATATGTTGAATACTAATTATTCGGTTCAGTCCACATCCACTAGTGGCATTAGCTGTGTTGTTTTGTGACTTCAACATCCAAGATGTGTTAAATACTGATATTCAGTTCAGTCCACAAGAAAGGGATAGGATGATTGGTGGAAAACAATCCCTTGGAGCACAACCTTATATTCTGTCCCTTACATTAAATTGTTAGAAAATGCTTATTGGACTGGCATGCTTCACCGTGCTTTCAGCATAGGGCTTACTTTTCTTGTGCAACGAATTATAATATCAATCAAATTGATTGCTGAATTACATTTCATATGCAAGGTTGCTCAAATTTGTTCTTAGATCTATGTCGTTGTTGCTGAGTCGTGCTGACCTGTGACGTGCTAACTTATTTAGCCATAGTGTTTTCTAATTTTCAACACCCAAAACTTGCATTCCAATCCCCAAAGAGATGGGAAATGATTGGTGGACTATAAGCTGATGGAGCACATATCCATTTGACTGCTTCATGATTTTCAGCTCTTTGAACACATGAGTTCTGTGATGATGCTTGCTATTTTTCTTTGAACACTAGGATCATACCCGTGCGTTGCCACGGGAAAAACTTTATCATGATATGTTGAGGTAACATGTTAATTTGAGTTGCATTATTACAATACACTAGTATAGTGCCCGTGCTAACGCTACGGTTTCAATCAGAGATACACATTAAAACAACCAAACAACGATATTTTTTGAGTGAAGAATTTTATCACGATATTTTGAGTTAACATGTTAATTTAGCCATAGTGTTTTCTAATTTTCAACACCCAAAACGTGCATTCCAATCCCCAAAGAGATGGGAAATGATTGGACTATAAGCTGATGTAGCACATATTTATTTGACTGCTGCATGATTTTCAGATATTTGAACACATGATTTTCAGTTCTGTGATGATGCTTGCTATTTTTCTTTGAACATATGACTGTTTTTCGTTGCATTGTGCTTCATCAAGCCCAGTTTTATGCATATGCTGTCTGTACTTCTTGGTTATTGAATCAATCAGAATAATATTTTTTAACGTAGTCAGGATGAAATATTCAGAGCAGCATAACTGTGCTGTTCAATAAACATGATCTCATCTGTCAAGTAGTAGAGTAGCAAAAACTAGAGAATTCTATACAGTGAAATAAAGTCTTGTAACTGGACTATGAGCTAACAGCAGCAACAGTTTGTCCTTCACCACAGCCCCTGATAAAGTAAGAATTGCACGGGGAAACCTGAGTGTGATCTAACGTTGTGCGGCAGCTGACCCAACTTGCAACGCCATCATCGTCATCGTGGCTGAATGCGAAGCCCACCTCGAGCTGGACCCCGCCGCCGAGGCGCCGGTCGCTGTCCATGCGGTTCTGAAGGAAGGCGGGCAAGGCCGGCCACCCGGCGACGCGGTCACGGTGATAAGCTTCTCCCCTCTGGCGTCCACGCAGAAGGGCTCGGCGTCCGCCATGGCGATGGTCATGCCGGCATAGGCCACCTCCATCGCCGCTGGTCCACCGCTGCAGAACTTGGCCCAGCGGGTGCTCTCCGCGCGAAACGTCACGTTGAAGGACGGCGGCACGGCGCCAGCGGCCGAGTCGAGGCCGGTGTAGACGATGGGCTCGATGGAGAACTTTATCCTTCCGATCGCCAGCACGATTGTGGAGAGCACGTAGAGCAAGACGCAGGCCACAGGTAGGACGATGAGCAGGATGAGCAGGGGCATGCACAATTTGTTGCAGAGGTCGGCATCGTCGTTGTCGGAACCTGCTGATCCCGATAGTAGTGTGTCGGGATCCATGGTTGGGTTTGTGCCTAGCGCTTAGCGTCACGTTTGTTATTCTGGGAGGATAGAGCAAGGATACGACGTGATGCGCCGTGTGCACATTATATAAGTCACAAGGAAGACGGAACATTGAACGGTGTGGAGGGCGCCGTATCCGACACGAATACTAACGAGTAGTATATGTCCGAAAAGAAAACTAATACTCATGGTTTCTGCGACTATGACTGATTAAGTTCAAGCGAAAATACGGGCCTTCCTAATATTGATATCGTCCACGTATTAAGGAGATGTTTGGGAGGGCTCCTCTATAAAGCTGGGAGTTGTTTTTTTTTTTGTCAAACAACGGTTTCTAAAATAGCTTCATGGGTGAAGCTATTTTTCTCACCTCTCACAAAAAATAAAATAAAATGAGAGAGAGCTGAAAATAGTGACTTTCTCCGGCTTCACCTGACACTAGTGGGTCCCATTCTGTCTTTTTCTCACTTCTACCCATGGTCAGGTCTCGTGCACACAGCTGTTCCGCCGAGGAGCTCTGCGTGGCGCCGGGGCAAAACCGGCGTGACCGCCGAGGCAAAGGCAAGCCTAGCCGCAGGGGCGCGTCGGTGCTCGGCCGCCGGGGCACGTGCGTGGTCGGCTGTAGGGGGCACGAGCATTGGGTGAGTCCAGGGAAGAAAGGGGTGTACGGGAAGAAGATAAGGGGTAATTTATCCTTTGTGTTACAATTAGATAGTTGTTTTGCCGAGTGGCAATTCTCAAGTGCCTCTTGTATAACATTTCTCAAATTTAAAACTATGTTATGCCAATATGTATGGTGTCATGATTTCATATAGGTTCTCATGTGTCCGGGAGTTTCGTTTACTCTGTCTGCTTCCATCGTATGTGTGCGGACAAGACTGACCTTCGAGTGCAAGCTAATCGAAGTTCAACATTCAGTTTGTATGTAGCCCGATAATATTTTATTCAGAAGGACAAGCCTCTTCCCTTCCAAAGTGTGAGGTCCCTGAATACTTAGATGAAAAGCTTGTTCGTTAAACTTTTGAAATGGGCGTATAGACATATGATCTCACATCAATATCATATCAGCAAAGGCTTTGAATCATTACACCATGTTGTTGTTATTTTTGCTGGGTGCTGCGACATCACGTTGAGGATGGCAATCACCCTTGACACCCTAGTTCAAGTTGGAGCACGCCCCAAGCATGCAGGGAATATCTCAAAGATGCCTTATTCTCCCATTTGGCCATCTCCTTAGAAGACTTGTATGGATATCCCAATCTGCATTAAGTTTGAGTACATCTTGCTTCAAGAGTAGCCCTCACTAAATAATACCTCATATTGCATTCAAACTTTGCTTTGATGCTCTGCACTTGTAATGAAAGCTCATGGAAGATAAGATATCCATAATATGGTCTCACACAAAAATTCGTATGGAGTCAATCACAACCATCAAAACAGGTGGATGTCTCGAATCTGTCAAAATACTATGTCACCGTCGTTTCGACCGTGAGGCTATGTAATGATTGCAATGTTTCACCTATGTTAGCACACGATGCAATTATTTTAAAACAAACAAACGCAAGGGCGTTAAGAAGAGCTTCATGATTAGTTTGCTGGGCAACCTAGCAGGTAGTTGCCTGTGAGGCAAAGGATCTTGGTCATAGGCATACGAAAACGGACCCTTATATCTTGGTCATACTCATTTATCACTTACGTGGCAAATTTCGAAGATACCAGAGGACGACTTGACAATTTCTCCCAGCCGGACCTCCCATCTAAACACACTCCGAAGATTCTAGGAGAATGATTGCAGGGTGACGACTCTTTTTTTTGCTATGGTCGCAAATCTCAATTTTTCATCAGAAATAGATAAAAGAGAGAACATAAAAAATATCCGGTATTGGAGAGCGGCCGAGCAACTCTTTGGTATACGGTGAGCAATTTTCACCCCTACTCCAGTCTTGGGCCCACTCGGTTCGCTCACCTGCCTGTGTTGCCACTTGCGAGTCACTGACGTGCCGTGCGAGAGCCCTTGCTGCTCCGATCCCCTCGACTGTTTCGGAAGAGACTCGTTTCCGAAGGCGTTGCGACGAGGTGCTGAGCTGCGGCGGCGAGGACCTCACTCCCCGGCGATGAGCACAACCACCACCACCACCACCGGATCTTAACCTCCCCTCGCCTCCCCGTTCCCCTCCCTTCGCCCCGCGCAGGCCTCCGATCGCACGCGTCGGGGCGGCGAGCCTGCGCTGCCGGCGGCGGCGCAGCCCTCCTGCCCTCCCCTCCCCCGGTGATTCCGCCTGCCGGCTGGACTCAGGTGAGCGCAGTGAAGCCGTCGGCCACTAGCAGCTCCGTCCCACCACTGTCCCCTGGACGAATCTCGCCCGTGCGTTTCGCCGGTTGCGTGCGGCCGTGGGATTGATTGATTTTTCCCTTCCGATTTCTTCATTCAGTTTCGATCGCCAGTTAAAGCTTAGCACTTGATTTTGATTTTTCAGTTCTTCGTTCAGTTCGGCCCTTAACAAGAGAAACCATGGCGATGCGTGGCGTCGATTTCAAGTGGTGCGTCTGCCCCCCTCTCTCGTCTCGCCGCTTCTTCCCTCACTTGTCCCTCTTTAATTTGAAGATCCATCTTCTATAACGAGTCAAAGATTTGCTGATTGAGTGGCCTTGGGATTTGGGATTCGTTGCAGGTACGACGGCTTCTTCCTCTCGATGCTCGCCACTAGCGTGTATCCTACTTCACCGGACAATACCCTTACCAGCTTCATTCAGTTTATATTATTTGAGAGTGCTCTTATTATTTTGTTGCGAAATGCGATTCCTTAATTATCAATCATCTGATGCATGATTAGAATCATCGTTTCGATTAATTGGAAGAGGTATCGCCTGTGTGCCCACCCGCTCCACATTTGGATAGTGGTAAGATCCCTCCCCTGCCCCTGTTCTACCTTAGTGCTGTATCTGGATACATAGAAAAAGAACTCGTTCCTGTCATCAAAGGAGGACATTAGGGCTGGATAATTAGCGGAAATTTGCACTAGTTATCCTGTCCTAACATCATCATCTTTGGATGACTGGAGGGAGTAAGTTTCTAGGGCTGGTTTGTTCTCTCCCAATGCTTGCTACTAGTTTGAGGATCGCTTCTGCTGTCGTTCATTGCTTCAACTGCCTGCCTGCCACAGGTGGACTACACCACTGTCTTCATCTTCCGCCTCCTCATGTTTCTCGATAATGGTCTCGCTGCAGGAATGGGATTGTAAGTCATTTTATAAGCCCATCCCCATCTTTGCTTCTAGTTTTTTGCTTAATTCGGCAAAGTATTACGATACAAACTAATTGCACTGCAGGTTAGCATGTTGTATTTACATATGCAAAACACTCCTTTGCCCCTAGCCACAATTGGGCATCGTATTCATGCTCTCACCACTTTATTAGCAACCAAAAAGCTAAATAGAAAAGCAACTTGTCAGCAGACATTGAACACCCAGGTGCAGCACTCCCTGCCTGGGTTCGAGCCCTGGCATTGCATGGGTGTGTGCCCATCTCCCTGGTTTGTAACAGCGCAGTGGCTCCCAAAGAACTGAGCTCGCATGAGGTTCCTGCCTGCTTTCCAGAGTTCACTGGGCCCCTATTTTTAAGGCGAAGTCCCCCCCCTTGATCGAGTCTAGAAAAGCAAGTTGGTCATTCTTAATGAGCAATGATCTCACCAACATGAATTACAAGCAGTCACCTGATTGCAACCTTGGTCCTGTTTGTGTTTAAACTAATCTAATTGTTAGTTCTATGGCAACTATTAATGGAAACAGGGTTATTGAGATGCATATGCTAGATGCTTACCTTTGGTTGTGTGTGATTTACTACTTGATGAGTCCATTTAGGAACATGGCATGTTCTATTGCCCTCCATGATTGTATATCTCTGAATAGTCTGCAATCCAGTGGATAATACTGCAGCTTATGTATTACAATTGAGCCACATGAGGGCCAGGTCTCCTACTGATTTCTATATATTAGATTATTAGATATACGAAGTGAAAAGTACAGAGTAGAGGAAACAACATGGGAAAAAATGGTGAGCCAATAAAAAATACTGAGTTTGTAGTCTCGACTTTTCGTTGTCCAACTCAATTTTCCATCAGCTAATGAAATAGTCTAATTAGGAGATCTCAGGTTTTGTATGTATGATGTTGAAAACTGAAATGAAACTTGTTACTGGCAATATTCTACACAATGGTGGCAGATGATTACTTCTGGAATACATGACTTTAAGATTTGAATTTTAATTTGACTGACTGACTATATTCTTATGATCAAAGTCCTGGGCCATTTATGATTTATCTTGGTGCATGGGAGTTTCTTGACCTTCAGTTTTTCTACCATACTTTTTGCTACTTTATGTTTGTCATTCTCATACGGCTGTTTTAGGTTTCTAAGCTGTCTTGTTTGTTTGCCCCACAACTGATGACTAACTGAACTTTGCAAAAGTATGGTTGTCAGTTTATTGTATTAATTTAATATTATATACCTTTTTTGTTTAAAACTGTAGAGATCTTGGATGGCAACAGAGATATGCTCGTTTTTGTGGAAGAATAGTTGTCCTCTCAGTTCTTGTACTACTTCTCTACCCCTTTCTCTGGGTTTGGACTGTGATTGGAACATTGTGGTTTAGCACTGCAAGAGGCTGCGTGAGTCCTCTTATTCTCGATAGAGATACTACTTGTGTTACTATATACAGTGAATTCTACTAAATGGATTTTTTCCCTTTGTAGTTGCCAGAGGAAGGACAAAAGTGGGGCTTCTTGATATGGCTGCTTTTCAGTTACTGTGGGCTCGCCTGTATTGCTTGTGTAGCTATTGGGAAGGTAATACTATAAGTTCTTGATACATTTTTCTTTAAAATGATTATCCAACAGCGGTGTCACATATGCCATTCATAAAAAATACTAGTCTGGTGATGCTGCTAATGGGGTTAGTTAGCTGGCCATCACAACTGAATTGTACAGGCATATTGCAACTTGTTCTTCCACAGAGTCATGGACTGAAGTTGTTAAGATCGATTTCCGTGCTTGTAAACTGTAGAGAACTGTTATTTAGTCTTGATGTTCATCAGCTAGAATAATATTAAGCTAATTTAGTCATGAAGATCATATGCTTCAGTCTTGGTATTAGTTTTTTTTCCAGAACACGCAGGAGTGCTGCGTACCTCTTTGTATTGAGTGAAAAGAGAGAAACCATCCTGATTACAGAAGCAACTGCAATACCTCAAAAGTTGAGGGCAGAGCAGGTTGCAAATAGAACAAGTAACTCAATCACCAATGAGAAAGGTAATCATAGTATTAGTGTTGGGAAAGGTAATCATAGTATTAGTGTTGGGACTATCCCAAATAGGGGAAAGGCAGGATATGCTCTAGGGTTTGGTGTGGGAGGGGGATCACCCTTGCCATGGGCCCATCCCTGTATTCACAAGGGAGATGGGTGGAGGGAATCTTTCTCCCAATTTACGCACAGGTCCTTAACTCTTACAACTCAGGCCTTTCTACAAGAGAGAAAGAGATGGGGGGATGGGTGGGGGGGGGGGGGGGGGGGGGGGGGGGGGGGGGGGGGGGGGCAGAGGACCAGGCCATCCTCATCCCCAATAATACCATTATTGACTTTTTATTACTGTGGTTTTGACCATTCTGAGGATTATTTGAATAGATGCTTGTTCTAATTTATCTATTTTATTTTGTAGTGGCTAAACCGAAGGCATGCACTTCAACTGAGAGCACAACAAGGAATTCCAGTCTCGGAATATGGGGTAATGCTTCTCTATTTTCTGTGCATCGTGTCATAAATGCAAATGAGCTGTTGGCAGTTGGAGAGTTTCAATTTTTTTGCGCATTTTTGTTAGTGTTTTCATATTAAGTCCAACTTATACACCCAATAATATTTTAGTGCAAGTGTAGCTACATAACATAGTTATATGAAATTTATTAAGGGTTCTTATGTGTACAAATGTTTTTTTTTGTTTTATTGCTGTAGGTACACCTAAGTGTTGATTTGCTTTTCTCCCATGCCTAAACTGGTTTTTTATTTGGCAAGATTGTATATTTTTGGTTGGATGTACATGTTTCTCAACCTATAGTTGAGTGCGTTTATTCTTGTGACATATATTAAGATGTTCATTTCTGCAGGTTTTAGTTGATATGATCCGTGTTCCTGACTGGGCATTTGAGGCTGTTGGCGAGGAAATGAGAGTGGGCCAAGATACTGCATATCATCCTGGTCTTTATTTAACTGCAGCTCAGGTGAATTGATTTGGGTGATCTTGCACTGGCTAAAATATTTTCCTTATATGCTTAGCTGTAGATTCAATGGTGGCATGACTTTTTAGTTGTTAGTATGGTCATGAATAAGTCTAGATTATCAAATTTATGCATTTTCTTACTGTTAGAAATGAACATTCTGTAATCCTATGAAAAAAGAGCGATGTGGTAATTCTACAGAGAGACCGAAGCACTCAAGGGCTAGAGATTCATGGAACATTTAGTCATTTACTATTGTTCAGTGGTACCTTATTATGATCTGCATTCAAGGGCTAGAAGATCAATGCTGAAGCTCCTTGCTTGAATGTTTGAATTTTCTAGTGCTCTTTTCTAGTCCTTGGGAAGTAAACTGAAACTCTTTTAATTCCACTTATAGAACATCATCAGAGTATCATTTACCTCTTCTTATATCTGCTGTACTTTATACTACTAGCATTATGTTAGAACCAAATTTTCCTTCAATGTATTATATGAATTTTGAGGGATTCTTTTTGTGCAGAGAGAAGCAGTTGAGGCACTGATTCAAGAGCTTCCAAAATTCACGCTGAAAGCTGTTCCAATTGACTGTAGTGAATGTCCCATCTGCCTTGAAGAATTTCATGTTGGCAATGAGGTAAAATCAACTCCTATAGACTTGTCTTGACATCAATCATTTTAGGCCCTGTTTAGATCCACTAGTACTAATAGTTACTCCCTCTGTTTCCAAATTATTAGTCACTTTGGCTCTTCTAGGCACATAGTTTTTGCTGTATAGGTACATAGTTTTTGCTATATACTTTGATATACACTGTCTATACAGCAAAACTATGTGCCTAGAAAATCCAAAGCGACCTATAATTTGGAACAGAGGGAGTAGTTCGCTAATACATGAAAACTATTCCCTCTATTCCAAATTGCAAGTTCTTATAGCTTTTCTAGGTACTATGCACTTAGATATACGCTATGCCTAGATGCATAATAAAATCTATGTATTTAGAAAAACTAAAACGATGAAACAGATGGAGCATTAAGCATTAGTTAACTAATTATTAGCAAGGGGATCTTTGGATCCACCTTCTAATAGGTGGTTGAATATTTAATTGGAGATGTATATGAACTATTAGCATCCCTCCATCAACTAATAAAACTAATTATTAGCACCTCCACTTGCTAATAGTTAGCAGGTCTGTTTAATCCCCACTTGCTAATTTTAGCTGCTAGCACTAATGGATCCAAACAGGCTCTTAATAGTTATGTGTCCTCATGGGTCCAATCCATGTCCATGCAGGTCCGTGGGCTCCCATGCGCACACAATTTCCATGTGGAGTGCATCGACCAGTGGCTCCGACTGAATGTCAAGTGCCCACGGTGCCGGTGCTCCGTCTTCCCCAACCTGGACTTGAGTGCGTTGAACAATCTTCGGTCAACTAGTGAGCCAGACCATCCATCCGCCAGCGCCAGTGATGTAACAATGGCAACTGCAGCGACGAGATACGTGAGGTCACAGCCGGCAGGGCAAAGCTATTTGGTGCGGTTGCAGGGGCTGCTGCTCCGCCCTGTCCGGCACGAGAGCGTGGAGGGTGACGGTGAGCCGGTGGTGGCCAACAGTCACTTGGTTGGCCCCGAAGAGCTGCCTAGCATAGTTGTAGATGATGGCCATCAGCTGCCAGATCGCTGACTGATTTGATGACCGGAATGATTATGAGTAGGGAACAATTAGTAAGGGAATCAAATTATGCAGCGTTTTTTCTTTTGCTGTGTATTTTGCGAGTAAATAATACTGCTATATAATGTTTACGACCTGTTCATCATCTGTGCTCCAGTAGTCCAGTTACTCAGTTAGGCAGGACCAAGCATATGCTCCGATACACAGGTAATGCATCTCCAGTTCTCCACCGTCCACATATCATTAATATATATTTTTGACTGATAGTCCATAGAAAATATACTCACACATTTAGCTATCATTTACCTATTTCATTATGCATATATTGACTGAGGAAAATATACTTATAACAAAATTTTATTGGAGATAAGTCAGCATGGTTTTCTAACTTCTTTCTGACCGGAAATCTGGTGACCTTAATTATTCACATGAGCTGAAATAGGTAAATATCGACCTCCTGTGTGCTTCTGTCATCAGCTTTGTAGTGAGTAGTGACAATTGTTATGCACAACTTCCATTGACCCAAAAGTCTATCTCAGAATGTTTTATTTAGTAGTAGAGACGATGTACAACTGCTTGCCTACATCAGACAGACTGCATTTTGAGATTACATACTGTCCTGTTATTTTCTATATCTATTGAAGAAGACATGTTTATAATATTACATTAAGGAACATAGAAAGGTTGGAAGTCTAATATTACAGTCTATCTTCTTGTTTGTTCAAGAATCATTAAGGGACATATAAAGGTTGGAAGTCTTAAATCTAAGCATCCTATAGACATAGTGATTTCACTAATTTACATTGGGTATAATTAACATTTAAACCTTGCAACAAATTTTGTCTTTTGCTTATCATATAAATTATTCTTCCTGAAACCATTATTAACGCATTGATATCTGACTTAAGCATAAATCGTCGTCGCCTTTCAAACAGGTTGCGAGCAAAGTTTTGCTCGGCGCTAGGCGGAATCTAGGCGATTACCCTCAGCCTAGCGACTAGTCGAGATTAATCGCGCCTAGGTGTTTCTAGGCGTTTTCCTAGGTGTTAGTATATATACATTTATATATGCATAAAAAAAAAAAAGAAAAAGAAAACAGGAAATAAGTGGACTTCGTTACACATGTGGCCCAAAAGTTCTACAGAAAGGCTCATAAAACACCAGTGATTTCATTTTTTTTTGAGATTTTTTTTTTAAGATTACACAAGTACAACGCAAACGCTCATAATACGCACGCACACTCACCACTATGAACACACGTACGCAAATCCTACCCCTAACCCCATGAGCACCTTTGAAGGACTGAGCACTCGACAGATCTAGAGATTCTCGAAGTCACCACTGGCGCCTCGTCGTCGACGGGAACGTCGCTTACCACTTAATGCATAACGTCGGTAAATCCTTAGAAAAATCCCAGAAAAAAGGTGCGAGCACCAGGATTTGAACCCTGGTAGGTAGCGTCCCACTGGACCGTCCTACCATTGGACTACAAGCCAATTCGCAACACTAGTGATTTCATGGCAAAGGGACAGAACTACAAGGCCCAAAGTTCTATAGAAAGGCCCAAGGCCGTATCTATCCTCGTCCCCAATCTTATCCCTTCGTTTGCACTATGCTTCGACCACACGACTTCGTCTTCGATTCTTCGTCAACTGCGTCGTTTTCGCGCTATCTGCTGCCGCCGTCCCCAGCTCCTCTGCACCTTCCACGGCCGCCGTCCCGGCTCCTCTGCGCCCTCCGCTGCCCCCGTACCTGCTTCCCCGCCTCCTCTGCCATTGCCGCCACCGGCTGCTCCCTCGTCGGCGACCTCAACCCGCCTAGGGGTCCGCCTACCCCCATAGGCGAGGCGGAACCCCCTCGCTGGGCGACTTGTCACGTCTAGGCGCATCCTAATTGTCGACTTTCAAAGCATTGGTTGCGAATTTCGGTCGTTCTGCTATTCGTTTAAATGAAGATTTTGTCGGCCTCCTTTTGCAATCCTGTTTGGGTGGATCCAACAAGGATTTTGATGTCAAACATTTATCGGGTTGGATGTATAGTTTCTCTGTATCGTGCAAAAATGTTGGTTTCTCTGCGATTTTTGTTTTAGCATTATGAATTGTCAAAAAAGGTATGGTTAACTTATTTAGTGTTGTAACCTGCGTTGATGAAGTGCTGGAAGTGGACTGATACTTATTTATGCAATGAACTGACACCTGGACCGATTGCAATGAACTGATGCGCGCCTGTGCTGTATTGATACTGTGTACTACTGAACATCGGTCTTTTTTGGGCAAAACCCGAACTGACCGAAGCCGAAGGCCGAACTCTCGGTTTTTTGGTTAATCTAAAAACCGAAGACCGAAGACCGATCTAGCCGAACCGAAAATTCGGGTGAAGACCGAACCGAAACTTCGGGTAAAGACTGAACGCCCAGACTGTGGGAGGATAGGTTCCAGCATTTGTCATGACCAATTATCACACTACTAGAGGGAGGTGGAGTTTTCTTTTCCACAATTGCAGATTGCAAACTCTCTAAATTTAGGGAACAAAAAATTTCAGTACACGCCGTCTACTGCACCTTGAGACGAGGACGGCCAACACGGGCCGGTATGTGCCCTAACGCTCCGTGAGCCCACTAACGTGGCAAGGCCCGCGGCACCGACAAGGAAGGAAGCAACCGACTTGAGATTTTTCCAAAACGAAAAGGGCAAGCCGACTCGACTCGGGACAACAAAACGGTACGGCGGACGGTGCTCGACTCCCAACGGTCGGCAGCAGATTCCAATCGCATTTTGCTCCTTCCCCAAATCCATCTCCATCTCCTCCTACTTCCAAATTCGAAACTCTCGGGTCCAACCCAATGGAAGGCGCTGTTCCCGGCGACGGAGGAGGCGCTGTTCCTGCCGCCGCCTGCCGCGAAGCCTCCCCGCGGCCGCCAAGGACGACGGGCTGCCTCTCCGTCTCCGACCGCCGCGCGTCACGCCCGCCGTCGCCGCCTGCCCCTCCATTAGCCGCAGGTCGCGCCGCCTCGCAGGCCAGGCCCGGAGCCGATGGGGGCCCCTCACCAGGTATGCAGTGCATACACCGTATAGGTATAGAATCCGCATCGAGTCGCCTCCTGGCGGCCGTGTCTGCTACGCACGGATCCAGGGACGCGTAGCGTACTAATTCTAATCCACGCGTCATACTAATCCACTACTCCTGATCCCAATCCAGCAGGCACACACGCACGGTGGGTGTCCAGGGGGATCCACCAGGCTGACTTGACGAACAGATTATCCGAAATTCTGAATATCAGGTACAAGGTCCCTAATCATGTACTGCCGACACTAGAGTATTCAAATAGCAATTGTTTATTATTCTTTGTAATTTTTTGGCCTAGCGTGCTGACCATGTATGATCCCTAATAATTGTTTAATCTTTGTGAATATTTGTTGTCTACTGTTGATCTTATTTTCTGTCTATAGTTTGTTATACAGAGGAGATTGTTATCCTAGTATGTCCATTGCATCTTTGTTCCTAACAGATACAGGAATGCAGTCAGGCAACCACTGATGTATATTGTTGCTTGATACAGGATGTGGATCTTGGTGGCCTCTCTGAACAGTTTCCATCCCTCCAGGTTGCATCCATGCATGCCCAGGAAGGGGACTCAACTGGTGAAATTCTTAATTCTACACTAATACCTCATGCATACACCTTTCATCACATCTTATCCCTGGAGTTGTAGTAACAATTGGTCCTTCGTGGCATATGTGCATCCATTCTGCCTTTTGTAGCCAGGATGGGGAGCAGGCCAAATCACACATATCCTGACCAAATACACATAACAGAAATGTGAAATATGCTACCTAATTTAAGTGCTATGATTCAGGGACAACCTGGAATATGACCCTCATTGCCGACTATTTCATATCTTCAAGAAAAGTTTTGCCAACATAGGGTCCTATTTTGTAATATGGCCTGTAAGAAATTTTCGCATACTTAGATTTTCTTCAGGAGTAATCTCATATACGCTTTTTGCTTTCCTTTTGTAGCAACAGTGAACAGTAACGTGTTTACACATCGTGTGATGCTGTTATATGAATGCCTTGTCAAAAAAATGATTCCGCCTATCCCTGGGACTCTTTATGTTATTCATAATAGGTTAATTGTACCTCACCCTAATATTTTTCCAAATTATCCTAATGGACTACTTTGGACATTACGTGTTGTTCTGTTTATGTTCCTGAAAACCATGTCCACATTTTCCTGACATTACCAATGTTTCAGTGCCTAATAGTAAACAACAGTATTGCCAATTTGGTTTTGCCATACAGCCTGCTCACCACCCTCAAACATCACATGCCATGATATTTGGTCCTTCCTAGATCTGCTTAATTTTCATGTGCATAACCAGACGTATCCCATTCCACACCGGTTGCCCAATCTGATGCATGGAATAGAATAAGAATGGAAACCTAAGCTCAATTTTCATTTATTATTATCGTGCAGGTCATTATCCACTTGCATTGATGACTTCCCCAATTGTATATGGCCATGCTGACAATTGCTGATTGGTTGAGCTGAACTAAAACAGGTATCCATTTTTTTCATGGACAATACCCACCACAATAATAACTATGAATATTATGATATGATGTGTTGGAATGATTTAGGATGATGGTTCTTATAATCACAGTTCTTGTATTTCAAGTTAGTCAACATGGTAACTCTGCTTACGTCTATAATTCACCTATAGTTCTTTTTACTTATAGATTTATGTGAAGCTTCTTCCTGTATGCGGCACCATATTTTAGTAAAAATGGTAATACAAATCTGCTTTTATCTCATGAGAGAACATGACGCCGCTTTTATTGATTAATCTCATAAAACTGCTTTACGTAACGGGTGTTCTGTTTGCAGCTTGTTCACCTGCCAATTTTAGAAACAATGAAATTGCTTTGGACAATCTCATCCTTCATCATATCCTGTTTGGTTAATAATTTTGGTAAATATAATATATAACAGTGTAACGTTGACACCACCAGCCACCTCTAACTATATTTGCTGATACAATTCTTTCAACTTCAGGTTTCACTTTATAGCATCCATATGCAAGGATTGCAAAGCCTTTGTTCCTCTTCTTCAAAGCCCTTTGTGTTATATGGTCCCTAATATGCGGCTCACATCTTATAAGGTACTCAATCTTCTCTCCAAAATTGATCATGACATGATCCATACTATTTCGTCACTACAAGGCTGTTTTTAACCTCAGATCATTTTCCCATATGTTCTTTACAGTTGCTTCTGAATACATGTGTCGCAACCAATTACTGGTGCCACATTGGGTACGCTGTTCCAGCATTTCAACATCAGGCCACAACATTGAACAACCACGACAACAACTAGCTTGGGGAAGAGGCACCCTGTGTATCAAGATAAGTATTTATTCCCTTCTGTTTTATTTTTTTGTTTATTATATCTAAAAAAGAGGCATAACTAAACTAGTAATAAATAAATAGTTATCTCTATAATAGTATATAAAAAATGAAAACCAAATAAAATGATGTGTTTATAATTTGTTTAGTCTTTGTTTTTAAGCGTTGATAAGAAATAAAAAGGAACTCTATCTAATCTATGAATATGGAAATGATGAATAGTTGCTATGTTATAATTCCTTTCAAGTACCTAGTTTTCAGCCTCGAATTCTCCTAAGTTTTGGATAAAATTGTTTTGATGTAAAGATTTACGCTGAACTTGAAACTCGTGGGTAGCGAATGCTTGATCTAAAGTCTAGGTAACTGATGGATATGAAATGAGAAGGTCTGAGCTGCTGTTTATCTTGTTCCAAGTGACACTAGAGTTCTGGAGATTTACTTTTTGAAAACTCTAAAATTGCTACATGATGAGTTCCTGTATGACAGAGTTTGAATTCCTACCACAGCCATATATACATGCTACATAGACTAGGAAAACCTCCACATATATTTACTGCTTGTATTTGCATTGAGTGTTGTTGAGCTTTGTTGGCCCTTAGAGACTTGTCATGCGGTTAAAATCAAGATCACACGCACTCCACCCATATATGCTGCTTCTACGCTGGAAGTACGCAATAACATGCTTTCCATTTAGATCCACCAAAAAATGTTCTACTCCTACATTGGGAGTGAACACCAAAAAATCCTTGATAAGTTTTTCATCCACCCAATCACCCCAATGCCACCAAATAAAGCTCCAATGTTCTTATTGCTATCTCTCAAAAGTTCACCATAAAAATCCTTGATAAGTTTTTCATCCATCTAATGACCCCAATGCCACCAATTAAAGCTCCAATGTTATCATTGTTATCTCTCAAAAGTTCCATTGCGAGAAAGATGCGTGGGTTTTGTCTCAAAAAGGGGACAAGTGTCCAATCAAAGAAACAAACAAACAGTCGACAACTCATGTTCTCCCAAAAAATTTCAAGTTCCTAAAAGAGAGATATGTTTCTTCAAGGAGCAAAGTAGAATTAGGTTTCCACCTTGCTTGCACCTTTGCCATCATTTTCACACTTTATATCCATATCTACCATATACAACTTTTCATCTTTGCCATCATTTTCACCCCTTATATCCATATCCACCATATACAGCCACTCCACATATATATAAAGTTTCCACCATGCTTTGACCTTTACCATCATTTTCACCCCTTATATCCATATCCACCATATACAACGACTCCATATATATATAAATCTCTGAGTTTTATTTTGAAAATTTATAAAAACTCCGGAACAATGGCGGAACAAAGAACTTGAGACATAGTGCAAAGACTTGATCTTTTTGTCTTTCAATTGCTCAAGACCCAAGTGAAGGCTAAGAAGCCCCATGGTTGAAGGTAATATGGGGTAAATTAGAAAGTCAAATCAGTTTATTCTAATCCGGGGGAGATTTTTTTGTCTGAACGCATGTGTACTTGTGAGGAGTGAAAACAGTGAAGCAACTCCTGATCCATAGCTAACTTTAGTTTTTGCTAAGGGACTAGCAAAGGTTAAGCTTAGGGAGTTTGCATATTTTTTTTGTTTTTTTGTGACTAGATTATTCTGGCTTGTTTGGTCTTCTCTTAGTGCAGTTTGGTAAGTGACATAACATTTTTAATTTTTATTGAGAAGCTTACCCTTTTGTGATGACAGAGAAGGACCAGAATGATTGAGATGGGGTCTCACGGTCTAGCGAACTTGGAGGTATCTCTCACATGTTGGTTTTTCTTTAAAAGTAAAAATGGGTGTTTCTTTGTGTGAAGTAATCAGTGATTATGATGATCACTCCCTTCAGGTTACACTCAAGCATTTTGGTTCCCTCTTCATGTATGCTGGTCACCATGGTGGTGCATATGCGAAGAACAGCTTTGGGAATGTGTATGTTGCATTAATCTGTGCTGATTATTATATGCTAAGTGTTTGCTATGTCTGAAGTCTTAATGTTTTCTGATAGTTATACTGTTGTGGGCATTTTTGTTCTGGGGCGATTGTTTCGTGAAGCTTAGGGAAAGGAGGCTCCTAAAATGCAAGCAAAATTTCAATGATTTTCTTGAGGTATTTCATGTCTGCACAACATTTCTGAAGACTGATTTTCTTGTTTGTGAAGATTATATCAAAATTAAGTAATTCAAATAGAAGTGGCATAATTATTTTTTTTGGTTGTGGTTTCAGTATAGAATTATAAGGAAAATATGTAGTACAAATCACATGTTAGGTGGAAACATGAAAACCAAATAAAACCATTGTTTGGTCGCCTATGGCTAAGTTTAGTTTTTTCCAAGGGACTAGCAAAGGTTCTTGGGGGAGTTTGCATAATATTTTTAGTCATCTATACTTGTTTACCTCGTTCTTTGCTTCTCTAGTTGGTGGAGATTCCGAAGCAACTATTTGGTCCAAATGTCTTCAATGCATGGATGGTTCTGTTTATAAACTTGTTGGAAAGGCCAGTTCCTGTAGACTAACCATATCCTGAACCGTCTCTACACCAGGTCAGTTTTGGATTGGCATCTAACAAACTTTATCTTGGGTAGTCACTGGTCACCCTGTGTGTTGACCTATTATTAATTGTTCAGATTTGGTGATTTGAAGCTTCACAAGCCAGAGAGTAAGGCTTTTGCTCAAATGTTTCAGAAGACTTGCGCACGGAAAATATTGGCATGTCACAAGCAGCTACTGAATGCAATTTGCAGTGCTGACTACTTGCGGGATAGGTTCGTCAATCTTGTTCTTCAGTATCTGACTAATAGGTGTGTCTTGATGCTAGCATCTCACATCATCTGCATTGTCCTTTATTTGCTTTGTCTTGTATCAAACAAAATTCTCATTAATTTAGTTAACAATTTCAACGACACTCAAATATTGTGCGGCATAGTTGCTGCGACAGACTTTCTTTATGTTGCTTCTGGATCTCGTAGAATGGTGTCAGTTCATATTAGGTTGGCTTGGCAACCATAGTCTATCTGGTTATCTGAGTAGCAAATGCTAACAACTACACGAGTTGTTTTTGGTATTGGCTGCGACTGTTGTACCTTTCTGTGCTATATGCATGGGTGCTGGTTGATCCTGGCTCCTCTGGTAGTAGATCCTAGGAACATATGTTCCATTACTGTATTTGTTTAGTTTGTATTGGTTTTCCCTTACTTCCATTATTGTATTTGTTTAGTTTGTATTGGTTTTTCCTTACTGAAGTAGGGCACATCATGATAATAGTTGACTTGGATGGTGTTTGGACATAACATGTAGCTTTTGAAAAGAGAATATTTTGTTTTGCCCAACTAATCATGCATGGTCTTATCTTCAAAGCTTATTGTTTCGGATACTATCCAGATCCAAAAGCTATTAAAGATTCACTGAATATTTTGAAAAATTCTGGTGCACACTTAAAATATGCTAATCAACATTGTTTTGCCAAACTCAATTCATGATATGCCTTGTTTACGAGTTATCCAACTTGGTTATTGTAGAAATGCTTATCAGTATTTGTTTGGTTTGCATCTTGCAGTGTTACAAAGAACAGTATGCATGAATATGTTCGCAAGTGCTATGGTGAATTTGCGGGAGCCGTCAGGTCAATCCCCACCGGGTTCAACAGTTTCCCAATAGCGAGATGCCCGAAGAGGCAAGTACCTTAGCTTATTCCTCCCTCCTCTTCCATCGCTCCCTCCTTCCTTGCAGTTGCGGCCTGGTCTTCTAATATCATTCATGAATTTCTTTCATGGGGGGTGGGTGCAGAATTCCGGAGTAGGCACCGGCCATGGCAATGGAGGCGATATCTACAATGTCCGAGCCACTGAGAACCTCGCCAACAAGGCCCTCGTCAGTCCTCTGGTCTCAATTCTGCTCTGCTCATGTCAACTGAATACCCAACCCAATCGAGTTCTATTGATTTCAGCTTCTCCCCATCAAATGAGGCCACCCCAACTACTAGAAGCTGCTCGCCACTTTCCCCATGGTTGTGATCCCTTGATCCCTTTCACTGCTCCTCATTGTCTTTTGGGAGCTGATTTATGTGGAATTTAGATAGTATGACTTTAAGCACAATTGATGATCCCTTCTGAACTGTCCTTTCGCTCGGTTCATATAACACAGTTGCCACCTGTTTCATATTTAGCGAACAATGGGGAAAAGGAGTTGTTTTTGTCGATTCTGTTTTCGATGACAATAACTACCGCCTTTTACTGGAACTCATGTGACTATGTGTTTGCTTTTCTTTAAATAGGTGGTTTCGATTCTGCTACCAACCCTCAGCTTCAAAGCCAGGTTTCATACATTCACACTGATGCGCAATTGGTATGTCGCACTGCCGTGTTTATATACTATATTACTATCCATATCTGTCCAATGTTCTTTTGAACTACAGAAAAATGTTTTCCTGCTCCCTATGCAGACTCCTGTTCCATCAATTGACCCTGACGATAGCCCATTAAAGAATCCAAGTACCAGGTAATGCAGATTTTCACAGGCTCAAAATTGGTAACTTCCTACCCTACTTTTATGACATAAGCAATTTGAATCCATCATGACCACACAATAACAAGTTCAGAATCCTTTCAATATTACTCAGATCATTACCAGGATCAATATATGCTTGCAAAAACCTATTTAGACATACTGCTACACCCAACAAGGTAATTTATGTGTCCTTACACATCTTTAGCTTTTGCAAGTGCGCAGCTTGCAAGGTAAAGTACCACCTACAATTTGCCTCAAACATTATTGCTCTTCTTTACCAGGAAAGAACAAAATGTCAGGATCTGGACATGGAAAACACACATGATGATCAGAGTAAAATCACTTGGTTCAGACAAAAAGCTAAGAGGTACCAGTGAAAAAACATGCTTCCTAACACTTACAGGCACACAATTTAGCATAAACAATGTGCATATTAATTGCAGGGCTAAAATCGATAACCCCAAGCATCAAACAAAGAATCAATCTTGCGGAGCGCCTTCCACTGATTCTCCAAACTAGGTAAGCTCTCCACATCTCTAGCACCACACCTTTATTTATACAAAAAGTTATGACAAACAACTTATTATTAAAAAAAGAGGAGAACAAAAAAATATATAAAAAAAGAGAGAAGTACAAATCTCCTCTCTCTCTCTCTCTCGCCTTTAGCCAACACTATATTTCAATAACCATTTAATGTGTAAAACCTATACCTTGAGCAGATACTTTACCTTTTCAGGAGCTGATATCCTTATTAATGATATCTGTGCCACAAAATATATATCACTCTACTATGCACCTATCCGTTTTGTGAATGACCTTCACATGTAAATAGGCTTCGATTTCGAGCCGTGCTTCTGCTGTTGCTTGTTCATTAATCAGGCCAAACACCTGCTATCCACTGTTAAGTTGGTTAGTTTCTACAAGTCTAAAGCATCGACCAGGCTGATGCATACTGCCCCTCCATGTTATATGAACACCCATCCTAATCAAACTAACAAACCTGCAAAATCATGGATATTCATTTCAGATATAACAACTAAATTTAATTGTAGGAGTTTTCTGTCTGCACACCTAATTTTATACCAGCGTTGGCATTTTTTCTAGATTCCTTACAATTGACTCAACGGTTTTCCTCCAATATGATGTCTAGTATGACCTTACCAACTTATGGCTGCATATTGTCTTGTTAGATTTGGTGTTTTCTGCTTGGTTTTGAGAAAAAAAAAATCTTTATGATTCATTAAAAAATAGCTTGTTCATGTAACAATGGATTGATGCCACTCTCTAGATTTGTTAAAAAATATTTTTGTCCATGTGGGCTTGCTTCTTCATAACTGTACCAATCACATGTCTAATCAGTGAATTTCTAGAAGACAAAATAATATAAGAGGCACTCATAGCAATTGTGTTTCAGGTTCCATAATATAAGATAAGAGGCACTCATCACTCCTGAGGTACATACAAATCATGCCTGTGCATGACTCTTACTTTTGTATTTCAGGTTCCATGCCAATAGGTCTGTCTCACCTTCAATCTCTGTTGCTATTGTTTTTCTTATATAAAACCTGTTATTCAAATGTTTTTTTTCCCTGACAAGAATATGCTATCTTCACGCCCTATTTGAATTTCTGACAAAATCATGCATCACACACATTGTTAGCAACCTGGATCCTACTGACACAACCTGGATCCTACTGACACAGGAGGTATTGTCCAAGACGTAACAAAAGAAGGCACCAGGACAAGCGCACGCGTCAAGCAACCGAACCGGCTTGTCACGGGTCCAGAATGGGCGTGAGCACTAGGCCTAAACGAAGCTGTGACTACGGTGCTCACGTGGCCGATGGCCACCTACTCTCAGTTGCCAAATTTGCAGCTCATCTTTCCCCTAATATACACCTCTTGATATGTTCGTAGCAAATCTTACATTTATGAAAATATGATGTGCATGTGTGCAGACCAATTGCAAACACAAGGAACCAAAACACAGCTCGGCAGATATGGTAGTGGATTTTTTTTATGGTTGGACCACTTAAGGTGTCCATGCCTCCTATTATGGACTGAACAGTCCAAGGTTACCTGCTATCATGAACTCAATTACAGTCCAGAGCAGACTTTCTAAATGCATGTTTTCTACAAGAACGAAAACAGCTTCTAATAAGGTACAGAGCTGTTAGGATCATCTGTATAATGCATATGTTCTCCATGGACCCATGGCAGCTAGCTACAACAAATATATTCATCGATATGTTTTCCATAATATTACAAACAAATATGCATGTAGACAGCTACCAAAAAACGCCCAGCACTAATTACTGCCCCTGCATCTACCAGTCGCAGCGCGCGGGATACTCACTAAGATTATTTGATTGCCAGGATTACAGGTTCCTGGAGCTCAAAGGCATCCATAGTCACATTTTATCAGTGCTTCTTTTAGGAGATGGTGCATCTGATAGCAGTGCTTCTTTTAGGAGATGGTGCACAAAATTTTGGTGATAGCTCTGGTATATACATTTTCTTATGCATATCTAAGTTGGCTTAATTGAACTCTCCTCTTGAGTTTTGACATCTATGGATTATCCATTTCCATCTGCCATAGTTGAACTCCTATTGTGCTAAGATTAGTGTTTACCCTCAGTTGCTAGAATCTTGAACATTTACATTGGAAATATTTACTGTAAAAGTTCCTCATATACATGTTTAACTCTTTGCCATATTAATTGGAGGTATGTGCCATATTAATTCTAGATATGTGGTGACAAAGTTCCTTGTATGCTTATCCCTTTTGCGTTTTCATTGGAGATGTGTTCCACAAAAACACATCTAATTACTATTTGTGTTTGCAGGTAGTTATTATCCCAAAAACACATCAATATTTGCACCTAAGAACAGCAGCAATTGGAGAAACTAGTTCTAGCTTTCTGTTCTATATAAATTGTTGCAAAAAAGGTGCTTTCTCTCAAAAAAGGTGCCTCCTTTTAGCCTTTGTAGAAACACTTCCTATTAGGTTATAAATCTTAGAAGAACCAAGATCACTGCTACATCATACACAGTATATGCATGATGTAGATATGAACCAGTCATCTCATCTGACTGTACAAATCTCCTATATTATAAATATAAAGCACTGAAAACTACCAATGAGTCAGTGCCACTGCCATGCGCCCGCGTCTGTATACTGCATTGTAAAACAGTCTATCAGTGAAAGTACATGTAACATAATGCTTTGCCCTCGTGTGCACCCACATTTTATGGTGCACATGCGCATGCCCGGATACTAGTTATGTATTAAACCGTTAATTTAAATTTGCCCAGTTTTCACTTTTTGTCACCTCCATATAAGATTAGTCCTTACATTTCTA